>BSBK01004704.1:0-648320 GCA_027943335.1 Chamaecyparis obtusa | reverse complement strand
ACATGGACTATGGTTATCATAGCCAACAACCACTATCAGCCAATACACATCGTTGGTATCAATATATATTATGAGAATTGATATTGGTATCGACTGTGATGATCACAGTTGGTATCAATTGTGGTTATCACATTTGATACCCATATTGACCATTATCGTTATTAAGTTGTAAATTGATCATTATTGATCAGTTCAATGGTATATATTATCAGTAACAAATGAATCATTAAAATATTTATCAAGAGACATGTCTCACATAGAGACATGTCTCTACATGAAAAAAGTTCATGTAGAGGCATGTCCCTATGGGAGACACGTCCCATTATATCCTATATATACACATTGAAAGAGTAACTTGGAAAATATAGAAATCTACAAGTATTATTACAAGTTACAATAGAGATCCATATTAATTATTCTCAAGTAAAGAAGTATATTATTATTGTATTTTAAGTTCAGATTTGTCTCTTAGATATACATTATCATCATATAGGCAATCTCATAGAAGTTAGAATATTATTCTAACACAAGTACACTATAGTTTCACTATACATACATCAAGGAAATAAGATAGAAAAATTAAAATTTCCTCTACTCCAAATCTAATCACATCTTAACATGGTATTAGAGATAGCATAAAGAAAAGATCCAATCAAATAGAATTTAGAGGAAAAATCTAAATACCATTAAAGGCTCTATGAAACTATAGTCAAGAAAAATGGTGAGTGGAGTTAGATTTGAAGATAACCTAGAAGGTGCCACAAATTTCATATCATGGAAATTTAGAATAATGATGACACTAAGAGAAATGGACCTGAACACATATGTGAAAAGGGTTGTACCCATACCAGATGATAATTATGAGAAAATTCTATGGATCTAAAATAACAACCAAGCCATGAAGATTCTAGTAGATGTAATAAAGGATCATATAGTTCTTATTATATCAAAATTAGATATTGCATATCAAATATTCAAAACTCTACAAGACATGTATGAGATAAATAACACCAATAGGTATCTTTCTCTTAAAACACGACTACATCTTGTCAAGATGAACAAAGGCAAAACAATAATGTCTTACTTCATGAGGATAACAGAGATAAGTGATCAACTATCTGCTATTGGTCATTATATTTACAATAAATAATATTCAATGCTAGCTATAAATGGTTTAACTACTTCTTGGGAAGCATTCATACAAAGGATAAGTGCCAAACCCAAATTTCCTAAGTTTGATCGATTAAAGACCAATTGCATTCAAGAAGAAGCAAGATTGATTGCAAGAGGAATTGGGACATTCATTTCTAATGGAGAAATTCAAGTCCTTAATGTAAATTCCCATAAGAAAGGAAAGAGAAACAACTTTAAATGAAAGAAAGGAAAGGACATCCATAATAGACATTCAAATAAAATAAGAAGAGACATGTCTATAGTTCAATGTTTTAGATGTGATAAATTCAAAAATCTTGCTATAAAATGCCCAGACATGATCAAACATCAAGCCTCACTAGTAGAAGTAAGGATAAGGACTCTGAAAGACTTATATTCTATTCAATAGTATTGAATGATATATCAAATAGCATAAATACATGGTTCATTGATAGTGAAGCCTCCCGACACATTACAAGATTCAGATAACAACTAGATAGTCTAGATGAAGGATAAAATGAAGAAGTCACCATTGGAGAGAATTCAAACTACCTAGTAAAAGGAGTTGGAACTTTCACTATTCAAATAAAATAATGTGTGTCTCTTCGATTAACTAGTGTACTATTTGTACCAGGCATCAAGAAAAATCTAGTTTCCATATCAGCACTTGAAGATAAAGGGTATCTGATTGCTTTCATGGATGGAAAGGTTCTAGCATTGCCTAAGAAATAAAATATCAAGAAGGCACTTATCTTAGGGACTAGAGATGGGTGCCTATATAAACTATCCACTTCTCCCTCTCAAGCCTTAATCCATGATTTATCTTCTAATAATAAAATATGTCATAGAAGGTTAGGACATCTTCACTTTTGTGCCCTATCTTCTATGATGAATATTGTAAATGGTATACCTAAATTAAAGAAAGATTGTGAAGCGGTTTGCAAGGTTTGTTCTTTAGGAAAGAACTCCAAGGGTGTTTTCCATAATAGTGAGAGTAGATTAAAAAAAATGCTTGAACTTATCCATTTTGAATTATGTTGACCAATGACAATAGCCTTTCTAGGAGGATTTTGTATTATGTTATTTTCGTTGAAGGCTGCTCTAGAAAAATTGGGATTTACTTTCTAAAGTGTAAAGAATCAAATGAAATTATAACTAAATTTAAGGAATTCAAAGCCTTAGTTGAAAACATTATGGGAAAATAATCAAAACCCTAAGGTCTGATAATGGGGGAGAATACATCTCTAATAATTTTAAAGACTTTTGTAATTCAGATGGGATTAAGAGGGAGTACATTGTTCCTTACAACCCTCAACAAAATGGGGTATCTGAAAGTAAAAATAGAACCATAGTAGACGGAGTAAAATCTATGATGCATGATCAAAACCTTCATACCTAATTTTAGGTTGAAGCCTCTAGCACAACTATTTATATCCAAAATAGATGTCCTCACTCTATTCTAGACAATAAAAACCCTGAAGAAACCTTCACTAGGACTAAACCTGGCATAATCCATCTTAGGATATTTATTTGTCCTATCTATATCCATATTCCTAAAGAGAAAAAAAACAAATTAGAACCACTAGGGAAGAATGGGATATTTGTTTGGTATAGTGAAACATCTAGAGCCTACAAGATATACTTACTTGATTAAAACTATATTGAGCTTAGCAGAGATGTAACCTTCCAAGAAGACATTTATTTAAGAGGTCTAAAGACATAATGAAAGTAGATGAAGAAAACCCTTAATAATATATTGATCATGAGCCTCAGAGGGAAACTCCTATAGAGAATGATAATGAACCATTAAACTCTACTCTTGAAACTAGAGATTCAACCATTAATCATAAGAGACCACTCTGGGAAAGGAAAACAATTGAAGAAGAAGAGATTTATGGAGCTTTTGAGGGTGCTTTCAGGGAAAGGAATAAACCTAATAGATACTCCAACTATTTTTCTCTCATGAGTGAACTTATCAAATCTGAACCTTCAAATGTTGAGGAAGCAATTCAAAAGAAAGTATGGAAGGATTTCATGGTTGAAAACTAAAAAATTATCATAAAGAATGATGTCTGGGATATTGTGCCAAGACCTAATGACAAATCATTTGTCTCATTTGAATGGCTATTCAAAAACAAACATGCAGCTGATGGAAGTATTGAAAAATATAAAGCCATAATTATTTCTAGAGGATTCTCCCAGAAGAAAGGGATTCATTATGAAGAGACATTTGCCCCAGTTGCTCGATACACCTCTATCAGAGTTGTTATTTCTATTGTTGCATCTAAAGGATGGAAAGTTCATAGGATAGATGTAAAGATAGCCTTCCTTAATGGGATCAATGAAGAGGAAGTGTACTTGGAACGACGAGAGGGATTCTTGATTCATGATAGTAATTCTCATGTTTTCAAGTTAAAGAAGGCTTTATATGGGATCCAACAAGTTCTTTGATCCTGGTATGAAAGGATAGACAACTATCTCTCCAAATTGGGATTTTCCAAGAATGAAGAAGACCCTAATCTATACTTTAAGGTAATAAATGGTGATATGTGTGTGTGTGAAAATTGTACCTAATCTGTAGACACAACACTTCAGTAAAATATTAGAGGTTAGCAAAAATCAAAATCGTGCAAAATTGAAATCTACTCTAACCAAGCGATTTACTGCCTTCTAATAGGTGTGAGATTAATGTTCTCAGATTGTTATCGAGATCAGTGACCTAGATGACACCTAAATGAAGGATTTGAATGCAATTGATCTAGATATGAATTGAATGCAATTAAGCTATTTTTTTGGATTTTCTATGCAATAAGAATGATAAAAACTTGATATGAAATCTAATCTATATGAAATTGATCTGCTAAAATGATCTAACAATGATATGAAAATGAATCTAAATGAATGTAAAAAAAAAACAAATTGATCTCACAATAGCCTTGATTCGCAATAAGCTTTGATTCTCCCAATGTCAATTCTCCAACGTGATTGTGCAAAAATATGAGATTCTTTGAGATGAGCTGAGGCTTTAATTTTATAGAAATCCAAGGCTTTGGAGGTGCATGGAAGAAAGTCATAAATCACTCAGATTAACTCAGCTTGATTTTTGAGTTATCTAATAATAAAGATAATTTAATTCACAAAAATATGCAAATCATGCAAAAATAGCTTTTTAACTCAAATTAGAGTTTAGATCAACTTTTTGAACTCCAAAAGGATGTTGAGTTCTAAAAAGTCAACACTTTGCATTGATTTTCTAATTTGGAGTTTAACTGTTTCTTTTGAATGTGCATAATAATTATGAATTAATTAATTAAATAAAGTGATTTATGCTCAACTTAACTGATTTTTGAATATAAATAATTGATTTATGGGTTAATCAATTATTTAATCAAACTTTTATTAAAAACTATATTATTAAATAATGACAACTTGCTTTAATTAATTAAATAAGAATTTAATCAATTATTCATAAGATATTAGATTTATTGTCAAAATTAAATAATACAATTAATAATAGATAGAATTAAATTTAATTACATAATTAAGTGGCAAGATATTAAATCTAATTAATTAAATATGAAAATATTCAATTAATCAAACTTAGGATAAATGTGATTTATTGCCAAATAATCATTAAATTAAAGATAATTAGGAATATTGCTAGGAATATTCTCCGATGCAGAATTTAAGATAATCAATTATGATTCAATGATGTTTAGATGTGCCTTAGATTAGGACTTCGATGTTGATTTCATTTGAATTGTTGATATAGGAGATTCATGAACATATAGCCCATTTTTGGGGTATTACATTTTGCCCCTCTTTGAATTATTGTGCGAAGCGCAGTGGTTCAAACACAGTCTGTGTTTGACAGAGATATGAAACTGATGTTTGAAATTGATAATTGATATGAGACAAACGTTAATTGATATTGATTTGATATGGAGATAATAGGTCCTGAATGACCAAAGATAATGTTCACTATAACAGCAAATGAACCTATGATTGTGAAAAAGTGTCAAAACGCCTGATTCCAAACCTTAGGATTGCAAAGAAGTGAGTGACCAGTTCTAGACTTGATTGTCTTAGCAGAACTAGCAGGTATCACATCTGAATCCTTCAGTTGCCGAAGAACCAAGGAAAGAACACTATGATTCGATGGTTGCAAAAACTGATACAATTTACAAGATTAAGAGAATACAAGATTGATATGGATCGATGAATCTGATATGCCCCAAGTGATGATAGATTTGCCCTGAGCGATGAGGTCTTTTTTGATGGATCAGTAACTAGACGTGATTGTTTGTCTTGATCACTGATGAAAGATATTGATAGAAATTGATTTACAGACTTTGAATGATGTGCAATACCATGCCCCCTTCGGGATTAAAATTGAAATCTGACAAGAAAAGTTAGCATTAATAGTTTAGAAGCATGTTAATTGATTGGAAAAGTGGTTAAACACATCCGAGAATGCATTCTACATCGTTTGGAGGTCCAAAAGACCAAGTTTGATGAGGTGAAACTATGAGTTGACCATAGTTGACCAAGTTGAAATTTTGATAGTTTGATGTAAGATAATCAATTAAGTTGAATTATGGATTTCTGTGATGATCGAAGGTCGAATATGCAAGTAGCAGACAATATGAATGATCTCAGATTTCAATTTTGATCCCGAAAAAGGATTCTACTTGCTTTTTCATTGGAGGAACCTTCATGTGAGATTTAGCTCTTGTTAGATTTGAAGAATCATTTAAGCATTGAAGTCCGTTTAGCCATTGTGAGATCATGCAAACATGCAAAATGCAAAGAGACATGCAAAATGAAATGCAACCTAAGACCTAGAACCTAGTCACTGATCATATGTCGATTTGTTATCATCATTGAACTTTTAGGTAACCGGATAAATCAATACAATTCCCACTAGCTATGAAACCATAGACATATGAATATCGATTTGTATGCGCAAGAATCAATACAACACCCACTGGTCAACAACCATGGATATATGAATATTGATTTTGTTTTCAGAATGTCAGATTAAATATAAGCACCAAGGCACAAATGCCAAGATGACCTGAATATCATGTCCATTTTGATATAGCAATTTGCATAAGCATCAAAACATAAACATCGTGATGACCTGAATACGCCTTGCATGACAAACACATCAAACAGCTAAGAGATTATTCTAAATCCAATGTGAATTACCCGTAGTGACCCTTTATCGTTTACAGCCTTAGGTAAGATTGTGTTTCATAGTAGGAGAAAGAACTCACTCAAAAAGACAATAGTTAGATCAAACTTCCTTGAATTTTCTGGGTATCAATGGTCGAGGTACACATGCCCATCCAATTCGAGATAGAGGCTCTTACAGTCAAACACCATTTCAATCCAAAATTTCCAAAGACGTTAGATTTTCACATACAAGTAGAAGACAAAGAAAAGATTATGCCCCTAGTCATCACTCTCTAAATCCTATAAAGGACATCATCGAAGAGCTCGAAGGGACACAATATGCAAAAATCTCAATACGAATTAGTAAGCATACAAGGAGATAAAAGCATGAAAAGCACAGATTGTGTTTGATTGTTGTTGTAGATGCAAAATCCTTTCTGGAGACAAGACAGACTTGACTGACGCAAATGAAGCTTCATAAGGAATCTTGACTAGATATGACACATCTAAGATACATCGGAGACCATAGGATATGACATTGATTGCCCACAAGTTTGAACATTGATAGGATATAGATGCTGGAGCCGATTGGTGTACAGACTGACTTATTGAAAACTGAAAATGCAGAAACAAACTGGGAGATATGTACAAACTAAAGCAAAACTAAAAGCTAGGAAAGACCAAGATTGCGCTGATAGATGGAGCATTTTGAAACAAGTGGTGCCCGTTTGCCAGGTTTTCACCATCTTGGCAGAGATTCTATTTTTTCTACCAAGGTGCCTATTTCCAGGTTTTCACCAAGGCACTTTTTTTTTAATTCTCATTTTTTTTTGTATTTTTCATTTTTTCAAAAAAAAAATTTGTACTTTTGATTTTTTTTTAATTTTTTTTTGTGAATCATCAAGGTGCCTATTGTGAGGTTTTCCCCAAGATGTTCATTTTTTCAAGACTTTTTCTGATTTTTATAATTTTTTCAGGACATTTTACCATAGACTAAATGCCTTAGGTGTAGAATTTCTTCAAATGAAGAACGTTGATTGGTTCTCGAAGCTGTTCTCTTTCAGTCATTGAGAGTTGATAGGCACTAGAGCCAAAAGTAGCAGTGATTACAAAGGGACCCAGCCAGTTGGGTTCAAACTTCCCCTTGCATTCTCGATGTGATTGATTTTTAGGATTCTCTCTCAAAACTAGATCACCAACTTGAAATTCTCTGTGTCTGACTTTCTTGTTGTAGCCTTTAGACATTCTCTTCTGATATACTCTGAGATGATCATACGCTGCTTGTCTGCGCTCATCTAGTAGTTCAAGTTCTTGCAACCTAGACACTCTGTAGTCATCATCAGTTACTAGACCATGCATTCTGATTCTTAGTGGTGGGATTTCAACCTCAATAGGTAGTACCGCCTCAGACCCATAAACTAAAATAAAAGGTGTAGCCCTTGTAGGCATTCTGATACTTGTGCTAATATTGGTTCTGATACTTGTTCTATAGGCCCAGAGAGCTGGTTCTGATACTGGTTTTGATACTTGTTCTGATATTGGTTTTGATAATAGTTCTAATACTGGTTCTAATACTGATTATGATACTTGATATACTTGATAGCATCTTTTTCCATTGCAAACTCCCAAGCAAGATCATATCATGCAGTCCCAATGTCTAGCAAGGTGGAGAACAAGAGGGATTGGCAAGTGGTGGAAGAGATGGAAGACAAGAGAATGAAGGAGAATGAAGGGAAGAATCCTCAAGGGCAAACTCCTCAAGAATACTCAAGCTAGGGAAAAATTGTCATGTAAAGCACATTTGGACAAGCAATGAAAGGCTAGTATAGGATAAGTCACAAAATCATAATGCAAGAGCAGGAAAGGATGCAATCCAAAGGAGTAAACATGTCAAGAGGCTTCATAGCACTGTGTTTTACTCTTTCTTTTATTAGATCAAGACCAAAGAGGAAAAGGATAGCGACAGGTGAAAATGAATGGAGGAAGATAGACATGAAGGCTAAATAGGAAGGGAATGAAAGCAAGATCATCGTAAGATAGCTCACAAGATAGCCAAATGTTCGTGTATAGATCAACATTGTCAAGATCAAAAAGAGAAGATGGAATGGATGAAATATGTAGAAGAACTACGCATGATGCCTGATTGCCAGGTTTTCATCATGGTACTTATCCAAGGCACCACAAGGGAGTGGTTTTCACCATAGGACAAATTTATTTCTCTTTACTTTTGCTACCAAGGCACCTGTTTCCAAGTTTTCACCAAGGCACAGTTTCAATTTTTTTCTTTTTTTTGGAAGAAGGCAAGCTTTTTGGATAATGCTCCTTGAAAGGATAAACCATGATATGCCAAGGATTCAAAATGATATGCTCAAAGATGTTGATAGGGAAAGGAAGATGGAAGAGGAAAATGGAGGATAAGGTTTTATGTAAAGTGAGTGAGGTTGGAAGATAGGAGGAATAGGCAAGTGAGGAAAAAAGATAGGAGGTAGAAGGATAATGAATGGAAGGACTGTGAAAGGATAGGTGGAAAGGAAGGCAAGCTCAACATCAACACATACCTTGAAGGGTGGTGAGAGGGTGGAGGAAATGTGAATGAAGGAATATGTGAAGGAATATGGTGAATGGATAGCAGAGGTTGTGGTTTAGGCACATGGAATGGAAGGATATTTTTGGAGGGAAATAAAGTGGAAGTCTTTGGAAGCTTGAATGTCAACTTAACTTTTTGCTCAATACTAGACTCTTTCAAGAGAGACTTTGGAATCCATACAGTCGTAGGCTTTTCATTTCTTTTTGATAATTTGGAGAGAATATCTTTAATGATGGATTTTGGAACCCATACTTGTCTTGTAGTTTTCTTCTTAGATATCTCTTTTGACTTTATGCATCCATGTCATTTAGAGGAGACATGGTGATCCTTTTTTGATGGATTCTTGTATTTCTTCTTTTTCTTGTATTGAACATTCAAGTTACTTCCAAAAGACTTGGGACTTGTGGAAGAAGGAGGATATGATTGGTTTAAATGGGTGGGTGGATGAAAAGGATTCAAGGGTATGCATCTATGTTGATCTTGAGGGAAGATGGGAGATGGAGGGATGTAAGGACCTAAGATGGATGGAAAATTAGGAGAGTTAGGAGGGAAAAGTGAAGGGACATAAGGACCCAAGATGGAAGGTAGACGTGAAGCCCTTTGTAGTGGTGGAAGAGGTCCAAGGATGGAAGTGGAAGACACAAAAGGATAATCAATAAGTTCATCAGCATCTATATGACAACCAAGGATATCAGCATCTTTAGAGTGAGCATTAGAATTTTCAATAGAATCATGGACATCTTGAATATGAGCACCTTCTTTGATAGGATTGTTCAAAGCTTGCAAAGACTTAGGAAGAGTAGAAAGTGTAAATGAACATGGAGTGATAGAACAAGAAGATGGAAGACTTTGATCTTGACAAGGATCTTTGGATAGCACAAGCACATAATTTTTCTTTTGATTTTCAATAGGTTTAACATTGGAAGTAACAACACCATTTTTACCAACCTTAATGGAAGTATCATCTTTGGAAAGTACAAGTATAGTAAGGTTATTTTGATTGTCAATAGGCTCAACGGTGTATGTAGTAACTTGATCTTGCTTAGGAGAAGACTTAAGACATAGTGGAATGCATGAAAAAGGGTGTACAGGATCAAAAGAACCATGAAGCAGATAAGAGACATTAGGAAAAGGAGTGGATGACATGGAGGGTTCTTGATCTTGATCTTTTTTTATGTTCTTTTCTTCATCATTTTTGGAGTCTTCTTGACATGGAGCCATTTCTAAGGACAAGGAAGCATGTTGGGATTGCATGGATGACTTTGGAAGAGATGATGGAGGACTAGCTAAAGTAGGGATTATAGCATATGAATGCTTAGGCTCTTTAAGTTTACCATTATTGAAAGTATTTGCAGCCAAGTGAAGGTTAGCTTGAGTTTCTTTAAGAGTTAGCCCTGGAGGATAACTGTAGGGAACTGTATGAAAAGTATCAAGGCTTGTGTCGGATGAAGGTTTTGTGAAAGATTTGAAAGACTCAGAAGCTTTAGGAAATGTACGAGTATTGGAGGAAGTAGGGGATGGAAGGGAACCATCACAAGACAAAGGTCCAACATTAAAATGATCTTGCTTGAGAGTGTAATCTTTATTTTTAGCCTAAGAGTTCTTAGAGGAGAGATCCTTATAGTATTGACATTTCAAATCAGCACAGTACATTTTATATTCCTCAATAGAAGTAGATGTATCATCTAGATATTGTCCACAAAAGCCATCAAAATCTCTTTCAAAATTAGAATCATATGGATCACCATCATGATCTATCCAATGTGACATCCCATTTCCAGTAAGCAGGAACACATGATGAGGAGGACTCTTAGGAATAGAGGTGTCATAGGTATCATTACATTGTCTGTCGTCATAGTCATCATAGTCTCCAAAGTTGGATGTGTCACTCTCCGTGCAAGAGGTATCATAAGGGTTATCACATTGCTCAAATTCTGTCCGGGGGCATGGTGACATGTACAAGTCTTTATCAAATGAAAAAGAGCATAGAGTTTCCATGGAGAACTCTTTAGATTCCTTTTCTTTCTCAAGTTTGTCAAGCTGGACTTGCATAGCTTGCAGCTGCTTCATCATAGCGGTGATTAGAGCTTCTTACTCTTGTGTACTGACTCTTTGAGACATGTGTACTAATTCTCAATGGCTACTGCTCTATTCCTGACACAGTGATTTGTTTGACAGATTCTAAAATTAGGCTGAAAAAGTTGGGTATCTGGCAATTCTAACAACTTTCTAACACTTTCAAAAATTTCCCAAACGACACTTTGCAGACTCGTACGACAGTTGCAAGATTTTGACTTTGAGAATTTGCTGGCATGGAAACTCATACAACACTGGGTACTCAATCATACGACAGATGGGTTGTAATGAAACGACACTTGGAAAAACTCATATGACTTTTGACTTCGTGAAATGACTTTTGACTCCAGAAAAGGATTTTACTTCAGATTTTGCAAATTTTGAGTTTTCAGATTTGAAATGTTTGCAAATTTCAATCTCCAAATTTGAGGATTGTAACAAATTTGTTCATTTTCAGTAACAAGATAGATAAACAAGCACGCAAAATAGCAAGCATGTGATTTCAAGCATGTCTGAAAATAATGAACAAGGTCAAAAGCAACCTTGTGCATGAACAAACAAGTGACTTATTCATTCTAATCCTCAGAAGCACTAATTGTGTATGTTCCAAAATTATTTTGCGATAACGCACATATACCCTATAAAATGAAAATTTGGCCTCACTAGGGTTTTTAGTAATGGTTTGACTCTGCAACTTTTATGATCCAAAGGGGTGAACTCCAATCCCGGCGCACCAGCGTTTTGACATAGTCTGAGAACTTAATCTTCAGGAGCTACTAGGGAGATCTGACAACCCAACAATGAACCATACCCGTGGAGATTTTTTCCACAAGGACATTTATATAGCGGTTGTCACTACCACGGTGAAAATGGCTATTACCGCTTGAGATTCTGTCAATGTAGTTTGCCCTGTGAAGGGATTGTCCGCTACGGTTAACCCTCTCTAAAGATGACTCACAATAGTATACCACAAGGGGACTTGGCTCTAGATCCAAGGTTTTTGACACCTTTTCACTTTTAACCTAAACAAAGCAAGCAGATTAATCTGACACGCTAAGCCAAATTTTTGCTTCACCAAGGTCTATGATGTCAACTCCACATGATCTATCAACCTCTCCAGGGAGAGATGTATCAATCAATAAGAGAAGGCGCACTAACCAATTTTGATTCACCAAAGCTCGTGATGTCAACCCCACGTGATCTATCAACCTCTCTTGGGACAGAATGTATCGATTAATAAGAGAAGACACACTAACCGAGTTAATGTGAAATGCACTAAGTATCTTCCCTACCTACAAGGATTCTATCATCAAGAAGGATTTCACTGAGAATCTAATCTCTCAAGAATCACGAATAGTGTTCATAGGGCCTAATTACTATGTGAGCACAGATGTATGTTTCCAAAAGCAAATCTACCAAAAGTACCCAAAAAAGCAGAAAGAGGAACACTTAACGCTTAAACCAAATATGAGATGATTCCACAAGGTGGAACACTTAACACCTCACACAAGATAAAAATGAGTCCCCAACTTAGAAAACAAGTGAGTTCTAAAAAGCACAAAAGGGTTGCCTGGTGGAACAATTAACGCTTCTCTCCTGTAGACCCCTCCCCTTTATGGCGCTGAGATTGAAACCACAGGGCAGAATGAGGGGCCGATAGATTTAGTGAGTCCAATAACCCAAGATAGCAATCTAGATCAATCAAAAGTATCTAAGACTGCTAAATAAATACCTAAGGTGTCACAACCTAATATCAATTATGCAAGTGTGTAGAAATAGACAAAAGCATAAAAAGATGCACACAAGCCAAACACATAAGAGATTTATTTTAAGTCCAAATCGAAATGTTATTAGATGAAGGAGAATACCTGGGATCCTTGCAATGTGCTTAGTAGATTTTATTTGATTTTTAGCAATTCTTGTTGAGCTTTTCCATGCAAGCAAGTGACGAACTCTCCAACAAGCAAACAAGATATGCAAAATATATTCAACTTATAAAAACCATAGGGTTAGCTCTAAAAATCAATTATTATCAACAATAATAACCAGAAATTAACTCAAATGACAACTCATACCATTCATTGAACCATGTAAAAAAAATAAGTGCATACCCATCACAAAACTTTATTTTTTTTGCTGCATTTGACCTAGTCAACAAGATCTGATTTTTCTTTTATGATTTTGGCCACAAAAATAGAAATTCAAAATAGAGACCACTACTAAAAAATAGATAGCTTTCCAAAAATGTAAAAATTTTAGAAAAATCTCTTCATTTGTGCCCTAAAGACCTATTTTATCAAAATAGACCAATTTTTGTAAATTGACTATTTGAGCTATTATATTGCATCCAAATTTAAAATACAAAGAATGGACCCCTTATATAATTTAAAGAGCTTTCTGAAAATATAAAAATTTCTTAAAAATATGCTGATTTGCGTCAGATATTAATTTTTTCCATAATTTCAAGAAAAAATTATTAAAAATTCAAAACATCTCAAAAAATTCTAAATTTTTTACTGTAGCTTCTCTGATATATGTCCAATCTACAAAAAAAAATTCAAATCAAAAAACCAAGCTGTTTGAGAGATAAAATTAAATCTTTGAAATTTTAAGGCTTTAGCTCCCCAAAAAAATCAAAACTAGCATGTAAAGGTGGGTTGCCCCACGGTGGGCGCTAGAAATGTGTGTGTGAAAATTGTACCTAATTTGTAGACACAAAACTTCAATAAAACATTAGAGGTTAGCAAAAATCAAAATAGTGCAAAATTGAAATCTACTCTAACCAAGTGATTTACTGCCTTCTAGTAGGTGCGAGATTAATGTTTTCAAATTGTTATCGAGATCAGTGACCTAGACAACACCTAAATGAAGGATTTGAATGCAATTGATCTAGATATGAATTGAATGCAATTAAGCTATTTTTTGGATTTTCTATGCAATAAGAATGATAAAAACTTGATATGAAATCTAATCTATATGAAATTGATCTGCTAAAATGATCTAACAATGATATGAAAAAGAATCTAAATGAATGTAAAAAAAAAAAATTTGATCTCACAATAGCCTTGATTCGCAATAAGCTTTGATTCTCCCAATTCCAATTCTCCAACGTGACTGTGCAAAAATATGAGATTCTTTGAGATGAGTTGAGGCTTTAATTTTATAGAAATCCAAGGCTTTGGAGGTGCATGGAAGAAAGCCATAAATCACTCAGATTAACTCAGCTTGATTTTTGAGTTATCTAATAATAAAGATAATTTAATTCACAAAAATATGCAAATCATGCAAAAATAGCTTTTTAACTCAAATTAGAGTTTAGATCAACTTTTTGAACTCCAAAAGGATGTTGAGTTCTAAAAAGTCAACACTTTGCATTGATTTTCTAATTTGGAGTTTAACTGTTTCTTTTGAATGTGCATAATAATTATGAATTAATTAAATAAATAAAGTGATTTATGCTCAACTTAACTGATTTTTGAAAATAAATAATTGATTTATGGGTTAATCAATTATTTAATCAAACTTTTATTAAAAACTATATTATTAAATAATGACAACTTGCTTTAATTAATTAAATAAGAATTTAATCAATTATTCATAAGATATTAGATTTATTGTCAAAATTAAATAATACAATTAATAATAGATAGAATTAAATTTAATTACATAATTAAGTGGCAAGATATTAAATCTAATTAATTAAATATGAAAATATTCAATTAATCAAACTTAGGATAAATGTGATTTATTGTCAAATAATCATTAAATTAAAGATAATTAAGATAATTAGGAATATTGCTAGGAATATTCTCCTATGCAGAATTTAAGATAATCAATTATGATTCAATGATGTTTAGATGTGCCTTAGATTAGGACTTCGATGTTGATTTCGTTCGAATTGTTGATATAGGAGATTCATGAACATATAGCCCATTTTTGGGGTATTACAATATGTTGATTCTCATTTTATATTTTGATGATTTTCTAATCATGAGAGAAGATTATCTAATCAATGAATGTAACAAAGACCTTGCTTCTGAATTTGACATGAGAGATTTGGGAATTTTAAATTACTTATTGCTTTTTATAAAGGCTCATAAACTAGGCATTATCTGGAACTCAGGGATTGGACATCTGACTGAGCAGTTTATCCTCCTTATAAAAATTCATTTAATATGTCAACCCATGAATGTGTTACTTGAAATGGGCGAGAAAAATATATGCACCAAGTACCACTTAGCCACACATTCTACAATTGTTGCAGGAAAGAAATGTTGCAAGGAAACTATCTTATGATTGTAGGAAACAAATACTATAATGGAAATTAAACTATAGTTGCAGAAAAGAAAGTACTAGAATGGAAATTGTAGAACTGAAGGTGCTAAAAAAACATGAAGACTCTTGCAAACTAAGCTATAATACTTTACTTGCTCTTCTGCTTTGGCTACAAGAAGCGTTAGCTAGCCTATGGCTTTGGCTGCAAGAACAGTTTAACACTTAATATTGAAATAATGAAAATGAAGGAAAATGAGTTTAACTAGAATGAATCTAACTAACTATGGATTTATCACCAAGTGGGCCCCCTTGGATGAGTAACCCAAACACACAATTATGCAAAGTTAAATCTCAATACTTCATTTTCTCATTGATTGAATAAATGAGTACAGAGATGTATATAAACTAGAAACAACAGAATGAAACTTTATTGCAACTAAATTGATAATGTCCTCCTTCTCATGCAGGAGAAGGGATTTATTTAAAAGAAAAATGTCTAATAGCTAACTAATCACGCCACAAAAATAGGCAGAACTTTTATTACAACACTACTAACAGAAAGGAAGAAAGCTATAAAACTGGAAATAGAATAGATCTCGAAAGTGGAAAGAGCTTCTGTGACAACAGGTCTAACTTCCCACTCTCTCCTAGATTTCTTCAGAGAATTTATTACGTTGCCTCAATCTTTTCTTGATGACTGCCACCTTGATCATCTGGAAACCTCTAGCTGGTGTCACTTTAATATTTCTCTGTTGGAGTATATTGAAAGATCGGGTCAAGCATCGAGTGTATGAGTGTGCTTCACTTGGTCAAGATGGTGGTTGCTATATTGATGTGTTGCACTTCAGATGTTAGGATAAAGACATTCATGGTAATAAACACCAAACCACGCATGCATTATTTATGTTCAAACATCTATTTTACTTATAAAGACATAATCCTAACTTCAAAGTAAGTAATATAATATATTCATCCAAGTGTAGCATATTAAGTGTGTTTAAACCATAGTAGCAATCTAGTGGTAGCATGCCACATAATAAAAGAACTGAGTATGAAAGTCTTTGAGAAAATATAATAGAACAAGGAAAAAGACCTATCAGAGACTATCCTAGGATGTCTAAAGTATCACTAGTACATTTGACCTTATTTTTCTACCAAATTTTTTGACCATCAAATAAAAAGGTTTAGTTTGGTCAGATTATAGAAGTAAAACTTTCTTTTTTTTAATCCATGCCCTTGTTGGTTGAAATTTTGACCAATACCGTGTAGGTCAAAAGTTTGACCAACACAGGCATAACTTTAAAAAAAAAGGATTTCATATCTCATTTCATTATTAGACCAAGCTTGGAGCACACGAAGGAGGACCGCCTGCGAGGGTTGTGCCACTATTATTTGGTGTAAAAGGAGGATCGCCTGCAAGGGTTGCCACTATTATTTGGTGTAAAAGGAGGACCACCTGTGAGGGTTGCCACTATTATTTGGTGTAAAAGGAGGACCTTCTATGAGGGTTAATTCCACTGTTATTTGGTGTATAAGGAGTACCGCCTGCGAGGGTTGCCACTGTTATTTGGTGTAAAGGGAGGACTGCCTGCAAGGGTTAATGCCATTGTTATTTTGGTGTAAAAGGAGGACCACTTGCGAGGGTTTCCAATGTTATTTGGTGTAAAAGGAGGACCACTTGTGAAGGTTAATGTCACTATTATTTTGGTGTAAAAGGAGGACCGCCTGTAAAGATTTCCTTACCTTAACCTACAGTATGATCAGTTTTTTTCTAAACATATATGTTTGATTTAATGTGATCTTGGTTAGGTTAGAACCAGTATTATGGTTGTGAGTTGCACAAGAAGGTGATTTCTACAAAGCCTTAGGCTATAGATGTTTTATCTAAGAATGTGTAGTATTTATCATTCATTTTATTTTATAAAAGTAATATTTATTATATAAAAATTCTTTCAAAAACACATTAACAAAGAGAGAATCAGTGTATTATTCAGCAATCAACATAAAAGACTATTTCAATCATAAAAACACTATGCCTTTCAACTCAAACTCTTGCTCATGCTATACTTGTGCCATGAAATTCCATGGAACACTCCCTGTCATAGCCAGTGATCACTTTTTTCCTTCAAACTTCTGCAACTTCCAAGTTAGATCAATATTGTACATGGTTAATAATCTTCATTCCATGGATTCTAAGCCTTTGAGTCCATGGAATGGTTATTATTTACAAGTAAACTTCAAAATAAAGAAAGAAATTTGAATAAACCAGTCTATGTCATTGTAAGTGAGGGTACAGTCATGCTATGTGACTCTCAAACCAATCCAAACAAACAATATTGTTTCCAAATACTTTGTTGGTTCCTACTAAACATGAACCAAATAAGATTTACATTTGAATCCATACCCTAAGTGCCCAAAATGAAAAGGTTTAAATACTTAAAGGAATCACAGTGACTGGTTAACGCATGAGACAATCAAGATAAAAGCCTCCAAAGCATTCAATGAGTGAATATGAATGCTTGAAAACTATTCCTTATTTCATAATGAAAAGGAAAAACCAAAACAAGACTTTGACACCTTTAATATCACTGATTTCAATTAGAAAAACTTGTCTTTTATTTGATTTCATGTGTCATCTATACACGAGGCTTCTCTGTCGTACTGGTAGGGTACAGTGAGTTTAATAGTAGTTTGACATAAAATATATGAAGGCTACTTAGTTTATCTTAGGGATAGAGATAATTTAATTTTAACTTTGGTTGTGTTAAAGGAACAACGTTGACTTTATTTTGTAGTTGTTTAACATGAGACTTTGTAGATTAATAGGAGTTCACATTTTTATGGGAATGTATCATTCAATTGAGCATTAATGCCCATCTATATCTAGTGAGATGAACATAACTCATGTACCTCATGCTAGTGTTCTTGGATACCTTGTATACACTATTTTGCATTAGACTAGACATTATCCAAATAGTGAGTATTTATATAAAGTGTTATAACACACAGGCGGTCCTCCTTTTACACCAATTAATAACAGTGGCAACCCTCACAGGCAGTTGGATAATGTCTAGTCTAATCCAAGAACACTAGCATGAGGTACATGAGTTATAAACTCTCATGTTAAACAACTACAAAATAAAGTCAACATAGTTCCTTTAACACAACCAAAGTTAAAATTAAGAATTTTGGTGAAGTCAAAGAAGTAAGTGTGAGATCAAAATCAATCAAGTCCCTGAATGTAAGTCCAAGTTTAAAAGGGAGGGCTTCTAAAGGAATGAAAATGACTAAGTCTAGGATGATGAAGTAAAGGTAAATTCTGAAGGGGCGGAATCTACCCTCTTCTTGGGATTTTTATACTAACCACCCATTCATTTCCACCCAAGTGTAGGACTGCAGTAAACAAGGCATGAATGAGGACCTAGCACAAGAGTGTGCTACTTGTTGTTAAGAGAACACATTAAAATCAAAATGAGTCCAAACTAAATGGGAATTGGCTCAAATTCTCTATCAAACATATTGTACAAAACATTGTAATTTACTAAGCTCTATGAAGAAAAAGTATCCCAAGCTTTGAGATAAATCTACATCTTACACTCTGGAAATGAATTTATATCCTATGTGTATAACATGTTAAAGGAAGTATGTTGACTTTATTTTGTAGTTGTTTAACATGAGAGTTTGTAGATTAATAAGAGTTCACATTTTTATGCGAACGTATCATTCAATTGAGCATTAATGCCCATTTATATCTAGTGAGATGGACATAACTCATGTACCTCATGCTAGTGTGCTTGGATACCTTGTGTACACTATTTTGCATTAGACTAGACATTATCCAAATAGTGAGTATTTATTGAGCAACTTTTATGGCTAATCTTAGTCAAATCTTTCTTCATGCTAGTAGTCTATAGAATTAGACCTTTATTAAGAATTCATCATATCAAATAAACTATGTTTAAGAATTATTGGGACTGGTCCTTTGGCGTGTATTAAACAGAATAGAATTTTTAGCATATTATTATCATTCTATTTCTTTGTTGTAAACATGCCATTGGTTTAGTTTTGTAAAAAAAAAATTGTTTTAAATGCATTTAAAATAAAGGTCTAATTCTATAGATTGTTGATGCAGAACCCTCTACTATCACCTTAAATAGGCCAACTCAACTTGAGGATTCAACAAGAAAATTGGAATCAACTCAAGGAATCAATCCTATTCAAAGATCAAATAGAGTTCTCTAACTTTCTAAGTCACTCCCACAACCATTCCACAAAAGTTCACCTTCCCACTTCCTTTTTCCAATCTCTCATTGCACCAACTTCATTCTAGACCACCTAGTGCACCTAGTGCCTCCACCATACCAAAACTCCAACTAGACCTCTCACCTTGATCCCAACACCATAGATCATCTTATTATGGTATATCTACTATGATCCAACTTCCAATTCACTCCAATCAACTTAGCTTCTACCATTCCTCTTCTATAGCCTTTCTAGGCCTGTCTAGTAGCCCTTCACACCCTGAAATCAACAAATCATTCACAAATTTCCCAAATAACCCAGAAATGTTTTTACATTTTATAGTACCCTTTTTGGATTTACTAAATTCATCTTAGTCTTAGTCATTCATCATTTTACTAGTGAAGATTTCCTTCACCCTCTAACTCTCCAATTAGGCCTAATTAGCCCTCCCTCAACAAAGCAACTCCTATCCCCGCTTGCTTCTAGGTCTCTGTGACCCTAAAGAGTCTTATAATATGATTCAAAATCACTAATTTTCAACTTAGTATGATTCCACCTACTCATCTACTTGTCCATTCACCAAACCCTCACTTTTTGGGCTAGAAACCAAGGGTTTTAGAGAAATCATTCTTCCCTGCAACACACAATCTCAACACTGGTTCTAAAACCTTATAATACATCCCCAAGGACAATTTCAACCATCATCTACCCTCTCCATTCATCGGGTATCTCCCAACCATGACTGGTGTTGAATCAGTGCACTAGTTCATACAGCAAACTTCAACAATCAGTGACTTTTCAATGCCACCACTCCATTTCCCTACATAAGAACTCTTCATTACAATAATATATTACATTATTAAACCTCTCCCACCAAATTTTATTCACCACAAAGGCGGGAGAGTCACTACATTATGTTGGTTACAAACCCAACGTTGACTATGCCTACAATGCCAGTCTTATTCCTAGACACCAGTCAAGTTCTTGACTTTAATAACAACAAAAATAATATAATGATTGTAGAACCATGTAAATATAATGTAAGGAAATTTTCCTAGGACATAATTCAACAAAAACCACGTTCAATCAATCATATAGTTTCACTGTTGTGTTGACTATTCCACGACAATGTACAGGTTTTTGAGAATGGTATTGTCTTTATTGATTAAAAGACCTTTTCCATTTGTTCCTTGATACATCAATTCAACCACACCCACTCCACTTCATGTGGATTTCTTTGAAATAGAATCCTAACTCTAATAAACCAATTGTAACTACTAACTTCTAACTGTCTGATTCCAGTCACCAAACTAACTGTATTAACAATCTAAACAAGAAATTTATTGTCAAGTTGACAGCACATCATCCAAATCCCATCTAAAGACTTCTAAAAGGTTTAATGACAACCTTTAAAACCAACTAATCGTATAACCCTTACTACTAACCCCCAACTAAGCCTTTCTAGGCTCATATTTCCAATATAGGCACATTACAATGTTTTGCACTTCAAGTGCTCTTGACAACATTTAGAGGCTTTAATATCCTTATTACATCTTTTAAAACCATTCTTGGTCATTTTCCCAATCCCCTAAGCTAGGATCAATCCATAATCTATTCCTAGTGACACCTAGGTACCTTTTAGGCTTATCATTGCCATTAAGGTTTACATTCAAAATTTGATTACAATAAGATCAATATATGATCAAAACAATATCATATGACCATGAATATTCTTCTTACATGATTCAATGACCTTTGAAAGCCCTTTGATTTCAACTACACCTAAGGATCCATCAGTGACCCTGGTGCTCTTCATGACTCCTGCCTTTGACCTTGGTGCTCCTGCACCAACTACTAGCATGAAGGAAGATTTGACATAAAATATATGAAGGCTACTTAGTTTATCTTAGGGATAGAGATAATTTAATTTTAACTTTGATTGTGTTAAAGGAACTATGTTGACTTTATTTTGTAGTTGTTTAACATGAGAGTTTGTAGATTAATAGGAGTTCACATTTTTATGGGAACGTATCATTCAATTGAGCATTAATGCCCATCTATATCTAGTGAGATGAACATAACTCATGTACCTCATGCTAGTGTGCTTGGATACCTTGTATACACTATTTTGCATTAGACTAGACATTATCCAAATAGTGAGTATTTATATAAAGTGTTATAACACATAGGCAGTCCTCCTTTTACACCAATTAATAATAATGACAACCCTCATAGACGGTTGGATAATGTCTAATCTAATCCAAGCACACTAGCATGAGGTACATGAGTTATAAACTCTCATGTTAAACAACTAAAAAATAAAGTCAACATAGTTCCTTTAACACAACCAAAGTTAAAATTAAGAATTTTGGTGAAGTCAAATAAGTAAGTGTGAGATCAAAATCAGTCAAGTCCCTGAATCTAAGTCCAAGTTTAAAAGGGGGGGCTTCTAAAGGCATGAAAATGACTAAGTCTGGGATGATGAAGTAAAGGTAAATTTTGAAGGTGCAAAATCTGCCCTCTTCTTGGGATTTTTATCCCAACCACCCATTCATTTCCACCCAGGTGTAGGATTGCAACAAACAAGGCACGAACGAGGAGACTAACATAAATTTTAATTGCCATTTCTAAAAAGTTGTTGCTTATAATACCATGCATTAACAATGAAACAAACTAAACAGAGCGAGGTTCCATTTAAATTCATTTAACACAAAAAACAAATTTACAAAACTAAACCAATGACATGTTTACAACAAAGGTCTAAAAGAACTCCCAATAATTCTTAAACATACTTTATCTGATATGATGAATTCTTAAACAATTAAGGTTGGAGTAGACATAGTTATCACACTATTTTTTGTGTGGTACAAGGAAGATTTTGCTAGGTCAAATCTTCCTTTGTGCTAGCAGTCTACAGAATTAGACCTTTATTAAGAATTCATCATATCAGATAAAGTATGTTTAAGAATTGTTGGGACTTGTCCTTTGGCATGTATTAACCAGAATAGAATTTTCAGCGTATTATGATCATTTTATTTCTTTGTTGTAAACATGCCATTGGTTCAGTTTTGTGAAAAAAAAATGTGTTAACATGCCATAGGTTCAGTTTTGTAATTTGTTTTTTGTTGTAAACATGCCATTGGTTTAGTTTTGTAATTTATTTTCAGAAACAATCTAGT
Source organism: Chamaecyparis obtusa (assembly GCA_027943335.1). Classification (NCBI taxonomy): domain Eukaryota; kingdom Viridiplantae; phylum Streptophyta; class Pinopsida; order Cupressales; family Cupressaceae; genus Chamaecyparis; species Chamaecyparis obtusa. The sequence goes on along the minus strand of BSBK01004704.1, from coordinate 625,631 downwards.
CAAGGGCCAGATCAATACTTCTCGCAATCTCATTGCCAAAGTGGCCAAAGACTATGTTAGGTTGATAAAATATGGGGATTCTCTTTACCGCTGCAAATCTTTGAAGGTTGTTGCACTTGGATGAATGTGTACCATTGTTAAAAGAATTAGACCAAGTTTGGCTTACCTCAAACAAGTGAAGCAACATATGGAAAGGTTGTCATCTATTGACCCAAATACTAGGACTATTTTGATCTATGGGTACCCTAATGTTGGCAAGAGTTCTTTTATTAATAAGATTACTAGGGTGGATGTGGATGTGCAACCTTATACTTTTACTACTACGTCTCTATTTTTTGGGCATACTAATTATAAGTACTTGAGGTGTCAGGTTATTGATACCCCTGGTATTTTGGACCACCCCTTGGAGGATAGGAACACCATCGAGATGCTCAGTATTATTGCCTTGGCTCATTTGAAGGTGGTTGTTTTGTTTTTCCTTGATGCTTCGGGGTCATGTGGTTATAGTATTGTGCAATAGGTAGCTCTATTTCACAACATAAAACCTTTGTTTTCCAATAAGCCTCTTATTTTAGTTTGTAATAAGATCAATTTGCAACCACTAGATACTATAAGTACTTGAGGTATCAGGTTTTGATACCCCTAGAATTTTGGACCACCCCTTGGAGGATGGGAACACCACCGAGATGCTCAGTATTATTGCCTTGGCTCATTTGAAGGCAATTGTTTTGTTTTTCCTTGATGTTTTGGGGTCCTATGGTTATAGTATTGTGCAATAGGTAGCTCTGTTTCACAACATAAAACCTTTGTTTGCTTATAAGCTTCTTATTGTAGTTTGTAATAAGATTGATTTGCAACCACTAGAGACACTATCAGAGGAGGATGCAAAATTAGTTGCGGAGATGAGATATGAGGCTGGGAAAAATATGGGTGGGTTCTTTGGGAATCAAGAGGGGGGATGATGACATGCTACTCTCTATGAGTTCTTTAAAGGATATTGAGAATGAAAATGTTGGGGTTAGATTTTACTCTACAAGCTTGAAGAAGCGGTATATTTTGGCAAACAAAGAGTGGAAAGAAGATGATATTCATGAGATCATGGATGGACACAATGTTGCACACTTTATTGATCCAGATATCTCGCAGAGGCTTGAAGAACTGAAGAGGGAAGAACAGCTTAGGATGGCAGTTGAGGGTGATGAGGATGATGAGATGGGGGAAGCAAAGTTGAATCTTGATGAAATGGAAGCTCGGGCTACAATTAGGAAGAAGAAGAAGATGCTTATCATCCAACACAGATTGAAGAAGAGTACTGCAAAGAGCAGGCCTACCGTACCAAGGAAGTTTGACAAGAACAAGGAATATGGCTTAAACAGAATGGGAAGACATCTTTCTAGCATGGGCTTGGACCCTTCGACAATTAACTTAATAATAAATGAAGCAGATGAGAGCTGAGTAATTAGCTTCCCAAGAAAAATCTCATAAATGAACTATGTGTAACCCAATTAATGTGCCCTTTGCGTGTACCTAAATGATATATTTGAAACAAGGGTAAATTTAGCCTTACCCTTGTTGTTTCAAATATATCATTTGGGTACGCATAGAGGGCACAAGAATTGGGGTACACATAGTTCATTTATGGGATTTTTCTTGGGAAGCTAATTGCTCATCTGTCATCTACTTCATTATTATGAAGCTAATTGCCAAAGGATCCAGGCCCACACTAGAAAGATGTCTTCCCAAACACATAAAAAACATGCACATAAACATGACTGCTGAGAAACATAAATGTAGATATCACAATAGCTAAGAAACATAAATGTAGGCATCATGGTCACAATTTTTTGGAGACAACAGAATTGAGTTGTATACCCAGATGATGCAAAGCAACTACTACTCCTCTGGTTCCAATTTGACACTGTGGGATCCAAAAACCATAGATAAGGAATAAATTTAGAGAGTGGAGGAGGGTCATAATGACCAAAATAATAGAGGACAAACCTCAAGTTAAATGAGGCAACTACAAACATTTTAATAGATTTTCATTATTAAATAATGAAATTTTCATATACTAGTGTTCTAAGCTCCCTCATTATATGATTTATTATTGTAAGCCCCCTCTAACTTACGCATCTAGAAAATGAAACTTCAACCTATTGGGATTGAGACAAACCTTATAAAACAACAACAGCTAAGAAGGATCACTTGCCAACATCTACTGAATACAAGGTCCTCAAACGGATGTATTCAGTAGATGTTGGCAAGCGATCCTTCTTAGTTGTTGTTGTTTTATAAAGTTTTTCTCAATCCCAATAGGTTGTAGTTTCATTTTTAGATGCGTAAGTCAGAGGGGGCTTACAATAATAAATCATGTAATGAGGGGGCTTAGAACACTAGTATATGCAAATTTCATTATTTAATAATGAAAATCTATTAAAATGTTTGCAGTTGCCTCATTTAACTCGAGGTTTGTCTTGTATTATTTTGTTCATTATGGCCCTCCTCTGCTCTCTAAATTTATTCCTTATCTATGGTTTTTGGATCCCGCAGTGTCAACTTGGAACTAGAGGAGTAGTGGTTTCTTTGCATCATCTGGGTATACCACTCAATTATGTTGTCTCCAAAAAATTGTGACCATGATGCCTACATTTATGTTTCTTAGTTGTTGTGTCCCAGGACCCCTTATGACCCTTTACGATCCCTAAGAATACATCTTAGAGGTCTTAAAATGTCGTAAAGGGTCATAAGAGGCTCCTAGGAGGGGCCAGATGAGCTTCCACCTTCATGTGGTTGGCCCTGTTAAGTAGAGAATGTTAAACTATTCTCGAAACAAAGAGAATCTCAATAATTTAAGGTCTCAGTCCACAGAAAAATTAAATTAGAATTACTATCCAAATTGGACAAATTATTTTTGTTGTACATGGCACTTGGAGTCAAGTGTGTCTCTAAACATTGTGAGCTTTCCATATTCTTTAAGTGTTCTGTCACAATTTTATTTGTCAAAGATTGAATTTGGGATTAAGCATTTTCTCACAATTTTATTCATACATTGATGAGAATCAATGATGGAGAGTTTTTAGATTCTGAGAAGACATATATGCAGTGGAGGCCAAAAGGGATTTTTGTGGAGATTTTCTAGATGTGGAGATTTTCTAGAGTGGCTATATAGGGTTTCCAGATTGAGTACCAATGCAAAGATGATGATTCAGTAACCTACATTTATAAAACCTTCACAAATATCCCTTATTTGGCCTCCACTCATACCTCTTCTTAGAGTCTAGAAATTTTGGATACTATTTCTCATCCATGCACGAAATGTGCTAGTGATCGTATAAAATTACTTAAAACTAGTAAAGGGTGTTGGGAACAGCCTCTGGATTATGAAGGGATTCCATTCTGGTGCAGGACATGTTTTCAAATAGGGCATAAATTTTCCCAATGCTCCAAGAAAAGAATGTCCAAGGTTACATTCGGTGGAAAGATTATACGATGGAGAAGAAGGTGAAGCAGCAAAAGAGTTTTTCTCAAGCTATGCATGGTGAGACATCGAATCAAGATATTGGAAATGCATGTAAAGTGACCAATGTTACGAAGGGAGTGGATGGTTTGGATGATGGGTAGAGTGCTAGAAAGGTAGCAGCCACACCAAAGGGCAGAGAAAAGAAAAGACATGTTGGGTGCTGAGACAAGGTGGATGAGCGATCAAATGATCATTTGCATCAACATGGGAAGTTGTATCTTTTGAAGCTTGTGTGATTGATGTGGGCTTATTAAATATTTGGGGAGATAGCTCTCCTAAATGTAGCTATCCTTGGTTTGGGACAAGTTCTAACCCGTTACGGTTAATAAAATTACCAATTACCGTTAAAAAAAAATAGTAAAGTAACATAACAAATACACAGTGATATATATTAATGCAAAGTAACACTTGAAGATAAATATCTAGACTAATCACCGAGTAGGATGTCATTGGTGATTACTCTGGATATTTATCTTCAATTTTTTTTTAACATTCCATTATTAGTCAAAATTTTGATGAACCTTGGTCAAAACACTCACACAGATTGGTCTAAATATCGACCACTTTGTGTTGAAATTTAGCGTCGTGGGTTTGGCATCCTGGTCGCATGGTCTAAAGATTTTGACCAAAACTGGTCGAAAGGTCTAAAGCTTTCGACTTGCTTTGGTTGAAAGTTTCACCTAATGAATTCCTAATAACAAATGTGAATTTTGACCAAGATTGGTGTAGAACATTCTACCTTGACACCAATATGTCAAAAATTTGACTGAAAAAATAGTGACCAAACCATTTGTCGATTATTCAACCAATTTTGGTAGAAAATTTGACCAATTATCCGTCGAAAATAGGTGCCAATTTTACTAGTGTATGGCATTAATATGCCTCACCATTTTCCCCCCTACGAAGACTAGTGTCAGTCCTTAGGCACTGAAACATTTCTGATCTTCGCAAGCACCCTAATATCTCCTTCCTGAGTCTTGCTAGTCATGGAACTGCCCACTCACCAGTAGAATCCATTTGTCCATTCTATCTCATTATCCATGCAGTTGTATAGTGGCTGTAGACACCTAAAAATCCTGTAGAAAATAAAAGTATTTTAATGACATCATAATTAATTAATTAATTATTTATTTATTTATTTTTATTCCATTAAATCCTTCTATTTTAATTAAACATCTTTAATTAAAGAATCTCTCCCCAAATCATTTAAATCAAGTTTGAATGATTTTCCCCTATTTATTAATTATTAATTGATAAATTGACCAAAAATCCTTTAAATAAATAAAATATTCATTTAAATCCTAAAACCTTGAAAATCTTCTAGAAATCCCTAACCTCTTCTAGAATTTCCTAATCTCACTCTAAACCTAGTTAAAGGGTGATTCCTACCCTTTTTAGCCTAACCCTTCAAACTTTGACTTTGGGTCAAAACCCCTCATAAATGAGCCTTACACACTCATTAAAGCCTCTTACATCCTCATTAAGGCTTCTCACAAGCCATAAATGAGACCCATGTCTCCTCTTCCACTCTTATCACCTTTGCACACTTCCCTAGTGTTGCTCACACGTGTGAGCAACCTTGACCAAGGTTAAACCTTACCATACCCCTAACCTTACCCCAAACTCTACCCCAAACCTTACCTCTGACCCTAACTCTCCTTCCTAACCCAAGCCCTTCCTCAAATCCTATAAATAGCCTCACTTCCAAGATCAATCCATTAGTTATCTTTTATTCACATGCATTGTTATCATGCTAAATTCATTCTAGATCTTAAATTTTTGATAATATTGTTAGATTTCATGTTTTCTAAAACACATAATAGAACAACTTAATGGAATAAATATAGATCTTTGCTAAGTTTTTCTAATCATCTATGCATCATATCAAATCCTTCCTAGAAAGCATTAGGAACAAGCTCCAAGTGCTTAGAGAGCACACCCACATCCCTCATAATTAGAGAAAATCAAACAATGCTTGAATGCATTTATTTTGGCTCAATCTAAGGTGGCTTGGTTTTGTTTGTTTTATGATTTGAATTGATAAATGCTAGATTAATCTAACGTTTGATTGTTTACGCCTTTCAAAATAGATAACAGATAAACCGTAGCTCACATAATGTAGACACCTAAAAATCATTTAAAAAATAAAAGTATTTTTGTTTTATGAAAACCCCTGATGACATCATCATTTATTAATTAATTAATTATTTTATTTATTTATTTATTTTTATGCCATTAAATCCTCCTTTTTTAATTAAACATCGTTAATTAAATAATTTCTCCCCAAATCATTTAAATCAAGTTTGAATGATTTTCCCCTATTTATTAATTATTAATTGATAAATTGTCCAAAAATCCTTTAAATAAATAAAATATTTATTTAAGCCCTAAAACCTTAGAAATCTTCTAGAAATCCCTAACCTTTTCTAAAATTCCCTAACCTCTTCTAGAATTTCCTAATCTCACTCTAAACCTGACTAAAGGGTGATTCCTACCCTTTTTAGTCTAACCCTTCAAACTTTGACTTTGGGTCAAAACCCCTCATAAATGAGCCTTACACACTCATTAAAGCCTCTTACATCCTCATTAAGGCTTCTTACAAGCCATAAATGAGACCCATGTCTCCTTTTCCACTCTTATCACCTTTGCACACTTCCCTAGTGTTGCTCACACGTGTGAGCAACCTTGACCAAGGTTAAACCTTACCATACCCCTAACCTTACCCCAAACTCTACCCCAAACCTTACCTCTGACCCTAACTCTCCTTCCTAACCCAAGCCCTTCCTCAAATCCTATAAATATCCTCACTTCCAAGAGCAATCCATTAGCTTAGTTTTATCTTTCATGCATTGTTATAATGGTAAAATACACCTAGACTTAGCATAGCATTTAGCATAATTGATAGATTAACTCCATTTTGTGCTTTCTTAATCATCATAGAATAAGCTTAATGGATTGAACTTAGTTTTTATTCAATCTTTTCTAAATAATTTATGCATCATATCAAATCCTTCCTAGAATGCATTAGAGACAATCTCCAAGTGCTTAGAGAGCTCACCCACATCCCTCATAATTAGAGCAAATCAAACAATGCTTGAATGCATTTGTTTTGGCTCAATTTGAGGTGGCTTGGTTTTTATGTTTATGTTTTTGAACTGATATAAATGTTTAGATTTATCTAAAGTTTTCTTGTTTACGCCTTTCAAAATAGATAACAGATAAATTGTAGTCTACAGTGGCCATAAAAGCAGAGGACCATCTCTCTAGTTGTGGATGTCATCCCAACTGTATATACCATTAAACCCACTGCATTGCATCTCAAAAGTTAATGAGACTGTGAGGCTCTACCTTCTTTAAGGCCATTGTTAATCTAGCTCATCTCTGTTGTAATCCTTCTACTACCCTGTGCCCTTCTGCTAATGATAGTCTTTCAAATTTTGCAAAGACTTGTTCTCAATTATCTAGAATTCTCCTTCTATGTTTTGATTCATTGAATCCATAAACTATTTCCATCCAATTAAAATATAACCTTCAGGGTGAACCACTTTCAGGATGTAGGGGAAGTGTGATTGATCGTTCAATTTCCCTATATTTGTTCAGTTGTTCCCCGTAGTTAATCTCATTTCTTACCTAAGAGAGAAGAGAAGATAGGTGAATATCACCAACAAATAGTAAAGCGTTCCAATTAGTATCAGAGGGAATGGCATGATTATGCAAGTAAAGTTCACACAAGACATTCCTAATACAATCCGGTGATGCTTCATATGTAGCCACAATTCTTGAGGTGAGCTTATGTCTATGTTCAGATTTATAAGAACCCTCATCAATTTGAACATTAAAAACTGCTCATTTAAACATAGGGCATAAACCCTGGGAGGTGGTCTACATTCGATTAACTTAGGAATTAACTTTTTGACTAAATCCAACTTTCCTTACAAAAGTTAAATTTCTTGTTGTTTTATTCCTATTTCCTTTTTCAATTTATCCCTTTCCAACTCCCACATTGATTTTTCATATTGCATTTGTGTAAAGTAATTAATAGATAGGGAGTGGACTGTTACCTTTCCCTAGTTTCTTGGTGGAACTGGATTTGCTGCTATTTCTTCTTGATTTTCCTATTGAACTTATTCTGGTACTATTTCTTCTTGGTTTTCTAATGGAACTAGAGCAGATGTTGCCAAAACATCATCCTCTTGAATGTTTCCAAGATGAGAAGAAGACATTTCAGAGATTTCTTTTTACTTTACTTCTTTTTGTTATGTTTCCTTATCTAAAATCATGGTTGTAGGATCTTCCTCCATCATATCATGATATACCCTATGAATGAACTATCTGCTTGTGGTTGTTCTTCCATGTGTTCCTCAATAGGAACATCAGGGGTAGAACTAGTCATTGCAGGTGAGTCCTTCTCTGTTTATTTTGTGTTCAAATGAACACTGCATCGTAGTGGGGTGTTGATTGATGTTACGAGACATTTTTATGGGGTCTTTTTCTTTGTATCAAGTGTGGTTGAAGGAGGAACAGGGGCATCATCCATAATATATTCAGCCATTTTTTCTTTTCCCTTTTCTTTATCCTAGGAATTCTATTCTACCTATGGATTATGGGAATCTATAGGAACCTCAGTTTTACCACCCTCCAAGTTAGGGTTTGGATTATCAGTTACCACATTTTCTTTGTCAATTCCTAAAGTAGAAGGGTTTTCTTGAGCCTTTTTTGGAATAGAGGACTCCACATTTTCAGGAATGACCTCATCAGGGATATTTTCCTGCTCTTCTTGATTTTCGGCTTGTGGCCCTTCACCATGTAATTACACGAGGTGTTGTGATAAATTCATCCTAGGTCATGGGAGAGGTATCATGTAGAGACCTTTCCACCAGGAGTTTTATCAAACCATGGTGGGTGACAACATTTTTCCTTCCCTTGATAACTTCTTCAGAACTAGAATTCAATAGAGAATATAAAAAATTGGGGACATTTAACAGGCGGTCATGCCACAAATGACTCAAAAGATTGAAATGTATGGTATGCAAGAAAGAAAATCATCCCTCATAGGTAGTGTACCTTATAATATGAACTGCTAACAGAGGGTACTCGCCTGGAAGAGATGTTCTCCTAGAACCTTTGCTTACTGCATTCCAATCCAGTGTCTGTTGGCAAATAAAATTCATCTTGGGTTGTTCATGCATCATGGCCATGTGGAAAGGCTTCTCTTGTGATAGGAAGTCCAAAAACTTCTGCAATTCGTGCCTCTGAAGCCTCTACTCTCAATCCTTTTACATAAGAAACCCCATTTATATATGTCTACAAGAATTCCAATGCTATGGCCTTGTCATAACCACTTAACCTTACAAAATATGTGAGCCAGCCTACCCGGTTAAAAACTTGAACGTTGGCTTGATCTTGCAACAAGGATGCATGATTAGCCAGCTCATGTCGTATAGGTTGTCCACCCATTCTACTTGCTGAGAGCTTCCGCAACCTTAATCTCATTAATTCCTATAGTCTCCCTAACAATTCTGCCTACCCTCTATTCTACCCAGTATTCTATTGAACTGGGGTTTGATGATCAACTAGAAAAGACTATCCTAGGTAGTTTAGTCAAATGGCAGAGGGATTTTGAAAATTTGAAAAATTGAAGCTGGAATTTAGGATTTTAAAACATAAAGCTATAGGGAATTTCATATACAAGGGTTGTTAAATCAATGACTACACAATACAGCCTTGTAAATTAATAATGGTGAATAATGGAGAACTTAAGCAAGGATATTTATTACAACACAACTAAACTAACTGCCCCTTATGAAAAATGAGGTAGCTATCATCACATGCTTGGTTTAGAAGTACAATGGTACTTGGATAAATTACTAAATTAATTACAATGCAACTGATAATAATGTCAAATTAAGTAAAGAGCATTTGAAATAATAAATGAATGTATACCTGGAATATAATAACCTTTAAATACCCAAATCTAGAAAGATCGAGTGGCATGTGCCAAAAAAAAAGTAATACATGGCATAATGATGATGTGACAAATGAATGAATATGGCAACTAAAGCTGATGGAATGTGATGTGATGGTTGCTTTATTATGGAAAAAGATATTTTTGTGGGAAATAAAAAATTTATTATGACTGCATGCATACAGAGTCAAAGAAATGACCAGAGGAAGTTATTGGTTGTAGGAGAGTCTTCAGTTGGAGGAGGTCCATCAGTTGCAGGATCTTTATTCACTGCAGGGGGTTCAGTTACAATAGGAGAAATCTCAAACTGCCGCAAGAAGTCGACCTTCATTTTTGGCTTATGGTACAAATGAAGTCTATGGCCATTTACTAGTAACTTAAAATGTATAGGGTTGATTGTGGATAACTGAACCACACCATTAGCATACACATGTTCAATTTCATAAGGGCCAAGCCACCTTGTAGTGAGCTTACCTTATGTCTCTTGAAATTGGGAGTCATACAAAAGAGCCCAGTCACTAGGAATAAACCGTCTGTTGAGGATATGTGAATCATGCCACTTTTTTCATTGTATCTAGACCATCTCAGTTTGGTGTAGTACTTCCTTTCTCATTTCATCTAGATGGTTGAGCTACAGGATCCTGTTGTGTTATGCTATTGGAAGATCAATGTTCAACTGTAATGCGGTTCGTAGGGTTTTGGGCTCAAATTATATAGGCATTATAGTGTTCTTTCCATAAACTAGTTCAAAAGGAGTGAAACCGGTTGTTGTCTTCCATGTCATCCTATATGCCCAGACTACTTCTTGGAATCTTGTGCTCCAGTCCTTTTTATGTAGCTGCACTATTTTTGTCAAGATTGCTTCTATCTTCTTGTTTGTGATTTATGTCTGACCATTCACCTGTGGATGATATGGACTTGATTTCTTGTGGTGAATAGTATATTCATTCATTAGGGTAGTGATCTGTTGGTACTCTCAAATTTGACTCAAATTTGGAGTGACCAATTCACAATTTTCTAAAGGCAAGTGTATGTCTAGTTGAATGGTTGGAAAATTAATGAAAATGTGGAAGACAAATAGAGAAGCCCAGGCTGATATATGAAGGAGAATCTTTCTCAAAGTTCAGAACTAAATACCATGGGATCCCACAGAATAAATTTTTTGAATCAATGGATTTTGTGCATTCACGGATTTGCAGAAAAGAAAACCACAGTCATATTGCGAGGGGCATAACTTTTTATTCAACTGTTGGATCGAGCTCATTTTTAGATATGTTGTTGCAAACCTAGTTATCTAAATTCTCAATAGAGAGATTTTAAAAATTCATCCTAGTTCATGAGATATAGTCATTTGAGTGTGGCACTATCAAAACTGCCCAAAAAAATTTCATAGCATTTATCCCACATTCGCCCCAGATTATGAAAATATGGTGTTTATAAGAAATGCTCCAAATATATGAAGTAAATCAAAGTGCTAGAAGCTATGCTTGCCCAGGCTTGTGCGTCCACCTCAATTTTCGTGCTAGTGGGCCCAAAAAAAATTTTGCAGAAAGGGGACACTTGTCAAGAGGTCTCTAAGTCTCATAAAGGAAAAAGTTCATTCTGAGATTTGGAGACTTAGTCTCCAAATCTCCAAGTCGCCAGATCTCTAGATAATTATTCTGAGATTTGGAGACTTGGTCTCCAAATCTCCAAGTCTCCAGATCTCCAGATAATTATTCAGAGATTTGGAGACTTAGTCTCCAAATCTCCAAGTCACCAGATCTCTAGATAATTATTTAGAGATTTGGAGACTTAGTCTCCAAATCTCCAAGTCTCTAGATCTCTAGATAATTATTCAGAGATCTAGAGACTAAAGGAAGTCTCCAAATCTCATGAGGAAATATAAAGAGAGGAAATGATTATGAGATTTGGAGACTAGTCTCCAAATCTCCAGATGGCTATTCAGAGATCTAGAGACTAAAGGGATTTCTCCAAGTCTCTAAAAGAAACCATGGTCAAGGAAATTATTCAGAGACTTAGAGATTCATGTAGTCTCCAGATCTCCAGATGGACTGAGGTTAAAGGTGAGTTTGTCTGAGCAGCAAATGAGAAGATGACAAGTGGCAAGTTCTGGTGGCATGTGCAGATTTTAAAGGTTTTAAAAGATTTAAAAAGTTATAAAGTTCAGACTTTGGAGAAATTTTGAAAAATTTTAATGACAGAGCTGTTCACGGGAAAATGTCTAAGAGATTCATTTTTTATCCAAATATGGCAGTATAATATGTTTTTGAAAATGCTAGAAGATGATGGATGCAATGATGGCAATTAGAACCAGATCAGATCAAGTTGCTGAGAGCAGTAAAGGCTTTTAATCCACGACCAGATTTTGGGGAGATTTTTCTTCTTCCAAAATTGATTGATTTTGCAAATCTAGCAGAGGAATGAATCAAAATTGCATGGTGATAGGAAAAGAGGGTACAAAGGACTAAATCACATTTCAAGGAAGAGCAAATGATAAATTAATCAGATTTCCAGTAGATGAGCAGATTTTATGCAAAAAAGGACAAATTTATCAAATTTTGAAGATGCCCGAGAAGATCAGATTTTCAAAGAAGAGAGAAGGCTATGAGATTAGATTGCAGAATGGACAAGTGTTGGTCAAGTACAGATTTTAGGGTTTCTTCTTCTTCTTTTTATTCTCTTCTCTTCTCAGTTGTAAGGGTTCTTGGTTCCTGTTCCTTTTTTGTTCCAGTTCCTATGGTTGCTCTGTTTTGAGCATACCCCTAAATGGTGAATATTGAATATCTTGTTGTAGAGTAAATTTCCCAGTCTTGTGTCTAAATTCTAGAAATTTCAAGCTTTGTATGTAATAGATAGGCTTATTCTCAATGAAATACACTGCAATTTCTATCTTACCTTGTTGTTGTCTCCTTGCTCTATCTTCTACTCTTGTATATTTTAATTTGTGAGGCATTTGAAAATATACCAGCTACCAGGTAGTCTGTCTAATTATTTGTGAGTTTCTCTCAAGGAGAGGATTAAATTTTATAAATAGTTTTAGAGAGTAGACATATGTGTTAGGATTTGATGATAACACCATAAGATTGACATGATAGTTTGTAAGGCATCCTATCCAGATTGTAGGTAGTTTGTAAGGCATCCTACTATGTTTCTTTGAAATCTTCCTGTGCATTTATATTCAGACTCTTTTTCCCAATGAAATAGGCACTGGCTGGATGTTTGTTATACAGTCATCTTTCTGTCATCAAACACAAAATATCATTACCAGTTCTTTTCATTTTCTTTAGTTTCATGCATACTGTGAAAGGACTGCATCCAGGTGATACAATTCACATTTGTTGATTCCTTGGAGAGAGAATCAGAGGTTAACCTTCCTTGAGTTGTACTCATAAAAAGAAGAAGGATTTACATCCTTATCCCATTATCTATGCTATCACATGTATAGTTTCTATTGTCAAGCTCTGTATCAGGAGATTTTCAGCTGTCTACAGAGTGATCTTTTGTTTAAATAATCTAAAGCCTAGATAGCATAACAGTGAAGACCCTATCCACCATTAGAATGTTTACTTGAAACATAGTGAATCATTAATAGGCAATACCCGCCTGAGTCTTGTGGAGCTTGAAGCAAAAGGAGGATCTTATCCAATCCTCATCAATTAGGCTTTTCTTGCAAACTTGGAGCTCCTTTTAACTAAGAATCAAGCCCATAATTTGTCAAGTTTGACCCTACAAGAAAAATCCCTAACATGATCAATGTTGATGTAAATTGAGCACCCTAATCAGTGACTAATTATCTGGGTACACCATATCATCTAAATATTTCCTCATATAGAAATTCATCTACCTTGTTATCCCGAGCATGCTTCATGGCTCGTACCTCCACCCACTTTGTCACGTAGTCTGTGCACACAAGAATATATGAATTATTGTTGGATGAAGGACTAATGGGTTTGACAAAATCAAGTCCCCATTTATCAAATGGAGTGACTACCACTTGAGGAAAAAGAGGCATTTCATCAAACTTTTTGGTCGCCCCATCCATTGGCATCGATCACATTTCCTTGTGTAGTTGACCACATCTTTATGTAGGGTTGGCCAGTAATATCTAGTGTTCAGTATCTTTATTAATATTCTTTTGGCTACAAAATACCCTCCATGAGGCTCATCATGAGAGGTATGGAGGATGTCATAAGTCTCATCCTCCCTAACACATCTCCTCAATATTTGATCAGGGCCATTATAGAATAGACAATCAGCAATCCATGAAAAGTTGAAAGTATTTTCTACTAGGAGTCTCTTTTCTCTTGAGGATAAATATGGAGGTACCTTTTTGAGAAACTAAGTAGTTAGCAATGTCGACATACTAGGGGGTTTTAGTTGAAATGGAGAACAGGTGATCATCGTGGAAGTTGTCATCAATTATGTGTGATTCATCCACATTCTGAAATCTTGAGAGGAAGTTAGCAACCACATTGGACTTGTCGAGCTTATCCATTATTGTGATATCAAATTATTACAATAGTAGAAGCCATCGAGACAATCTTCCTATGATAGCAGGTTTGTCAACTAGATATTTTATGGTTGCATGATCAGTATGCACAAATATTTGGTAGCCTATAATGTAGCGGTGGAATTTTTTCAGAGCATAAATAACAGCCATAAGTTCCTTCTTCGTCACTGTGTAGTTCAACTATGCTCCTTGTAGGTTTTTGATAATAAAATATATGGCATGTTCTACCATACCTTATTTTTGTCTGAGTATAGCTCCTACTACATGATCTGAGGCATCAATATGAATGTGGAATTGAAATTCCCAATTAGGACCTCGTAGAGCAGGAGCCTAATTAAGGACTAACTTCAGCTACAGGAAGGCTTTATCACAACTTAGTGTCCATAAAAATTCTAAATCCTTGGTTAGAAGAGAATGCAGAGGAGTGGCCATTTTGCTGAAATCTTTAATTAATCTTCTATAGTATCCAGCATATCCAAGAAAATTTTTGACGTCTTTCAGTTTGGTTGGTGATGAGATAATTTATTGTCTCTATTTTGTTATAATCTTTATACTTTTTTGACACTCTTTATGCTCTGATAAGACATTTCCAAGACATTTATGGACCTATACCTATGTTAATTTGTGATAAGTACAGCTAGGACCACAAAGATTATGGGTAGTTAGAATGACATGTTTTATTGACTATTATATATATTGTAGTACTTCATATAGCTACTTTAATCTGTGTTCTAATATTTGGGTAGGAGTTGAAATGTTGACTTGTATATATATACTAAATGCTACTAACCTGCCAGGAAAAGAAGGAGCAGTTCAAGAGTGGTGCAACCGCATTAAAGAAGGAGCATTAGGAATAAATCCATGATGTAAGGAGCTAGCATGATTCCTAGGATCATGCCTCTACTGAGAAGGAGCTTGCATTCCAGAGAATATAGGAAATAGTTCTGCTATATTTCGTTAGTGTTGTTATTCTGTTATCCGCACTTATTGTAAAATGTCATGGTTGTTATACTTCCTCTTTCTGTGGTGAGATTCAGTTAGACTTTACTTGTATGCTTTCAATAAGTGTCAACCCTCTATATAAAGGGATTTGATTGGTTTAGTTAGTAATGAGAAAATAGATTCAAATTTTGTGTTCAGTGTAACAGAGTTACTCTTTTATGTTCTTCATGTATTGTTCCATTATCATGTTACCAATTTATGAAAGGGTGATTTTGAAGTATCTTCTATGTTAATAGTTAGTAGAAGCCAACCAAGGGGGCCCACTTGGGAGGTGGAGTAGATTAGGATAGAGTAGATTTGCTTCCTGCATTTTTTGTGCTTTCAAGTAGAAGTTACTATTTTACTCCTGCAGCATTACTACTGTGAATGTTCCTGCAGCACTTGCAGAGATAGGCATAGTGGATGATTTGAGTTGTTAAACAGGTTTAGGATAAGTTTACAAGCTTTCTGTAGTAATTTTATTAATTAGTTAAGTGTGTTTACTTTCCTATAGCAATAGCATAAGTTTCTTTCATGCACTTTATCTTCTTGCAGCATAGGTAGTATGACTCCTTGAGGAACTTAGTGCACAAACCGTGCTATCCCATTTCAAGTCTACGTCCCTGGGTTGACAATATAAATGCATTTCATGATGGGAAAAGTAATCATTAGTATGAATACATTATTCTTAAGAGAGACAATGGCATGATTATCACTACCTATTGTGAGACTATTCATTTTTGGCACTGTTGACGGGATGGTGTCAAACTAGGAACCTTAATGAGTCATTTATTTTTTAGTTTAGTTTCATGTTTTCAGTCAATAGAGAGTAGTTGTGAGATTGCTTCACAAGTTCATCAACTCACTTGCATGCATCGAAGAAGGTGAGATGTTCATGGCATATTTCTACCAAAAGAACATGTTAAACTGAAAGAAGAGTTTGAAGAACTTGAGTTACCATTTCTTGATGCAAGTCCTGAGTTTGTTGCATCATCTTCAACAAAAGAAGACCCTCATGATCCATTTAACATTCTCCCTTTTGCAAAGATATTAGCCAGTTTCCTCAATAATTCCAATCCAAGACCACCTGTTGACCAGAACCTTTTGGTTAGTAATACTTTCCAGCCATAGTTTCATTATCCAGCACCTCCAGTAATGGCAGCTCCTACCTTTCCATTTCCTATTCCAAGTCTTATCAACAACCCTAATCTCAAGAACATACATGCTTCAGCCCTAAAAAAATTCTATGGCCTTATTATAAAGGATCCTAACACCTTTTTGTTTGAGTTTGACAATTTGTGTTGAAGTTTTGACTATAACACTGATAGTCATAAGCTTAAGTTATGTCCAGCAACACTGAAGAAGTCAGCTCTCAGATGGTTCATGGGCTTAGGAGAAAATGCAATAACTGATTAGGATGGAATGAAATATTTATTTCTAAGGAAGTATAAGGAATATTGCAAAGGTGGTGATTCAAAAGGAGATGACATCTTTCAAGTGTCACAGAAGGAAGATGAGACATTGGAGGACTACATATCACATTTCTTATACAATTTACAGAAGAATCCTTAACATGTACTGTAGGAGGATTCACAAAAGCTAATTTTTCTAAGAGGAGTGAATGATAACTGCCTAGAAGAATTGGACCTCATAGCTGGAGGGGATATATCTCAGTCTTCCTGGGATCAACTCAAGAAGATTTGTTTGAACTATTCCAGAGCACTTGTAAAGAAAGGAAGAGGATTCTGACCAACAGTGACAAAAGGAAGTGGCTCTGGCATTTTCAAGATAGAAATCTCAAACCTTGTATCAGACTGCAAGCAAGACATCATTAATGATGTTGCTACATGTCTAAACATGATGACTACCAATAAGAAGCATGCAGACACAGAGGCATAGCTAGCTGAATATTGTCCCCATTGCCACAAGTAAAAGAAAGATTGGCATTTCAAGATGGTGGCAAACCTGGAGAATCAACATCTTCCAATTGAGTACTTAAAGATAGAAGGAGAGGATGAGAAAGTGTTCTTTGTTGCTCAACATCGTCCATGGGCCATGAGACAAGGTATGCCTCAAGACCCATTACAAATTTCAAATCCTTATAATAGTTAGTGGAAAAACTGAAATGTCCAAAGCCCTCCACAATATACTTAACCTACCTGGAATAATGTCTGGCCTAGTAATCAATAGAATCAATGGTTTAATCTAAAACAACCCCAATGGACACAACTTCCAAACCAATGGCAACAACCACAAGGAAATTGGAAGCCTACTAATTAGTGGAGAGGACCTCAACTATGGCTTAATCAGAATCCTGGATATCCATCTTTGCCACCTCCAATAAACACACCTGCGGTTATGCCACCACCTGCAAATACAGGTCCTCAAAAGCAGACATAGTTACCTGCTCAACCACAACTGAATCCCAATAGTCAACAAAAACAACATCAAATGTATGCTACTAATGTTCAGTAGTACCCTGCTTATGCTCTAAACTAATGTTCAGTAGTACCCTGCTTACCACCTCTTATCACCGAAGTGCCAAACCTTCCTGCAACATTAGTACCACTCCTAGAGAATGCTTTTCCAAGTACACTTGCCCCAGCTAATGTTTCCAATTCAACTAATGATCAGACATCAATAAAACCTCCTTTTCCTCAGAGGCTCATCTTGGACAAACCTACACCAAAAGAGGATCAGTCGTTTGATATCCTTGACCAACTAAAGAACATGCATGTCCAAATTCCCTTGTTTCAAGCCATCAAGGATGTTCCTATCTATGGGAAAGAAATCAAGGAAGCTTGTCTCAAAAAGATTGGATGGAAGAAAAAGGATCCTACAATAGTTCATGTTATAGGATAATTAGCTGATATTATGTTGGGAAAACTGGGAGTTCCAAAATATTCAGATCCAGGGAGTCCAGTTGTTAACATCATCATTAATGGTTTGTCTATTAAAAATGCATTAATAGATTTAGGTGTTTTCATTAATGTAATGACTAAGTCTACCATGAATAAACTGAGCATAGAAGGGTTACGAGCTACCCCAACAATCTTGCAACTAGCATATAGCTCTATTGTCACTCCTGATGGAATGATAGAAGACATAATAGCTACCCTAGATTCATGGGAATACCCTGTTGATTTCATGATTCTATCATCAAAGGTCAATCTTGTTGGTTACCTTGTTATTCTAGGATGTCCATGGTTAGCAACAACTGATGCAAACTTTAGTTGTAGATCAGGGAACATGACAATATTAGATGGGCAAGCAACTAAGAAACTAGCATTGTACCCTCCAGCTCAACCCCAGCCAGATTTAAGCACACCTGTATGGCCAGATTTAGGAGATGGGGAAGAAGAGTTAAACTTTGTGGTTCAACTCATGATGTTACATAGGCAATCCTTTCTAAAGTTGCAGGAGGAAGATGAAGTAATTCAGAGCATTCTTAATAATGATTGTGTTGTGATCAAAGATATATCTGAGAGTTCTGTGTTGGAGTTAACTACATATGATGACCATCTTGAGCACTGTGTTTTGCCTTCAAAACCCAATATTATCCATCAGCTACTAACTTGTGAAGTAGATACAAGTCCTATCTCTAAAGTATCCATGCTTGACCTTACAACTACTATTGAGCTTTCCAAGGGTCATAATCTCCATGTAAACAATAAGTTGCCTTCACAGCAAATGGAGCAATTAACTAAGCTTCTACAATCACATGAAAAATCCTTTGCATGGGATTATGGTGATATGAAGGGACTAATCCCCACACTATGTACTCACAGGATATATATCAATGAAGGAAGTCTACCACTTTGCCAGCCTCAGAGGAGGATTAACCCAACATTAATGGAGATGATCAAAACAAAATTACAAAAGTTGCTAGATGTTGGCTTTATATATCCTATATCTAATAGTAAATGGGTGTCACCTTTGGTTATAGTGCCCAAAAAGGAGGGTAAATGTAGAATCTATGTAGATTACAGAGAGTTAAACAAAGCTACCAAAAAAGATCATTTCCCATTACCATTCATTGATCAATTACTTTATACTTTAGCAAGTAAAAAGTATTTTTCCTTTCTTGATGGATATAGTGGATACAATCATAATAGTATTGCTCTAGAGGACTAGGAAAAGACTACATTCACATGTCCATGGGGAACATATTCATATTATGTCCTACCATTTGGGTTGTGTAATGCTCCAACAACATTCCAAAGAGCTGTAATTAGTATTTTTGCTGACATTTCACATGATTGCATGGAGATATATGTGGATGATTTTATAGCATTTGGGGTGACATTTGAAGAAGCTCTACAGAATCTTGAAAAAGTGCTAATCAGATGCAAGGAACATAATCTTTCCCTCAGTAGTGAGAAGTGTTTTATGCTGATGCAAGAAGGAGTTGTACTTGGACATTTCATTTTAGCAGCAGGAATCCAAGTAGACCCAGCCAAAATTGAGGTAATACTCACATTACCCACACCTACTAAACAAAAAGATGTAAGATCTTTCTTAGGACATGTTGGCTACTATAGGCTCTTTATTCAAAATTTCAATCAAATAGCTAGTCCTCTATACGCACTTCTTACCAAAGAGGTTGAGTTTATATGGACACAAGCTTGTGATGAGTCCTTCTTGTAGCTCAAGTCACTCCTAATAGCTGCACCAGTCCTCAAAGGACCTGATTGGTCTATCCCATTTCACATCCATACAAATGCATTAGATTATGCCATAGGTGTTGTGCTAGGAAAAAAGCCAAGTAACCTTGAGAATGCAATTTACTATATCAGTAAGAGCCTCCATAGACCTGAATTAAACTACACAATTACTGAAAAGGAACTATTGGATGTAGTTTATGCATTGAACAAATTCTGCCATTATGTAACAGGCTATCCTATCTTTGTTCACACTTATCACTTAGCAATTAAATATATAATGAATAAACTTGTTATCACAGGCAGGTTAGCAAGATGGCTTCTTTTATTGCAGGAATTTGATATAATAGTTTTTGATAAGCCAGGCAAACATAGTGGTTGATTAGTTATCCAGACTTCAAAATGTTGACGCAGACACTACTCTAGTTGAAGATACATTCCCTAATGAACACCTGTTCCATATTGCAATCAAGAATCCATGGTATGCTAACATAGCCAATTATCTTGCAGCCAACAAAATGCCCCCACATTTCTTTCCAAAGGACAAAAGAATGCTTGTAGAGAAAATTTTCCAATTCTCATGGATTGATAACAATTTATTTTATACTAGTCCAGACCAAATCATGAGGTGTGTGAGAGAAGATGAAATATATGATATACTCCATGCATATCATGATGAGCCATGTGGAGGTCATTTTGCAGTAAAGAGAACAACTTTGAAGATCTTAACAACAAGCTACTACTGGCCAACACTTCACAAGGATACAACCAGCTATGCAAGGAAATGTGATAAATGTCAGAGGATGGGTCGCCCAACCAAATCAGATGAAATGTCCCTCAATCCACAAGTGGTGGTCACACTATTTGAAAAATAGGGCATGGACTTTATAGGTCCAATAGATCCTCCTTCAAATGGGAAATCATATATCTTGGTATGCATGGATTATCTAACCAAGTGGGTGGAAGTGAAAGCCATGCAGCATGCCAGGGATCAAAAAGTAGCAAAATTCTTATATGAGGATATTTTCACCCATTATGGAGTGCCAAGAGAACTTGTAACAGACCAAGAAGCATAGTTTACTTCAAATATGATCAATGACTTAATAAAGGAATACAACATCAGGCATAGGAAGTCCAGCCCTTACCATCCACAAGAAAATGGATAGGTAGAGGTCACAAACAGAGAAATTGAGGTCATCCTAACAAAGACAGTACAATTGCATTACAGGGATTAGAGCAGCCGATTAACTGAAGCAGTTTGGGCATATCGCACAACCTGGAAAACAACAACAGGATTCACACCATTTGAATTAGTATATGGGAAGGCATCAATGTTATTGATAGAATTTGAACACAAAACATTGTGCACTACTCTGGAATTAAATATCAATCTTCCTGCAGCACAAACAGAATGCCTTCTCCACCTCAATTCCTTAGATGAAATGTGTAAATCTACATTAGGGAAAATGAAGCTAATCCAAAACCAATGGAAGAGGTGGCATGATTCACATACCAAGAATAAGAACTTTTAAGTGGGTGATTGGGCTTTACTATATGATTCCAAATTCAAGGAGATTCTAGGAAAGCTGCAAACTAGATGGCTAGGACCATATGAAATTGAACATGTCTATAATAATGGAGCAGTCTAGTTGACTACACTAGATCTGGTCCAATTCAAAATACTTGTCAATGTACATCACTTGCACCTCTATCATAAGCCCCAAATGAAAGAAGACTTCCTACAACAGTTCAGTACAAACAATTCAGTAGCACCACATATAACACTTCCTACAACAGAAGGTGAAAGCCTTCTTCCTGCAGCTGCAACATAACATACCTTTGGAAACTAACCATAATAAAACTTCATTTAATATGAGGTACCTTTCTTCATTCATTTTTCTTTCTTCTTCTCTCCAACTCATCTCATTTCTCTTTCTTCCATCCATTCACAACCCACGTCACCCACAATTTCTATTTTCAATGCTTCCAATAAAAGACACGTCAACAATCACATGCGGCCGCCAGAATTGTCACGCTCTCACCACCTTTTCATTGTGCATATGGTAAATAAATTCCAGGTACAACTCTCTCAATCCTTACTTTTAGCATACAGATTTTAGTAATTATATCTAGTACTGCACTAAATATATAATTTAGGTGTTACGCCAATTTCCCATTCTCATGCTAAATATGTCAAGTGAGGACACTTGTAAATGTTTCATAGGGGGTAGGGGAAGTGTAATAAATTCCAAAATGTCATTGCTAAGTCATCCTAGTCACATCCTTATCACTTCAACATTGTACTTAGGCCTTGTTCCATTAATTTCCTTTAAATCCCACACATTTGTTGTACTTGCAAAATTCTAATTTTTTGAAGTGGATATGACCTGAAAGGACTATAATTAAGTTGCATGGTAACTTGCACTTAATGTTGTGATGTCCTTTGATTAAACAAAGAAGAAGTTGGTATTTTCAAGAAATGCATTTGAATTTCAAGAAGGAAAGAAGGTATTTGCAAAGCACGAGAGACTAAAAGGTTAACAGTGAAATTGGTGAGCAGAAAATTGAAGGTTGGGTATTGAAAACAAATTGGTGAGCATGAGCTAGTGCACCATGGCATTTTACTGGTAGACATCGAGGCAATTTGTAGATTTAACACATGTGGTTGGTTGGGGTATTTTCTTCAGTTATCAGAGTTTAATGAGGAAGTAGCAGCTGAATTTATGAGTACCTTTGAAGAAGGAGAAGCAATTGTGTGGGGTTTAATAGTTGTCTCCATCAAGGAAAGAATTGCAGAGGTCACCGGGTTACTAGTCATTGGGGAGCATTACCCTAATGAGCATGACACTAGGTCATCTTGAGCTCAATTCTCCCAGCCAGCTGACCCTCCTCTTGAAATTACCAAGCAAGGTTGGAAGAGATTGTCTCTTCCTCCACCATTTCCAGAATTAGCGATGCACATTATCAGGTACTTAAATTGAAAAGGGAGATTCTCAAACTTGCATGCCCATCATTTCAAATTACTTAGTTGCATAAGGCATAATCTCCAAGTTAATGTCCCTAATTTTCTGTACAATATATTGAGTGTTAGTACTGAGGAGACACAGAAGGGTAATGCAAATTCTGTCCTAATAAAACTACTAGTTGAAAGATCCCTTAGGGATGTCTCACCCCTAGCATGGATAGAATTTGTTCAATTTAAAACTCTACAACCCCAGGCTAATCCTGTTGAGCAACCTCTAGGAAATGAAGTAGAGTCTTCGGAGCCTGCTGTTGAAATAGCTACAAAAGAAAAAGAGCTAAAGGTAGTCCAAGAAAATACATCTTCTGATCCCACTCCATAAACTAATATTCCTACTTCTTCCATAAAGAAAGGCAAACATAAAGTTGAAAAAGAAACCCCTAACCTAGAAAGTGAAATTCAAAACCCTGCAGTTCAAAGAAATAAAAGAAAAAGGTCAAGTCCTGCAGCATCTATTCCTGCAGTGCCTGCTCCTACAGCACAAAGGCCAAAAAGATCATGCCAAAACAAAACTACAGTGGTTGAGGAAACAACAGTGTGAAGAAGTCCTCACATGCGAGGATAGGTGTCTCCACCTTCCCCTCAAAATCCAAATGTTTCAACACCAAAACCTACCCCAGAACCTTCTGTTGAGTACATTCCTGATGATTTCCCCAAGCGGGCAGAAGTGTCCTCGTCTCCCAGAAATATGGAAGAGTCCCAAAATTTGCAAGAGCCTAGTGATAACATATCACATGATGATCATGGTATATCTGAGCAAAGCCCTAATGTGGCTCAAGAAGGCATTCCTGAGGATGTTCAGATGACTCCTCCATAGAACCCTGTTTACTCCAATATGTCTATTGTGCCCTACAAATCAACATGGTTCACTGAGTATTTTCAAAAATCTTCCAAAGAAAAGAAAAAGAAAGCCCAATAGAAAGAATTTGGCCCACCTACAATATAGTCTATACTCTTTAATTTATACAATCAATTTGTTTTCCAGAAGACTTGGTGGAAATAAGAAAGAAACATATTGCAAAAAGAGATAAATGAGTATGCCATTTGTTTGAAAGAACAATTCCTCTTGTTTCAGCTTATGATGACTATGAAGGGTATAGATTGTGAATTTAAATCAGCCTAGGAATTCTATGGTTTGTACCAGACTTTACCTCTATGGCAACAAAATTTGCTATGTGAGCTCTATTTACATAACTTTATCATTCCACATGAAATAGAATGGAATCCTTTGCTCTATATAGGGGATATCCATTTGAGAGATATGATGTCATGGATGCACAATGAAGGAAATTATGATAGGTAGTTGAATAATTACAAAGACTTAGAGAAATCTAAACCCTTACCCTTGAGGGCTGAATCACATAAACCTAGTGTCCTCTTACAAGATTGGCTCAATCTAACCTATAGAAAATAGAAACCTGAGATCAAGGAGAAAGTCTTTGTATTGAGAGACAAGGTCTACAGAGAATATCATGGATTTCCATACTTTTCATTTCAAAGAGCTCTTGCAGGGGTAAGAAGCCGATGGAATAGGTTACCAGAGGCCTTTAAGAAAACAGAGCCACACAACCCAATCAACTTTGAAGTAGCTACAAATAGAGCAACTAAATATATGCAGTTGGGGCATTAGATCAGAAGAGAATTATGGATTCCCTTATCTTTCCAACCACGTACACTGTTATGGCCTCTATATGACATCAATGCCACTAGATTGGACCATTTGCAGGAGGAGCATCGGGTAGAATACTTGGCCAGAATGAGAGGATTCTATTACACTTTCAAGAGTGGGAAGAAGGGAAAAACAACTATGAGTGATTTCAGAACAACAGCCAAGAAATGTAATGCTTGAGGACAAGCATTATGTTTAGTAGGGGGCAGATGATGATACAATTTATTATCTCTTTTTTGTTATAATCTTTATACTTTGTTGACACTCTTTATGCTCTGATAAGACATTTCCAAGATATTTATGGACTATACCTATGTGAATTTGTGATAAGTACAGCTAGGACCACAAATATTATGGGTAGTTAGAATATTTGGGTAGGATTTGAAATGTTGACTTGTATATATATATTGAATGCTACTAACCTGCCAGGAAAAGAAGGAGCAATTCAAGAGTGGTGCAACCGCATTAAAGGAGCATTAGGAATCCAGCCATGATAGAAGGACCCAGCATGATTCCTAGGATCATGTCGCTATTGAGAAGGAGCTTGCATTCCAGAGAATATAGGAAATAGTTCTGCTATATTTCCTCAGTGTTGTTATTCTGTTATCCGCACTTATTGTAAAATGTCATGGTTGTTATACTTCCTCTTTCTATGGTGAAATTCAGTTAGACTTTACTTTCATGAATTCAATAAGCGTCAACCCTCTATAGAAAGGGATTTGATTGGTTTAGTTAGTAATGAGAAAATAGATTCAAATGTTGTGTTCAGTGTAATGGAGTTACTCTTTTTTGTTCTTCATGTATTATTCCATTATCATGTTACCAATTTATGAGAATATAATGAAAGAGTGATTTTGAAGTATCTTCTATGTTAATAGTTAGCAGAAACCAACCAAGGGGGCCCACTTGGGAAGTGGAGTAGATTAGGATAGAGTAGATTTACTTCCTGCATTTTTTGTGCTTTCAGGTAGAAGTTATTGTTTTACTCCTACAGCATTACTACTGTGAATGTTCTTGCAGCACTTGTAGAGATAGGCATAGTAGATGATTTGAGTTGTTAAATAGGTTTAGGATAAGTTTACAAGCTTTCTGCAGTAATTTCATTAAGTAGTTAAGTGTGTTTACTTTCCTGCAACAATAGCATAAGTTTCTTTGATGCACTTTATCTTCCTAGAGCATAGGCAGTATGACTCCTTGAGGAACTTAGTGCACAAACTGTGCTGTCCCATTTCAAGTCTACATCCCTGGGTTGACAATCTAAATGCATTTCATGATGGGAAAAGTAATCCTTAGTATGAATACATTATTCTTAAGAGAGACAATGACATGATTATCACTACCTATTGTGAGACTGTTTAGTTGGTGTAGGCATATTTTGAATGACTTCAATTTTGGCAGGGTCCACTTAGATTCTAATAGCAGATATATAATGACCTAGCACTACCCCTTCTTGCATTATCATGAAGCACTTTTCACTATTCAGAGACAGGTTGTATTCTTCACACCTTTTAAGAACTTTATCTAGATTTGTCAAAGCCTCCTCATAAGTTTCTCCATATGTTGTAAAGTCATCCATATATATTTTCATAGAATCATGAGAGATATCAACAAAAATGTTGATAAATGCCCTTTGGAATGTTGTTGGATCATTACAGAGTCCAAAAGGAAAAAATAAATAGGCAAAGGTTCCCCATGGATAGGTGAATGTAGTCTTTTCCTGATCCTCAGGAAAAAATTTGATTTGGTTGTATCCACTATACCCATCTAGGAAGGAAAAATAATTCTTGCATGCTAAGGAGTCTAAGACCTAGTCAATGAATGGAAGGGGGAAGTGATCCTTCTCAGTTGCATTGTTATTTTCCCTATAATCAACACACACTCTCCATTTTCCTCCCTTTTGGGAAGCTATTAGTAATGGAGAAACCCACTAGCTATCTGATATTGGATATATGAATCCAGCATTGAGTAGTTTTTGCAGTTCAATCTTCGCTATTACTCTTAATGTAGGGTTAACACACCTTCGAAACTGCCTAACAGGGGGTTTGTCTTGTTTTAGGTATATTCTATGGGTACATAGCTTTGGATCCAGGCCTTTCATATTATCATAATCCCATGCAAATGTTGTGGTATGGTCCTTCAGTATTTTAGGCAGTGATGTTTGTTCCTGAGGAGTTAGCTGGCTATTAATATTCAAGTAGCGGCCAGGAGATACCTCTATTTTCTTAGTTAGTTCTAGCATAGATGCATCTTTTAATGAGGGCACTTGTATCTCATGGGGAAGAAAGTGGTGGTAGAGTTGTTTGGCTACAGGAGAAGCTCATTGGTAATCAGGGTTTAAAGCTTGCAGGGAGTAGTTATTGGAGTAACAATCCAGGAAGTCTGAGTTCGATCCATATTGATTATGCTAGATGTTGATGATTATTTTTTATTCTTCTTGGAGTTGTAGGAAAGGATCTCTTTTTAACATCATTAACTAAGAGACTGAGTTTATAACTTCAACTTCTTCTCCTATGTCAGGCCATATTGGTGAGGCTAATTCCATTTGAGGTTGGGCAGGTGGATACAAGACTAAACTCTTGGTATGTTGACCATTAGAGATGGTCATATCTTCAGCTTCTTCTCCTATGTCAGGCCATATTGGTGAGGCTAATTCCATTTGAGGTTGGGCAGGTGGATACAAGACTAAAATCTTGGTATGTTGACCATTAGAGATGGTCATATCCCCTGAGTGACATTCGATGTAAGCATCAGCAGTTGCGAACCAAGGCCTACCAAGAATAATTGGATAACCCCCTAGTGTATCTTTAGGTGATATGATCATGAAATAAGCATGATAAGACCAAGATTCAAGTTCAACAACTATGTCCTCCACCATCCCATCAGGATCCACAGTGGAACTGTCTGTGAGATGCCAGATAGTGGGTGTAGTTCTGAGGTTGGTGATACCAATTTGTTGCATTATATCCCTAGTCATGACATTTATAGCAGCTCCAAGATCTATCAACACATTTTTAATAGTTGTCCCATTGATAATGACCTCAACAACAGGGCTGCCGGGGTCAGAATAATTTGGGATGGTAAGCTTTCCTAGCATGATATCAGCCAATTTACCCAAAACGTGGATAGTCTAGGGATCCTTTTTCTTGTGTCTAGTCTTCTTGAAACAAGCTTCTTTAATGGCTGTTCCATATGTGGGGACATATTTGATTGCCTGAAAGGGGGGAATTTGAACACTGATGTTCTTTAGTTGATCAAGGATGTTGAAGCCTACTTCTTCAATAGGCTTTAGATTGCTATGTTGCAGTCTTTTTGGAAAAGGAGGTCAAGTATGCTGGTCTCTTTTAGGTGTGGGCTTAGGGACTATTAGAGTAGGAGAGTGTTCAACTTGGATAGGATCCTCAAGGGGTACTTCAGTGATAATTGGATGCTCAGGAGCAGGCAGAGTAGTTCTAGACCCTAAGTGAATATCATCAAGTGTGATGGAATAGGTAGGATATTGCATGGGGTACTACATTGGGTTAGTAGCATATACACTTTTTTGGGGTGTAGGAGGTCTATTATTTTGCCACTGTGGACTGGGTTAATTTTGCCACTAATTCTGGAAACTATTCCAGGGAGGAGTTTGATAATTCACAAGAGGTTGCCATTGATTATTATAAAATGGATTACTGAATGTAAATGGGTCTTAAGGCATACCTTGTCTTTGCACCCATGGTCGGCATTGAGTGACAAAGAACAACTGCTCATCTACTGGTTCAATTGGTTTGTAATTAGTTGGCATTTGTGTAGTCTCCACATTAACAACCAGTTTGCACCAACAATCTCTCTCCTTCTATCTATAGTGGAGATAGAATTAAACCAGCATGGCCTCTACTTCCTCATATTTCTTCTTAGCCTACATGGTATCCAAGTGTGTGGCCATGTTGTTAATGATTTCTTTCTTGAAGTCAGACAATAGATGTGTTATCTCCATCCTAGAAGCACCCACACCATTTGACTTTCCCAAGGTGGACCTATATCCCCTTCCCTTCTTACCATCATCTCTGGAGTGCTTAAGGCATATAATTTTAATATCATCCCATGTAGCCTGGGTGATATCACCTCCACCCATCAGGTCCAGTGCCTCTGTGCATCCATCTTGAAGACCACGCAGAAAGAGCATCTTCTGGGACTCCTCATTAAGCTCATGTTGTGTGATCTTTTGTAAGTTGAACATGAACCTTGAGATATAATCCTCAAGACTCTCATCTTCTTTTTGTGTCATCTTAAAAATGTCATCTCCTCACATGTCATTTCCTCTACAATATTCTTTATATTTTAGTAAGAAAGTACTCTTCATTTCATCCCAACTGTGAACAACATCTTGTCCTAAGCCTGTGAACCATCTTAGTGCAGACTCTTTAAGAGTTGCAGGAAAGAGTTTAAGCCTGTGGGCATCAATGGTGTAGTAATAGCTCCTATAAAGGATATCAAACTCAAAAAGGAAGGTATTTGGGTCTTCTATCACAAGACCATAGAATTTTGGAAGAGCAAAAGAGGGTATGTTCTTGAGATTTTTATTATCACGTTGGTCTGAGATGGGAAAAGGAAATGTAGTATGATTTTCCATCCTCAGTGGATTTCTAGGATGAGGTTGAGGTGAATAATAAAGATGGTAGATGACCAGTTGTAAAGGGTTCTCTTCTTCGATGATATTTTTAGGATAACGAGATCTTAAATTGGTGAAGGCTTCAACAAATAAATTTATTTTAGGTTGCTCTTCAAAGGAGCCAATTATTTCTCCCTCAGAAGATGAGGATGATGATGTGGTTTTAGGAAGTTCAACAGTAGCGTCAACAAATGGGACTTCTTCTAATGGGTTATTGGATTGATTTGGCAAGTACCTTCCTCAAGCATCTCTTCTTCTATTATGCATGCAGTATTGTGAAATGATGTAGATTGTTGTGTTTCTCAAAATAAAATGTATTCTACTCAAAGAGAGAAATGAAAGCATAAATGAAAGAAAATCCTAGGTGTTAGTGAATAGATTTGTCCTTCCACAAATTAACAAACAACTCAACTTTAAATGCCTAGAAAGAAGGAAAAACAACACTAACAATTGGATGAGTTATCATTAATTGATAACTCTCCTCTGAATTGAGAGGTGCAGCTCCATCTTCAATGATATTCAATGAATTAAATACTGATTGTGTCTTTAACTAGAAGACACGAAGGAAACTGACATTCATTTATCAACATGAAATGAATGGGATTACAAATTTAAAAGACTCAAAGATGAACAAACAAATGGCTAGTTGACCACTTATCTAATCTTCCCAATTACAAAGATAACAAAAAGGAATTAAATGACTTGTTCTGCAAAACGTAGGCATGCAAACTAGTTGATTTACCTATAAACATATATTTGACAAAATGGCATACAATTATGTTCAAAAACATGAAAGAAACAACCAACTAATTGATTTCAATTAGAGAAAATAAGTATACAAATCAACTTATATGTGACACAAACTCCTCTTTATTTCAAAACACAAACACAATAGCCAACAGATCATTATGTTACTTGCCATTACAATCAAAATGCAGAAAAATATAAAGTAGTTCCCTATTCCTCTCTGTTACAATTGGTCCAGAAAAATGTATTCTCCTCTCTCCCTTGAGCCACGGGACTCCCAGAAAAGTAGAAGAAGACGTGGCATATGTCTAAAGCTTTACAATAAATAATACTCCTCAACTACCTTTTGGTTTTTGTAACTGTTTCTTGAAAATTGTTTTAATAAAACTTTTATAAATCCCCTTATATAATATTTGGTTATGAAAACCAAACATTACTATAATACCTTCAGCATTGTTAAATGGTTTTTAATTAAACATCTGGGCTAGCATGCATATGTGTTTGACATGTGGGGCAAACTTTATTTAAATAACACTTTGTATCATGTCAAAAGTAAAATAATCCACATAGGATTTTTGCCACCTAGATCCTTATACACCATAGGCAAATAACTTATCATTTTGCCATCTATAATTTCATTCCCATTGAAATGGAGCTATCGTTTCCAACATATCTTCTATCAAAATAAGAGTTTTTTGGTCTGCTTGATAGGCCTCTACACAGTCATGCATAACTATTGAATGCAACATTTTTTTGCCAATCACTCTAGTGAAGATTTATAATGCTTGATTTTAAACAACATATCCAAAGATGAGAGAAATCCAATGGTGCATTTAAAACGTATCCCCCCTGCAACAGGACTATTTTTCTATCATATGTGAATCTATGATTACTAGTTGCTGAAGAAATCTTTTTAAAAGGTTATCATATGTTATCCTACATGAGTGCCTCTTTAATTTATTGTGGGGTTGCAAAGGATTTGATATATCCTGATTTGTTTTTATGCCTAAGGTATTTTCACAACAAACCCCTCCAAACGGATGACTAGATTCCATGCTTGGGTCAACATTATGTCAAACAGTTTACATGCATTGTCTGCACTCTTCTTGTAACTATATTAATTTCTCCAAACTGCTACCCATTGTTGCCAATGTTTGAATGCATTTTCATTTTACAAGAAAACATTATCCATTGGAATGCTCTAGGCTGGGAATTATTTTATGAGGTCATACCTTAAATTTTCTTTGCATCAGTGCCTCTGTCAATTCATTTGTTTTACTGGTGAATTAACTTGCAAACACGATCAACACATAAAAAAACATGGATGTTACCATTTGGTCTGCATATGCCAATGTATGTGACTATCTTAGAAGCCTTTGAAACACAATCAATTCCTTTAAAGAAATTTGGAAACCATGACAAAATACCTTTGCCCCAATAGCACATAGCTGAAAGTATTTGGATAAAATTCAATGCTCTTATTTTTCACCAAATAACTGTATTCTCATGCATAAGCATATTTCTGAAAAATCCTCCCAATATTTTCTTTATATTATCAATTTCTCCATTAATGCAGTATATCCACTAGACACTTCCTTGCCAATGATGGCACTTCTGTAATACTCTTCAAAAAGAGTATCTACCATCGTCACTATTCAACCTCGATACAATTTCTGAATTGTAATTCAAACTTTGAACTATACCTTTTGAATATTGAACCTTGAACTTTGAACTTGAGGTTCAAGATTCAAAATTCAAAATTCAATCCGCGGAGTGCACATTACACTAAACAAATACAAAGACTCTAGTAGCTTACTATTTGAGACCAAACACATTTTGAATCTTGAACCTTGAACTTTGAATTTTGTGGTTCAAGGTTCAAGATCGAAAATGCATATTGCACTTACGAATTTGAACTTGCACTTTGAACCTTGAACTTTGAACTTGCAGTTCAAGGTTCAAGTTTGATAATGCATATTGCACCTTTTGAAATTGCATTTGAATTTGTACCTTCAAACCCTTGCATTTTGAACCTTGAACCTTGAACTTTGTGGTTCAATTTCAATGACTACTAGCAATGTTGTTACTTTATAAATCATAACTTTATAAAAACATTATTAGCACAAATGATCATAAGGATAATAAAATTTGGAATCTGTAGGGCTCAAATTTTTAAAGTTTAGAACTTGGGTGTTGAAAGCATTCTAACAGCTGGCTCTGCCTGGGGACATGGGTTGTAAGGTACATAGAGAATCCAACAATCTGTGGTAGCAGATCAGTGCCAAGCCATTGGGCAACATAGTCAAAGCACAGAAAATAGGGAGCTGCTAGTAGAGAGGGTGGAGGGGAGAAGGGAAACACACCAAAAAAACTAAACTACGAGCACCACAAAAACTAGAAAAGCTAAAAAATACTTACAATAATTTACATAGGAAGGAAACTCCCACCATGAGAACCAAGGCCTAGAAAAACTTACACAAAACCCTTAACCGGTTATGAGAAGAACGAGCCTTTCCAGAATAAGGGACTGCATCTAAATGAATTAACCCATATCTGATGTCATATGGAGACCTCTTCAATGCTAAAAATAAAATCCATAACATGTAGAAAATTTTCAAGGAAAATATTATGCCCAAAGAGCCATGTTTCATCATAAATTTCTGACCTTTCTATTCCTCTTTGTATGGACCTTTCAAAACCATTTCCAACTACCATCTGAAACAAATAATGGTCAAACACTCCCTAAGGAAATACCAAATCATTTTCATTATCTACACTCATGGGACCACCATCACAAATAAAAGAATTTCCAACATTTGAAAGATGTGCTTCTTCAAGCATAGGGTCAATCTTGACTAAAATAACTTTATAATTCTTTATCAAGAACATAGATATAGGATGAATGGATACCTGAATTTTTCACATGAGCATTTCTTTCTTCAATGGATGGAAAGAGCTGAGACATGACCTCTTCCTCGTGAGACCATGTGTTTTCTAAAACCTTTAAAGGTTCTTGGGGTTGCAATACTTTGATAACTTGATCCTCCCTTTTCTCTATGTTTATTCGAACATTTTCTATTGTGAGAGCAGGAATTGAATCTTCATCACTTGATGAGGAATCAAATAACTGGAATGGAGGATTGTCTCTAATCGTGTTATCCTCACAAAATTCTGTAGGTAAATATAATGCATTAAGCCCACCCCAAGTAACTTTATTTCCTAGTTTTTTAAATTCTTTCTTTGTCTCATTTGCTGTTATGTCATTATTTGCTGCTATGCCATTTTTTTAAAAAGTGACTCCACTTGGGTGTGTAAGAATGTCTCCTTCTTGGAAATTATCACTATCACAAGTAAATATGTCTACCCTTGTTTCAACAATGTTATCATTTTGGATCATAGTGCCATGTTGAAACTTCTCACTTGAGTCTTTTAAAAGCCTCCTTGGAATGTAGATGCTCTAATTTTTAGTAGGTAGTTCTTCTCCTTCAAAGGAAGTGGATAATTCTTCTTCTTGCTCAACCTCCATGCATGATGAAAAAGATTCAAGCTTCATACTTTCAGCTTGATATAAATCTTTTTCCTCTTGATTGTGATCCCAAGACACAGATGGTTGAATTGATGATTCCTCACGATCTTTTTCTTCAAGAACTGATAAAATACAAGATAATGATTCTCCCTTTGGTCTTTCAGTCATAGTCAGAGCCTCTTGTTTGTGATTCTTGAGGTTATAATATCTCTGATGCACACATTTCAGCAAGAAGTTAGATCTACGATCTTCTAAGGGACTTATCTTATTCTTCTCAGCCTCAAAGATGCTTCCCTTGAAGGCATTCCAAAGATATTGCATCATCTAATCACTTTCACCATTTAACTCTTCAGCTATAGGTTTTTCCTTGGCTTATTTTCTTGGCTTAACTTCCTGTTCACCAAAGACTAAATTTTTTTTTGTATGGAAAGATTCCAGAGCAACTGGAACTTCATCATTAACCTCCAGTTCTTTTTCAATTTGTTGCACTCTTTTCTTGTTTTCTTGGAGGTCTCTTAGCTTGTAAAATCTGAAGTAGTACAAGCTTTTCCACAACAAGGTAGAGGTGTGGGCATCTTCAATGCTAAGGTTCATCTTTACTACATTAGAGATGTTTTTCTTATATTGCTCGAAGAAATCTTGTATCAATTTATCATTCATTTGAATGATCTCCAAAATGGTAGGGTTAGGTTTCATCTTTCTTGTGACCCTTCTACTTGGCATGGTCATTGCACAGAGCTTCCAGCCTCATGCATATAGAGAAAATAAAAACTAAGGAGCCAAAGGTCATACACCAATCTTTGTTTCTGAATCCCCAGCGAAGTCGCCAAAAATTTGTTAGTAAACAGATTTGTGCTTCCGCAAATTAACAAACAACTCAACTTTAAATGCCCAGAAAGAAGGACAAACAATACTAACAATTGGACGAGTTATCATTAATTGATAACTCTCCTCTAAATTGAGAGGTACAACTCCCTCTTCAATGATATTCAATGAATTAAATATTGATTATGTCTTTAACCAGAAGACATGAAGGAAACTGGCATTCATTTATCAACATGAAATGAATGTGATTACAAATTTAAAAGACTTAGAGATGAACAAACAAATGGCCAACTAACCACTTATCTAATCTTCCCAATTACAAAGATAACAAAAAGGAATTAAATGACTTGTTCTGCAAAACGTAGACATGCAAACCAATTGATTTACCTATAAACATATATTTGACAAAATGACATACGGTGACATTAAAAAACATGAAAGAAACAACCAACTAATTGATTTCAATCAGAGAAAATAAGTATACATATCAACTGATATGTGACACAAACTCCTCTTTATTTCAAAACACAAACACAATAGCCAACATATCATTATGTTCCTTGCCATTACAATCAAAATGCAGAAAAATATAAAGTAGTTCCCTATTCCTCTCTGTTACAATCAGTCCAAAAAAATGTATTCTCCTCTCTCCCTTGCAGCCACAGGACTCCCAGAAAAGAAGAAGAACACTTGACATATGTCTAAAGCTTTACAATAAATAATACTCCTCAACTGCCTTTTGGTTTCTGTAACTGTTTCTTGAAAACTATTTTAATAAAACTTTTATAAATCCCCTTATAATATTTGGTTATGAAAACCAAACATTACTATAATACCTCCAACATTGTTAAATGATTTTTAATTAAACACCTAGGCTGGCATGCATATGTGTTTGACATGTGGAGCACACTTCATTTAAATAACACTTTGTATCATGTCAAAAATAAAATAATCCACATAGGATTGTTGCCACCTGGATCCTTATACACCATAGGCAAATAACTTATCATTTTCCAATCTATAATTTCATTCCCATTGAAATGGATTTGTTGTTTCCAACATATCTTCTATCAAAATAAGAGTTTGTTGGTCTACTTGATAGGCCTCTACACAGTCATGCATAACTTTTGAATGCAAAATTGTTTTACCAATCTCTTTGGTGGAGATTTAGAAAACTTGATTTTAAACAACATATCCGAAGATGAGAGAAATCCAACAGTGCATTTAAAAAGTTATATGTTGGAAATTTGGCTGAGTTAGATATCTAGATGTTGCCATTATGGAAACATATAATCTACATGAAGACTGCATATGATAGAGAGCAAGTATGTCGGAGCACAAAGCAAAACTGTCTAAGTATATGCAGTATTTTCCCAGCGTACCTAGGAGATAGTTTTGATTGGAGATGTCGATTGGAGTAAGTTTAGTGCTTGTGCACTTGAACATAGATACTATGACTATTGAAGACTCACTTGACAATGCAAGTCTGTACGACATGTACAGAAGAAGTTATGCCAGTTTTACCAAAGACAGTGTTAAGCTGACATGACATAATATGAAGACAGAATTGGTAAAGAGTTAAGGGATTATTTTGTTTATCAAAATAATGTCTTAATAATATAAAGGGATGACATCCTAGATGTTAACCCTTGGGTAAATATGTATTTTGTGTAATGCTTTATGTTATGTAAAGCTGACTATAAAAGTTATTATTCCTAATAACTTGTATAAATGTAAGGCATATGAAATGCGAAAGAGAGGATGTATTGTAATGAGATAGATGATATAGAAAAAGATATTGATGTGAAGTTTTGAAGGCCAAGAAAGCAGTATAAGGTTATGTACCTTACCCTATTTTGTAATCAGTAATCATTATACATTACTTGTTTGGGTAGTGGGCTCATCTTGTAATCATTTGTAATCAATACTACCAACTCTTAGCAGGGTTGAGGCTTCTAACAAGGTCTATAGTCCCTTAATTAGGACTAAGACACTATATGCTTGTAATAGGCTTCTAACAGGGTCAACATCCTTAACAGGATACTTTTGATTAGTGGATCTTTGTGGGTACCATCCCCATTGGGGTTTTCCCTTGGCCAGGGTTTCCTCAAGAACAAATAATGTGTTATAAGTTCATTTGCTTTATTGTCATGCATGTTATTTAGTTTACTATGTTATGCATGTATTAAGATAATTTGTTATATCCATAATTGGGTGAAAGCAAAAGTTTGTAGAATACTGATTCACCCCCCCTCTCAGTATTCCCTATTTATAACAATTAGTATCAG
Organism: Chamaecyparis obtusa; assembly: GCA_027943335.1. Taxonomy (NCBI): domain Eukaryota; kingdom Viridiplantae; phylum Streptophyta; class Pinopsida; order Cupressales; family Cupressaceae; genus Chamaecyparis; species Chamaecyparis obtusa. Next base: position 589,266 of record BSBK01004704.1, on the reverse strand, counting down.
AGCTTAGTTACTCAAAAAATAATTATTCAGAGAAAGCCTAGTAGCTTGAGTAAGATCTCTATGGATATGGATCAGCTACAGAAGAATCTTGAAGAAGCTCTTGAACAGATTGATTTACTTACTGAAGAAAGAGATACTTTGAAAGGAAAATATGATGATGCAAAGAACCTCATTGAAAATATGAAGAATAAGCTGGAGGAACTGAAATAAAAAAAAGAATCTACAATTCAAGTTGAAGATTGTGATGATAATCTAGAAAAAGAAAATGAGATCCTTAAACATGAACTAAAGATAATAAATCTAAAGTTGAGTTTGAAAGACGAAAATAGCAAGAACAAAGCAAATCTAAAATCTAAAATTTGAGAAAGAAGATCTGAAATCTAAACTTTGTAAAGTGACATCTGAACTTGAGAAAACCAAATTGTAGTATGATGAACTTGAAAAGTACAATACTATTGTGAAAGGTGAATTGACTTAATCTAAGCAACAACTTGAGAAGCTATATTCTACTAGTGAGAAGATTTATGAACAAATTTCTTATCAAATGCCATTCTATGATAAAATTGGTCTTGGATTTAACTCATCTAAAGTGAGTAAAGAAAGCAAGGAACCAGATTTGAAAGTTTTTGAAAACATAGAAGAAGAAAAATCTGATGAAGTTGACAAATCTGAAGATACACCTAAAGAAGAAGAACCACCTAAACAAGAAGAATCACCTAAAGGTATGCAGAGAGAATTTAAAGGTAGATGTTTTTCATGTAATACTTTTGGTCATATGAAGATGTTGGAAACAGTTGTCTGAAGGAAATTGCTACTCAAATTATGTATTGTCTTTGATGTCACACTATGTCATAGTCTGCTACATTCAGTACCTACCGAGCTCAGTCGGTTTGCATGGCAGTAAAATTAGTGCTTACCGAGTTCACTCGATTATCAAAGAAAAATCAGCATGTACCGAGTTCACTCGGTTATCAAAGAAAATTCAGTGTTTACCGAGTTCAGTCAGTTATCGAAGGATTATCAGTGTTTACCGAGTTCCCTCGGTCTGCAAAAGATTGTAGAAAGTTATGGTCACCGAACACTGTCGGCCCTTGAAGGATTTTTGCAAATAAAGTTTGCTTAATTCAGCCGACTGTTATACTAAGTAATGCCAATTTGACAAATCTAAAATCATATAAATAAAAGGTCAAATGTGAAAATAAAATATATATACACAGCAGAAGATATATAGAAGTAAAGCAGGAAAGGTGTGTGCAAATTTGTGAAGGATGATCAGATATCCTTGAGGAGCAGCAGAGATATATTCGATCAGGAAGGATTACACTTATACAGAATAGAGATTTGTAATTAGCAAGGCAGTTGCATTATTATACAGGTCATTTTCATTGTTACCTTTTTATCATTGTAACAGTGAATTCTAAATCTCTTAACCGAGTTGGTTTAACAGCCATATTGTAAATCCTCTAACAAGGTGACAATTCCATTGAATTGTTCTCAAGACCTCTTACCAGGCCACTCCTAGCAGGATGATTAAATCCTCTAACAAGGTCACACCTAACAATGTGTTTTGTAACCTTTTACCGGGTTGGCTTCTAACTGGGCATCACTTCAGAAAAGTGAAAATCAGTATCTAGATACATTGGTGGTTTTTCCTATATTGGGTTTCCACGTTAAATCTTGTGTCTCTTGTGTTCTTAATTGTTATCTTAATCATATACCAGTGCTGATGAATATCTAAAAGATAATTTACTAATACTTTCTGCATCTACAAAGTTACTGCAATCTATTTACCGAGTGTTAAACATATAATATTCATTAAGATATCCTAAGGGATCTGGAAAGAAATAATTGTTAAGTGTTTTATGGTTGACTGATTCACCCCCCCCCCCCCCCCCTCTCAGTCACTTCATCCATATTCCATTAATTGGTATCAGAGCTTTTGGTGCTTGCAGGAAGGGTTTCAAGGACCTAAGCTAAAGATCAGGATGTCTTACAAGAGGGAAATTCCAAAGCTCAACAGAGATAACTTTTCAGCATGGTAATGTCTCATGCGACTTCATCTGGCTTCCATTGGTGATTCAGGATGCAAATACATTGATGAAGAATACACAGTTCCTACTGGCGCATTAACTGTTGAAGACATTGCAGAGAAAAAGAATCATAACACCATGATGATAGACATTGCATCAACTCTCAACTATGAAGAATTTGATGAAATTAAAGAATGCACTACTGCATATGAAATGTGGATCAATTTGAAGAAAATATATGGTGGTGATGCAAATGTGAAAAGAGCCAAAGCAGAAAGCCTAAGAGGACAGTTTGACAAGATGAATATGAAAGAAGATGAAAACATTGCAAAATATGTTGAAAGGATCAAAGCAAGTGTTAGTGCAATTAGAGCTTCTGGAGGAACAATATCTGATGAAACTGTTATAAGTAAGGTACTTAGAACATTACTCCCTATCTATGCAATAAGAGTATCAGCTATTCAAGAAAGAAGATGTGAAACAAACCACAATATAACTTTGGATGCTTTAGTTGGAAGATTGACAGCCTTTGAATTAGACAACTATGACAACTATGTTCCAAATTCCAAAAATATTGAGTCAGCATTTGAGGCCAAGGTTTCACTAAGGAAGAACAAGAAAATAAAAGAAGTTCAGTCAGAAAGTGAAGAAGTATCAGAAGAAAGTTCTGATAGTGATCTTGAAATTGTAGAAGCATTACTTGCAAAGAGGTACTCTAAAGGGAAAGGTAAATATAAAGGTAAAACTCCTTTAATCTATTTTTCATGTGAAGAAATTGGACATATTGCAGCTAGGTGCCCAAACAAGCAAGTCAAAGAAGAGAAGAGAGGTCACAAGTACTATGGCAAAAAGAATTTCAAATCATTCAAGGATAAAGGTAAGAAAACATGTTTTATGGCTAAAGATTATGATGATAGTGAAGAAGAAATTGTCTTTATTGCTATAAAAGATGAATCTGATGATGATGAAGATAAGATGGCACTTATTTCTCATATAAGCAAAGCTGATATATGGATAATAGACAGTGGATGTTCACACCACATGACTGGTGACAAGACAAAATTTGAATACCTAGAAGACTATGATAGTGGCAATGTAAGATTTGGAAACAATGAACCTTGTTGTATAAAAAGAAAAGGAAGAATCTCATTAACCAAAGAACTCATATGTGATCATGCTTATTGGGTTGAAGGACTAAAACATAATCTTCTAAGTGTAGCACAGCTAATCAATACTGGTTTCAAGGTTGAATTCATGAATAGTCAAGCAAGACTACTGGATGAAAAAGGAAAACTCATTGGATCAGGCAAACAAACAAAAGGTAACTTATTTTATCTTGATCTCAGTGAATATTCATGTTTTATTTCTCAAATTGAAGAAAGTTGGCTATGGCACAAAAGGTTATGTCATGTAAATTTTGATAACATGATAAAAATAAGCAAATTCAAGAAGGTAAGAGGCATTCCTACTTTGAAGAAACCTGATACTGGTCTATGTAAGAATTGTCAAATTGGCAAAATGAGTAAAACTAGCTTTAAGAGTAAGAACTATCAGTTTAAAGAGATTTTGGAAATTGTGCATACTGATTTATGTGGACCTATTGGAATACAAAGCTATACTGGAGATAAATTCTTTATTCTTTTCGTTGATGATTATTCTAGAATGATGACTGTTATGTATTTAAGAGAAAAGTCAGAAGCATTTGAAAAATTCAAATGGTACTTGGCAAGAGTGGAAAAGGAAACAGGGAAAAGATTGAAATGCTTAAGATCAGACAGAGGTGGTGAATTCATCTCCCATGATTTTAACAACTTTTGCATTGAAAGAGGAATCAAAAGACAGGTATCAGCTCCTAGAACTCTTGAGCAGAATGGAATAGCAGAAAGAAGAAACAGATCTATTATGGATTGTGCAAGGACTTTAATGATAGAAAAGAACATCGCTATAAAGTACTGGAAGGAAGCTATCAGCACTGCAGTTCATACCTTGAACGGAGTACAATTGAAGAAAGACACATTCAAAACTCCTTATGAGCTATGGTATGGCTATAAACCCAATGTAAGTTACATGAAAGTATTTGGTAGCAAGTGTTATATCTTAAAAGAATCTAGAAGAAATAAATTTGATGTGAAAAGTGATGAATGAATATTCCTAGGATATTCTAGCAAAAGTAAGGCATACAAATGTCTGAACTTATCTACTCACAAAGTCATAGAAAGTATACATGTAAAATTTGATGAGTTTGCATAAAAGACTGAAGAAGAAAGCAAAAGGGAACCTGAGAACTACAGGAGATTCGTTTACATTGAACCTGAAACATTGGCAGACACAACTATCAATGATGAAACTATATCTACCGAGCCTAGCACAGTAACCGAGTCACAGGAAGAAGTTCAAACCGAGTCACAGGAAGAAGTTCAAACCGAGTCACAGGAAGAAATTCAAACCGAGTCTTAGCCTGAAGTTACCGAGCAAATATCTACCGAGCCCAAGCAACCTGAAGAAGAGATCCTAGAAGACAACAACATGAATCATTCAAAAAGCAAGGAACCTATACTAGCCAAATATGTCAGAAGGAATCATACACCAGATCAAATCATTGGAAACAAATTAGATGGTACTATGACAAGAAGTAAGCTAAAAGGTACATGTCTACTTACTGATTTTGAACCTAGAAATATCAAAGATGCATTGGAAAATGAAAGTTGGATTGAAGCAATGAATGAAGAATTAGAACAAATACAAAAGAACAAAACATGGACTCTTGTATCTAGACCTAAAGATAAGAACGTAATTGGAACAAAATGGGTATTCAGGAATAAGCTGAATGAAGATGGTCAAGTATCTAGAAACAAAGCTAGATTGGTATGTAAAGGTTATTCTCAAGAAGAAGGAATAGATTATGGTGAAACTTTTGCTCCTGTTGCAAGATTAGAAGGTGTAAGAACTCTACTTGCTTATGCAGCACATAAAGGATTTAAGGTATATCAGATGGATATAAAATCTGCATTTCTCAATGGAATTCTTGATGAAGAAGTCTACATTGAACAACCTAAAGGTTTTGTTGATTCAGATAAAAAGGACATGGTTTGCAGGTTACACAAAGCATTGTATGGTTTGAAACAAGCTCCTAGAGCATGGTATGAAAGACTCCATAACTATCTGATTCAGATCAATTTTAAAAGAGCAAATGATAATAGCAATCTGTATATTAAAGAAGGACCGGATGACAAAATTGTATTGGCAGAAATATTTGTAGATGATACTATATTTACAGGGAATGATGATCAGTGCAAAGAATTTTCAGAGCAGATGAACAAAGAATTTGAAATGTCTATGTTTGGTTTAATAAAATTCTTTGTTGGTCTTCAAATTCAGCAAAGCAAGAATGGCATATACATTACTCAATCTAAATACATTAAGGAAATACTTAAGAATTTTGGTATGGAAGATTCAAAACTAGTTGGTACACCCATGTGTACTGGACTGAAACTTACCAAAAATGATGATTCAAAAGAAGTAGATCAGACCTTATACCGATCTATGATTGGAAAATTGCAGTATGTAGTACATACAAGACTTGATATTTCCTTAGCAGTCGGTATAGTAGCAAGATTCTCAGCAAAACCTAAGGAAAATCACATGATGGCAATCAAAAGAGTCTTAAGGTACTTAAGAGGAACAAAAGAATATGGTTTGTGGTATAAATTTGGAGGCAATCTAGACTTAAAAGTGTTTACTGATGCTAATTGGGCAGGGAACATTGATGACAGAAAAAGTACAAGTGGTGGAGCATTTTTTCTTGGAAAAAGACTGGTATCCTGGACCAGTAAAAAGCAAAATTGCACATCTCAATCCACAGCTGAAGCAGAATATGTTGCTGCTGCAGTAAATTGTTCAAATATTGTTTGGTTTAAATAGTTATTACAAGGTATGAAGGCTGAAATCAAAGAACCAATTGTTATATTTTGTGACAATACAAGTGCAATAAACATTTCAAAGAATCTAGTAATGCACTCCAAAACCAAGCACATGCTATTAAATATCACTTTGTCAGAGAATTGGTGCAGGACAAGGAAATCAGATTAGAATATATTCATACAAAAGAGCAGATTGCAGACATTTTCACCAAACCATTACCTAAGGATGCATTTGTGTATCTAAGAGGTAAGTTAGGGGTCATTCCCCTATCCGAGGCTCACTAAATACAGTTTTAGTGATGCATCAACCAGAACATGATTGAAAATCAACCAGTTGATGCAGCATATTCAAGGAATCATTGCATATGAATCTGTACTTGAGGTACATTAGTTTACACCGGTAATATGTGAATTGTCTTTGGCATGTGTTGTCAAAGAGGGAGTGTTTGCTATGTCTTTGCTATTACTTCAAGAAATTTTTCAATAGTCAGAAGGAAGAGTTTTCAAGAAAAAAGGAAGTTTGCTGACAGAGGGAGATTTGAATCTGAACCGAGCTAATATTTTCAAATTTCTTATGCTATGACATATTGTGTTGCCATCAATGCCAAAGAGGGAGATTGTTGGAAACAGTTGTCTGAAGGAAATTGCTACGCAAATTATGTATTGTCTTTGATGTCACACTATGTCATAGTCCGCTACATTCAGTACCTACCGAGCTCAGTCGGTCTGCATGGTAGTAAAATTAGTGCTTACCGAGTTCACTCGGTTATCAAAGAAAAATCAGCATGTACCGAGTTCACTCGGTTATCAAAGAAAATTCAGTGTTTACTGAGTTCAGTCGGTTATCGAAGGATTATCAGTGTTTACCGAGTTCCCTCGGTCTGCAAAAGATTGTAGAAAGTTATGGTCACTAAGCACTGTCGGCCCTTGAAGGATTTTTGCAAATAAAGTTTGCTTAATTTAGCCGACTGTTATACTAAGTAATGTCGATTTGACAAATCTAAAATCATATAAATAAAAGGTCAAATGTGAAAATAAAATATATATACATAGCAGAAGATATATAGAAGTAAAGCAAGAAAGGTGTGTGCGAATTTGTGAAGGATGATCAGATATCCTTGAGGAGCAGCAGAGATATATTCGATCAGGAAGGATCACACTTATACAGAACAAAGATCTATAATCAACAAGGCAGTTGCATTATTATACAAGTCATTTTCATTGTTACCTTTTTATCATTGTAACAGTGAATTCTAAATCTCTTAACCGAGTTGGTTTAACAACCATATTGTAAATCCTCTAACAAGGTGACAATTCCATTGAATTGTTCTCAAGACCTCTTACCAGGCCACTCCTAGCAGGGTGATTAAATCCTCTAGCAAGGTCACACCTAACAGTGTGTTTTGTAACCTTTTACCGGGTTGGCTTCTAACCGGGCATCACTTCAGAAAAGTGAAAATCAGTATCTAGATACATTGGTGGTTTTTCCCACATTGGGTTTCCATGTTAAATCTTGTGTCTCTTGTGTTCTTAATTGTTATCTTAATCATATACCAGTGCTGATGAATATCTAAAAGATAATTTACTAATACTTTCTGCATCTACAAAGTTACTGCAATCTATTTACCGAGTGTTAAACATATAATATTCATTAAGATATCCTAAGGGATCTGGAAAGAAATAATTGTTAAGTGTTTTATGGTTGACTGATTCACCCCCCCCCCCCCCCCTCTCAGTCACTTCATCCATATTCCATCAGAAGAAAGATTGTACAGGTTATACACACTAAAATGGTGCACTTCTATGAACCATTACATGCAAGGTTGCTCAAGAATGAGGCCTTGCAAAGCGGCTCATAGCTCTCTATGCATGGAGTTGCAAGATTAAAAATTGCTCTCAACTAGAGCTATGAACTCATGACCTTGCTAGTCAACCACACAATGAGAGATTCAAGTGAAGACAAGGGCAACAATGCCAATATCTCCAAGAATCCAAATATGCAATGCAATGCAAGCTAAGAATGAGAATGCAAATGTGCAAGCTATGCTATGAGAATGGAAGTACAAACTAGGCTATGAAATGGAAATAACAATGGATTACAAATCCTTCCTATTTAGACTATGTGAGTTAAATCTATTGCATAAAAAGGAAATCTACACTAAGAATGCCATTATCATGCAACTAAGAATGGAAATATGCAACTAAATGATGAAATGAAGCAAGTCTTCAATGTCTTCAAAAACTCCAAATGCACCTAAAATCTGCAGCATAACATTAGCATAAAACAAGTGGATATGCAAATGAAGGAGAGAGCTCTCCTTTTATAAGAAATGAGGTGAAATGGACCATGGAGATTAAGAGGCAAAAAGTCTTAATCAGTGGTGGAGGTTGAAAGAGGAGCAATCCATGTGCACAAGTATCCTCCAATGAGAGTGAAGTGTTGACTTTTGAGCCTCATGTGAGACAAAAAGTGCTTTTTTCCTTTTTGTAAAATAAGAATAATGTTTTATTTGTGCAACTTAGGATAAGAGGAAAATGTGGGCTTTTTATTTAGTCAAAAGGGGAGGAAATATTCCTTTTAATCAAATAAAGACTTAGGATTAATGGTTAGCCCAAGGATAAAAATCTAATATATGATCGAAATTAAGACTTGATCAAGAAATTAATAATGTTGAAAATATTGATTATTGATAAAATTGATTCAGGGTTTATAAATTGAATAAATGGGGCCCAAAGTCTAGGCGACCATTTTAGGGTGCATACACAGGTAAGTAATTTAAACCTCTTAATGGTTATTGTTATAATTGTCATGGTTTTGGACATAGAGCTATAGAATGTAGGAAGCCTAAATTTAATGAGAATAATAATAGTAGTAGAATTTTTAGAGATACTAACCATGCAGATAAGAAACCTACTGAAGATATGAATAGAAGAAATGTAGTAGTATGTTATAGATGCAACAAGGTTGGACACATTGCCAAGAATTGCAGATCACAAATCAATCAGACTGGATCGAGATATGGAAACAATGGAGTAGTTTGTCAGATATGCAACAAATTTGGTCATACAAAAAAGTTTTGCTAGATGAATAACATGAGAAACCCTAACCCTAGAAGTCATGCAAGGAGAAATGAAAATGCAAGCAACAGTCATGGAGGTTGTTGTAGTAATTTAGAAGAAGTGAATTTTATTAAAGCCATAGATCAAGGAGATACATTCAGCACTGAAGGTAATCAGAAAGGTGAAGCATCTAATGGTGAGAGTGAATCTCTACCTAACCCATCTCAAAGTACTTAATTCATGAAAAAATACAGTAGAATAGGAACTTGGGATAGTGTAGAAGTTAGTATAGGTTGAATTGAGTCTTGCGCAATTAATGCAAGATAGTATATGATGTAGTAATACTATGGTTAAGAGCACATAAGTTAATATGATGTTATGCGAGATCGCAAGAAGTTTTAAGTTTTGTAGGTAAGCAGGAATAACTTTTTGGAAAGAAACAACAAAAGAATTGAATGCGATGTTAGAATCTAATGAGATTGAAAGGTTAAAAGGTTATGATCGGTATTGTTTGATCATTAAAGCAAATACAAGTGTTAAAGAGATCAAAGGAGCAGTGATTGGAAGGAATTTGCAAGGATTTGGTGAAGGAATTTTGTGCCAGATCTACGCAAACCCTAAATCATGGAATTGAGGTATTTTACTAAGCAAATCCATCTGTCAGCTAGAGAATTTGCAGAAGATATGGACGTTTCATTGATTCACAATGTAAGAGATAAGATTAGACCTAAGACTAAAAGGGAACCTATAGAACCCTTGGAAGAAGACCCTAAATTAGCTTTATTGTTCATACCAGATAGAGCTCTACATTTAGAGAATATTAGAAGCTATTTGGGATGTAAACTTGAAACCCTCAATGATAGTGATTTTACTAAGGAATATGAGAAACTTTACCATCAGGATATGTCATTGAGAGTAGGGTTTGAACATTTGAAGGATAATGAAATCATAAAGTACTCTTTACAATATGAATTTGATGATGAAGAATGCACTAAGATAATTCTGAGTAGAATACATAATGGAAAGTTTTGGTTAGATGATAGAGTGATAGACATTACAGCAAACCTAATTCATGAAGTAATTAGTTTGTCCAAATCTGGAGTCATACCATTTAATGAAAAGAATGTGAAGAAAACTGTATTAGACAACACTAAATCATCTTACAATGGTAGAGGTATAGTGATTAGCAAGATACAATAGGATGATGTTAGGTATTTGTGCAAGATCCTTACAGTTAAATTTTGTGCTAATTCAAGAGAAGATGACATGGCAGCTGGAATGATTCATGCAGCCTATTTAATGTGTGTTGACAAGATACAAGTAAACATGTGTGAAATCTTGAGAATTTAGTTATTTGAGAACTTGGAGAAGATAAAGAAGACTAATAACTCCAAGTTTAGATTCTCATCATTAATCACTTATATGTTTTTTCATTTGTTAAGAAGATTTCCATTTACAATTGGTGATGATTGGAATGACGGAAATACCACAATGGAAAGGATAAACACGGTATTCAAGAGATATCTTATTGACAAGGTCAATGAGAGTGCAGTTTTAGTGATTAAAACATTTCAAAATTTAATGAAAAATAGATCAAGAATCCCTTAGTCAATTGTTGAAAAGTATAAGAATGAGATATGTTTTATGTTGACACTGACTTTACATTTATTGAAGCAGTTGAACCTAGAGTAGAGTTCATAGACCCTCTTGGCTATGAAATTTTTGAAACTGAAGCAGAAGAATATGTGAACATATTGCTTAAGAGCAAGTTGGATATTCACAGCAATAGATTTGGGACTTTTGAGGAGAGCTTCAACTCCGCAAAGTCTATTCAGGAAAAAAAATAGTCTAAGAAAAGAGTAGAAAGTACGATTAAGAAGATTCTAAAGGACACATGATTGACAGAACATGAGTTTATGATTGCAAAGAATACAACAACAACACTTAGAGACATTGGACAAAAGGAAGTTTTGTCTATTGCACCCCTATCAATGGTTGAAACTGGAAATTTGAAGCATAAAGTGAAAGTAGATCAAGAAGAACAAGAAGTTAGGAAATCTACAAGATCAACTCCACCAGGGAAAAGAGTGAAAGAAATAGCTACTGGACCAGGTAAGAGACATAAGACAATAGTGCCACTAGTACAAAGGAAAATAGCAGAGATAAAAGATGATGAAGATATTCAAGTGAAAAAGAAGACATGGAAACCAAAGATTGAGAAGGTAAATGATCAGATTATTCATGATGGAGATTTTTCTAAGATGAACAAGTACTATGATCTTTACAACTATTCAGAAAGATTGAATTTTGAAAATGTAGTTGTGAGACACATGATCCTAGCAGATAATAAGTTTGACATAATTCAAGGTAAGATACTTGATGATCTATTTGAGAAGCTAGTTAACAGGAAAAAAAGAGCAACTGAAGAAGACAATAAAATCAAAGAAAATCTTGTAAGAAAACTATGTGATGCTAGAGATGAAGATCAGTTTAAAGAAATAATGAAAGAGCTTGGAACCCATTTGAGAACAAAGAAAAGAACCATTTAGATAATGGGAGGAAACTATGAAGAGATGAACAAGGAAACAAAGCAAGCAATAGTGAAGGTAATGACATCTAGTGTTGAAAAATACTCTAGTGCAACAGAGTTAACAGAACAAGCAGAGGAAGCTAAGCATCAGAAGAGTCCCTCTCCACCATCAAATTAACATTGAAGATGAGTTAATGCGTGTGGAAGGAACTAAGATCACATTGGACAGTGATGATAATCCTTTTCAAAATCTTAAAAACATTGTTGACAATTCAGCCTTAGAAGAACAAGACAGATCTATTGTAGAAGGAGAGAAAGAATCAAGGAAAGAGGAAGAAAAGAAAATAGAGAATCAAGAAAACACAGAAATTCAAGGACAAAAAGAGGTCCCTAACAAAGAAGAAATTAGTCTTACACCTAAGATTGTAAAGAAATCACAAATTGGATCAATATTTGAAAGTTTTAGGAAAGAGGTAGATGATGATGATCAAATGGAATTGATCACATCCCTAGACAAAATTATTGGAAAGAACAAGCAGGTGAAGAGCCTTGAAGGATCTTTGCTGGAAATAACAGAGAAGTTACAAAGTGTTGTGACTAACCAGATAGCAGAAGCAAAGCCACTAGAAAGAGCTAAGAAAATTATGAATGCATTTGATAATGAGTTCACTAACTTATCAGATATGGCTAAAGTGAAGGTTCAGATAGCCTATGAGGCCAAAATGTTTCATGATATAAGTCAGAATATCAGAAATGATATTAACAATCTAGATGTTTGTATAAAAGACTTGAGAAGAAATATGGATAGAGGTAAAACTTTGTATATTCAGTGTACAAAATTTGAAAAGCATGTATCTGAAGTAGTTGAGAAGATTAAGGCTAAAGAAGCAGAAATTCAGTCAGAGACAAATCTTTTAGTCAACCCTAATGTGAAGATATTGGATATTGAGAAAAGAATCAGCAAAGTAAATGATGAAATAATGATTCTCAGTGATGAAAAGGATAGGAAATTGAAAAGATTCGCTCTTCTAAGAGAGCACATTTCAATAAAGATAAGCATTGTTGAAGGATAGTTGGAAGAATGTCTTGCATCGAAGACATCTTTTGAGAAGTTTAGTTTTGCAAACCTTCAAGCATGTGAGATCACATCTTATGGATTATGTGCACTACTTAGTGTTGCAAATTCCACTAAGAAGGCATGGGAGAAGGAGATAGAGAGCATTAAAGTGAATTTTGTAGATTGTGTTGCAAGCCTACTGGCTCTGCAATATTGAATCAAGGTATATAACTTTTTGAACATAGTTTTTGGCACCCTTTTTTTGTCATTGTTGTCAAAGGGGGAGAGATGTATAGCAAAAAATTGATGTATGTATGATAAGGAAGTATATTCTTAGGGGGAGTATAGAATATAGACAAGATTTATGGAGTTATAAGGATAGCGGATATATATTTTTATTATGGCCACAATTTTGAATTTTGAAGTTTTGAGACTTAGCCAATTTTCTCATATGTTTCAACCAATGACAAAGGGGGAGATTTTTGGAAATTTGGTTGAGTTAGATATCTAGATGTTGTCATTATGGAAACATATAGTCTACATGAAGACCGCATATGATAGATAGCTAGTATGTCAAAGTGCAAAGCAAAATTGTCTAATTATATGCAGTATTTTCCTAGTGTACCCAGGAGACAGTTTTGATTGGTGATGTCAATTGGAGTAAGTTCAGTGCTTGTGCACTTGAACATAGATACTATGATGACTATTGAAGACTCACCTAAGAGTGCAAGTCTGTACGACGTGTACGGAAGAAGTTATTGCAGTTTTACCAAAGACAATGTTAAGCTGACATGACTGAATATGAAGACAAAATTGGTAAAGAGTTAAGGGATTATTTTGTTTATCAAAATAATTTCTCAATAATATAAAGGGATGAAATCCTATATGTTAAACCTTTGGTAAATATGTATTTTGTGTAAAGCTTTATGTTATGTAAAGTCGACTATAAAAGTTATTATTCCTAATAACTTGTATAAATGTAAGGCATATGAAATGTGAAAGAGAGGATGTATTATAATGAGATAGATGATATAGCGAAAGATATTGATGTGAAGTTGTGAAAGAAAAGAAAGTAGTATAAGGTTATGTACCTTACCCTATTTTGTAATCAGTAATCATTGTACATTACTTGTTTGGGAAGTGGGCTCATCTTGTAATCATTTGTAATCAGTACTACCAACTCTTAGCAGAGTTGAGGCTTCTAAGAAGGCCTATAGTCCCTTAATCAGGACTGAGCCACTATGTACTTGTAATAGGCTCCTAACAAAGTCAACATCCTTAACAAGATACTTTTGATTAGTGGATCTTTGTGGGTAGCATCCCCACCGGGGTTTTCCCTTGGCTAGGGTTTCCTCGAGAATAAATAATGTGTTATGAGTTCATTTTCTTTATTGTTATGCATGTATTAAGATAATTTGTTATATCCATAATTGGGTGAAAGAAAAAGTTTGCAGAATATTGATTCACCCCCCCCCCCCCCCCTCTCAGTATTCCCTATTTCTAACATTATCCCCCCTGAAACATCACTATTTTTCTGTCATATGTGAATCTGTGATTACCAATTGTTGAAGAAATCTTTTTAAAAGGTTATCATCTGTTATCCTGCATGAGTGCCTCTGTAATGTATTATGGGGTTGCAAAGGATTTGATATATCCTGATTTATTTTTATCCTTAAGGTATTTGTACAACAAACCCCTCCAAACAGATGACTAGCTTCCATGCTTGTGTCAACATTATGCCAAAAAATTTACATGCATTGCCTACACTCTTCTCGTAACTATATTAATTTCTCCAAACTACTACCCATTAATGCCAATGTTTAAATGCATTTTCATTTTACAAGAAAACATTATCCACTAGAATGCTCTGGGCTAGGAATTGTTTTATGAGGCCAAACCTTAAATTTTCTTTGCATCGGTGCCTCTATCAATTCATTTGCTTTACTGATGAATTAACCTACAAACATGATCAACACATAAAAAACATGGATGTTACCATTTGGTATGCATATGCTAGTGTATGTGACTATCTTGGAAGCCCTTGAAACATAGTCAATTCCTTTAAAGAAATTTGGAAACCATGACAAAATACCTTTGCCCCAATATCACACAGTTGAAAGTATTTGGATAAAAGTCAATGCTCTTATTTTTCACCAGATAACTGTATTCTCATGCAGAAGCATATTTCTAAAAAATCCTCCCAATATTTTCTTTATAATATCAATTTCTCCATCAATGCATTATATCCACTAGACACTTCCTTCCCGATGATGGCACTTCTGTAATACTCTTCAAAATGAGTATCCACCATTGTCACTATTCAACTTCGATGCCATTTCTAAATTATAACTTCAAACTTTGAACTATACCTTTTGAATATTGAACCTTGAACTTTGAACTTTAGGTTCAAGATTCAAAATTCAATCCAGGGAGTGCACATTACACTGAACAAATACAAAGAATCTAGCAGCTTATTGTTTGAGACCAAACGCATTTTGAATCTTGAACCTTGAACTTTGAACTTTTTGGTTCAAGGTTGAAGATCGACATTACATATTGCACTTGCAAATTTAAACTTTCACTTTGAAGCTTGAACTTTAAACTTGCAGTTCAAGGTTCAAGTTTGACAATGGATATTGCACCTTTTGAAATTGCATTTAAATCTGTACCTCCAGAATTTTTCATTTTGAACCTTGAACCTTGAACTTTGTGGTTCAAGTTCAATGACTACCAGCAACGTTGTCACTTTATAAAGCATAACTTCATAAAAACATTATTAGCACAAATGATCATAAGGATAAGAAAATTTGGAGGAATTGATCTGTAGGGCTCAAATTTTAAAAGTTTAGAACTTGGGTGTTGAAAGCATGCTGACACTAGGAATGGGTTAGTGAGAACTAGGTTCGGCACCGTCCTTGGCAATGACACCAAAAATGATCATTTTTTATAAAGTTTCAGAAACTAGGCATAATCCAAAACTCAGGGATTGGACATCTGACTGAGCAGTTTATCCTCCTTATAAAAATCATTTAATATGCAACCCAAGGACGTGTTACTTGAAATGGTCCAACTTGAAATGGTCCAGCAAGATTTATGCATCAAGTACCACTCAGCCACACATTCTACAATTATTGTAGGAAAGAAATGTTGGAAGGAAACTATCTTATGATTGCAGGAAGTAAATACTAGAATGGAAATTAAACTATAGCTGCAGAAAAGCAAGTACTGGAATAAAAATTGTAGACGTGAAGGTGCTAACAAAACATGAAGACTCTTGCAAACTAAGCTATAATACTCCAGCTACTCTGTCGCTTTGGCTGCAGGAAGCGTTAGCTAGCCTATGGCTTTGGTTGTAGGAAGAGTTTAATAATTAATACTGAAGTAACGAAAATGCAGGAAAATGAGTTTAACTAGAATGAATCTAACTAAATATGGATTTATCACCAAGTGGGCCCCCTTGGATGAGTATCCCAAACACACAATTATGCAAAATTAAATCTCAATACTTCATTTTCTCATTGATTGAATAACTGAGTACAAAGATGTATATAAACTGAAAACAACAGATTGAAACTTTATTGCAACTAAAATGATAATGCCCTCCTTCTCATGCAGGAGCGGGGTTTTATTTAAAAGGAAAACTTATAATAGCTAACTAATTATGCCACAGAAATAGGCAAATCTTTTATTACAACACTACTAACAGAAAGGAAGAAAGCTATAAAACTGGAAAAATAATAGATCTAGAAAAGAGGAAAGAGATGCTATGACAACATATCTAACTTCCCACTCTCTCCTAGATTTCTTTAGAGAATTCATTATGTTGCCTCAATCTTTTCTTGACGACTACCACCTTGATCATCTAGAAACCTCTAGTTGGTGCAACTTTAATGTTTCTTCATTGGAGTCTACTGAAAGACCGAGTCGAGCATCCAATGTATGAGTGCGCTTCACCTGGTCAAGATGATGGTTGCTATATTGATGCGTTGCACTTCAGATGTTAGGATAAAGACATTCATGGTAATAAACACCAAAACACGCATACATTATTGATGTTCAAATAACCATTTTACTTATAAAGACATAATCATAACTTCAAAGTAAGTAATATAGTATATTCATCCAAGTATAGCATATTAAGTGTGTTTAAACCATAGTAGCAGTATAGTGGCAACATGCCACATAATAACAGAACTGGGTATAAATGTCTTTGAGAAAATATAACAGAACAAGGAAAAAGACCTATCAGAGACTATCTTAGGATTTCTAAAGTATGGCATTAATATGCCTCATCAATTACTTCCTTGGTTTACAAGTATGGCAACAAGATAATTACATTATCTTAGATCGAGGAAAATATACCGAAAGTTGATTGAGATTTTGGCCACTGTTAAATTTTTTATTTCTACTGCATTTTTTGTGACATTATTGAAAACCTTTATCACTATTTTCAATATCTTTATCTTTGTCTAGTCTCCCTCGATGATTAATGGTCACTTCAACTAGTTTTGAAAATGCACATTGTATTTCAAGTTTATTCTTTGCTATCAGATCTTTAACTTTTTTGTAGCATGTTTACATTTCACTTAATTTTTTCTTGTTTAAAAATCTACCTGTCAATCACCATACAAAATTTGTTATAATGGGTGATGATAATGTTATATTTAGATATACTTTATAACAAGCTTGAAAATTTATAAACCGTATAAAATAGACTATATAATTGTCATATCAAGTTGATGAAAATAGGCACCTCGAGATACATGGATATTAAATAATGTTTAATGTGGAAAGTACTAGTATACATGGTATGATTATTCTTTAAAGGGTACTAGCTCAATGGAAGAGCACCTGCTTTATAAGCAGGAGGATGGTGGTTGGATTCCATCGTGCCTTAATATGACTAAATATATGATTAAATATATGACTAATTAAATGACTAAATAAATGACTAAATAAATGATTAAATAAATGACTAAATAAATGACCAAATAAATGACTAAATTAATGATTAAATAAATGACTAAATAAATGACTAAATTAATGATTAAATTAATGACTAAATAAATAACTAAATGAATGACTAAATAAATGACTAAATAAACAACTAAATAAATGACTAAATTAATGACCAAATCAATGACTAAAATAGTTTAGTCATAAATTTGGTCGCGAGATAAATGACCGACAATAAACTACTAATGGTCACGTGATCAAAATTAGTCATTTATCTATAATTTTTAATAGTTTATTTAGTCATATATTGTTGTTTTTGTACTAGTGCAATGCCACTTTTCTTGTGATGATACCAAAGATGACTGGGGCCGACACTGTGGACTCATTTAGACCTATCATCTTGTGCAACTCTTTGTATAAAACTGTGTCAAAAGTGCTTACATCTCAATTATTGAAGATGTTGCCAGATTTTATTTCTCCCCAACAAAGTGGGTTTGTTCCTAGAAGATAAATTTTGGATTCCATCATTGATGTTCATGATAATATCCATTTGTTGGTCAGCTCCTCGAAGCAAGGCTTCTTAATGAAAGGTGGATTTATCCAAGGCTTATGACAGAGTGGATTGGGGCTTTCTTCTTAGGGTCTTCAGGGCTTTTGGTTTTGGGAACAAAGTTATCAAGTTGATCAACTAGCTTATATCTACCCCTTCAACTGTTGTGTTGGCTAATGGTGCATCTTCTAATTTCTTTAAGCCTTCTCGAGGGTTAAGGCAAGGGATCCTATTTTCCCAATTCTTTTTGCTATTATGGCAAAGTGTCTTGGTAGATATTTTGATAAACTTGGCAATGTTGGGGCCATTCAAGGTTTAAGGCCTTCTTTACACCCACAAACTTGCACCCACGAACAATTTGTAGATGACAATATCCTCATGGGTGCGACTACTATCAGAGAGGCTAGAAATATAAAATTTGCGTTGAATATTTACACTAGTGCCTAAGGACAGCTCATCAATTGAGAAAACACTATTTTCTTTATCAATGCTCCTGAGGATAGACAACAGAAGATCTCAGAAATTCTTGGATGTGCCATCTCTTCTTTGTCTACGTCTTATTTGGGGCTGCCTCTAGGACTCAAACCCCTAGATTCCTTTTGGAACTCCTTGATTGTTAAATTTAATAACAAGTTGGTATGTTTGAAGGGTAATATTTTTAGCCAAGCTAGAAAAGTGCTCCTTCTTAAAATTTTATCTTCAAAATCTTCCAACCTATGCCCTAAGTCTTTTTAAAATCCCAACTATGTATGTTGATATTATGGAAAGAATTCAGAAGAGATTTATTTGGTATGGAACTAAGGAAAGGAAGAGATTGCCTCTGGTTGCATGGGACCATCTCTGTAAACCCAAAACAAAAGGGGGGCTCGAGATAAGACCTATAAGACTTCTTAACATGACTCTATTGGCTAAAAAAATTTTGAGAATGTATGAGGATGAGCATGAGTGGAATATCATTTAGAAAATAAAATATATTTTCAATGCTTCATCTTTATAACTCTTCTTCCAATCCCCTAAAGTTGTTAATGGCTCTTATATCTGGAATTTTGTGTAGGAATTTAAGGATTTTGTTGGGAAAAGGAAGAGATGGAAACTTGGGAATGGTAAAAAAATAAAGTTATGGGAGGATTATTGGTTAAAGGATACTCCTCTTGAAGTAATTCCCCATGACCAGAACTCCATTCACTTATGTAAGTCTAGTTATGGTGAATGTGTTGCTAACTATTGGAGAAATGGGGCTTGGGATAATATTGGTACCCTTAACCCAAGTCTTTCCAATATCCATATATCTCTAAATTCTTGTATTATTATATATGATTAGCCTAATTTCTTGATTTGGGCTTTCAATCCCAGTGGGAATTATTTTGTTTCTTTTGGTATTAATGTGCATTATCATCATGAAGGGAATAACCCATTTTGGGCATCTTGTTCGTTTAAAGGTCTCATTCCAAAGATTGAGATCTTTTACTGGTTGCTTGTTCAAAATAAAATTCTGACCATTTATAACCTGTGTAGGAGAGGATTTTGATTTGTGAATAGATTCTTTCTCTATAAGAATAACTTTGAGTATGTTTTCCATCTTTTTTTTATAATGTTCCTTAGCTAGAGATGTTTGGGATCACATCTTCAATGGATGAAATCTTTCCTGGGTGTTCCCTGGAAATATCGAGGACTTTATTGCCCGATAGAATTGTCTTGTTTCCAACATGGATTCAAAGAGAGTATAGATGTTGGTTTCTCCCCATGTTTGTTGGAATGTATGGAAGGAACACAACAATAGGGTTTTCAAAGATAGAGGCACTATCAAGGGTGATTTCCAAAAAGACTATAAGGGCAATCGAGGAGAATTATATGTCTATTAAAAAGATTGGCAATTTTGAAGACGATGGGTATGGGCCAAACTCATTCCTGCTAGGAAACCTAAATCTTAAAGGAGAAAATATGAGAAATAGGGAGGAGTTGGTTTGGTCTCCACTACCTGATGACTAGCTGAAGGCCAACTTTGACGGTGTTGTTAAAGGTAATTCGGGTCTCGCGGGTTGCGGGGGACTAATCAAAGACATGTATGGGGACTGTGCTGGTGCAGTGGCCACCTTGTTGGGAGTTTAGAAAATTTGTGTAGTGGAGGTCAATGGTGCTCTGAGCGTTATCAAACTAGCCAAAGATCTCAATTTCCATAAGCTATGGGTCGAGGGTGACTCAAATAATATTATTAGATGCTTACTTGGAAAGAATAATGCCTCGTGGACAATAGAACCAATTATTAAGGAGGTTGAGGCATTTTTAATTACCTTTGATAAGTTGTATATTTTGTGTGCTTTCCATGAAACTAATAAGGTGGCGAACCGTATTGCCAACCTAGCCGTAATTAATAAGGACACAATTACTTGGCAAGTAGGGATTATGCACTATAAGGAAGTAAAATAAATAATTAAAATTGATGTAACACATTGCAATGTGGGAAACATTTTTTAAAAAAGATGGAAATGATATATATACTCATTGATTTAAGAGATTTCATGATAATAAATTAGAGAAATTACAAAATCCTTTCTATTTATCTTTGGCACACTTTATGGGTCTCTTATTGTGTTATTATTCTCAGTAGCATTTTGAAGGGCGGGTTGAACAAGAAAATTATTCACAATGCCGTGGGTGGAGATCTGAAAAGGCAAGAGCTAGATTCCTACAAGGAATGGAAAGATATCAAAGAGGTCTAGGATAAGCTCAAGAAAGGAAAGATTACCACTAACCTCGAATGTCTCCATGGCTTCAAGAAGGATATTACCTCTGAATTTTCCAAAGGGTGGAAAGAAAGATGGTGACTTGGAAGCTGGTTAGGCTAAGCTGGAAAATTATGTCTTTGTTGTAATTGAGGAGAGTCTAGGTAAAAAAACTAGGGTGAGCTTGAGGAGGAATTTCCTAGTCTCTACCAAAACCATCTAGCATTTGAAGGACATTGTGGAGGAGGTCACCATAATTGAGAAGTAGGAAACTGATACCCTAAAGGATCTTGCCTAGCTTTTAGTTTGCTTATGTGTCTATTTTTTCTTGGGCCTTGTGTTGTTTCTTTCTATTTTGTTGTTGGTTCTATGTTAGGGTTTTTGTCTCTGGTTGCTAGTTGGTTTGTTGGTTGTCTTTGTGCCAGTAGTGTTTTGCTTTGGAAAAATTTATTGAATATCTTCTGTAATGTCTTGTAACTTGGGGTTTCGAGGTCCCCTTTAAAACCTATTTTTACCTTAACCCAAAATAATATAAATGAAATATAATAGTAATGTACCAACAATATAGGGCATAGGATTACTTGGATCAATCATACAACAATTTCACATCCCTTCAAGAACATTTGCATACTACTAAGACCAATCAAAATCAACAATACTTTTAAAAATAGTTACACAAGGATTATGCGATATTATTATGTTAGAATGGACATATCCTTGAAGATTCCTCATGGTAGAAATTAATTTCTCTTTAATAAAATCATTCACATCATGTATCCTTCCTCTAGTGTCATATTTTTTGGGGACATGACTATTCTTTGTGCAAAATGACTAGCCATACAATTTTGAGATTGTGGAAAACACAATAGTTTTTTACAAAAAAAATAGCAATTGATCTTCATGATTTTCATCCTCAGTGTTATAAACTACAAAAAATTCTGGCGAAAAACTAATGTGTTTTGCACATTTTTTATTTTTTCCAATTTTTTTGTCTATCTTTTTGTGTCATTTTGTTGGTAGTATAGCTAGTGGAATTTTTTAGTCCCAATGTATTGAATCGTGTGTGTATTATAAATGTCCCATGAATATGCCTTAGAAAAGATCTCCTGTAGTTGATATATATCTATGGATTTATTCCAATACTCCAAAACATCTTTCCAAAACTTGTTGGAGACCAAAATATTATGAACATGATGAAATCAACATCTCTCACCCGATTCACTATGAATTGGAAAATCAACTTGTAAGGAAAGAAATTGCACTTCATGCTCTTTTGAGAGTACCATAATGCCAAATAGAATTTTGAGAAAAAAACAGTGTGTGCACAATCCATGAAATGTTGAAATATCTACCACAAATGATCCTAGAAACATACATCTAAAATATCTTCTTTGTTGATTTAGAAGCAATGCAATAATAGAAAGAAATCCGTGATGTTCATCGGTGAATATCACAACTTCCATATTCTTCATCCCCAAACAACTTTCTACCCACTTATCTTCTTCTCCAACACCATACTCTTCTACAATTTTTTTGTGAAAAAATTGAAATATGAAATGCAAAATAGGAATTGATTACCTCTATTAGACTTGATAAAACCTATAGTGTTGCATTTTCTTGTATGTTAAGAGTATTGATGTCATGGTTTGAGTATCGAATAGTATTCACCTTGAAGTCATCTAGATGTTCTTTTACATCTTCTAATCTTAAATTTATTTATTCTCCCTCTAATACTTTCACTTGTCAAATGCATGCTCATTAATAAGATAAATTAACTTGGAACCATGGGATGCATAAAGGTTAAAGCATTAGCATCAATTGTTTCCAAACCTCTTACTATCCAAGCTACATTCTCTCGAGGGAATCTTGTAATATTATTTCCTTTCATCATTTCCTTATCTTCAATAATGTGAATTTTCTCTAAAACCACAAATATTGAATTTCAATAACCTTGTTAGTCTTCATAGCATAGAACACAAAACACATGTTACTTTCTCTCAAAGTTATAAATAAATTTCTACCTATCTAGGTGCGTGGTATGAGAAATCTTCTTGTGCTTATGATACCAAACTTGTCAAGTATTCCATCCCTCAAATGGATTTGAATGTTCCTTCTCTGTGATTTCTTGAAAAAAGAACCACGGTCCCATACAATCATGCATGAATAAGTCAACACCATAGAAACATTATTTGTATCACCTTTGGATAGTTTGTCACCTATATCCCATACACAAGAACACTTTGAAGAATTATCTATCCCTTTTACAATCTTCAAAATTCAAAAAGCAAAGTAACAAGTCTAAAATAATATCATACCTTTGGTTCGAAGTAGGGAGCTCATCTTCATTTTCCAAGAGATTTCTCAACAAATCCATTTTTGTGATCCAAAACTAATGAGTTAGAGTTAACCAAAATGTTTATTGTAAAATTAAATTCATCCATAATGTTACGTTGTAACTCCAACAATTGACAACCATGTGAAAAAACCCTTTCCCTTTTACCAAACTCTTTATTTTTATTAAGATACCGTTTTCCATCATCATCCATGTTAGGCACATTCTCTTATTGCACAAAAAGAGTTTCCTCTTCACCACTTTCAAAGGGTATCGTTTAGACAATATCAAAATCTTTTGAATTATCTTTGTAATCAACATGCAATATTGATTTTGTATTAATTTCATCTCAATAATCACATGCTTTTTGTGAAATCTTATTAATTGGATTGCCTTTATTATTTGGTTCTATGCTCTTTTGTTGTGGCACTTTCTCTTTAATCTCCTCTTTAGATTGATGATCCCCGAAGACTCCACCTTTAATTGATCTTCTTGCTTCTTTATTTCTTTATCATTTTACAACTTTAATCTTCTCTTTTGATCATTCTTGTGTATTTCTTGTACTTTTACAAATTTAATAGCTAATTTGAAGATTTTAAAGTTCTTATTGTATTCTTCATATAATTTTGAAGTGATAGATGAAGCACTTGAAATAATGTATTTTTCTTTCACACTCTTATTATTTTTATGTTTCCACATTTTCTCCATCGCGAGAGTCAATTTATCAATATTTGCAATACATTTTTTTCTCTTCGATCTTCCTTATGCTTCCCTCTTTCTTCTTTAGCCATTATTTCTTCTCTCGATTTTTTTATGGCTAGGAAATGTCAAACAATCAAACTTTGTAGGCTGAAAAGATCTTAAAGCTTCAATACCACTGTAATAGCCATCCTACAAATCTAAAATTATATTTGAAAATTATTTCTATTTTTAACTCTAGATTTGTAAAATAAGAATATCAATGAAATCGAGTGTACTGAAAAGTTCACTAGATACATAAAAACATGTCATTTCTCCCATTAACATAAGAACTCTAAGATCATGTAGTTTGTTACTAAAAATATTATATAACAACCATTAGTGCCTACTAAAAATCATATATAAAACAAAAACTCCAAATTGAGAGCTCAAAACTCACAAAGAAGCCATTTGTAAACTCTATATAACTCTCTAAAATCTTCACACTTAAAATAATAGGAAAAATACATGAAATAACACTCTCATAAAAGTAATATGTGCTACCATGAGCAACAAAAATACTTCAATTCATGAATCTAAGCTATGCACTCCAAACTCCTAGAAACACATGCAAACACTTAAAGAAACATAACAAATAGAAAGCCTTCCAATGCAACTACAATCTTTGGGTGAGATGTCCCTTGGATATCCCTTAGACCATTACCTTTGAGCCTTAAATATCCCTGGTTTACTAGACTTGAAGATTCACCTTAATTGGTTTACTAGCTTGTGCAGGAAACAATACCAACCTAATCAAATGACAACATATAGTGAATCCAAAATTCAAGACAAAACCCAAATGAATAACAATTTGGGCACCCAAAAGAAAAATACGCTTGCATGCCAAGCTTCTAACTTATTTTTCCATTATTTCACCACCTTTTGACATTATTCTTCCAAATAGCCACTTGTCCAACTTTGTCTTCTACCTCTAACAACCAAAGATTCTCTTTACCTAACCCACACCAACCTTTGCATGTATATTATTTTACACAACATTTAATATTTGTCTTTAAATCTAATTTGACCAATTTAATTCGAAAATAAAACTTTCTTGGTCTTTCCTTAGGTCCCAATTTACTTTTTTTAGATGGTTTGACTTATTTAAAATAGTAAGTGCTATTTAAAAAAAGGACATGATAAGAAGATTGTATTGTTTGAATGCTTATTGGATCTTTATCCTCAACAAGACACTAACAATACAAGTGCCTTCAATCTCCTCAAGATTCTTGGTCTCCTACTTCATCAATTCTCTAATTGCCTTCCTCTGTCATTTAGCATCACCTGTCTTTAGCCCCAAATATCACAACTTAGCTCACCATGATCTCTAGCCACCTAGTCGGTCTATGCTTCCATGGTTGCCATTGCCTTGTAGAGTATCTACCATAAAAATAAAGCAAACACAAATTTTGTATTCATTTGCCCTTTTTGGGGCTTATTCACCTAGTCACCATATATTAGGGTGGAATATATATATATTTTTTGAATCAATATCTATTATATGAGGGGAAAATTCTTTTACAAATCATCATTAAGGGGCTATTATACATTGAGGGTGATATTACTATTGTTTAAGGGCTTATTATTGTTAAACCGTTGCACACAAAATTTATCTTCCATCAAATTAACATTTTGCAAATAGATTTAATTTATAAGGAAGAGCATTTAATTTTTTCATGCCATCATTGTTATTTGTAATATCAGGATCATTTATTTTTTAATTTAAATTTGTCTTGTAATTGTCGTATGTTATAAAATGTCAAATTGGGAGGGGTGTTCAAATTTAATCAAGGGATATAATATTGCATGTGTGATTAATCTATTGTACATTTTATTCAACTGGTTAATAATGGTAGAAATTACAATTGTAATTTAAACCCACACAACTATAACATTTGAAAGTCGTGAATTCAACATTTATTTCTTTCTAAGGGCCTGTGCTCCATTATCACAAGTTTGGAACTCCGATTCACTAGGGAATATGATAAACTATCATACATGAACAAATTGCATGAGGAGATGGGGCTCATCACTTTACATGTTTCTAATGGTCTCTTATTCGACATTGAGTCTTGTTCAACCTCGAAGGAAATTTGAGAAAGTTTGTCAAGTTATTTTTCAAGATCGACAAAATAAATATATTGTAGTTAAAAGTTGAATTAATCCAACTAGACCTTGATACATTTTCCAATATTAGAGGCTAATTGTAATGATTCGAGTAGCTGAGATCCAAATTTAAAGGTTGTGGAAAGGATAAAACATATGACTAATGTATCTATTTAATATTGTCTAAGTTATTTGTCTATCTTCTACTCCACCTTGGATGGATTAGGTGGCAATTTTTTAATGCCCATATTTGAGGTATTTTGTGAGTGTTTGTTTAGGGAACAAGTCATGCTTACCAGATTGATGCCCTGCATGCTATTCATGCTTTGGTTGTCTACAATGATAAAGGTAAAAAGTACACCATTAGGAGATTTTAAGTCCCTAGTCTCTCATGAGCCCTAAAACATTAAAGATCTAGAGAATCTTCTTCTAAGAAAAAACCAGTGGACCTTTCACTTACAACAAACAATACCATTTAGAATCACAATGTGGGAAGAAGAAGGCTAATGATTAGTTCTATACCTTTTGTGGCATTGTTGGTTATATAGTATCCTATTGTTGGACAAAACCAGGCGCCCTTCATGAATCTCTTCTTATGATTTCTATTTTAAATCCCAAGTATTCTTCCACTAGTCACAAAGTTCAAGCCTTGTTAGCACATGCATTTAACCCTCCCAATGATCATTGTTATATTACACCTAGTTCCAGTTCATTTCCAAGTCTATCACACTACAATTCACTCATATGTTTAGGAGGTTAGCACTATATGTACTCTTCATGGGATCTCTTCACTTCATTTGAGGATTGTTTCTATCCACCCATTTTGATAGGGAACAACTCTTATGTGAAGAAATTTAGGAAAGGTACAATATATTTGTAGTGGGGAAGTTTGAGAATGTGCTTTATGTTCCCTCCTAATTATCAAATGTTCTCTCAAAATATAAGATTACCCATAGTGGAAAAGGAAAGACAATTGAGTTCACACCTAGTTTCGTCATCACTAGGAATATGCAATTAGATGTTGTTAATTTTATTGCAGAATTTGATCACTCAGCTAGGTTTTATTTCTTCCCACACTACATTTGAGTGTTTTGTTGAATCATCTTCATATATTTAAGACACCACTTCATGTTTGCACATATATCTTGAATTCCCCCACCTACATCCAGGAGTAGCTGCATCCACGTCATATCTTTAGTTTCCAACCAACATTTATCTCTACACATGATGTTCGTACATCTTTAACTCATTCAACTTCATACACCAATTCCTCTTGTGGAAACCTTCATTTCAAATGGACATCCTATATGTACTTCACTTATGGTTCAAAAATCTTCACTTCATGCTTTGAGGATATTTCCTACCTCCTACTGCTTCTTGGATTCACCACAACATCATTCTCCACCTATGGATCACATTCTACCTTGACCATACCATTTAGTTTTCTACCATGGTTTGAGCTTCTTTGTCTCTCCTCAGAAGTTCACTATAGGTCTTCAAGACATTGTGGGGTTATCTAGCCCCCTACTTTCTCCCATAAGATAAATTCAATATTTGTACTTGAGCTAAAGATTAAGTCATAGGAGGTTGTCTTGAGTCTTCCATCCTTCATATTGTACTCTATATATTTTTTGCATTTTTGTACTCTATTTTTGGAGAAGGGTTTTCTCTCATTGGGTTTTTCCGTTTTATTCTAGTTGCGAGATATTTGAATTTTTACATGTGTACCTAACACAGTCACATAGATGATTCCCATCTTCATCCACTAACCTTAGTTATAATTGAGGTGCATATTAGAGTTGAGTCAGTCAAACTTTAGTTAATCCTAACTATGGTTACAAGCTAGGTTAGTTAATTGGTTAGCCTATTAGACTTGGTCCATGCCCATTACCTCCACCATTAATGGAGGTTGTCCCCCACCTTGCATGTCTGCATCTATGAAAGTAGCTAGGTTATTTTCATGCACATAACAAAATTTAGATAATACAAAATTAAATAAATAATACACAACACAAATTACATTTTTTCAACGAACTTGGATTCAACACTTAAATTGAGTTTGTTAACCTATTTTTAATTTTTTTAATTTATAAATTTGTAATTTTTTTTTTAGAAAAATATAATAAAAATTACATTTCACTGAGCAACATTGGTAGATAAGAATTCAACAGTTGAACATGAGTAGGTGATAAGAAGTAACAACAATTATAACAAGGTGGTTATAGAAACAAGAACACTACAGGTAAAAACTACCACCAAAATAGATACAACAACCACAAAAGTGGTTGCACATACATGAAACTACAACTGTAGATAACATCAAATCTTGAGAAGCAGTTATGTTATAATTCCATAAGATACAACAACTTTCATGCTTGTTATTCTCCAGAAAAAGGTGAATGTTAAACAATTAGATCTCTATTACTTTTGATACTTGTGTGCAATTGTTGAAGAAGCTTGTGAAATTTTCCATCTTGTAAATTTTATGCCAACTTGTTTGTAGACTCTCTATTTGGAGAGACAAATCAATACATATCATTTGAAGTTCTATCCACATGGGAAGGATTGTGTTAGAGAAAACAACATTGCAACTAAGTTTCCAACTTAGGCATTTGATAATCACATGTTTGCAAGTGTGGGATTAAAAATTGAAGGATGAAGAGCACCAATGAGAGCTAGTTTCTATTGTAGTTATTTGATGAAAAGGAGATTCTAGGATTGTCGAACATTCTTGAAACTTAGTAATTTGCCTATAAGCATTTGATTTGAATAGAGGCAAAATAGAGTTATTATCAAAATGAACATTTTACTTCATTTTGTTATCATTTAAAAATTTGTTTTTCTTTTGATGCTCTAAAAGCTATGAAGGTTGATTTGATAACCTATATTTGGACTTGATATTTCTTACACGTACACACAAATCCATTGTAGATGCATAGCTATTTTACTACACATAGCCTTGAATGGGTTTAGTTGGTCCCTTCATAACTTGAGCATACAATTCAAAGTCATGTAAGAGAACATCATCTTATAGAATGCAAAGTAAAAAATCATGTAACATATTATTTTCACTAGCGTGCCAATTTTATTATTGTCCACATTAAAAGAGTTAACAATAACTTCAAGACATGTATTAATTATTGATTGTTCCAAGAGTAGCTTATTTAAACAATAAAATACATTAGTAGATCCTTATAGAAGCAAACTCCATTAAATGAATTTATATTTTAATACATGTGGAAATAACTTGTCCTTAGATATGGAGTATGCATGTGCAATAGTATACAATTTGAAATGCGTGTTTGGGTCATATTTTTCCATGCCATCATACATTGAAAATTGTGGTGCCACAAAACTCACAAAGAGAGGGTACATAACATCCTCATATAACAACACTGCATATCTTGTATGTTTGAATCTTGTTCATTTAATTTTACATCCACTCTCTTTTATGCTTCTTTATATTGTGAATTAGTGAAATTGAGGTGGAAGATGGAAGTGTAACACGTTAAGTTTGGGCACTATTAAATGGGTATAAGAATGGATATGAGAGGTTAGAAATATGGAAGTAGGGCTAGGTTGGGAAATACGATAAAAGAGGAAATATACTTAAGGGAATTCATGGATATGAGTTCAAATACATGAAGCCAAGTGTTATACTAATAGGAGAGGTAGTGGTAGACGTAGGATTGTCATGCCTAATTTAATGACAGGTTGGTTAATAGTAAATGAGATATGCATGAAAGTGTAATAGATCATATAATCAGTGTGAGTATCTTAGGAGGGGTGTAGCTAGGAGGCAAGTCCTAAAGAGGATGAAAGGTAGAGATGACTTAAACACTATATAGGGATACAATAGTATAAGTATGGGTGGCACTATGAAAATGAGTGGTGGTTATTGAAAAATGGGCCAATAGTAGAAGTTGGAGAGATAATAGATGCACTTGTCATAGTAGATGAAGGAATATAAATATTAGTTACTCACAAGATCTCTAATACAAGAGGTCTTTTGATGAACATATTTGTCATGAATTTTCTGTATTAGCCAAACTAGGAAACTCTTTTATAATATATTGGTTGTCCACTTGAGATTATTAAGATCATAATCCTCATTATTATTCTCAATTCAAAAATCATAATAGACTTATCATTTATTGGATTAGGTGCCTATTATAGGGTTTAAAAGAGCATTTCTCAATAGAATATTCATATTTGAGCACCTTTTAGCACAAACAAAAGACAAGAAAATAAACCTCAAAGTTAACTTTAAGATTTAATAATGAGATACATATGAGTTGTATAAAATTTGAATATGAAACCTTAATTGCATTACTAAAGGTGGGTAGAGTGGTCAAAAGAGATAGTAAAATTATGAAGCATACATCTTAAAGTAAACATATAACAATGGTATAGTACAACGTAAGTCACACAAACCCCATGCAAGATCTAAAAAATGACAATATAATAAGAAAACATGATTCAAATTTCTTGTAGTAAAGGTATAAAACCTAGAGTGAAATCCTAAGGGTGTAAATTAGAGGGGCTTACTAAAAACATAATGAAATAGGCATTCCCTAAACTTAATTGAGGTTGACATAATGAGTTGCACACATACAAACACAAATTAAACTAGATTAATAATTAACAATGAATACTTAGCTTGAAGACTAAAGATGAGTGGTTTTGAAGAATATTTTAAATTTTAGAATGTTTTAGATTTGTAAATAGGACCTCTATGTTAGTGTGTCACTTTAGATTTTGCACAAAATATGTTTCTACCCAGGTTAAATTTGTAACTTTAGATTACTTTTGCACTTATACATTTGTTCTCTAGCACATAAATTTGAACTCTTTGGTTTTGCACTTCTACTTTATGCATTTTTCCAAAATTTCTATCATTTGCTTTACTATTTGGACTTGTGGTATTTATAAATAATTTTAGAGGGCTATTGAATTATTAGGGGAGAAGTACTCCTAGGTCAAGTCTTTAAAGATGATCAACTTCACAATTTTGCCAAAAAAAAACAAAAACAAGCTTTTGTTGTACATTGGCTCTTAGGACGAATGTGCAGATCTTGATTCTTTTTGCGCACACTAAATGGTCTAATAATTATTCCTCATTAGGATGATTTGGATATTAGAGGATATGCAACACATGCAAACAAATGCCTTTAAATACTAAGATATAGTAACATACCACACAAGCATGTGTTTAGTTTGCTCATAACAACTAGGAGAATGAGGAGGAGGTAGTATTATTTGAATTTGCATTTTGGAAGTTTTAGAGGTTAGATTTACAGACAAAGGATCAACCTTGCATGTATAGAAATTACTTTTAAGATAATGAAATCCTAAAGTCTATGTAGAAAATAAATTTATATTAAAAAGTGTAATTAAAAAAAAATACAAATAAATTCATAAAAAAAGTATATACATAAAATAAATAAAAACTGAAAAAATAAGTACATAAGATTATAACATTTTAACATATAAATATTACAATTTTCTCTCAAAAAACAAAAATTAACACGGCTATAAAAATTTCTCAATTGCATTAATCTATCAATACCACTTCAACCCCGACTTTATCCAAAAATATTAACTACCAAAGCAAAAAATAAAAAAAATTGCGCGGGAAAGTTAACAAACCTTCTCTACAAGTCTTCCCAGAGAGCAATCAGTACCGCCATTTTTAGAGACTAGGCTGCAGATCTACCCCCAAATCCTGCCGGAGTTCTACATTCTGCGTCTAATGGACCTATTGTAAGGTATTTCTTGGCATATTTCGATAAAATATACCTCAAATAGTTCAGAAACACCGACTGCAGAAATTTCAGTGCGTTTTTTGATAAAATACCGCGCAGTTCAAACTACATGGGATTTTGTATTGCCCATTTTTATAAAATATGCTTTCATTAGAGTCCGAAACCTTTTTTCCTGCACAATTCAATGTATTTCACAATTTGAGTCACCTTTTACTGTTTTTAAGTTATTTTGCATTGCATATTTAGCCTTTAAGGGCTGTCTTTCTGATTAGATACTATATCCAGATGTGAATGTGATATTTTATCGTTTGATTTACGGTTTGAGCTCATTCTATTTGATATTTTTTCGACTTTTTTATTTCTCACAGGTTAGGGGCAATTTTAAAAAATCATTAAAGACCAATTTCAACAAAATTCAATGATTTGGAAAGTTTTGATTCCTGTTTTATTGTCAATAAACAAATTTTACTTGTTGTTTTAGCCTTAAATATTTTTAATCCTCACATACCCTCTTTTAACTCCTTGTAGGCTATTTCTTTTTCTAACTTTAAAATTGTTTTTAATTGATACAGTGGGCTAGAGAAATTGGAATAGTTGGTCTTGGAAAGTTGAGCGGTGAAAAATCTTAATAAGATGGAAGTGGAGGGGTTGTCAGTGGTGTGCGCAGGGCTTGGGTGTGCATCTGAAGATGACAATGGAAGGCGAAATGGTTACGTTAAAAGCGATAATTGTCTTGGTAAGGATTTTGTTTTTGATTTGTGGTTTTTGAAGCTATAAAAAAAGGATAAGTGAAAAAAGATATCTTCAAGGTCATGGTGAACTAGGACAATAAACTGGCATATGAGACTTTCCTATGTGAAGTCCCAGGGATTTCTTTCATTTACTCGATGTATAAATCAAATTGTTTTCTTGGTTGCATCGTAGCCAGACAAGTTTGTAAAGAGTTTTTATAACATAAAAGAGTAAAGGCAAGGGTTGATTTGAGGTTGGAATTTTTTTAGGCCTTGGGCAAGCCAGACACCAGATTGGTGTATGATAGTTTCAGTAAGAATATTCTTCGGCTTGTTCTTTTAAATATTAAAAAGGTAAAGCTTATTTTTGTGTCCTGGCCAAGTCAGATGCTAGATGGGAGTATGAGAATCTTGGTTAGGAGATAATTTTCGTTTCTGTTCCTTCAAATGTAAGGAAGGTAAAAGTAAAAGTTATATTTTTGGGCCGTTGGCAAGCTAAATGCCAAATTGGCTTACGAGACTCCCTTGTGGAAACCTACATCAAGTAACACATTGAGTTTTCTTTTAATTTGTATTACGCATCGTCAAGATTTTGTTTAGACCTTACGACCAAGCTTTGGGGTATACATGTACTACTACTATGACTCAGGTTTGAGCGCAGAAAAAATCTTTGCCAATTCACCTACTTTTAGAGTGTAGGATGTTTGATTCAGCAATATTATGGCAAATTAACTTGGTGTAAAGCCCCCCTTGTTGTAGCCAACAAGATTATTTATTTTCATTTCCATTAGGTATTGTTCAAATCTTGTTCTATGGGTCTGACCTTGTAACTAAGCTTCAGAGGGAATTGAACCTTTAGATATTCTAGTCTTAGAGTACGACTTAGCAGAGTGAAACATGTATTTAAAATGTATATTTGAAGCCCACACGGGAACTACCTTAAATTTACCTTATATATTGTTCAAACGTAGTACCCTTGGATTTGACCTGATTACCGAGCAGGGAAAATTTTCAATTTACATTTTTAAAATTTTGTAATTCTGATCTTGATCTTGTGACCAAGCTTTGGCATAAGCCAAATCTTTGCCAATCTACCCACTCTTGAACCCTATATCCCATCAATTGGCTTATAAAACCCCCATGTGGAAATCCAGAGATAGATTTCTTTCCATTTACCTGAATATTCTGTCCTTCCTCGTAACTGATCTCATGAACAAGCTTTAGAGTAAAGATTCTTTGCCAATACACCTATTCCCAAAGTGCATGATGTTTGATTTAACAAGAAATCAGTATACATAAATTAGAGGGTAGTTTCCACCAAAGATTTAGGCTCTGGCTGTTGGAGTCAATGTCCAATTTCCGGAGACAGGTTTTATATTTTAAAACATTCTTCTCTTCATTTCTTCTCTGGGGTTTACTGACCCCTTTGCTTAATCCATTAGTGTAGCTGCTTCAAAAGGGGTCAGTGTTAGATATTTTAAAGTTCTCCAGGTTATAAATAGTTACAAAAGAGCTTGTGGAACAAAACTACAGTAGCAACTTTTATTTTTAAAGATTCAATGTTTTGTGTCAGTCCATATAGTCCATAATCATGATGAATGTGAGGGTACCTATTTCCTAAAATTCAGCTCTACTTAAACATTGTGTAGTTTAGCAATTTTTTTTACAATTTTTGAAGTGTTGAAATGAGTGTGACTTTAACTTGAGACCTCTTGCTCCCTAAAAGGACAGCTCCACTAATCTCCCTATCACCATATGCAAATGCAAATGGTAAATACAGTTTCTATTTTTAAATGGGAAAAATTGCATTTGATTGTTGAATTTGGTGATGATAGTTCTAGACCTAAAATTCTCTCAGAACTTGCACATGGCCTTGGAGATTGAGCTACATCACACCCAAAAGTGTGCCATTCAAATTTTGACATAAATATGTTTTTATTGGGATTTGGAGCTATGGCTTTACTACAAAACTACCATTGATTTAGCACTTGAGCTCATCCATTTGGCAAAGGAAAAAAAGGCTAATATGGAATTATGTTAGCATTTTAACTTTTTATATTTTTTGTTTGAAAATTCTTTAGTTTCTCTATTGCATTTTTATTTGTAAATGAATATTTGTTATGTGATAGATGGAGAGTTTCCTGCCTCACACGTCACACAAGGTTGACTGATAACTATCTCATGGTACACACAGGTGATGACTAAAATAGATCACATAAATATTAAATTCTTGGGAGAGTTTAACATGATCAATAAGTACAAGAACATGACATCACTAAAAATAAGCTACTGCATAGACCATCTTTGCTATAATTAAATAATAGGTTCTGTGATTGATTTCGTATACTTCCCCATTTTGTAACCGAAATCAAAATAAGAAGCCACCATCGACATGGAGTTTTTGCCGCCCAAGTGCCAAGAAGAAATAATGCTACGAGTGTTCCAAAAACAAGCAACGCCTCAAGCATTATTGAGGCTCCAATACAAGAAATCTTATCATTTTTTGAGATCTTAGAGGAGATACCAACCATATCTTCCACAAACAACTTCATTTCTTGAATGAAAACAATAATTGGTATATGTTCTCGGATAAGGTCATGAGTAGCTTTTTGACAATGAATGCTATTCAAACCCCTTGCATTCCAAGATATGACAATCATTATAGGGCTAGAGGATTGAGTGTCAATTGTCTTAATGACACTTGTGATGGTCCCAACTGGTGCTAAGAGGGGAGGGGTGAATCAACACCCACTAAAACTTTAGAACCAAATATGATATAATTTAATAAAAAACTGTAAGCAAGATAGATTCTATCACAGAAATAGCAATCACACAAACAAACAGTAATCAACACTAGATTTATCACGTGGAAACCCAAATCGGGAGAAAACCACAGTGTGAGGAAACCTCGCAAATTTTGCACTTTTCTGAAGTGCGCCCTGTAAGGAGCCTTCCCTCTTAAATGATTACAAATGCACTGTTAGATGCGACCCGGTTAAGGGATTTAAGAAATAAGGCCTGTTAGAACTTGCCTGGTTAGAGGACTTAAAACATCTACACAGATGTCACCCGGTTAAGGGATTTAATACAAGGGACCTGTTAATGTCCACCCAAAATATTGAGATTTTGCTATTGCAATTGTTAGAGAGCTATAGAGGGTTTGATCTTTTAGAAATGACTTTGGTGAGCCTGATAAGATTGCTGTGCTTTTCAATTGAGAATCATCACCAGTCACCTTAGGTATGTTCTCCTTCTTCTGTTGTGCTTCCTTGCACACTCTTCTTTTCTTCTCCTTTACCTTTGTAGCTTCTCTTAGCGTACAGGTTCACTCTTTTTCTTTGGCAGAATGAAGGCAAACAATATTCTTCACAGGCTGAGGAATACATAGGCTTCTTGCCCTTTCCGCTTTTACATGCACGACCTGTTTAAAAGATCACCTTCAGATCCATCGCCCAGTGGAGTCTCAGCTCACTGAGGAAACATCCGATGCATGCCATGTGCTTTTTTTGCTTTATGAAGGGAACGATAGATGCGTGTCGAAAGCTTTCCTTCACAAGAGATTTCTCCATGTTTTAATGCCATAAACTTCGGCATTAAAACCTTCAATTGCGCCTTGCACTGATCTTTTTGATAACACAAAGTCGTCCGGATTTTGTGCAACAAATCCTGGTCAAAGAGTCACACAAGTGTTTCTCGACTGCGACTTTCTCCGGTTCATTAGTCTTGATGACATCTTCACTGATTGGTTTATATCCTTTGGTTGTGCACAGGTAAAAACCTTCACCTGTCACCATTCCTTTCTTTGTTTGTACCGGTTGAATCCTTGGTCTTGGTAATATACTTTATCTGTCATAGTACTGAAACCTTGATTACCGGTTGCGTTATTACTGGTTATGCCATTACCGATTGCTCTGATGATCAGTAGAGCTTTAACAGTAATCGAGACAATGCCTCTCCTTACTCACTACATGTCATCGGTCCAAACTAGTCTCCCCCCTTGCGCGTATTATTGTCAGTTGTACCTGACCTGTCCCGGGTTCTTTGGTTGAACACTATAGGCATCCCTAGTCATAAATGACAACACTTCCTTGCCAATCAATGACAATACCTTTTTACCATGTATCGGTTACATCCTTATTGGTTAATGCCAACAATCTCCCCCTTTGGCATTGATGGCAAAACACCACAACTTACATAACTTACTGGTCCGGTCTTCATCTTCACCGGTAACATAATCTCCCCCTTTGACAATAATGCCAAAGGCTAGTCAAAAGTCTACCTTCATGAAATTTGCTCCCCCTTCGAGCAACAGTCCCTTATCACCAAACCTGTTAGGATGAGGTTGAATCCTCTGTTGACGCACAATGGATTGATGAACACCTTTGTTTTGTTACTGAAGATTAGGAAGGGGCACAACCCCTAATTTGCCTCTGAGATATTCAAATGTGCTCTTCGGTAAAGGCTTTGTGAATATATCAGCAACTTGTTCCTTTGTAGGAGCATACTCTAGTTTTACCTCTTTATTTTGCACTTGCTCTCTCAGATAGTGGTACTTTATAGCAATGTGCTTTGTTTTAGAGTGCATGCCAGGATTCTTAGATATATTCGTTGCACTTGTACTGTCACGGTAAATTGCAATCGGTTCAGGTACGTGTTCTTGGATTCCTTCCAATATCTGTTTGATCCAGATCACCTTGTGCGATTGATTGCAGCAACAACATACTCAGCTTTTGTTGTGGACTGTGAAATGCAGTTTTGCTTCTTACTCGTCCATGACACAATTCTTTCTCCAAGAAAGAATGCACCTCCACTAGTGCTCTTTCTGTCATCAATATTACCAGCCCAATCTGCATCAGTGAATACTTTTATCTCGAAACCTCCTTTGTGAGGAAACCATAAGCCATACTCCTCAGTACCCTTTAGGTATCTGAAAATTCTCTTCACTGCTATTAGATGTGTTTCTTTTGGGTTAGCAGAGAATTTGGCTACAATGCCTTCTGCATGTGCAATATCAGGTCTACTATGCACAACATACTATAACTTGCCAATCATTGACCGATACAATGTTTCATTTACGTTTTTTGCATCATCCTCCTTTGATAACTTGAGGTTAGTTATCATTGGTGTGCCAACCGGTCTGGATTCTTCTAGCCCAAATGATTTAAGAATATCTTTAACATACTTGGACTGAGAAATAAAAATACCTTCTTTTAGTTGATGGACTTGCAATCTAATGAAGAATTTTATGACTCCAATCATGGACATTTCAAATTCTTTCTTCATCTCCTCAGTGAAGTCTTTGCTCATTTTGTCATCTCCTCCAAAGATGATGTCATCCACAAATATTTCAGCAATAAGGTTCCCTTCTTTGCCGGTTTTGAGATACATATTGCTATTATCTCCTGTTCTTGTGAATCCTATGGTTAAGAGGTATGAATGTAACTTTTCATACTAGACTCTTGGGGCTTGTTTCAGCCCATAAAGTGTCTTTTTCAGTTTACAGACCATACCACTTTTCTCTGTGGATGAGAAGCCTTCTGGCTGTTCTATGTAAACTTCTTCCTCCAATATACCATTCAGAAATGCAGATTTTACATCCATTTGGTATACTTTGAACCTTTTATGAGCAACATAAGCGAGTAGGATTCCCACTCCTTCTAGTCTGGCCACAAGGGCAAAGGTTTCTCCATAATCTAGTCCTGCCTCCTGTGCATATCCTTTGCAGACGAGCCTGGCTTTGTTCTTTACCACCTTTCCTTCATTTAATTTGTTTCTGTACACCCACTTGGTTCCAATGACATTCTTGTCTAGTGGTCTTGGAACAAGAGTCCATGTTTCATTCTTCTCAATTTGTTCAATCTCTTCTTCCATTGCTTTGACCCAGTTTTCATCCTCTAGAGCCTCTCTGGTGGTTTTGGGCTCTATACTTGAAAGTAAGCAAATACTTTCTCTAGCCTTTCTCCTGGTCAGAATATTAGCATGTTTGTCACCAATAATGTTATCAGTGGAATGATACGTGACATACCTTGGCAGAACTGGTCGGTGTTCCCGGTCGATATCTTCCAGTTGAGCAATATCTTCAACAAGGTCATGAACAATTTCCTGTTCATCATCCTGATCCCTTTTTGGCTCAGGTACATTACCTTGCTCCGCGGGTTTGTTTACCTGTTGTTCTTCTTCATCAGCAACAATCATTTCATTAAAGTCCAAATGATTTTTAGCATCTTGTTCTTGATGACAGTTTGATTTATCATTTCTAATCTTTTCCTTTGGTTTCAAATATTCATAAATCTTAACATTGATGCTTTCCACTATTTTTCGTGTCCTTTTATTCAAACACTAGTAGGCTTTGCTTTTGGTGGTATAACCCAAAAATATGCCTACATCACTTTTTGGTTCAAACTTCCCAGAGTAAACATCTCTTTTGATGTAACAGTTGCTACCAAAAATTCTGAAGTAGCCCACACTGGGAGTGTGACCAAACAATAATTCATAGAGAGTCTTACTGGTTCCTTTTTTAACTTGAACTCGGTTCAGTGTATACACTGTAGTGCTGATAGCTTCTCTCCAGAAGTGATGGGGAAGATCCTTCTGAATCATTAGAGTTCTAGCACAATCAATCAGAGTCCCATTTCTTTTTTTAGCGACTCCATTTTGTTGTGGGGTTCTTGGTGCAGACAACTGACTTTTTATCCCCTGTTCCTCACAGTAGTGAGTGAACTCTTGAGAGGTGTATTCACCTCCTTTGTTTGATCTCAGACACTTCAAGCTTTTATTGGTCTCCTTCTCCACTTGAGCCTTATAGATTTTGAACATGTGAAAGACCTTTGATTTTTCTCTAAGAAAGAGTGTCCACATCATTCTTGAAAAGTCATCTACAAAGAGTATGAAGTATCTGTCTCCATAGTACTCTTTGTCCTCATAGGTCCACACAAGTTTGTGAGTACGAGATCCAACACGTTTTCAGCAGAAAATGATTTACTGCTAAAGCTTGTTCCTATTAGTTTTCCTAACTGACATTCTTTACAAATACCTATGTCAGGCTTTGTAATCTCAGGAAGCCCTCTAACTGACTTCTTCTTACTTACTTTGACAATACTGTCAAATTTTATGTGGCAGAGCCTCTTATGCCACAACCAACTGTTGTCCTCATTAGTTATGAGGCAGATTTTATTTGTCTCACCTTTTGCCATTGTTATTAGGCAAGCTCCCTCGGTTGAATTTAGATAGAATAGGTTCCCTTTGCTCTGTCTACAGGTGGCAACATGAGCTCCGGATTGATTCTTGACAATACAAGAACCCTGCCCAAACTCCAACAAGTATCCCTTGTTGTTTAATTGAGCTACACTCATTAGATTGTATTTGAGTCCTACCCAATACACATCTTTGCATATAGCTTCATTGCCAAGTGCAATTGAGCCTTTGCCTTTGATAGCACAGGGAGCATTTTTACCAAAGGTCACCAATCCACCATCATTGAGCTTTAGGCTGATGAACTTGTTTTGATCACCAGTCATGTGGTGAGTGCATCCACTGTCAATGATCCAATCATCATTTTGATGAGATCTTGAGATAAATGTCATTTCACTCATAACTTTGCTTTCTTCTTTAATTGCCACAAAGGCAATTTCTTCATCTCCAGAATTTTCAGATTCATTGTCCGTGACTCCTTCCTTAGCAATGTAGCACTCCTTTCCTTTGTTCTTGTATCGGTTGTTCTTTTCTTTATTTTCATTATCTGGACACCTTGTTGCAATGTGTCCTATTTTGTTGCAAGAAAAACATTTTAATGAAAGTTTTCCTTTGTACTTTCCTTTTCCTCTTGGAAATCTCCTTGCGATGAGTGCTTCAAACTCATCTTGCTCTAACTCTTCAGAGAGTAGATTTTCAACAAAACTTATAGCCTTACCGGTAGAACTATTACCGGTCTCTCTTCCTTTCTTGTTGGAAGACGTATTAACAGAGGACTTAAAAGCAACTTCTAACATGGGTAAGCTGTTATCAAAATTACTCAATTCAAATGTAGTCAATTTACCGATTAGGGAGTCAAGAGTAACTTGAGACGTGCTTACTGATCTGAGCTCTTGTATGGCTGAGATTTTGATAGCATATTGTGGCCTCAACATCCTCAGTATTTTGCTTACCACATCTTTTTCACTTAATGTCCCTCCAGCGCTTTTGATGGAGTTCATCACTTCTTTGATTCTATTGCTGTATTGCTCAATATCTTCTTCTTCATTCATCCTCATATCATCATATTTCCCTCTGAGGCTTTCTACGTTTGCTCTTTGAACATGTGGGTCGCAACCATAAACTATTTGTAGATTGGCTCACATCTTGTAAGCAGTTGTCAGATTTTCAATCTCTGCATAAACATAATTAGGTAGCGTACTTGCTATCATATCCATTGTAGTTGTATGTTCGGTGCTGATCTTTTGTTCATCAGGTGTCAAGGTACCGGTGAGTTCAGTGTAATCATGGATTACATGAGTCCACTATTGATCTCTGGTGATTTTCATGTATGACTTCATTCTGCTGCACCATAAGGTGAAGTTTTCCTTAGAAAACTTTGGCCCCTCCTTTCTCATCATTGGATCTTTTCCCTGTTGCGGTAAGCAGCTTTGAAATAGGAACTCCCCTCTGATACCAATTGAAGGTCCCAACCGGTGCTGAGAGGGGAAAGGTGAATCAACACCCACTAAAACTCTAGAACCAAATTTGATATAATCTAATCAAAGTTGTAAGAAGGATAGATTCTATCACAGAAATAGCAATCACACAAACAAACAGTAATCAACACCAGATTTATCACGTGGAAACTCAAATCGGGAGAAAACCACAATGTGAGGAAACCTCACAAATTTTGCACTTTTCTGAAGTGTCCCTTGTAAGGAGCCTTCCTTGTTAAAGGATTACAAACAAACTGTTAGATGCGACCCGGTTAAGGGATTTAAAAAATAAGGCCTGTTAGAACTTGCCTGGTTAGAGCACTTAAAACATCTACACAGATGTCACCCGGTTAAGGGATTTAATACAAGGGACTTGTTAATATCCACCCAAAATACTAAGATTTTGCTATTGCAATTGTCAGAGAGCAATAGAGGGTTTGATCTTTTAGAAATGACTTTGGTGAGCCTGATAAGATTGTTGTGCTTTTCAATTGAGAATCATCACCAGTCACCTCAGGTATGTTCTCCTTCTTCTGTTATGCTTCCTTGCACACTCTTCTTTTCTTCTCCTTTTCACCTTTGTAGCTTCTCTCAGCGTATAGGTTCACTCTTTTTCTTTGGCAGAATGAAGGCAAACAATATTCTTCACAGGCTGATAATCTTGCCCTTTCTGCTTTTACATGCACGACCTGTTTAAAAGATCACCTTCAGATCCATCACCCAGTGGAGTCTTAGTTCACTGAGGAAACATCTGATGCATGCCATGTGCTTTTTTTTGCTTTATGAAGGGAACGACAGATGCGTGTCGAAAGCTTTCCTTCACAAGAGATTTCTCCATGTTTTAATGCCATAAGCTTCAACATTAAAGCCTTCAATCGTGCCTTGCACCGATCTTCTTGATAACACAAAGTCGTCTGGATTTTGTGCAACAAATCCCGGTCAAAGAGTCACACAAGTGTTTGTCAACTGTGACTTTCCCCGGTTCATTAGTCTTGATGACATCTTCATTGATCGGTTTATATTCTTAGATTGTGCACAGGTAAAAACCTTCACCTGTCACCATTCCTTTTTTTGTTTGTACCGGTTGGATCCTTGGTCCCGATAATATACTTTATCTGTCATAGTATTGAAATCTTGATTACCGATTATGTCATTACCGGTTGCTTTGATGATCAGTAGAGCTTTAACAGTAACCGAGACAATGCCTCTCCTTACTCACTACATGTCATCGGTCCAAACTAGTCTCCCCCTTTGCGAGTATTATTGTCAGCTGTACCTGACTTGTCCCGGGTTCCTTGGTTGAACACTGTAGGCATCCCTAGTCATAAATGACAACACCTCCTTGCCAATCAATGACAATACCTCTTTACCATGTACCGGTTACATCCTTACCGGTTAATGCCAACAACTTGAGTCTGCCAATGACTCCCCTATCAACTTAACATTTTCCAAACCTTTTTTCCTTCTTGCTTTTGACCCTTTTTAACATCCCCTTTCTTGATTTTTTTTGTTGAAATCCTAATAGGGGTGGAGCTTTTTCCCCCCTTTATCTTTTGATCCTAGATTGTGCATAATATTTGAGATTGTGCATAATATTTGAGACCTCATTAACTCCCTTTGACTCCATTTGCATCAATTCCAAAGAGTTAGCATCTACCTCTATTCCATGCATTTCCAATCTTACTGTTCTTTAACATCTTTTCCAATGTGGTTATAAATAGGAGTCTTTGTTTTAATTTTTGGTATATGTATTTCTAGAGTTGAAATTGAACTAGAAGGATTTGAAATGTTACTTGAGCTTGGCTGAAGCATATCTTGACTGGTCATAGTATTGTCTTCCTCCATGGTAATCATGTCCTCAATTCTTTAAAGAACATCAAATCTATTCCCATCCAAAATATGACGAGAAGATTCCAAAGGTTTCTTAATAACAACAATTATGGTTTGCAAGATATCTTGTTGTCAAAATTCCATTAGAAGCCTAGGAAGGCGGATCCAAATAGGAATCTTGGACAAGAGTTCCTTCACAAGGTCAAATCCTATATGCTAGGGTTTGATAAATAGTATCATTTGATTATGAAAGTAGGGAAGTCCTTCAAAAACTGAATTGTGATATGCCATTTGAGCGAAAACTACAAAAAGGTTTCCATTCGCAATCATAATGATTTCCATATCTACTTTTGGGTTCCAATTCCTTTTGGTATAAGCCTCTAAGAAAGGGAAGGAAACACAAAGTGCCATGAATTTGCAAGTTAGTGCATGCTTAGTTAAATGTAAGACATCATCCTTTTGGATTAACCACCATGATAGGCTGATCTTTTTTTTTTCTAGGTGTCCATTGGGTCTTAGACAAGGCCTTGCATGCTTCATCAAATTGGAATTCTTCATTGCATACAACAAAAATTGAATAGTATTAACTTGCTGGGAAGAAGAGGTTGTATCCTTATT
The DNA here is from genome assembly GCA_027943335.1 of Chamaecyparis obtusa. Classification (NCBI taxonomy): domain Eukaryota; kingdom Viridiplantae; phylum Streptophyta; class Pinopsida; order Cupressales; family Cupressaceae; genus Chamaecyparis; species Chamaecyparis obtusa. The sequence goes on along the minus strand of BSBK01004704.1, from coordinate 545,651 downwards.
ATGAATATTTTTGGAAGACAAAATTTGGGGGTCTCCTGGACCCCCAAAAGCCTCCATGATCTCTGCCAATGCAAATAACCAAAAGAAAAAAAGGCGAGGAAAAATAAGAGATCAAAGGGCAAAAACAAGAAGGAAACTCACTAACAACAAATAAAACATTTCAAACACAGAGAAAGCAAGCTCCCGTAGAAGCCATGCTCCCAAAAACCACTTAAACTGTCAGAGAAGCAGCCCAAGCTGTGGATCTGCCACACATACATGGGGAAGCCCTTGGGTTGCCTCATGCTTTACCAATGCTATTCTACTCACTACCATCACCATTCGTAATTTTATTAAAAACAGAGATATTATACTAAAGGAAAAATACAACAGAAGTAAATACAGAGAAAATAAGAACTCATGGCTTATAATTTATCATTGGAGAATATAAATATATATATTCATCTAACTTCAACAAGATCCTATAATTATGCTAATAGAAATGACAACAAACTAGATATGATTGACAACTAGCTAGAACTGATTGACAATCAACTAGAGACTGTTGACAACTAACCCAACTGCACGTATAGTCACACAACTATCATCCAGGTTCCCAACATCATTGAACACCATTTGCACATGAAATGTCTCATCACCATCATAAAGGTATAATGTTGAAGTTGCAGATCTCAGATCTATCCTGAACTATTGGACACCAATACTCACATGTATGTCTTATAACCCCAATGAGGTATAGTTTCTCCAATCTGTTAGCACCTCAGACCATTGAACATTTAACTATTACTGCATCCTTTGTTGTATTCAAAATGTTGGCCTTTTCAAAATAGAACAAGTGCCTCACCCTCAATGAAATTGTCATTAGTATCAATATTTGGTGGTTCTTACGTAAGCCTCATCTCCTTGATAGCTTCTTCTCTGCTTATTCCAGCAGCACAAAGGGTCTTCTCAAAGCATACACAATAAACAGATTTTTAACAGGAAGATAGCTCTGATACAATATTAAAAACAGAGATATTATATTAAAGGAAAAATGCACATGGCTTATAATTTATCATTGGAAAATACAAATATATAGATTCATCCGACTTCAACAAGATCTTGTAATTATGATAATAGAAATGACAACAAACTAGATATGATTGACAACTAGCTAGAACTGATTTCCTGTCAATTAGAGATTGCTAACAGCTAACTTAAACAGGTCTACATATCTTATTTAATTCCTATTCTAATTCTTGACTATTGGAGCATTAAATTCCAACAAATTTCATCATTAGTTTTCTCCCACTAGATATATTTTATTAAAATTATTCAAGTTCATCCCTCCAATAAGAATTTAAAAATTAAAAGTACTTTTTTTAAATTTATTTTTTACATAGAAAAATGTAGTTTTTATTTTATCTTTAGTATTTAAAAACATACTTTTTATTTTAATGTGTTTAAAAACATTTTTTATTTTAATAATATTATCTAAGTTGCCCCTTGAATTAAAAATTGCCCGGCCAATCTCAAAGAAAAATATTATTAATTATTTCAATCCAAAAAGGGAACACAAAACTGCATTTTAGAGATAAGTGCACATGCTTCGTGTTTGTGTCTATAGAATATTAATTCATATTCAATGAGGTTTGTACATCTGTTCCAGATAGTAAAAATTAAAAAATGATGAGTGAATTCTTAGATTTCTTTAATGGAGAATAAAATTAAATTGGTAAACAAGGCAAAATGTAATATTCCAGAAATGTCTGGGAAGGGATTCTTATTTCAAGTCAACATCAGTATTTGAACTATTTGAATTGCCTGCAAACTGTTTTATGCTATACCAGACCTTTTACTGATGTCTTATTGTATTTGAATTTGTTCTTCTAACATTTTAGAATCTCTAGATGAAATTGTTTTGACACTTGAGTAGATTCTATGGAGGACAGACTGATAAAGTGTTATCTGCCACAAGAAAGAAATGCAGAAACCAATCTTTTTTTTGATTCAGTGTATGCTACATAAGAACAAATGCATTTCACATATGCAGGTCAACTTTTATTGACCTGTACTCGTTAGATGAATTTGAAATTTAAGTGTTCTTTGCACTTTGCTTGGAGAATTTGATGGGTTTGCAGTGATTTCTTTGCACATATAAGTGTACACATTGCATCTGTGCTTATGTAGAATTCAACTCAATGAATTTATACTTGTTTACAATATTTAAAGAATGATGGAGACAATTTTGAGTCCCTCTTTAAATAGAATAAAATTGAAATGGGAGCTATTGGAAAATGTATTTTTGTGACAATGTTTGGAAATGGGATTTGAATTAGTTGTAGTATTTACAAACTGTTATTATCTACCAGATCTTTTAGTGATGGCATATTGTATTTGAAAGCAATCTGTCAAAGTTCGAGGAATCTACAAATGAAATTATTTTGAGTGAATTCTATGGAGGATAAAGCTTTATAGAATTCTTTTCTGCTACAGAAAATGAATTCTATGGAGGATAAGCTTTTTAAAATACCTTTCTGCTACAGAAAATGTAGGCAGAACTCAATATTTTTGAACAATGGTCAGAAAAAAAGCATATGCAAAAAATATTTTTTTGAGCTTTGAAATTAATGTAATGCTACAAATGTAATTATTTATTCAATGTTGCATTAATTACTTGGATTGCTCTCAATATCTTCCGCTTACTTGTGATTCGCTCTCCATTTTTTCTGTTCAGAGAATTTGAGGGACTTGCAGCGATTTCTTCGCAGAGATCATCCACAAACAAGAGATGTGTTCAAACAACTTGGCAAGTGGAATACGATGTCGCAGGACTTGATACCTATCATTGAGCATTATCGAGATGAACCGGACACTATAATTAATGCTGGTATGTATTATGTGGTCTGCCTTTATATCACAAAGCTTAACTGAGTAACAAGCTTAGTGAAACTCCAGTTTCTTTGGAATCCTCCCTGTATCCAAACCTTCAATTGTAGTTCTGATACTGGGTCTTATTCCCCATACAAATCTCTTGGAATCTTTAGAACCACTGGGTCTTTCCCTTGAAAAGCCAGCAACATTTCTGAGATGTTTGTGGGAGGGGTTCAGTGTATTTAAGCTGTTATTGCTTCCGGGCAGAACATGAGTAGATTTTACTGAATCTTAAACTAGCCATACACAGGGTCCCAATTTTTTTTGTCTTTCCAATTACTTGTACCTGCTTCTTGTTAACTTGGAGACAAATGAAATTAATTGTGGGGCCCATATCCAGCTATTGAGGTCAGACGTTTTATACACAAAAAAATTAATTCTATGGTCTGTCAAATGGAAATGAATAATTTGAAATTTGTGAGAAATATTATATAAATGTTGTGTTTCCTCTACAAAATCCACCTCATTGTGTTTATCTTCTGAAATAGTGATTGGAAACTCATTTTTATTCTTGTTAACATCTATGGTGCTTTTTCATTTCAGGCAGAAATCTTGTCTGTACACTTCAATTCTTTGCATAACTTGTGGGTCTGTCCATGCATGTGTAGTCTTACCTGAATATGCTTTGAGCCTTATATCCAACAATTTTACAAGTCTACCCAACATCAAAAAACCTTACAACATATTGTTTCCGAATAGCTATGAAGCAGATATTTGTTGATTGATGACATGTATATGCAATATTCTGCAGCGCCTAAGTACTTGTTTGCAGGTAACTTCTGAATTTGCTAATCATTTACAAATATTTTGCTCAGACGGGCATTAACATGAGACCAATACAAGCTCTTGTGAGCACAACAATGAAATTAATAACAGCTCCTTTTCAGCAACCTTTCTATCAAACATCTATGGAAGGCCAAGAGTCATAACTTATAAATCCACTTATTTAGAAACCAAATCCATGCTAGAAGCCAACTGTGGAAGACCAAGAGTCACACCTTATAAATTCACTTATTTAGAAACCACACCCATGCTAGAAGCCAAATATGGAGGACCAAGAGTCACAATTTAGAATTTCATCTTAGATGTCCCTTTGGGATTCGAACTTGGGTCTCCACAATGATAACTCAATGCTTTAACCAGTTAAGCTCAACCCCTTGGACATAATTTCTGATTGTTTGCAAACCATACATAGCTCTGTATAAAAGATTTGTCTGCAATTCATTCTATGGTAACAATTCATAAGATATTGAATTGTTGTAGTTACTGCAATGTAGATCACAAGTTTCTGTTAAATATCATTTCTATAAGCTGATTTACTGTGATGCAACATTCTAATGCTGTTGGATGCATGGCTACAATAGGGTTCTTTTAACTTCCATTTCTTCAAAATCGATATGTTTCAATGTTAATAGTCTTATATACATGCTAATACACAACTGTTCTTGTTTTTGCAGTGAAGGTTATAGTTTTCCTTACCATGCCCATTGATCCTTCTTCTGATGACATCTCAATACAAATGGAATATCTTTGGAGCTTTAAGGAATTGTTTTCCCGGAATGATTCAATTGCTGTAATTGTTTCTCTTTTGGAAGAACCACTGGAACATTTGGAATGGTAATGTCTAACTAGAGGCTTATTCTTAGTAAAAATGTTACTCTAAGCATTACTATTACGTTGAATTCCTTGAAGTTATTTCTTATGCTTGTTTGTGGTGAATAGTGGGGCATTCACGGAGGACGATTGGAAGATCATCCAGTTGGTGTTCACACTGTTCCGTAACTTACTAGCCATTCAAGATCCTTCATCTCAACAGATGATGGGCAGATCTGCTTCCCAGTTTCCCTTTTTAAGGGACGCTTTCTTGGAGCATTTGTTTCATGAAAATGTGATGGATCTGCTTTTAGCATTGACTCAACATGTTTCTGGCATGCATGGTCTTCTTAAACAAGATAATTTGCTGCTACTTGAGATTTACCATTATATTTTTTGGGGTCAACGGCCTGATCTAGTAGCTTCTGCACAACAAATGAATTCGAAGGTATTGCGTGGTCTATTTTTTAATTAATTTATAACCATATGATGCTTTTCAATTGAAGTAGTATTGATATAGAAATGTTGATTTTTTCTTTTAAATGTATTGAATTTGATCATGCTTGGATATTATTTTATAGTTGCACATTTTCTTAAGCTCAGTCTTCAGCATATATGATAATACAAATTGTTCACGAACATATTCAGGCTAATTGCAGCAATCTGTGATGCAGAAGGACAACAAAATCCTCCAGTCATCAGGAGTTCTACGGTCAATGATGGAAGAGGAAGAAGAACAGAGAAGACTTTCACGCCTAAGAGATTTGCCTCGCCATTCACTATTCTGTGGAACATTTGTTAGGCTTGCTCCGGTAGAATCTTTATAGCTATGTGGAACTATTGTTTTGCAATACCTAAACAAGGGAATTTTGTATCTTTATTTGAATTAATTCATTTTTCGAAAGTCTGTTTATTCCAAATTCCAACTTTCCCATGTTAACTGGATATAGATTTATAAGTTATGAAATGTTTAAGGGTGTAATGATTAATCCCTTTTGCTCCTACCATATAAATCAGGATGGTTCAAAAAGGATTGTGAAGAGGAACCCATTTGTCACACCTGCTGAGAACATACTTAAGACACGGCAGAACAAACGAGGACCTGTTAAACGCATTGCATGTGATACTACTATTCCATTGTCATCTAAAGAGAGTGTTTTGGGACTCCTCCAGAACTTTGCAGACCAATTTTTAGATGTGGGTTATAATGGTAGGTGGAGTGTACAATCCTTTTATGGTACATCTTGATTCAGGACACATCTTATTCATTATTCAGAACACACCTAAGTGCTACAATGACAAAAATAACTTGTATTTTGATACTTATCCTTCCCATGTCTGACACAAAGTCTTCTCAGTGTTAATGCAGTCTGTAAGGGAGGACATTAGGAGAGAGCATCCTGCGATTCAGGACAGTGATATCATTGTATTCTTTGAAGTTGCTTGTTTTTTCACAGCATATCAGCGGTTTCGTGTTGCCAACCATAAGGTTAGATTTTGTAGGTTTGCTGAACATTTCAATATAAAATTAACAGGAAGAAGTTGTTTCCTGCCATAAATTAGTCCTCATGGAAATTAAAGTTAATTCAGACAAGCAATGATGGCAAGCCACCTATAATCTACTACAGTATCGTGCCACTTATAATCTGCTACAATTAATACATAATTTCCTTATAAATTATGGTTTGTAAAAACAAGGAATTTGTCAGGAGTCAAGAAGTTTGTAACTTTATATTGTCCTAGAGAGTGTCCGTCTATTATAAATATATGTGTGATATTGAAGTGCAATGCTGTATATGTTCTTTTCTTTCAAGTATCTGTGGCTGTGGATTCTTAAGTTGCAACTTATATGCTCTTTGTGCTTCTGGTCTTTATATTTGGCATTGATATGTTGGCTTTGATCTGACCTTTATATCTTCTAAGGTCTTTGTAATTATGTAGCTTGATTGGCAACTTAAGGATCTTTATAGAAATTTCAATCAATAAACAAGGATAAGTTATTAGTTTTGGCAGGTTTTCAGTTGGAATCTGAAGCTTTCAGCACAACTTTTGTTTTTGCAGCAAAAATTATCTTCTGAACATTGATGCTCATGTTGTACTGCAGGGAAAAAGTGGTAGTGCTGAAACTAAAAAATATGAGGAGAAAGACAATAATGATACATTGTTCCGAGGTCTTATTTGTGGCCCTATTGCATCAACTATGAATGAAGCTATGTTCTACATTGTTGTATCTAAGTGGCATAGTTCTTTTGAAACTTTGAAGGAAACACATGACCTGAAGACTTTAACAGCAGCAGGAGCTCTTGTGAAGGAAATGGTAATACTAAATACTACGCCTTACTTCTGCTAGAAGTTTAGTTTTGTCCTAAAAGGCTCTATTACATTATGTGACAGTTTCAGATTTTTCTATAGTAATATTTTATTGTATATATGTGAGATTTTTTTTTCTGCCTCTTGTCTAATTGCAAATGTGGAAAATAATCTGCAGTATATTCTTTGTCACTGCATGTAGCTTTTTGTCAAGAACAATTACTTCATTACCTTAATAGAAATGGATATGCTTTTAGAAATGTAAACTCAAGACTTTTTATCTGAATGATAGTGTGGTGTCTACAGATTCACATGTTAGATTTGGTGCTTAAGATTTCCCGTAACAATTTGAGGGAGACAGAACAAGAGGATCGGACTGCACGCATACTTCTTTATAAAGTTTTTTATGATCAGACTGAGAAAGGAATTACACATTTTCTGCTGACCCTCGTTAAATCTTTTGATATTCATAAGCAATCTCGAAGGTGAAGTTGTTTTTGCACTATACTTGTACATTGCATAGGGGCTTCCTTATAATGAAACAAAGTCTTCTGTAATTGTGGTTGTAAAATATAAGATTTACTAACGTATGTAGAAGCAACTGTGAACTTTTTGTGGGAAAAAACCTGAATGTTAGCAACTGTTGGCATTTGAACTTTCCAGATCAAAGACCTAAGCTGCTTATTTGATTGTAGTTTGTGTTTGGCATGTTACCAAAATTTTGTGACTTTAGCTTCATGGTTTTCTTTAAAGTTTATATGTTTTGTATGTATCAATGAAGAACTAATGTTGCTGAAAAAGCTCCTGGAATTGGATACCTTAAACTTTAGATAATTAGATGGGTAAACCAGCTGAAGGAACTTAACTCTATATGAGTCTATTACACATCCAGATCTGTATGTCTATAGCTAATTGCCTTGTTTTAGATGAGCTCACTACCTTGCAGATATATGCTATTTGTTGGAATTTATCATGCCCATAGCTACCAAGCTTATCACATCGACATAGTTGCGTCCTTATAAGATGCTAGTATAATATGCTTTTGTGGTGTTCTGTTAGCAAACTAGATATTGAAAGCAAGTTTATTTTTATAAATGCAATACTATATCTTCTTCTCCTGAAGGTTTAAATCTATTGATAAAACTGAAGTATTTTATTTGCAGTACAAAAGTTTCTTGTACAAGAATCAATGTATCAAACCTAAAAGTAATGATGATATTTGACTTAATGTTTTGCAGTTATTTAGCAGATCTGGTGGAAATGACACACATTATATTGCGTCTCATGGAGGCTCTCAAAGAAGCAGATGGAACTTTGAGGGTATGGAAACTTTTCTCATATTGTATTTCTTATCTAGCAGTTACACATTGAATTTAAATTCAGTGAATGAGTCTAATGGTTTTCTATGCTATAAACTTTAGGTTTTGCTATTTATTTTTGGGGTGCTTGGGTGTGATTTAGATTCTTCAAAGGTTCAGTAGCAAGAATGATTTAATGCTGAATCAAATCAATTACTGATTAGACTTTAAGGGCATCTTTATATCTTGAGCTGTCAAACTATACAAACATGGCCCTGCATCCAAATGTGTAAGACTCATGAAAATAAAATTTTTGTGGACTTGTATTATTTTTAACATATGTACAATAGTTGATGATTCCCAAGGGTTAATGCGAGCATATAGGTTTCTGTTATACATAGAATATAGAAACTAGCTTAAATCATGTTTTTTAAAACAAAAGAACCTTGCTTCATAATTAATTGGAATGTAGGTCTTCTATAGCATGTTTTAACCCATGGTCTTGTACCATTTACAAGGGCCCTTTGCACCTTGTCATTTTTTTCAAGTTTTTTTCTTTTGCTGCTCTTAAGGAAACCTCACCTTCCCACAATATTTTTGAAGAGCTAACCCTTGTCTATTATGGTGATATGTCCTAATATTTGATCCATTAGGTGGCTCTTCAATGTGCTCTAGCAAAGCACTATACTGCTTCCGTTAATCAACAAATTTGTGGGAATGGTGCGCCTGCACATGCATGCAACTTATCTCCCTCATTCCTTGGCCACCCAAACCTTGGTGAATAGGGTTAATGCTTGTTTTCATTTCCTTTTGAAATAAGGAATCGTAAAATACAACATACCGATTCTATTGACTGCTGCAGTTGCAAGGAGAATTGGCTCTCTACTTTCAAAACATGGTGCATTTGAGATTAATTTTACAACACCATGCTACCACTTGGATTTCCCCATGTTGGAAACCTCATCAGAACATCCATTGACTCCTGGATTCACAATATATTGAAGGATACCCCTAGTAGCACGACTAAAGATATTTAATCCACTATGTTCCAAAATCTTAAACTCGACTAAATGATCTTGTTTGGGATTCTATGCAATCTTAACAATGGGATGACTTTTTTTCTAAGTAGTTGTCCTAGACTCTTGAATAAAGTTTTTTACTTCTACATAAACAGCCCATATCAAGGTGTATTATAGGAAACTCTCCATCATGCTGTATTTCATTATACAAAACCCCAACTTCCGTCAAGTGGAAACCACTCTTATGGTTCATTTGGAATTTACAGTGAGTTGTCTCCCATCTTTCCCTGTTCACAACCCTAAACCCTTTGAATAAATTCTTTCCCAGTACTTGTTAGTTTCACTCCAACCTTCTTCACTCTCTTGCTAAGCCTTGTCACATTGCCCCAATATTAACCTTCATCTCACATGGCTCTAGACCTAATGACTAGTAAACCCTCCAACCCCCTTTTGAAGACAACTTATCTTTTATTGCTTATCTTCGTCAAAACCATCCAGACTTTGTCAACCAAGAATATTAATTTCACAATCGTTAAGATGCAATGGGGGCTTGGTATCCCCACTTACGTTGAGAGCTCTTTGCTCATTCCAACCCCTTGGATCTCCCTTGGGATTATCATAACTTTGAGATCAAGATAAATACTTCTACCAAAAATTAGTGATTCACAAACCTTGGATTTGCTATAGTTGGCCTGACTAAAGAAGTCAAAGAACATGGGTGGAATGCTCTTATGTTAACCAATTGTATCCATCATACTGCATCTAGTCACATGTTTCTTGTGGCCAGTGATCAGCACCAACATCATTGCAATAAAATTCTTGAAGATTTCATAAGATGGACCTTGCCAAGAAGATTGACGCTGTGCTTGTGAGAAACCTTACCAAGAAAAGGTGTGGTGATGCTCTGTATTAATATAGGCACTACAGATTAACAAAAGGCGGAATGTAATTCCCCATTTTCAACAGGCTGAAAGCATTTCGCTTGCATACACCATCTGGAACCAATTCTCCTGCATTAGGTTGGATTCACTGTTTAGGCAAAGAATTGACCTCCAGATCTTGTAGTAGATCATGGCATCCTTCCATTCACTCAGAGAAGTTGAGAACTAATCGATCAACTTAAGGTAAATGGAAAAATTATCCCATTGAACAATGCTTATGCTTGGAGGTTTTCATTCACTGAATTGGCCCCTCACTTGGTGGTGAACTAAAAAGTCACTTTTGTGTTCATCTCTTACTTTTTTTCCTTACGTAACCATCAACATCTAAGTTACATATCATTTCAGAAGTTATTGTTCTTTGAAACTACTGTGTTAACTTCATGCTTACCTTTCCAATTTGTCTTGGAACCACCTTGCTGGTACAAGGAAGAGTATTATGGACCCTTCATGTCCATCTCAAGATAATGGGCTTGGGAATAGAAATTCATAAATATCCTTATGCTTGTCAGAAAAGGCTTCCTTAGATGACTTTGAAGCTCTCCAATGCACTTCAACATGGTGTCACAGTTTGCACAACTCTGCTTGTTTGAACATCCTTTTTGCACAATTTGTCTGAATGATCATGTGCACTTCGGTTTCTTTTTGGCCTAAATTTACCAATTAATAAACCTTTCCTCGCAATAGCAAACATGATGCACTTGCTTCTTAATTATTTTTTTAAATTCAACCCATTTATTATACATAGCTTTCAATTTAAGTTAATGTATGCCTAGCCAATTTTAACCTCACAAAAGGGAGTTGCCATTCTTCATCAATTTGATGTAAAATGAAATACAACTGAAGTTGTCCAAACTTGCTAACCAACGATCAAGTTTGTCAGCAGTAACATCACTTTCATAAGGCTGGTTTTCCATCTCAATCTCTGTTTTTGAAAGGTTGAACAGGGGTTGGTTTAATGGCATGGGGCTGCTCTTTTTGACTGGCTTTAGGCTAATCTTTTTATAGCTTTGAAAACCTTAATGGGAACTCCTAGTTTTTGAAGGAGAATCTCTATGATTTTCTTCAACATGTGAAGCTTTCTTTTAGTTTGAGAGATGATTGCAATGTCTTCTCAACTTGATGAGTCTTGCTTCATCATCTTGAGGTACTTTTTCATTTTCATGAGCCATGCTATTCACTTTTTTATTCCACCTACTTATGAACATCTCTTGCTTGAAGGGAACTAAATTATCTTCACACCTTGCATTAGCTATTCCAGTCAAAAGTATCAATCTGCAAAACTGGTCAAACTCCCAAGTAAACCACACAACAAAGAAAAACAAATTGCTTTGGCACCAATCTAATTTCTAGTCAGCATAACTATTTCAATGTTAGTTCAATAACAGGAATATTATCTCACATCAATTTGTCCTTGATTATGTTTGTTGTCTTTTTAGTGTTTCCTTCATAAAACTATAATTTATATTAGAAAGTACTGGAGTGCTGAAATTAATTGCATTATATGGTAATATTAATGGAAGCAAAAGTGAATTAAAAATACAATGTGAAAAATAAGCTTTTATCGCAAGGAAGTACCCTAAAGAAACCCAATGTGGAAAATCTCGAGGAGTTATCCCAGCAAAGGAGACTGTCATGTTGGCATATGATGATGATAATGGTTATTTTGTCATTGATGTCAAACAGTTGAGCAGACAGAACCAAGAAGTGAAGGAGAAAAGATAATAGGTAAACAGTTATATACTATTGGAGAATAGTGTTACATTATCGGAAAGAAGAAGAGCTATCGGATAACTAGAGTTTATCGGTACATAGGATATATGATATTGGAAGCCGACAGTTATTGGTCCAAAGGAAAATCATAGAGCAGCTGACATGAGAAAGAAAAGGAAAAACGGTCTATGGAAGTTTCAAGATTAAGGTCTTGGAAAACCTAATTAGCGCAAGGATCAAGTTCAAGGATAAAGGATAAAGGAGCAGATTGAGCAAGAAGGTTACAAGGATTATGCAAGCAGATAAGTGAACCGAGGAGATGGAAAATAAGAGATCAGAATAGCGAACAGAACAAAGATCTGAGATCAAGAGCAGAGTATAAGGGATTTGATAAGCTTTGGAAGGAAAGCGCATACAGGTCATTTACTATCTTGTAAAGAATCCTAACAGTTTCTACAAGGTATTGTAAAATCCCTGTAAAATCCCTTAACTGGGTAGTCTCTAACCGGACTTCAAGAGTTCTAGAGTGAACTTGGTTGTAAATCCCTTAATCGGGTGATCACTGAAAAGTGTGATAAACCTCTTAACAGAGTAGTTCCTAACAGAATTGTTAGATACATCTAACAATGTATCAGTCACTCTTAACCGGGTGAGTCACCTAAAAAGTGACATATGTAAGCTCTTAACCAGGCACCTCTTTCTGCAGCAGTGAAGAGTTGTGGGTACCATCCCCACCACAGTTTTTCCCTCTAACCAAGGGTTTCTGCGACACTAAAAATCATTGTGTTATGGTTTACTATTATTTACTTTATTGGTTATAGTTACAACAGATCGGTAAACTAGTTACTATTGGTTAATGTGAATTACAAGTTTCATGTTTATGGTTAAAAGCTTGAATTGGTAAAAGAATGCAAGTATTGATTCACCAACCCCCCTCTCAGTACTTACCTTTCCAACATGTCAGGCCCTAAGGAGACAATTTTTTTAATTGGAACATACTCAGTGAGGAGTTATCCAAGCATTATTATGGAAGGAAGGATACATCATTCTTCAGTCAACTGGCACATCTATATCAAATTTGGTTTGTTGAATACATTGAAGATTTTGAAAATAATGTGAGATGAAGGAGGCTCATTTAGTGGACTTAATCCATTATCAGTTAGAAAGGAAGTATTAAGCATGATAGTTGCCTCTGTTGCCCTGTATAGATAGAGAAGGAAATGTTCATTGGAGTTGTGAAGAAAGCTATGTTCATTTCCATAGAGGCTCTACACATCTTATAAATTATAAGGTGAGGATTAACTTCTTTGTGTCCAAAAATCAACTAATCAATATCAGCCAGCTCAATTGTCATCACAACTGGAGGAGAAAGACAATAGATTTTTGATACTTGGTGACATGAACTGAAATGAAGGTCACAAGATAACATCATGGATTATGGGGTTGTTTTAGCTTGATTGAGTTATATAGAGATGAATTTCGGGATACACATGGTATGGATCTTATGGACAAATTGTAATGGGGTTAAGCGAGTAATTTGATAGGCTGTGTATAAGTTTAAGAGGTACATGTATAGAACTATTTTTTCATTTGAAATCTATCTTATGGTGGTTCATGTCATGCCTTTGTTAGATAGTATACAATAGCTAGTCAAGTTATGTATTTGATATTTCAATTGAATAGCCAGTGTTTTCCTTGTTGCATGTTTGTTTGTGGTGTCTGATTTAAACAAAAAATGTTATGTATATTTTATATGATATTTTTTGATTCTCAATTTAATTTGAGTAGCATGTTTCCAAAAAATGATTGAAATTGGCTACTTTTTAGCAAGCATGTTCTCAAGTTCTTTGAAAGCTGCCATAACTTATTTTGATCAATTTTTCAAATCATTCAAACTTTGATTAATTTGCATACATTCTTTTAGTTCCATAGAGTGTTTTTTATTTTCAGTAATTGTGTCAAGAAGTTCATTTTATTAAATCCCACTGTTATATTGCCTTTTGCTTTGGTTGGTACAATCTAGTCTTGATTATGCTACATTTGGTAGCAGTAGAAAGCTAGGACATGTACAATAAGGACAGTGATGTTAGAATTCAGAATCAAGCAACTTATAGTGCTCTAGAACGATGAGTACTCTTCAACTTTAATCCCTGCATCAGTTTTCTAATGGCATCAAGCCATGAATCATGATCCTAAGTAAAATCACTTGCATTGTTGATTATTTCGTAATAGTACTGCATTTTTTTACAGTTGAAAAGTCAAACAGTATATTTCAATTTCTATCGTCATCTTCTAGGGTAAATGGTTTTAATTTTCTGCTTTTTGAAGTAATAATGGATAGTGTTGACATCATTTCTGTTGTCCTGGCTCAGTGCACTTGTGACTATGGTTCAATCAGAATGTGCAAACGTTTCTTACTCTTATTTGAAGCAACTAATTTGACTTTTCCATTCCAGGTTCTCAAGAAATCTCGAAGGGGGAGGAAGAAGAAAAAGCTGGCTGATAACCAACAGGAACAAAAGCCAGTACAATCCAAAGACAATGGGATCTCATCTAACACCAGTGAAATTGGAAGTGAGAGGAGATCTGACTCTAATGAACAGGTAACAAATAAGACAGCAGAAGTGCCAGTACAATCAAAAGACAATGGGATCTCATCTAACACCAGTGAAGTTGGAAGTGAGAAGAGATCTGACTCTAATGAACAGGTAACAAATAAGACAGCAGAAGTGCCAGTACAATCAAAAGACATTGGGATCTCATCTAACACCAGTGAAATTGGAAGTGAGAAGAGATCCGACTCTAATGAACAGGTAACAAATAAGACAGTAGAATTGCTTGAAGAGGGATCAAGCACAGAAATGCATACAGATGATGTTGAGGAACACAACAGAATATCCAAATCTGATGACAATGGAAGAGTGCAGCACAAAAGCTCCTTGGAGAATGCTGATGAATGTGAAGAAGAAGTAGAATTCTTGGAAAAGAACACCCAAAATGGAACAACAAACTCACTGGATGATGGAGAAAGCAACTCAGAAGATGACGATCAGGGCAACAGAGTTGAAGCAGATTTTGATATCCAAAAGTTTATTTTCTCCTTTGCTGACAACAATGTTATTCGAAATTACTGTTGGTTACTCACGTTCTACAAGAAAAACTCTGCTGCTACAAATCATTATATAATTCGCATGTTGCAGCGTATTTGTGATGACTGTATGTTGGCACCAATGCTTTATCAGGTCTATTTTAACCTTAAGATGTGCTTTGAATGAAATCCAGGAATGTTTTAGTATTCTGGTATTTAACTCTATCATATTTTGTGCAGCTATCACTATTTTCTATGTTTTATGAGATTCTCTCGGATCAGAGGACATTGCAGTCAGAGGAATATAAAAATATTGTCCAGTTCCTTACAAAGATATTGCATGGTTTTTTCAAAAAGTTGAAGGATCAGCCTTTTCTTTTTGTTGAGATACTCTTCTGGAAGACTCGCAGAGAGTGCAACATGATCAGTACAGATCAGTTATTGTCTGAGATGAATAAATGGAAGAACAAAGGGAATCATTCCATGAAAAAAAACATTGCTGATGCTTTGGGTGATGATGAAGCTGATGGGATCAATAAATGGAAAAGCACAGAGTTGCCATCTAAGAAATTTTTTGCTGATGCCCTTGGTGATGATGAGGCCGATATGCCTATTGGTGAACCTCCTAATCGCAGGTATGTAACTGTGTTAGGCAACTGTCGGTATAGGATTGAGAGTTTTTTTTATGTTTTGTATGTTCTAGACTAGAATATCATTGTAGGAATTCATCACTTCTAATTTTGGTTATTTCTGGTTAATAACATTAACAGATTGAGCATAAGTTTCAGTTTTTAAGAGAGTTTCTAAAATACTATCTTTTGTGACTCTTTAGGAAGGAGACGTATAAAAAAGATCAGATAAGGAAATCTCCTAAAAAGAGGAAGAGCTTTATTTTTAGGGAAGAGGAAGAAGCTCAAATCAAAGAGCTTTTTGAGCAGTAAGCAATTTTTATTTCCCTGGGTACTTTATGAAATGGTTGACATGATATATTGTTAGTTCTTGAACATGTTGCGATAAAGCTTTGCTTTTATAAGAACATTAGGTTATAGTGCATAGGAGGAAATTTAGATCCTTAGAAATTGCAGACTATTTTCCTTCACATACAATGATTTTTGTTATAGTTTGTAGAGAACCCCGTCTGAGAATATGCACCAAAAAATAGCTAGGATTGTGTTAGAAGAAATGGTTGTGCTACAAATAAGGATTTAATGCTGAGAATGATGATAGTGGTAGACTCTTCATCATTTTAGTGGTTGTCTGCTTATGTAAGTCTTGTTTAGTGCAAATCATTTTTCTTGGAGAACATTTAATGTCTCCTGCATTAAAGGTTGCTTTCTCTAAACTGAACTCTTACTTTATCACTATGCTTTATAAATATATCTTATTTGCCTTTGCACAGGTACAAAGAAAATAGAAGATGTAGCTCTATGATTGCAGAAGCACTTGACCGGAATGGAAAGTTTTCAACAATCCAAGTTTCTCGTAAACTTAAGCAGCTCGGTCTCAAGGTTGCATCAAGCAAGAACAAATCAGGAATTGACAAGTTGCTTAGTGATGAAAGTGACGAGAGTGAAGAAGATATACAAGACAAGCCTAGTTCAGCTGAAGCTGGGAAAACTAACAGAAGAAGACTCTTTTTGGATTCTGAGGATGAGTCAGAACATGAGATTCAACGCACTGATTCATTGAAGTATCTTCCAATTTCATTTCATGTTTTTCTGCTGCATATGTTTTCACTATAGAGCTAATAAAAAAGGTTTAGTTTTGAGGTATGAGAGCTCCAGAAAGAACATATTCATATTACATGGAAGGATGATCAAAGAGTATCTGGTCAAATGTTATGCAAAAGATATTACCGAGATTAAATATATTTGAAATCTGAGTTACACATTTTTGTTTTCTATTCCACCATTGATTATGATTGCAATGATAACCATAGCCTTTGTTAGCATGAGATATATTGAACCTTTCTTTTGAGTTCTAGATGCAGTGTACATTGCAAACAATAATTAGTCATAATGCTGATTTTCTTTAAGGTCCAAGAGTTTTCCATAATGTAAAGCTTGATATACGATTTACAGTGATTTGACTTTCTCATCCCTCCACAACTCTTGAACTTCACAAATGTGCATGCATGCTATGTTCAAGCTCCTTTTAACCTTTTGAAGTGTACAACAATCTTTTACATATTTAGTCCTCAGGTCTTTACCAATAATATCAAAACTTCATTCTACTCTATGATCTGCATCCTTTTTCTCAAACTTCATACCCCAAAGAAGCCTGACAAAATTTTAGTGCAAATAAATGCAACACACATTCACGTGGCATTAGAGTGCCCTAAATTGGTCCACTGGATAGTCATGCCTTCTGCATAATCAACAAGGATAACTTTAGTGGCGAATATTCGCCAATTGGCTAATTTTACTTGTCAGGGACCCAAAATTTGGCTAAAAAAATTAGACTTTCAAGGTGGCCACATCGCCAACACTTTATAAAAATTGGGTCCCATGCATAGGCCAATCGCCAATAGTTATATGGACTTCAACGCTGATGTCCCCAATAGAATCTAATTTTTCCACATAGTAAATTGAATATATTCGCCAATATGTGGTCAAAATTTAAGTTAGGGTACAGATTAAGTACATAGATTTGACATGTCTCTATTTCGGAGACTTTTCATGGAACTTTTTATCCTTTCAAATTTTGGCCCGAAATAAATTTGAATGTGGACACGTCTTTATTTCGGAGACTTTCTCTGGAACTTGGTGTCCTTTAAAAGTTTGGCCTGAAATAGGATATATGCCATTGATTTAACATCATCCAATGGTTATAAAAAATAGTTTTACTATATGTCAGATGATATAAAAGTAAATTATGACACCTATCCATTTAACAATAATGGTGAAATGATGGTTTCTAGGTATGTGTACTTCTAGCTGCGATTTTCTTCAACAATGAAAGATTCACCAAGATTTTATAGAATTTTCATACAATTGAAAAAAAATCGCCAGTTAAATTAATATATTTTCTTTTCAAATTAAAGAAATCGCCAACAGTATTATTTTTTTCCACCCAAAATAATGTAGGATTCGCCAGGATTTTATAAATTTCTAGGGAGGGGGTTTCTTAAAGTTTTCCCTAATAATCAAATGCATACACTGTGAAGAAATGTTCAATCGTCATAGTAAAACCTCAAAATAATTTTTTTGAGCTATAGTTTTGTAACTTTGTTCACTCTATGCTTCTCTGACTTTGCTTAATGTTGCTCTGGTAACTTGTTTTCTATTAATCCAGCTTCAACAACATATTTTTTTTATCATTCTCAGCAAGATCATCAATTTTTTTTAGCTTCACTTTTTGTTTTTAATCTCCTAACCATAAGCAACTCTAGCATAGAATTGCTAAGGTTGACAGTTCCATCTACTTGTTTGTTAGCAAAAACTCTTATTAATTGCTCACACATGCCCAAGATTCAGATAAGGAAATATTCAACAACCCATACTTAGAAAACCTTGTTGAACTTTTCCTCTTTAAAAACTCACTTTTTATTTAATTTTATAATCGTCTTATAAAATTAAATAAATAGTGAGTTTTTAAAGAGGAAAAGTTCAACAAGGTTTTCTAAGTATGTGTTGTTGAACATTTCCTTATCTGAATCTTGGGCATGTGTGAGCAATTAATAAGAGTTTTTCTAACAAACAAGTAGATGGAACTGTCAACCTTTAGCAATTCTATGCTAGAGTTGCTTAAGGTTAGGAGATTAAAAACAAAAAGTGAAGCTAAAAAAAATGATGATCTTGCTGAGAATGATAAAAAATATGTTGTTGAAGCTGGATTAATAGAAAACAAGTTACCAGAGCAACATTAAGCAAAGTCAGAGAAACATAGAGTGTACAAAGTTACAAAACTATAGCTCAAAAAAATTATTTTGAGGTTTTACTGTGACGATTGAACATTTCTTCACAGTTTATGCATTTGATTATGCAGAAGGCATGACTATCCAGTGGACCAATTTAGGGCAGTCTAATGCCACATGAATGTGTGTTTCATTTATTTGCACTAAAATTTTGTCAGGCTTCTTTGGGGTATGAAGTTTGAGAAAAAGGATGCAGATCATAGAGGAGTAGAATGAAGTTTTGATATCTTTGGTAAAGACCTGAGGACTAGATATGTTAAAGATTGTTGTACACTTCAAAAGGTTAAAAGGAGCTTGAACATAGCATGCATGCACATTTGTGAAGTTCAAGACTTGTGGAGGGATGAGAAAGTCAAATCACTGTAAGTCGTATATCAAGCTTTACATTATGGAAAACTCTTAGACCTTAAAGAAAATCAACATTATGACTAATTATTGTTTGCAATGTACGCTGCATCTAGAACTCAAAAGAAAGGTTCAATATATCTCATGCTAACAAAGGCTATATGCTATATTTACATATTTATTTACAAATGAAGCTCTACCATACTGACGATTTTTAATTATTTACATAACACAACCCTAATTTAATCTTTACAGCCTGTAACATATGGTAACAGTATGTCATCTTAATTCTTTCTAACACATCTTAGTAGATATATTTTCTAATATATATATATTTTTTTAAAAATTTCTTATATGTGTTTGCTGCAATTCTTATTGCAGAGCTTCTGAGAAGCAAAAGTCTCTCATAAAAGACAAGAACAAGAAATCTCCCAAGAAGAGGAAGAACTTTGTTTTTAGTGAGGAGCAAGAAGGTCTAATAAAGGAACTTTTTGAGCAGTAAGTTTTTCAACAGACCTTTTCTTCATATGCCTTTACACATATTTTAGTGTTGTTTATTTTGCTCTTCTATTCATTGAAGCTATTTTGCTGTTACGTTTTTTCATGGAAATTTATTTTAATTGGATGTCAGTATTTGGCTTGGCTAGCAGTACTCCAAGGCTACTATGATTCTCATAGTGCTCTTACACGTCATTGTCTCATGTCTTCTGCAGGCACAAAGCAAAGAGAGAGTGCAGCCATTTGATTGCAGAATCACTAGGCCTGTCAGTATCTCAAATTAATCTTAAGCTCAAGCTGCTTGGCCTTAAGGCTACCTCAAGAAAAAGGAAAGTAAGAGTTGAGTGCTCCAGCACAAAGGATGATGAGACTCCATTAGAACTGCGAGATGAAGATAACATGAATGAAGAGCCACTTAGAACCAAATTATTGAAGTACCTAGCCTTTCCCAAATTCTTTTTTGACAAACAATTTTCTTTGTAGCTAGTAATTGCAGTGTGTGATGAAAAATGAGCTTACTTAAATATAAGAGATAGCTTGAAATGATAGCTAAAGTATAACTTTAAACATATTATATTCAGAATTTAATCGATAAAAGTACAATGTTATTTGCTCTGTTGAGAACAGCATGATTGGTTGCTGTTGATCTCATATAATACCCTATATGCTGATCCTTCAGCCTGAACTGTATGGAAAACTCAGTGAGCTTATAGTAATATTGCTCTCTTATTTGGCTCTATTGCTCAACTTCAAAATGATAGCTTAACCTTTTTCGTACACACTGTAAACACAATGCACTCCACTATACTGTTTGTGAGTTTTTGATAACAAATGTGACAAATCATGCTTGTCCAAATCTCTGTAATTTTTTTGCAGATGTTATTTTCCTTATGAAACCTTTTAAATTTTCGTGCAGAACCTCTGACAAGCTAAAGTCTTCCACAAAAGATAGGAGCAAGAACTCTCCCAAGAAGAGGAAGAGTTATGTTTTTAGTGAAGAGCAGGAATGTCTAATGAAGGAACTTTTTGAGCAGTAAGTTTTTCTGTACATCATCTGGATTCTGTATAATTAGCTTGAAACAGGTTATAAGTTTATTTAAGAATAAATGATGGAAAGTTATTAATTACTTAGATTGGTTTAAATCAATATTCAACAGCCTTCACAAATGTTTGTGCATTCTAATTTTTTGTTTCTTCTGTAGGAACAAAGAAAACAAACAGTGTAGTCATCTAATTGCTAAAATACTTGGTTTGCCTGTAATTCAAGTCAAGCGTAAGCTTACACTTCTTGGCCTCAAAGTCGGATCAAAAAAACAGAAATCTTATATTGGAGAGCAAGCCAATGTTAAGCATGCTGAAAACTTAGCAGGGATGGAATGTGAAGATGACTCAGATCATGCACCGCTTATGTCCATGCTATCAAAGTAATTGAATATTATTTCTTATGTTGAAATCCGAATTTACAATTTACATGCATTCACATACATCAATATGAAGATACAGCTCAATATGAGCGACATGAACTTTTCTGATCAAATTATCTTTCTGGAAAATAGGCAAAGGGGTATAATAAAGTTAATAATAAATGATATTGACCTGCAGATCCCTGAATATTAGACATCAAAAGAGAAAGCTGACTGAAGCATTGAATGAACCTGTCAAGAAATCTGGAATGGTGGACGAAGGTGACTCAGATGATGAACCACTTAATTCCAGATTAAAGAGGTAGTGCCAATGGATGTCAACTTTTACTTTTTCAATGTTTCCGTGATATCTTTTTATCTTGATATCTTCTCTATTTGCACTTTGTTGAAACAAAGCTAGAAACTTTTCACAACAAAGATTTGTCCAAAATAATAATTGGAGTGGAATGAAAGTCTTGACATTGATGCTGACTTTCAGGTCTCAGAATACCAGATTATCAAAGGGAAAGATGACTGATTCATGTAAAAAACCTTTGAAGGAAGCTGTATTTGATGAGGATTTCCTCCACCAGGATGATAAAACTGCGGCAAGGAAGAGAGTTGAAGATGATACAGAAAATGAGACTCTTATGACAAGTTTATTGAAGTAATCCTTATTACTCCTTCGAACACTTTCCATGTTAATTTGTTTGTCACAAGCTGGAATGGTTTACATGTAGAACTGGAGTGTCACATGATATATCCTAATAAATAAAGTGATGAGAATGTTGAGAGCCCACCAGCATATGAAGATCCCATCTACCATTAATCACCTGTAACTAAAATTTAATAATATTTTGTGCATTCTCCAGTAGCTCTGTGATTTATAATTATGATTTATGTGGTTTTATTTAATTGTGACTAGAGATGTGACACCACCCAAACTTTTCCAGATCAAGATGTATCCTAAACAACAGATACGTGGTTGAAATAGAGTCATTTGAAAAATTAAAATGAATTTGCCTGCAGGATGCAGAAGATCAAACTACAGGAAATAAAGGTGGCAGAAGTGTATAATGAACCTGTCAGGGAATCTAGAATTGCAGAGCGTTGCAGGGATAAGGATGATAAGATTGTATTTGTGCCAGAAGTTGAAGACAATTCAGATGATGAGTTGCTTATAACAAAATTAGGGAGGTACGATAATGCTTTTGCCAATGTTTTATTTACATTTATGTTTCATATAATTTTCTTATTTTCTTTTTAGATCTTGTTTAGACCTTGTCCATATCAAGACCTGTTCTTCAAAGGTCTTGACAATGAGACTGACTTTCAGATCTCCAAACATGAGACTCTCTAAGGGAAAGATGGCCGAGGCATATGATAAGCTTGTGAAGGATAATGAAATAAGAGCAAAGGAGGCAGATGAAGATGACACAGTACATGAGACTCCTCCAACAGTTACATATCTATTGAAGTAAGCATATATCCTTTTTTGCAAGATTTCTACTTCACTATTTCCATTTAAAAAAAGAAATTACTTGCATTCAGAGACAAAGCAGTTTTGACATTGTCTTATCCACACATCCTAATATTAGTTTTAAATGGTGCAAGGTTTCTGATAATTACATTGCATGACAATTGTGTTAACAGTTAACATGATTATTTTAATACAGAAATAGAAGATGTATGAAACATGCAATGGGCTGTCAAATAAATTTTTTAATTCGTAGGGATATGCTGAATCTGGTTAAGTCAAGATGCACTTAATCCTAATATTGTGAGTTATTGCCTTTCTTTGCATTTTGAGAACAGCCCCATGAGCAATTTTCTTAGCTTATATAGAAACTTACATATTCGAATGAGTTACTCCAGTTGGCTTAATTGTGTGACTGCCTAACCCTTTAGTGGCTGGTTCTATTTTCCTGTTTTTCATATATGAACAGTGTTACACGGGGATGCGTCCCCCCCTAAACCATAGCATTCCTGGAATGGGGATATCCTTGGGACTTGGGACGCTGTTTCCAAGACCCCAGCTGCGCCGCTGATCGCCGCATGAGGCCCAACCTCCCGAGGAATGATTAGAGGCCTCCCTTCACAACATTTTGATATTTTGTACTTGTTTTGATATCATGCTACTCATTGTAATCATCCGTATGATATTTTTGATATAATAGAAATCTTCCGTTTGCCGATTCGACAATTTAAAATTTTATTTAGTATCGAGTATTCTAATTTCTAATTAATAATTCGATATTCAAAACTTCAATGTTCAAGTATTTACTATATAGTATTTGCCATTTGCAGTTTTGCTATTTTACTTCTTAATAGTCTTAAACATCTTTTCATAGCTAGCATTTTAAGTACCATATTATAGTATATAGTATATACAGCAACCCCCCCCCGGGTGCTGTCCCCAAATTGTGGCCCTTTGTGCCAACGTCTCGGAAACCCTTCCTTGACGGTGGGGTGGTGTAACTATGTATATAAATGATCTCATTGGTTTAAGATTTTCAGGTTTGTTTATATTTTTCCACGAAGGAAAATAAAGTTTAATATAGGTAATTGCAGATAAAATAGTTATAATATTTTTGGCAGAAATACATAACAGTGACTATACATTAGGATAGACAAGGTTCCTAATATATCCATGTGGCAAGATCACACTTGGCTTGTAAGTCCTAGAAAAAAGCACCATAGTGAGGTGTATAAATGCTAGATAAACCCTTGGAGAATAATGTAGTACTCAATTGTGTTATCGGCAAGTGAAATATTTGCTTCTTGATTCATCCAAAAAAGTAGTATACAAATCGTAGTATGAAGATTTTAGGACAGGATGGTGGACATGGATGGAAGAAACTTATTCTTAATAGCTAAATGCAAGCAAACACTAATTGCAAGATAGAAGAATCATCATATCTATTTTCATCTACATCATACAATAGAAACTAGTAGTTGCATTGAATTCTTGGTCTATCTATATTCTAGATATTCTCATTACTTGATGTTGATCCATAGTAAAAAATGGATCACAGTTTAAATAACAATGTCATTATATTACGTTTGCATGTTGATATCTGTGAGACTGAAAGTTAAAACAATAAATTGGAGCTTGGTATTTTTTCTGGATTTGACTCTAGAATTTTTTATCATCAAATCCAAAAAGATCACCAAGCTGTCTTTATGAACTGTGGGAATCTCATTGTTTTAAATAAATTGAATTGTCAAGTGTGAAAACATATATCATTTAACATAGCTATCCATTGATGGCAAATCAGAAAAGATAGTCAAAATCCCAGACACATCGAATTTGTATATGTATACTTGTCTTACATATAACAAAAAGGGCATGGAGCAATCATGGCTTATGGTTCACATTTTTAGTAATACCATTGCTATATCTGAAGATTCCACTGACTACAAAGTTTCCTCAAGTCCCAGGATATGATGTGACAATGTTGGCATTATTCTTGGGATCCTTTTGTTCCTCAAATATGTTCATGAGCATCCTGTGATGTGGAATCAAGTAGAGCAGACGTCTGATCAAATTCAGCACAAAGGAGACAATAATCTCTACAAAAAATAAATTGGAAACTTGATTTTTGTGATGAGGAAATATACAGAAATATAAAGGCATAATATATGCCAAAATTACAACATTTAAAAATAACTGTTAAAACTTAATGTGAAGTACAAATTAAAAGAATAGATTCTAAAAGCCAAAAAAGTTTACAAATAACAAACTTAATTCAATGACGTGTTACTTTTGACTTTTGATTTTTAACTTTTACTTAAGATGCAATAAAATTACAATAAATTAATAGAAAAATAGAGTAATCCTATGCTAAGTTCAATAATCTTAAGTTATGCCTGTGAATCCTCATTTTTTCCTGATAATATTTTCAGACTCTAATGTGTTGAAACACAAAGGAGATTGGAATATGTTGAGATAGCAACTAGTGAGAAAATCATCGGCTTGAAGTGCAAATGGACCTTTTGTGGGATCAAGGTATGATGTGGTTGAACCTTCATGGACAAGAGGGCCAATAGGCAAGTGGCACCATATGACAAGAAGTGAAGATCAACATGCTGCCGGAGATGCCAATAGAAGGAGCTTTGTGAGTGAAGAAGTGTTTGTTGGTTGCAAAAATGGCCACCATAGAAAGGAATGTACCTTGTGTTGAAAAGAAATGAAGTGAGAACAAGGTGTATATGTTTGACAAGGTTGCAAGGCAAGAAGGCAACAAGTCCTTTGGAGTACAAAAATCCCAAATGATGCTAGAGTGGAAGAGATTGAATGTTGAATATTGCTGAAGAGGTGCCCAAACTTTGTATCATCAGTAAACTGGAAGACTCAAGTGTGGAAGTGTCCCTTAGCGGAGATGGATGTCCATGAAAAATTGTTGTAGATAGGAAGTCCAAGTTGGTATTATGACAAGCTTCTAAAGGAAGACAATAGAATGGATAAAAAGCGTTTCAGGTGAACCACTTACGTTGAACTACATGAGTTGTGAGAGATCAAGAACACGGAGAATAGGTGAGGCGTATACTATGTTATAAATAATTGTGGGCCTTTGTTATACAAACTTTTTATTCATTCATTGAAGCAAAGGCAAGGGAAATGATGAACTGCCAAGGATGAACTTGGAGTAGAGAAAACAATTGAAGAAAGTCCAAAACTTTCTAATGTGTGAAGGCGACGACCAATGAACTGCAACTTCAATAGAGGCCATTGGTATTCTTGGAACATTAGTGGAAAATCCAAGGCAAGAATGAGATGCTTGAGCAATAGACCAGTTATAAAGGTTAATGTAGAAGACATGTTGCATCAATTATAAGGAAGTTGTGGGAAAACGAGGAAGTCTAAAATGCTTAACAAACCATAAAAAAGAGGAGAGACCATTTGAAGTTTTGTAACATCAATTGCAAGTACAAAGCAAGAATGGAATGCTTGAGCAATAGACCAATTAGAAAGGTTGATGCCATCAATTATAAGAAAGTGTTAGGTAGACTAAAAGGCTTAACAAACCATAAACAGGCTTTTGTTGGTTATTTTGCAATACAATGGAGCACGAGGAACAATAGGTAGCAACGATGGGCTGTGATTGTTTGCTCTGAGTGGTGAAAGTGCCATAGAATCTTGAGATACATATTTGGATGACTACAAATTATGATCAATACTTTTATGCGATAGGACATGCAACTCTTGCTATTGGTGCTACTTTGGAACATGAACCAAGGTTTGCATTGATTCTTAGGAGAAGAGGCTTATCTAAATTGAGAGGTAAATTGCTTTTGTGATTAGTATATCTGATGAGATCTTTTTGATTATCTTGTTGCAATGTATAGTTAAATCTTGTTTGTTGAGCTTCCTATCATATAAATAGGGGATATTGAGCAACAAGTTATAACACTCTATCCTAGGTACATCACATTTGACTTCGTCAACAAACTTAGGACCAAAAGCAAAATATAGTTCACGTGTGCATGATTGGTGAAGATGAACTTTTATCCTTCCATCCAAGTACATATAGATGAACATCATTGATATTAACAGGGGAATGACAGGTCGTAAAAATCTATCCTAGGCACATCATAATTGACTTTGTCAATAAACTAAGGAACAAAAGCCAAACATAGTGCATGCGTGCATAATTAATTATGAACTTTCCTGCTTCCATCCAAGTACATACAGATGAGTATGTGGGTGCATTGACATGCAATTTATTGATAACAGAGCTTGAAACCAAGTTCTTCTGTGAGCTTTTCCAATTTAATTTATTGAAAAGTTGCATGTTATGTGGACATTATTCAGTTGACATTTGAACTCAACATAAATTGTATCATCTCTAGAAGTCTTGATCGGAATGGTTGATGTTTTTTTATCAAAGGATTGCATAGTTAATGTCATCTTCTTTAACCTAAAACATTCAGACTTGTCATGTACCCCCTTTTGAACAGTAATTATGAAAATTGTCAGATCTCTTGGCAATTGAAGGAGAAGAAGATGATTTGGAACTGTGAGGTAAAATGAAGGTCGAGTAGCATTGGAATGGGCAACAAATTTTATTTTTGCTAGCTGCACTTGATTGAATGCAACATCAAGTGTTGCAAGGGTTACATACTTCAACTTGCTAAATAAGTCTTCCTATTATCCACTCTTGAACGTAAGAATCAGAATAGTTGGATATGGTAGTGAGAGTAATATCATTAGTTGGTTGCATTGGTACATTTAACCATGCATAGGCATATGTTACTTTCTTTTCACATACAAAGACGTTTTATATGCAGATATTGTTCATAGTTGGAAGGATATAATGTGTATTAAAGTTGTGGTTGATCCAATCTTTCAATAGGACCTAGTTGTACTCAAACGACACCATGTTGAGAACTCAACTTTAAAGGCCTTGATATCTATCATAAATTTGGACCTCCTCCCATTTGGTTGTTGAACATAGGGCCTCTAGAATTGTAAACCTCAAAATAGAGATGCCATTGCCCTTACTGGTCAATATGCAGACAACACCAACGAGTTAAATAACTTTCTTAATTAGATTGGTGACCATGTTGTGGGTCAGAGCCACTTGCAGACAGATTTCACCTTCCAACAACAAAATTGATCAAAAACATTTTTTTTTATCTACAAAATAAATCGTAATGATGCTAGATCTGAATTTTGCTCTCAAAGTTAGGCACTTGAAAAAAATTTTAACTGAAAAATGTTTTTGTACGAGTGAGAAGTGCTAAAAGATGTTGAAAAATGGGGTTTGAATAGGGATTTTGAGAGAAAACTGAAAATATTTTGAACAAGAAGAAAAATCATTGGAAAATGGAGTACCATCGAGTTGGTGTTTAAAAAACAAGGAAATTAAAGAACGCACCTCTTTGTAACTCTGGATGAGGGAGAATATGATTGTTGCAAATGAGCTCTGAAATTGTGATGTGCAATAGTGAGGGCTACTCTTGGGGAAACTTCTCTAAGGAATATCCTTTGGAATATTTTGGCTTATAATTTATTGGCAGGCTCCAATCAAACTAGTGCGGTCTTTGGAAATGGACACCTTTTACAAAGGATATGTTGGCAACAAAGGTTTTGGCATATTGAATGCAACAAATGACAAGAATAGATGATTCATCGTGGAAGGGTCTCAAATGGGACAATGTAAACATGCTCCAAGCTTTGAAAATGCTTTCCAAACTCTTTGGAACAAATTTGGAAGCGTTTGCACATGCCTTAATAGCCACATAAAATTGTATAGATTGCAGTCATACGGGCTTGTCGGTCTAAATAAATATTTAACTTTTCATATGACCATATTTATATAGACCTCATTACCTTTAGTGAATTCCTGAACAAATAATCAATTCTTCACAACAAAATCAAGAATGGCAGTCAAAAGGTTTAATGTCAAACTTACCAAACAAAATGTCCCAATGATGATGCCCAAATCATTTTTGACTTTGCTTAGGAACACTATTAGACATCAAATCTCAAAAGAATCTTCAAGGCTCATCACCTTACAAAGCTTTGATGACCCATTTACTATCTTGTAAACCCTATCCCCCAAACTTCTAGGCCAGATACATTGATCCTAGGAGATAACCTGACGTTTTCTAGTTTCTCTACTATCAGACCAAAGGAGGCTCCAATGAGTTTATTAAGCTAGTTACTCTTAGAGGAAGCCACTAATCAACAGGAAGAGATACATTGCGTGGGAAAAGTTTTATTTTTATTTTTTATGACACTTGAAACTGTCCAGCCAAAGAAAAAAGTAAGCTTTGCAATTTCACAATTTTAAGATTAACTTTCTCCACGACCTAATCCCACGTGTCATTTTGCCCCTATATCTTTGTGTTGGTTACCGAGTCTTCATTTTTTGTCAACAGATTTGTCTCTTGTACTGCTCTTAAGGGGTTGAGATTATCTTTGAGAGATTCAATTATTGATTTGCAATTTGCTTATGGCACTTCTATTTTTGCTGAAATTAAAGACTCAGTAATTTGGATAATAGACTATACATTTACTACAATGCTTCCAGTTCTAAAGATCAACAAAGTTTAAAACCCACAAATTGTATAGACTCTAGAGTGCTGCAACATTTCAGTTTTATCTAAGAGCTACAAGTTCTGAAAATCTAATTAATGTTTTAATGCAGGGGCAGGTTAAAAAAGCGGCTGAGCACTGAAATTGGCGAAGCTGGCAAAATTAAGACTGGAGACCAATCTCCAGTGAACTTATCTGACAACTCAAATGAAATCATATCAAATGGAAAGAATAATGGTTCTCTTGCCGATGAGGGAGCTGGGATAGAAATGCTGGAAGATTCAAATTCATTTGAAGATGACATAGTTGAAAATAATTTAGAAGAAAATTTACATTCACTTGTAAATAAAGAGGCTGGTAATGAAATTCTGGAAGATACAATTTTGTTAGAAGATGATTTGCAAGAAGGTAATTTGAAAGAAGGTAAGGATGATGATTTATTTCTGAACGAAGAGGCTGCAGCAACGAAAACACTGAAAGATACAAGTTTGTTAAATGATATGGAAGAAGATAGCTTGGAAGAAAAAATATCATTGCACAAGGATAATGGTTTTCTTGTCGATGAAGAGGCTGATATGGAAGTGCTGGAAGATACAATTTTGTTAGAAGATGATTTGGAAGACGATAAATTGAAAGAAAATTTATTAAAAGGTAAGGCTGATGATTTGTTTCTGGGTGAAGAGGCTGCAGCAACAAAAACGTTGAAAGATACAAATTTGTTAAATGATATGGAAGAATATAGCTTGGAAGGAAAAATGTCATTGCACAAGGATGATGGTTCTCTTGTCGATGAAGAGGCTGATATGGAAATGCTGGAAGATGTAGGTTTGTCAAGGCGGGGAAGGAGGAGGCTGAACATGGTCATTGAAGATGATGATTAGAAAGAACAAATGGTATCAACAAACTCTGTTTCCAGTAATATGTAAGTTATTGCTGCTGGTTTCTCGTTTTGTATGAGGTAGCAGTTTGTTGGCTGCTATGATCTGTAAAATACTGGCCATTGAATTAATATCAAGATTATAATCTTAAGCAGAGTATGATATTCTGCACAGAGCTGGATATTCCTGCGATGTTCGTTTGGGTTTTTCTTTAACATGGCATCTTTGCGTTATTTGATATTTCCTTTCAGGCAAGTTTTGAAATGAAATGAAATGTTTTTAATGACGTCCATGAGACCACCAGTCTAAGGGACCAAAAAGCAAGTTAGGCATCCTGCTGTGATTTCTCCAAGTTGTTCCTTTTGTTGTGGATCCGGATTGGCAATCCCTGTACTCACTGCGAATATCATCATACGCCCCACATTCCTTAATAAAATGCCATTCTGTTTCCACCACTCCCTTCCTGCAGAAAGCACAAATTCTCTGTTCCCACCTGTCTTTTGTAAGTTGAGTTTGTATTTTAATCCTTCTTATTTTGAATTTTCTGATTCTTACAGGTTTTTTTCTCTTTCTAATAACTTTATGTTGTCTTATTGCCTGCCATTCTCTATTTATCGTAGTTCATTCAGTCTCGGGTTTTGATCAAAGCAGGATTTTTCGGATATGAATTAGTTTAAATTTACATTTTTCTTTCCTTCAGATCTAAAAAAGAGTTCAAGTAGTTTTTTAAATCTGGCTTTATCATGAAAAGATAATCCAAGTTTTCAAGGGCGAGCTTCCACGTTTTTCAACTAGGTTTTCATTTAATCCTATTAGTAGAAACACAAATTTAAACAATCATCGATCAATATAAGTATATGACTTTTAATATTGGAGAAACTTTTACCCAAGACTAGAATTTAAAATTTCTAGAGCAATTTCTATTTATTTGAGTTGGTGTAAGTAGAACTAAGATAATAGTGTAAGACTCAAAATTTTCTCTTAAATATTGAAGAACTTAGCCGATTTAAAATAATATTCTGCCTAATATTGACACCAAGTTGTGTGACATCTAATGTGCAAATCTTTAAATTATTTATATTAACATAGTAAATAGTTTTAACGAACATTACATAATGATATTAACTTTTGATGAAAATCTAGTTTCTTTTTTGTTTGTGGTAACTTTATGCTTATCTGGGAAATTGGTTTTTAAGGTGCTAATGATATTAGGGGGGTTGCGGACCTTTTTTAATTGTAACATGTATGGCTCATTCTGCGTTTAGAGGAATTAATTTGTAATTTTTGAATCAGTTGAATTAAGAGGCATTGTATATGACAACTTAGAAGTGGGTTGAATTTGATTGTTGAGGATTACGATATTTTTTATTGCAAGATGTAAGTTTGATTTTAGATTTAGAAGGTTCGAGTAGTTGTTTAAGTTAATTTTATTATCACCAAAATCTTGTCATTTAAAAAAATTATCAAGGCAAAAATGGGGCTGGTTGAATCAGAGCATTGCAATGTATGAAAAGTCTATTGCAGTCATTGATTATTAAACTTCTATCTAAATAGATTACTTCATTGTAGAAAATTAATTCACATCAAATATTGCAAATAATAATTGCAATTTCACAAATAAAATGACAGGAGCAGAGAAATAAATACACAAAACAATAAGCACAATATTTTTGGACAAATTGTCCTTGGAAAAGCTTGGAAGAGAAAATCAGTTCAGCAGATGAGAAATTTTATTAAACTTAAGCAAATCAAGAATTACATAAATTGCTTGCCTCTTATTGGCAAAGCTCCTACAATATTTTCCTCTCTGGAAATTCTTCTTTCAATTTCTACTGATGCAATTCAATACTATCGCTACACCTTTGCTATCGTTGCAAATCTGTTATTTGAATGTCTTCTCCAAATGCCCTTTGATCCCCTTTTATATCCTTCTCATTCTGCAACCAATAGCCATATTAATCGATGGTCAAGATTATTTAGACTCTAAATAACTACTTTTTAGAAATTTCTAATTAACAACTTTTGAGAAATTTCTAAAACAACTTTCTAGAAGTCTCTAGAGAAATCAAATTATTTTTAATTCTGGGTATGGAGATACCTGTTTTAGCATGTTCCCCCGACCATTGTTTGGTGGTCCGCTGGTTTCTTGCTATTTTGGCTGTATGATTCTTGTCCCATAGACCCTTGTTGGTCTTCCGTTGGACATTAATAATTTTATCTTATCTTATCTTAGCGAGGAAGGTGTTCTGCATAACACCCAACTTATCTTTTGAAGAAGATGAATTTTGCCTTCCCTAAAGCCTTTGTTAAAATGTCTGCTACCTGTTGATATGTAGGTATATACCGTAGCTGAACAATTCTTCATTGTACACAATCCATGATGAAGTGATACCTGATGTCTATATGCTTAAACCTATCGTGAAACATCAAATCCTTAAATAATTTGATGCAACTCTGATTGTCGCAATGTATCATTGTAGTCTCAACCTTCTGACCAAACAAGGCTACCAACAACTTTCAAAGCCAAATAGCTTCACACGTTGCTGTGTTGGTTGCTATGTATTCTACTTCTGCAAAACTTAGAGCCACAAACATCTACTTCTTGCTATACCTTTGATCCCAAATTGAAGTAGCACCTTGAAGTGCTTTTCTTGTCCACTGCATTGCTTACCCAATCCGTGTCAGTATAGCCTATCAACTTGATTCCTTCACCTCGAGCATATCTAATCACATACTCAATTGTACTACACAAATAATGCAACACATGCTTTGTTGTTGTCCAATGTACTCTCTTTGGCTCAACCGTGAACTAAATAAGAGAGTTTATTGCAAAAGATATATTTGGTCTGGTGTTGACCAAATACATGAGAGAACCAATCAACTGCCTGTATAAGGTGGGATCTCCATCTTTCTCCTTGGATGTGTCTACCTTCTTTCAATTCGTGATCATGGGTGTAGACATGGTTGTGCAATCCTCTATCTTGAACCTCCTCAAGATTTTGATGTAATATTTCCCTTGTCTAAGGAAAATCTCTCCATTTGTTTGCCACACCTCCATGTCTAGAAAGTGGTGCATAAGTCTCAAATCCTTCATCTCAAACTTTTCTACAAGGTCCCCTTTGCACTCCTCTATAAGCCCCAGTTAACCTATTAGAAACAAGTTGTCCAAATATAGAATAAGAATGATAACCTCACACCCAACCACCAAGTATTAGAGGTTAGCGTTTGCCTCACTCTTCACAAAACCCATTCTCTGCAAGTAACTATCAATGCACTCATACCACGCGCTGTGAGCTTGTTTGAGTTCATACAAAGCTCTCTTCAATTTTCACATGTGGGTCTTGTTGTTGTGTGCTACAAAGCCTTCTTGTTGTTGTATACATCATCTTTCAACTCACCATTAAGGAACACTATCTTGACATCCATTTGATGGATTTTCTATCCCATATGTACTGCAAATGAGATCACAACTTGTATAGAAGTATACTTGGCCAATGGAGCAAATGTCTCCTCATAGTCTATTCCCCCCTAAGAGAACCACAACCCTATCTGTTGGTCTAGGCACAACCACCCACACACCGTTCTGCATTATTAAGGTATACTCATCAACCATTGTATCTCGCCACACTTGCTGCTGTGCGGCCACTTGATAGATGGAAGGCTCACTATCTACCAACTGATTGATTAATGCAACATAGTCAGTTATACCTGGTTGGTTGTTTTTGCTGTCTACTGCTCGTCTTAGGAGTCCCACAAACTCATGACTATCCCTTTGTGTCTGTTGAACCTCATGATTTCTACTGCCAATTGTAGAGGATGAAATATCTACGTCCATGTCTTCTTGATGCATCTCTTGGACTTGCTGCACCTATTGCTCCATATTTCGCGAACTCTCAACACCCAAGCATGTGCTTGTGCTAGTAATTGTACTTGTACTTTGTTGCCCCTGATTCGATTGAACAATCCTTGGAGCTTCTATTGGCTGCTCACTCTGATCACCTATTGGAAAATCTTTGGACCTCCTAAATGCCTTGTCCTCCATGAATTTGACATCATGTCTGACTATAATCCTTTTGGTCCCTGGAATAAATATTCGATATGCGTTTGAGGTCTTGTTGTACCCCACAAAGTACCCCTTATTTGCAGTTTGATCTAACTTGGTACGTGTATCCCTTGGAATATGACAATATGCCAAACTCCCAAATATCCTGAAATGACAAACATCTGGCTTATTTCCTATGAATGCTTCTTCTGGTGTCATCTTCCCTAACACCTTATGTGGAACCCTATTCTATATGTATACTGTCGTACTACATGCCTCTTCCCATAAGGAACGTGCCATATCCTGGTCATATAGCATAACCCTTGCTACCTCTGATAAAGAATGATTCTTCCTCTCACCAACCTCATTTTGTTGTGGGTTGTAAGGAACAATCCACTCTCTCTTGATTCCCTCCCTAGTACATAACTCTTGGAACACTTTCCCTTTGTACTCACCACCATTGTCTGACCGAAGAACCTTTATCTTTCTACCTGTCGAATTTTCCACAAGAGCTTTGAACTCTTAGAAGTGACTAAAGACCTCATCCTTAGTCTTCAAGAAGTATATCCAGGTCTTCCTAGAGAAATCATCAATAAAAGTAACAAAGTACTCATATCATGTGAGAGATTTCATTGACATTAGTCCACATATGTCTTAATGTACTAGACCAAGAACACCCTTAGATCTGGTCACTCCATGGAAAAGTTGCTTTCACAAACTTCCCCAACACACATCCCTTACATATATCATCATGCTCTGTGCTCACCTCTGGAACACCTATCACCGTCTCACGAAGCAATTTAAATGCTTCATGATGTATTTGGCCCATCCTCCTATGCCATAGCTCTCCTTGATCTCTATGATAACTGTTGCTCATAAGTGCCTTAGGAGTGTCAAACTGCAACCTATAAAGACGACCGCTCCTAACTCCAATAGTTGTGGGTGATTTCCAATCCTTATGTTTGATTAACACATGCACCTCTAAAGAGTACATTGTACCTTTTATCCTGAAGGACAAATATGGAAATCAGAGTCATACCTAAGTATGACACATGCAACACATCATGAATGGGAATTGATTTTCCATTGTCCCTCTGAAATAAAACATACCCTTTCCCAATTGGATTAAGTTTGGAGTTGTTCCCCATAGAAATTTGAATTTTGATGTCCTCCTTATAACTAGAGAAGTACTCTCTAACTCTTGTCATATGAAATGACGCTCCAATATATATATATACCAAATACCCTGTGAGGCTGAGCTAGTTAGGCAAGCCGTGAGAGAAAACTCATTCTCCATTCTACTAGAAAGCTCAACTGCACTTGCTGAAGCTGCCATTTGCTTCTTGCCTTTCTTTTCATTTTTCTTTCTTTGTGGGCAATCACTGACATGTGGCCAAACTGGTGACAACCATAACATTTTATCTTAGACAAGTCCTTTTTCTTCTTCTCATCTTTTGAATTTGATCCTTTGCTAGACCCCTTCGCTTTCCCTTTTCCTGCTAGGGCCACGTTTCTCTATGCTACCTCACTTTTTTGACTTTTACTGTTGGTTCCACTAAGAAGACTTAGTTTAAGCTCCTCCTAAGTGAAATCACTCCATAGTCGATCCCAGCTTAGTAAGGTGTCTCATCCATTCATAACTTGAACAAAAGCATCCCACTACTTAGTAAACCCATTCAAGGCCATTTGTACTAGTTTGTCATCATCTGGTTTATCTCTAATAACAGTTAACTCATCCTTGACAAGTCTATGTCTGGTGAGGTAACTTGAAATGTCTTCTCCCTTATTCATTTGGGTATTCCTCAACTTTTCCCTAACAATCAACTTCCTGTTAGTGGTAGCATTTTGGTACAAATTCAGAATGACGTCCCACATCTTATTTGTTGTATCTAACTCTTAAATATACATAAGTATATGGTCCTTAACACCATCAAGGATTAGCCTCCTTGCCTTGGCATCTTCCTTCTTATATGCTAAGAATAACTACAACACTGGTCACATATTCCTTGATACCATTCTCCTCCAACAATAAGGAAATTTTGGCTTTCCATACACCAAAATTTGAGGCTCCATACAATATGTCCTGAGATCTTAAACCTATTGAGGCCATTTAAAAAAAGAGAAACCCAAAATAAATCGAAAGAGGTTGAACTGGGTTTTAAAAACCCTCAATTTTATATTCTTGTGCTTGCACTGAGCCTTTTCTACCCTCAAATATGCTCTGATACCATGTGAAAACTCTATTGCAGTCACTGATGATTAAATTTCTATCTAAATGGATTACTTGACTATAGAAAATTAATTCACAACAAATATCAGAAATAACACAATTGCAATTTCACAAATAAAATCACAAGAGTAGAGAAAGAAATACATAAAACAATAAACACAATATTTTGGACAAGTCCTTGGAAAAACCTCGAGGGAAAACCAATTTAGCAGATGATGAATTTTATTAAACTTAAACAAATCAAGGGTTACATAAACTACTTGCCTCTTAGTAGCAAAGCTCTAACAATACTTTCCTCTCCAGAAATTCTTCCCTCAATTTCTACTACTACAATTTCGTTGCTACTGTATTCAACACTACCACTGTTCCCTTGCTATCATTGCAAATTTTTTATTGGAACGTGTTCTCCAAATGCCCTTTGATACCCTTTTATAACCTTCTCATTGTGCATCCAATGGCCACGATTAATCTTAATCAATGGCTAAGATTATCTGGACTCTAAATAACAACTCTCTAGAAATTTCTAATTAACAATTTTTTAGAAATTTCTAATCAACAATTTTCTAGAAGTCTCTAGGGAAATCAAATTATTTCTAATTCTTGGTATGGAGACACCTATCCAAGCTACCCAATCCAACACAACGTAGAAGAAGGCAATGGCATTTCGAGGAAGATTCAAACATGATTTTTATAGATCAGTTGAAGGCAAGGCATGAAAGATTAGACTTTTGTCTTAGAGGAGAGGTCTACATCAGTTTGATGAGGTCACCGAAAAGGATATCTGTAGATTGATAAGGAATCAAGCTTATTTTGAAAGAGAAAAATTTGAGGGCAAGAAACACATGGGGGATGTCTTTTCTTAGAACCACGATGGTGGAAATTAAATGAACATCAAGGAAAGGAGGTGAGAAGATGGGATTTGAGTGTGAAGGAAAATAGATTTGGCAAAGAAACTTGGGTATCTTTTCCCAACAATATTTTGATTTTCCCAACATCCAGAGTAGGGGTCTCGATAAATTTGCCTTTCCCAAGGAAGTTTTGGACACCTCAACAATGGGAGATTCATAAAAAAAAATCATATATTGCATTTAGAGTATAGGAATGCAGAATTTGGAAAAAATATTTAAGTGGATAAATTGCTTTAAAAAAAAGGGATGAGTCAGATTATGAACAATCACATTCACCTTTGGTTAGAGGCTAGGGTTTTGAGCTATAAGAAATCATAGATAGATAGAGAACATGGAAATAGGAAGGAATATTTGAAAGAGGTGGGTCAAAAAGGCTTAAAGAAATAATGAGAGGACATGATAAGATAATGAAAAGTATGTCCAACAGGGGGAGAAGGCATCAATAGAATTATCGAGATTGGTTTCCCAGGCTAATGAGACCAGTATTACTTGCACACAAGAATTCCTCAACACTTGCATTATGGATCTTCGTTAGCTTGCATTAATCTGTAAGTTCTGGAACCTATCCCTATCTTTTAAAGAGCTATCTAGATGGATTAAGGGGAACTGGATAGATGTGAAAGAGATAGACCTCTTAGATAAGGTTCAAGGGTTCTTTATTGTTATTTTTAATTCCAAAATAGGGAAGGAAATAATCTACAAGAATAGGTGTTGGTTTTACAAAATTTAGGCCTCCATATGTAAGTTTGATCCCTGAACTTTTCTATGGAAAATCGTAACATAAATTTCATCCTATTTTGAATTCAGTTCATAATCTTCCCATAGAATATAGAGAGGCAACAATCTTAGAAATTATAGGAAACAAGTTGGGGATAGTCTTGAAGATGGACCCCTTTTTTTTAAGAAAAAATGAATCTCCCTCCTAGGATTTGCATTCTTTTGGACATTGGGAAAACCTTTCCTCTTTCCTTTAAAAATAATCTCTAGATTTGGAGAATGAGAACGATTAATTTTCTATAAGAAAGAGGATATGGTTTGTAGAAAATGTCACTTGTT
Organism: Chamaecyparis obtusa; assembly: GCA_027943335.1. NCBI lineage: Eukaryota > Viridiplantae > Streptophyta > Pinopsida > Cupressales > Cupressaceae > Chamaecyparis > Chamaecyparis obtusa. Next base: position 507,459 of record BSBK01004704.1, on the reverse strand, counting down.
AGATCACTCACCAAATAAGTGTCAAGGAAATATAACCTAGGTAGAAAATTGGGATCCACAATTTATAACCATATGCAAAAGGGATGAAGTCAATGAAAGAAAAAGTATAGATGATTTATTTCTAGAAATTAAGAAATGGGAATAAGACATTGGAAAACTTCTATAGGAAAAGGGGATTAAGGGTAAGAGAAATATGACCAACTCCTCTTTTCAAGGAAATATTTTTATATTCTCATGAAAAATGTTTTAGGCCATTCATCAAACTCAAAGTAAGGGATTGGGATATTTATTAACCAGTGGAGGAAAAGTAGTCAACAAGGAAGTGGTATTGCTAGTAGGGGAAGTTGAACTAACATAGGAAGGAATATTGTTGAATTGTAAGCACAAAAATGTTAGAGGCTCCACTTAGGATTCACTCAAGCTTCTACAAGAGGAAGGAGATAACATAGCTTCCCAAGTAGATTGCTTATCAGATCCAATATTTTTTACAAATTGGAAGAAATAGATCTACCATATATCTCGAATAACGATATATGTAGGGGGCTAAAAGCAACCTATGAAAATAGAACAATGAGTAAAGGTAACATACAAATTTGTTATAATGGGAATGATTTAATGAATGATCTTGGGCTGCTAAGGGAATTTGATAAGAAAATGATTGGAAACACTTATAGAAAGGATCATAGATCTGCAGGGGATGCCCTAGAGGAAAATTTTTGTGAAAAAGAAAATATGGGGAAGGAGAATATTACAGAAGGACCTAGAACCAAAATAGACATGAATGCTAATAAAATTAATGATAGAGGTAGTCCTCTTGTAGTTAAGGAAATTTGTAGATTTTCAAGGAGTGAAGGACTGCTAGGAAAGGTTATCAAATTCCCCAAAGAGAACATCTCATTAGAATACTTGGAAGATTTCATCCAAGAATGTATTTAGGAAACTCAAATCAAGTTGATTGAAGAAATTGTAGACCAAGTCTTATCAGGAGATTCACAGCCAGAAAGCTCAAGGGTGATTGGAAATGAATTAGAAGATTTAGAAAACCAATCGTGGAAGATTGAATTAAAAATGGAGGAAATTACCCCAATTAAACCTAGGAGACATAGACCCCTAGGTAGTTCTAGGAAAAAAAGGTGATGATAATCTTACATTAGTAGATGCATTGCAGTCCCCCAAAATAAAGAGTTTAAACATGGGTCATATTAATGGAGAAATAAAATAATAAGGGCTCAAAATCATTACCAATAAAAAGTGGCAAAAAAGTGGATATGATTGAAAAGAAAGGAAATATTAGAGGAAATAGTTGTAAGAAAATTTTGGTCAATCAAGTTTTAAAGGAAATTTCTCTTTAGGAAAATAAGGAAGAAAAGGATTTAGCTCCCAAAGGAAAATTAATGCCTCAAAAGGATGTTGTAAAGGGGAAATATTTTGAAATAGGCCATATTGATGGAGAAGTGATCTCAAAGAAACAATAAAAGGAGGCACAATTCCACTTTGTAAGGAAAGAAAGAAAGGTTCAACTAACAACAAGAAAAGTTCATTGAAACATGAATACAATTATGGGGACAAGGAGGTGGATAACACTATAACATTGGAACTAGAAGCATCATATGACCTTTTTGGACTGGCTGATCCTAACAAGTTGGTTAGTAAGGAGGACCAAGAAGAAAATCATTTTCTCATTGAGAAGATTTTGTAAATGGATAATCTAGAAGAGGAGGAAATGAGGATTACTTTCAGAGATTCACATGATAAGGATCAAGTGAACTCTTTCAATTATAGGGAATAAATTCTAGGCATTTGGCTATCAGATATGGCAAAGGATAAGCTATACAATGAGAATCCCTTGAAGAAAAGATAGGGGAGAAAACCAACATCAGAACTCAGGTTGTTGGATGTAGAGGCATGTGATCTAATCAAAATTACACCTTATTGGAATGTAGGGAAGGGGAAGGTCATTTCCAAGGGAACATGAAAATTCTATTATGGAATGTTAGGGGCATGAATGCCCGTAACAAGCAATGTTTGATTAAGCATTGCATCTTTTCAATTAAAGTAGAAATTATTATGCTGCAAGAAACTAAACTAAGCTTATATCAATAGGAGAAGTTCAAGAAGAAATTAGATTCTTGGGAGGGGAAAGAAACAAAGGTAGTAGATAACTCAGGTGGTCTTGTCATAATTTGGAATCCAAACAGATTATCATATCAAAATTTGGGGGGCAATCTTAATTGGAAAGCGAGATTGGTAAACAACTTAAACAACAATCTAAAGTTTATTGTCATCAATGTTTATTGACCCATTCCAACAAAGAAAAATCTAGAAGTATGGAGTGAATTAGGCTATTTCTTTTAAACCCTTTCAAATGAGAACATAATTCTACGAGGTGATTTCAATGTGATTATTCACTTCTAAAAAAAAGAGGGGGTATTCAAAAGAAATTCCAACCATAGGTGGATTTTAGAAATATGGTAACAAATAATAATTTGTTGGAAATTGAGATAGAGAATGAGGTCTTCACCTTAAACAATAGAAGATTTGGTTTTAATCATATTGCATAAAAGCTTGATAGATTTTTCTTCAAAGGTGATTTTAGCCTATTTCTCTTCAACTTGAAGTCTTTAATAGTGCCAATCTTAGGTTTGAATCATTTTCCAATTTAGTTAGAAATTCTATGGGAAAGTAAACCTCTACAATGTCCATTCAAATTTGAAAATATGTGGATGAAGAATAAAGAATTTATGGATATGGTGGACAAGTGGTGGAAAGAAGCCCAATTTGAAGGATCTAAATTAAAACTAGTAAACAAATAATTTACTCAAATGGAATAGGGAACATTTCAAAGACATCTTTGTAGCCAAAACTAATATTGAACAAAGCCTCAAATAATTGAATGATGAAGCGATTCAACATGGAATGGACTCAAACAGATTCATCCAAGAAAAAGTGTTACTCAAGGAATATGAGGAGGTTTTAGCAAAAGAAGAAATTTTTTGGAGACAAATCGAGATAGGTCTAGTTGGAAGGAAGATATAGGAAACAATTTTTTTTCATAACAACAGAAAGAAACGAAGAGGAATCAACATGATTCATAAGTTAAATGATGACAATGGTTGTATGATTGAGGATTTAGAGGAGATAGAGAAAAAAAAGTTTTGTTTTTCATGGAGGTCCTAAATAATTGGGATGGTTTAGATTATGATTCACAGAAAAAGATGTTGGAAGGTATTCCAAAATTGGAATCTTATGAGCATAATAAAATGCTTACTGCTAAATTCACTGAACAAAATTTTTTGGCAGCCCTTAATCATTTCCATCCAGATAAGGCACAAGGTCTAAATGGTTCTCTTATAGGTTTTTAAAAAAATGTCGGCACATTTTAGTAGTAGAGATGATAAAGTCTTTGGAAGCAACAAGAAATGAAGGGAGATTTCTTAGAGAAATCAATAATAATTTTGTAGAACTAATCCCACAGAAGGAAAAAACACATGTTAGATGAATTTAGATCAATATCCTTATGTAATACAGTTTACAAAATCATTGCCAAAGCTCTAGAAAATAGATTAAAGAAAATTCTACCACTCATCTTCTCAGAAGAGAAAGCTAGATTTGTCTTGGGTCGATCAATCTTTGATGGGGTGATCATAGCACAATAAGTTATTCACTCACTATAGAAAACAAAAGACCCAAGCACGCTTATTAAATTAGACATAAAAAAATATGACAAAATAGATTGGAGATTCTCATGCAATTGTATGGAAGCATTTGGATTCTGTAGAACTTGGATTAATCTAATATTTTATTGTATATCTGTGTACTAATGAAAGTACCTTCATAGGGTTAGTTTGATAATAAATGAGCAAATAAACTAAATTACCACAAATTAGTGAGCTATTTAATGCAAATAATGTCAATGAGAACTCTATGGCTCTCTATTTAGATATGCTAATGATAAGCTCTCAACAAGCCTCCATTAGTGACAACTCTAAAATGAGAAAATGAGAAAATATTAAACAAATTAAGCCTATTTCAATGAAACTATGCTCAATTATGCCTAAAAATGTCTTTCTAGATAAAATTCTCAATAAGTTTGATGCAATTCTCAGATGTGTGGATCCATTCTCCTGATTTTAACCTTGCTTTTATAAATTTTTGCAAGCATAGGGGGTGGAGTTGAGTTAATCGTGGTTGAGTTTGAGTTAAGTCCATGGTTTCAACTTTAGGGACAATTTAAATGGTTTGTCCTCAAAGCTTGGGACAAAGAGACAAAATGAGTGGTCAAGATGCTCTCACCTTATGAGTGATTAAGATTCAATTTTAGCTTGATCCATGTGAGCTCAATCCTTAATTCCTATTGGTTGATGTATTTTCCTCCCATGTGGTAGGTGAGGGAAATTAGGAATTGAATAATTGAATTTAAATGATTTGTTTAGCCATGTGTACCTCTTAAATGCGTTGATTTGATTTTTAATTGAACTATACAACGAATTAGATTAATTGCACAATTAATTGATTTATCTTGATTTAATTGATTTATTTGGCTTTTGATTTTCAGTTATTATTGGATTTTGGCTTGATTGCAATTAATGCTTTGATTTTGCCTTAGTTTCTCACTTGATTTGATCTGGACCATTTTTAGGTGATTACAAATGCCCCTCTTTGAATTGATGTGCAAAGTGCATTGGCTCAAAGATTGTCCGATATCCTGATGCAGATCCCTGATTAGCTGATGTTTGATTTGATCTTGACGATTGATTTCGATACTGATGATAGACCTATGATTCTTGATAAAGTCTTGATTGGTTGATGTCCTTGATGATCATTTCGATGATGGATCTCTGATGTGATGCCTGATTTGAACTGATTTGCTGATTTGACTTAATTTGCTATTTTTTGATGCCCCACTGATAAATGCAAAATTTTTTCACGTTTAAATGCTCTATCCTTGATTTGATTATGTTGATGATGTCCTGATAATCTGAGTGTACACCCCCTCGAAAATGAAATGAAATTTGATTGTGGTGAATTTTTTTGCATTTTAAATCATTTTCGTCCCATATTTTCAATAATGTGTTAATTTCGATTTCATTTTTGATATTGTTTTTATGATGGTCTGATGGCAAATGCCCATGATTTGGCTGATTAGGTGTTTAATTTGGGTCCTAGGTCATTTTCTACTAAACTGTGCCCCATTTAGGTAAAAAATACTATATATAGGGGTGAAAAGTCAATTTTACTATTCATTTTCACCTCCTCTTTTATCTTTTTACCCGCTGAGTCTTCTGAGCTACGACGATGGTGGTGCCTTATCGAGAGCATAGATTTGAGTGCAGTCATTGATATCAGTGGCCAATAGACTATGGACATCCAGTATGTACCCCTGGAAACCTCTCGAGTCAATTTTTTGCATTTAAATTCAAAAAATTAGATTTTTGTAGATAAAACTATATATTTTTTGCATTTTTAAAATGAAACAACGTGTTTAAGCATTTCTACAGCGCGTACACCTTTCTTTCTGCACTTCTGCAGTTTTCCACAACGCATTCAAACCTTTCTGTTACATGTTCAATTAGGAACCCTAGGTCAAGATTTTGCTTTTACCACTTTCTTTAGCGCGTACAATTAAATTTGCGCATTTGATAGTTTTTGCAGTGCGTACAGGTAATTCCTTTAGCACATTTGAAATTCTGCATCGCGTAGACTTTGTTGTTGCACTTTTGATAATTTTAGTTGCGCTTTTAAACTTTTAAATGACGCATTTGCATTTTAGTGCGTACAAATATTTTAGTAGTGTGTACACCCCTTTTTGCAAATTTTTAAAATTTTCAGCTAGTTTTTCTACTTTGTTGATTTCGTCGATCAGTTGATTGGCTTGGTTGATGAGTCCTATGTTGAAACAAGTTGTTTGATGTCAGTTCTAGTTATGTGATGCTAAATTTTGATTATCAATCCTGATTGGTTGGTCGATTGTGATGATGAATTTTCCATCTTCTCTGAATAGAATTAGGAAAGTTGATAGTGGTTTTATAGGTTTTAGGATGTCAATTGACTTGTGATGATTCAATATTTCATGATTTTGATTACTGATGTGATTTTACTTGCTTCCGTAGGCTCCCCTTCAGAAGTTAGCTATTTGAGGGTTGTTTCCATTGCCATTCGAGATGATTGACAACCTCAGTGGGCAGGAGCGCTGACTGATAGGTCAATGTGGACTTTCTTTCCTTCTTTCTCTACCTTTATTTTGAGTGAATCTAGGACTACTCACTGCTATGGCAGAGAGGTGGCACTCTGACCATAATACTTTTCATTTGCCGATGGGTGAGATGACGATCACTCTAGAGGATGTTTACAGATTGTTGTGGATTCTTACACATGGAGAGATTGCTTATTACGATCAGGTGTATGATGCTACCATTTGCTAGTGATTATTTGGTGACCCTACTATCGACGACGATAGCATTCTCTGGGCACAGTTTACTTCTTTCCTTGTTCTTCCCACAGTACTTGGAGTACTGGTCGGTGGTTTTCTAGTTCCCGACCGATGAGGTCATGGATTTGTAGTTAGGTGGGGTTGTATCCTTGAGGATATGATTGGTCATCCTCGTAGATTTGACTGGGGCTGATGTGTCTTAGCGCATCTCTATCATGAGTTGCATGATGTCATATACAGGCGTGGAGCTACTCTATCTAAAAGAATATTCCTATTACAACTTTGGACATGGGAGCACCTCCCTATCATACGTCCTATTGCTGTGCGATGATGAGATCCTGGATGGTCATTTGTGTTCATTTATAAGGGTATGGTTGTCCAGGTTCACTTAGGAAAACTTGATTATTGGAGACATATTATTGATGACGTAGACTAGGTTGTATGGCAACCATATTTGGGATGTGAGCCATGGGAAGAGGATGTGATCAAGCTTCCATTTATGTGTATTCCTTGATGGATGATTAGGCATACACCGTTGATTATAGAGAGGTTCTATTTTTATAGGGTTCTTCGACAATATGGGTGACCACAGGGTATGCCACAGGGACTAGCACTTTATGCTAGGGTACATGTTGAGCGATCCCTTTGGGGTCCTCAGAATGACTATAGGACAACGTGTGATGAGCTCTTGGGCCTCCCTCATTTGGCCTAGGATATGAGGGAGCACATAGTAGACACAGGGATGACAGATGACTACGCACAATGGTTCCTTCAACATCCATTCCCTAGATTCATTGATCCAGTTGAGCCTGTACCCGAGATTGATGAGAGATATGATGATGATGATGATGATGGCACTGGTGGTGGCAGAGGTGGTCGTCGTGGTAGATGAACTGGCAGGGCTAGGCAGGGTAGCAGAGTTGTGATTCCTGTTGTTATTGCCCCTACTCCTATGAGAGGTGGTGTTCGGATGAGAGGTGGACAAGAACGAGTTAGGGGTGGACCTTTTTGAGCATTGCATCAGGTTCACCAGGTCAGACTTGGTGGATGGGGTCAACATAGGGTTTGAGTTTTCAGACCGATTGCCCCTCAGGTTTCAACAGATATTGATGCACATTTTGCACATATTTTGGTTGATTAGGCTTCACAAGTACAAGTTCCTCAGGCTCCTCCTTCTTCTTAGACACCTTCCTCTTCTTAGGCACCTTCATCTTCTCAGGCACCTTCTTCTTCATAGACACCTTCTTCTTCACAGACACCTTCTTTTTAGGCACCTCCCCAGACACCACCGGTTCACATAGTACCACACTAGTACATTTGAGACCTTTTTTTGATGGTAAACTATTAGAATTCTGACGGTTTACCATCTATGTAATGACACCACTCGCCATTGTAGTTGAAAAAAAATGACGGCTACGATTGGCATCGTAATTAAGATGACTATAGTCATCGCAAAAAGGGGGTTTCAACACAACGAATATACTGTCGGGTCTATTTGTAGCCGTCCCAATTTCGATGGGAATCCGTTGGAAGTAGTTAGTTTATCGATGGAAATGTTGTACATGTGACGGTTAACCGTCATAATGTTTCGACGGATAACCGTCATTGGTAGATTGTTTACTGACGAAAATGATGTGCATGCGACGGGTATCTATCGAAAGTTTCTGACAGATAGTCATCTCTTTTCTAGTGACATCATAATTGCGATGGCCATCACAAATTTTTTTTTTTATAAAAAAAATATTTTTCGATTGAGTTTGTATCAATTCAAAATGGTGTTCTTGCCAATCTGGTTCTAGCTGGTTGCATTACTTTCAGATCTCGATCAACTTGCAAGGTGGTTTGGTGAGTCGAGGTCTTTTATTTCTGCTCATGATTTGGTTATATCATTCGGAGATGACTTTGTAGTAGATTTGGTAGCCACTTGTGGATTAATGAGTCAAGTCTAGAGACTTGGATTTGGAATGGATCCGATTGAATCGAGGTTTGTGACAGTGACTGCTCCAACACAAGAAGCTAGTGTGGAGATCAGAGATGCGTTCTTCCTGATGTGTTCGTGGGATATATGCAGACCTGATTGCATTCGGATCTGATTCGAGTGACTTCTTGACTTCTTTTGTTCGAATTGGATGTGCTTTGTTCCTATGAAGTGTAGCAGTGACTTGACTTGCAGAATTTGCACAATGGAGATTTGTAAATCACTATTGGGTCCGTGATGACTTGGGAGAAGTCTTCTTCTTGGCAAACCAAGCTGAGAGATTTGGATTACAGAAAGTGGGTCATTTGATGTGACTTATGAGACATTGGATGTCTCTTCATAGTGGGTTCACGGTGCGGTCTGTGGTGTTTCTTTGCAACTGGGTTCTTGGCAGAGATCTATTGATTTGGTAGCCATTGAGATGGATCGATCTGACTTGATCTTGGGTCAAGACTTCTTGAGGTGAGCTAAAGTGATCATTGCTCCTTGAAGTGATTGATGTTTTCGATAGATAGCCGTCGCTTTTAGTTTTGTCGTCAGTTATTCTTTGGTTTCTGTCATAATTGCGACGGCTCACACTATTTTTTAAAAAGAAATATATATTTATCGTACGTTGATTGAGATCTTAAATTATTGAGCTTCTCTTTGTTTCAATAATAGTTTAACATTCTCTACTTAATAGGGCCAACCACGTGAAGGTGGAAGTTCATCTGGCCCCTCCTAGGATCCTCTTATGACCCTTTATGACACTTTAAGACCTCTACGATGTATTCTTAGGGATCGTAAAGGGTCATAAAGGGTCATAAGGGGTCCTAGGAAACAACAGCTGAGAAACATAAATGTAGGCATCATGGTCACAATTGTTTGGAGACACAACATAATTGAATGCTATACCCAGACAATGCAACACAACCACTACTCCTGCAGTTCTAAGTGGACACTGCGGGATCCAAAAACCAAAGCTAAGGAATCTATATATGGTTTTTGGATCCCGCAGTGTCAACTTAGAACTACAGGAGTAGTGGTTGTGTTGCATCCTCTAGGTATAGATTTCAATTATGTTGTGTCTCCAAATAATTGTGACCATGATGCCTACATTTATGTTTCTTAGCTGTTGTGATACCTAGATTTATGTTTTGTAGCTATCGTGTTTATTTGCATGTTCTTTATGTGTTTGGATTCTTTCCCTCGCATCGAAAATAAGATTTTCCCACTCTGAATCAAGAATGCACGTGCAACACAAGCAGAATATGCACAGATAGAAGATGGAGCTGTGAAAACACAACACATTTACATTTTTTTAATAGGTCAAAATTACAATGTTCGCGATGGTCTATAAATTAAAATACACAATTAAAGACCTCTATAAAAAATGCAACCTTGTTGTATTTTTCAACTCCACCTGATATCCTATGTATATGAATTGAGATTGCCTATTGAACTAGGCATCTCCTTCTGCATTGCTTGAAACCAAGAGACTGTCACAGTTAACATCTAAAATCATTATTGAACTTTTGTTATTATTAAAAAGTACACTAGTCTCCTTTGTTTCTTGTACACCATCTCTATCGACAAGTTTCTTCATGGATGGCCTCCACTTTCTTCCCCACTACAATTGTAACCACTATTCATTCTCCTGCGGTCATTACTATCTTCTCTATTGATCAGACCTCCATTGCAATTTATCTGATGAAAATTTCCAAATTCACTATTTGGTATTCCTTCATCTCCCTTCAACTGCATCACTTATAGTTACAAATCAAGTTCCAAGAATCAGAATGGCACGTCTCATCATCACAACTAATCCACCTTAAACAATTGATTAACCATTCTAGACAAGATGATGATTTAAGGTTTTTTGTGAAGCTTCTAACTTGGTAGTTGCAATCAAAATTTGTATTACAAGTTTTTTTGTTGTTCAAGTAGTGTGTTTTAGAAAAGAACCCATTGAACATTCTAATACTAATTTCTCCCAAAATATGAAATCCACTAAAATTTAGCGAAAACCACTCCAACATTACAACAATGTATAAAAGGAAACTCGGTGTTTCTAGTAGTGATAAATAGATTTTTTGAGAAGAGTAGAAGAAACAATAATAGAAACAATACGCTTGGAGGGAGAAAACCCTATAGACTTACGACATACCTTTGTATGCAACCCATTAACATTTCAAATGCAAGAATGAAAGAAAACATGGAACTAAGCTCAAACACATGTAAATAAACATCAATCATTATCAAATAAACATCAAGAAATAAACATCAGTCATTATCAAATAAACATCGAGAAATAAACATCAGTCATTATCAAATAAGTTGGATAAATGAGAATCATTCTTTTTTTTTTTTTTTTTTGCTTCCCTATATTGTTGCAGAGGCGTATCCATGTCCACATTGTCATTTCTTCTCATCCGTGCACATGATCTCACTATCCTTTGCAAAGGCGGGTCCTCTGCAATAACAAATAAAAGGCTTCAATTAAAAACATATTATCATAATTGGGGTTAATTTAAAAACATATTCATTATTGTTACAAACATTTCAATACTTTAAAAAACATAAACGTGACGCTCTTTACCTTGTCCAACCACATCATCTTGCCCGACGGCTTGAACCTCAACACGCTCATCGAGAACAACCTCTACATCCCCTGCAATTGCAATACAAAATGTTTTATTAATCCCAACACATTATAATTAAATTTTTATTACTACGCCAAATTCAATTTAACATGTTTACTTGTATTAAATATTCATTAATCAAAATTTGAATAGAAAATGTATACCTTGAGTACTACAATTCACATTAGAATCGATGCCTCCGTTGTGCTCGGCTGGTGCAGTATCAATATCGACAGGCTGCATTCCAATGTAAATAATTAGTGCATTTATCGACAATATATACATATAAATACAAGACAAATACTGAGAAATGTTAATCATTCAGTTTACTACATATAAATATATTCACTTTAAAGTTTTAAACAAATATATAATCAGTGTTTCCTTACTTAAAACAAATATATTCATTTTATGTTGGAACTTAACATCAAATATAGTAATTGGTAAAGTTTTCAACTTGAAATAAAAATCAATTGGCTTATTTACCTGATCAACAGATCTAGTAGAAGAACCTTGTGCACGCATTGCTCGGTATCATTTAGCCACGACTTTATAGCCTTGTTTGTAGCCTATTTTCTTGTCCTCTTCTGTAATCGGTTTTTTGAACTCTAAGGCCTTCATTTTTTATTGGTATCATGAATTTCATCAAAACTAAATTGATTGTAATTTAATTATAAATATTTGCATACGATTTTTCATTTACTAATACTTACAACTCGTGCAACAAGTTTTGAATATCCATCCGAGTCAAGCTTGTGTTGCATGTGCTTTTGTTTTCTTGCTGCTGTTGCCTTTGTTGTGTTAGGAAACCTATGTGATGTTTGAAATATGTTAGATCACATAAGTGAAAAGAGTAAATAGTACATAATTTCATTATTAACATTATCACATACCTTCTTTCCTTGGGTGATAATACTCGTCCACTATGTCTTGCACTTCTCTCAAGTGCATCCTTTTTAAGATCCTCTGACTCATTAATAGGAATATAGGGAGGCCGCTCGTAATAAGGGTTGTGTTCTATTTGGCTCATATAGTTATCCCTAATATACTTCAAAATAGTGCCCGCTTTGTCAAGGAGTCTAAGCCTATGAAAGACTTCGGGTCTAAAAAGTGTTGTCATAGAGTCGAGTTTATTCTTTAACCCTTTATCTTGTAATGCCCACCTTTTAAGAAAAAAAACTGTTAGATTCATAAATGAAGTGAAGCTACCTTTTAATATACTTGAACAAAGGGATGAAATGAAATCTAATCTTGCAATGAAATCAAAATATGATACCATGAGCGTATGGTCGGCCCGAAAATGCGCAAACATTCATCATTAAGTTTTTCATAAAATAGATTATTCCCTGCAAGATAATTACAAGATTATTATAATTAGTTATTGCAAGGGACCACACAGGGGGTTAGTGCATTACATTATGAGTATTATATTGTATAGTAAAAGAAATGATCAATCTTTAAAGTACCTGGAAGCTGGGCTACTCTCAAGGGAAGTCCATCTTCATTGCTCACGAGCAATTGATCACAATTTTGTATTGTTCTCGTACATTTAACACGAGTACATCTAGGAATTACATCATCGCCTCCTACATAAAATGAATCCAATATTACAAAATGCCCCCTAAGAAAGAATATATAGTTCAAGTGAAATAAACACATGATAAATAAGAGAGAAACATAGGAGTCTACTTACCAATAGTAGGTGTTTCCATCGCATCTATGGTCATGCTATGTGTTACCGACATTGCAGGCGGAACTACCTCTATGGATTTGATCCTCATACTAGGCGCCGTACTCAACATAGGTTCAATAACAGGTGTTGAACAAAAATATTGTTAGAGCATAAAAAAATATGGATAACCATGGACAAGATGGAGGATAAAACATGCGATGTACCACCCGAAGTATTTGCATCTGAGGTGTTTCCCTTTGATCTATTTAGCATCCCCTGTAAAGAGAACACATATATATTTTAGTTAATGACATAAATAAAATAGTATACTATAAAAATCATTATTGAACTTTTGTTATAATTAAAAACTACATTAATACTTACTCTATAGTTTTGAACACGGCCAATCAACATATCCACTTTCCTCTGTATTTCAAGAGTGTGAGGTTGAATATCTGCCATTCGAGCTAAATCTTTGATATTGCACGGAGGACCATTTCCAGTGAAACCACAAGATTAACCTCTGATAAAAAATCAACATCGAATGGATCCTGCTCATCCTGCGGCTCCTCTTGGACTACTTGTTCCTTTCCCTTTTTCTGATCAACACTCGTTTGTGAGAACAATATTATTAGCCCTTTATTTAAAAGCAATCCAAAATAGTAGAACAACAAAAAATACGCATTAACATAACAAAAAATATGCATTAACATTTTTCTTGTATGTGCATTTGTACAACAACAATGAGTTTTACCTGTCGGGAAGAAGTCCCATAAGAACTATCACCGCCGTGTGTATCGTGTTGCTGTTGATCCATACTATAGCTCTGTATTTAAAAAAAATCATTCAGACATGTTAAAACATGTGTTCTTATTCTAAGTTACATTGAATAATAGACAATTATCAAAATGTGTACCACCTCATCCATAATAGTGATGGGATTTTTTTTTGTATCTATAAGATTCAAATTGTAATCGATAAGCAGCCCCTCTCCTCCACTTATTGATTTGATTGCACATACAAATACACGATTTCCCTTGTGCGCCTCAAATATGCAATTGGGTTGCTTCATAGTTGACGTAGGCTGTGTACTGTTTATAAAACCTGCAATATTCCCTGATGCTTTTGGTCTTCCGTCAACATATATAGCTACTGTTTTACTTTGTTCATTGACTTTTTGTTGTATAGAATTTTCCGCGAGTGCATACCTACACATACTTTTTTTATATTTAACAATCTGCATCCAACTACTGTAATCATAACAAGGTCCGACATACTCCATCAATTTGACAACTTTGTTGTAAGAGACCTTTATGCCATCCATGGAAAATAGGCCCAAACCATGTAATGAAGATGGTGCTATGCGATATATCCTCTCTTTAACACAAAAATCAATGTTTATTGAAGGAAGTTCATCGAGGACCCATTGTTTCTGTAGATGTTTGTACCTAAAGGGAAGCTCAGAGTCGCCTTTTCTCTCATCATCATAAGAACACAACCCCCCTTGAGCAAGGAAAAATTTCATGTGTTTATTGAATTTCTTTCTGATCTTTTGACCTCGAGTCAATCTCATTGAATTACACGTACTAAATGTCTCACTTTCTTCTTCCATTCCTAGATTTTCCTCACTCGAGGAAGACAATTCTGACAAATACCTATTCATTGGTACCTGCACTTCATTCAATGAGAAAGACGTGGCAATGAGAGAGATATTTTACAAATGGTAAAAGACATTAATCTCTATGGGGTGTATTGACTTGTACCTAACAATCCATAAGACTGTGTGGGATACCTGACATAAGATAATAGTTATATAATCAAACAAACATAGTTCAATCCATAGTTTTCATTATATCTTGTGAAGGACATTATACATTGTTTTTGATTAAGGTAAAAATAGGTTTTGAATGGAACTTGAAACCATTTACATTAAAGCATAAAGATATAGCATTAAAGTCTTCCAAAAAGAGACGCCTGCTGGAAAGACAAAAGCAGGACCTGAAACAACCCTAGAAACGACAACAAAAACAAAGTAAAACAGTTACTAGCAAAACTACCAGCAACACCCAACAACCAACCAGAACAGACTAATTGTTTTTTATCATTTTCTCCGCCTTCATCTGTAGGTCCTCCATCTTCTGGATAGCATCTTTCAGGTCCTTCAAATCCTTTGGATTTTCAGGGACCTTCCTCTGAGTGTGCTCTCTAGTTCTCGTTCCAGGACCAACATTCCCAACATCATCATCAATTGTTATGGTCATTTTTTCTAGCTGGCTTTTTTCCAGATAGCTGTACAACATTTCCAGGTTCATAACAACAGCACTAAGGCCCTCATTGTTGTGATTCAGGACCTCATTTATCATGTTCCCATTGTTACTGATTTTTACTTTCATATCTTTAACCTTGTTGTCAACTATCTTATTGATTTCATTTTCTATATCCTCATTCCAGTTTTTATTTTTTACCTTGTCCAAAACCTTATTTTCCAGCTTCTCCAGCTTAGTAGTCAGGGTGTTCCTTGTTTTTTCCATGGCCTGAAGGTGGAGCTTCATTTCTTGCATCTCCCACTTGATCCAATTTTCTAGATTAGTGCCTTGACCTTCAGCTTTGTTGACCTCATCTAGATTAGTAGCACCCAACAAGAGGTCTAAGGTGTCCTCCTTATGGCTATTACCCTCCTCATTGGTAGCTTGGTCCATACCGTCATCTGTTTCATTTTGTTCCTCTTCTTTTTCATCTAAGGACATTATACATTGTTAAAATTATCTTTTTATCCAACAATATTTTGAATATCTTAACATTGCATATAACTAAACATCTCAGCATTGCATGAGACACCACTATTGTGGCATTTTATCAAATAATTATTGTGCCTTGCCAGTGTTTTTATTACATCCTGTGAAGGACTTTATACATTGTTAAAATTATCTATTTATACTTTTAGAATTAGCTCACTCCATTGTAGGGAACAAAGAGAATCTCCTGTGATTTAACATCATTGAGATACCTCCTTTCATTAGCTTCATCTCACCTTCTCATAGCTTCTCATAGCTTCCTATGTGTTTCATCTTTCATTTATACACTTACTTCGACTAAACTTTTAATTTTCTGACAGATTTCACCAAAGGCTTTGTAGGAAACCAAGTAAGGGGTATTCTTGAGTTTAAACACATTGAGCTGCTACAACTGAATTATAAATCATGAATTCACTATAAAATTAATTCACTATAAATGAAGGGGCATTATAAATCATGAATTCGCTATAAAATTAATGTATTGCTCTAGATTTCATATGGACATTTTGTCAAATGGTTTGTATGTATGTTTATTCAAATGGAGTTATATAATTTGGAATGGATATATGATAGGTTGATATCGAAGACCATGTCAAGATTTACAACATTAAATTGATCATAGTTAGAAGGCTCAGACACAAGAAGAATATGAGTATAGCCAATTTTCAAAAGAATATGAATGAATGAAAACACACATAAGTGGATGAACATAAATAATGAATGTACCAGATATTGCCTGAAGTAATGAAGTGTTGACCTGGGGTTCAATCCAGTATGCTCATGTATGATCCAGAAAATGCAAGGAAGGAAAGGATGGGGTTAGATCCAAAGGATCTAAGCAATGCCTGGCACCCTATTATTGATCCTCATCTACAATTATGCCTGTGCATAGTTAAGCCATACACTTCTAAAATGAACTATGCTATAAAACATGTGCACTTAGGAAAATGCACTTAGGAACATGTGCATTGTATAGGTGATGGAATCCAAATGAAGCCCTACATTTATGTCTCTATGAACACTTGGTGAATCACTGTTGTGACTGCATCATCCAAACAGTGCAACAACAACACCAGATGTTGTTGTTCCATCTGGTGTTTCTATGGCATCATTTCCAAATGATGCATCCACAATAGTAACTCACCATGCCCATCAACACAAGGCAGTCATGATCAAGCATAAGCAATGGAGGAGACATTATCAAGGTCAAATCAAAGGTCAAATTTCATTCCTTGAAATTTTATATTTGTACAGTTATAAAATTTCATGCCTTGAAATTTCATAACATAGTTCCTTAGCATTTGATATTCATATTGCAACCATGACTTGAGGTAGACATTCGAGCTTTGTCTTCTCATTAAATCAATTTCATTTTGATGACATTTGTTGATTTAATTGCGACACCCACTTGGCTATAAACAAAAAAGAAAAGAAAAAGAAAGTGTCATTTGTAATTTTTGTGAATTCGAAGAGCTGCCACGAAGACGACACTACACTTTTGCATGGTGCAAAGAGGGCATTCAAGTTTGGCGTGCGTGAAGAGGTCGATATCGTGTGGGAAGAGGGCACTACGACTTAAGATAGGCATTCAAGCTTTGTCTTCTCATTAACTCAATTTCATTTTGATGGCATTTGTTGATTTAATGGCACAATATGAATGTTAATAGTGGCATTGTTTACATCTTAGCATTTGGAATGCTCGATGATCCACGAGCTTTGAGAGCTAGGGAATCATTGATATTACCTTCAAGACATTTTGTGAAGTGTTTGATCTCTCTTTATTTGTTTTGTTGTTGATATTCACTATGTGGTACTCCCCGTTTATGATCATTTCATGAGGAAATGTCTTGATGGCTCGCGGGTTGCAAGCTAGGGCATCATGCATTGTTTATGAGCTCACTGTTTGAGCATTGACCAATCAAATAGGGACATGAGGTGCTCAAACAGTGAGCTCATAAACAATGCATGATGCCCTAGCTTGCAACCTGTGAGCCATCAAGACATTTCCTCATGAAATGATCATAAACGGGGAGTACCACATAGTGAATATCAACAACAAAACAAATAAAGAGAGATCAAACACTTCACACAATGTATGTTGTTTTATATTATTTTATTAAGACTAAATATATTGTTTTATTAAGATTTTATTAAGACAAAGTATTTTGGGTTAGTTTTATGTTGTTTTATAAGATTTTATTAAGACTAAATATATGATGTAAACTCATAATTATACTTGATATATATAATACAATGGTATGTAGTATAATCTATACATCTGTGAGATGTGATTAATTCCAGCTATATGATGTTTTGAGATTAAATTAGTGAGTTTGTATACTTTCTCCATTTTAAACTAACCTATGACTTCAAAGGAGGAATTATGAAATATAGTTGTAGGTAGTTATCTCTTCTATAATGATGGAGGAGTGAAAGGTAATGATCAATGAGGTTGCTTCTATTAGATCATACATTAATACACTTACTATTTTGAATTTGAGGTCGGGCATCATGCAATGTTATTGCTGTCATTGCATGCTTGCTGTTGTTGTGCACCATATATTGTTTTATACACTATTTATTTCATTGAGACCGTGAGCTTGGCATTTGTAATGTATTTTCTGTTATTGGATCAATGCTACCATGTTGTTGGGGCTGTAGATGCATTGAATCACCACTGCCATTCTATTTTTATAACAATAATATAACAAACAGAGCATCGACCAATCAAATAGGGACATCAGTAAGACATTTAATGCATTATTACTTCATCACGATGATAAAAATTTCATTGGCTTAAAGCACATAGAATGTGGGTAGATGCATTGAATCACCACTTCCATTCTATTTTGATAAAGAGGAACTATGTTATAAAATTTCAAGGCATGAAATTTTATAACTGTACATATATTTTATGAGTATAACGGTACAACAGGAGAGCACCCACATGCCTTGGTTGTTATTGGTCTATGAAAGGTTTTGGTTTGCATTTCCCAATTGAGATGTCATCCTAAGATTCAAAAGGACCAAGGTAATAATAAGTCTTGAACATAAATGCATGATTGTGGATCCTCAAGTAGGAGTTGTGATGCAAATGAAGAACACTTATATGAGTTTACCCACATAAGAACAATTGTTTCATTCATCTTTCTTTCAAGTTCTCTTGGGTACTTTCCTTGGCCTCTAGGCTTGGGCATCCTATAGGGGTTGAACCAAAATTACGAAGGCAATAAGGACACATAGAACAATAGGTTTGGGGACTTATACTTATGTTCAATCCTTAGTAATGGTTTGGGGAACTAATTACTAGATGAGTGACTACAGTACCCTAGTTTGCATTATTAGATGATCTTGGTTAATTTGTGTTCATTTCATGCAAAGATACATGTAAAGGAAAATAAATTTTTGCATCTAAAGATTACATGTATATATATGAAAAATAACTTGTATATACTATACAAGGAAAATAACTTTCAGAAGAAAATACAAGAGTACAAGCATACATAAGAGGAT
Source organism: Chamaecyparis obtusa (assembly GCA_027943335.1). Lineage (NCBI taxonomy): Eukaryota > Viridiplantae > Streptophyta > Pinopsida > Cupressales > Cupressaceae > Chamaecyparis > Chamaecyparis obtusa. The sequence goes on along the minus strand of BSBK01004704.1, from coordinate 488,450 downwards.
GAACATAAATAACAAGGGTGCCATACATTGCCTGAAGTGATGATTTTTTACCTGGGTATGAATCTAGTGTGCCCCTGTGTGATCCAGAACTTGCAAAGAAAAGAGAGATGTGGGTTAGATAAAAAATATCTAAGCAATGAATGACATCCTATTACTGATACTCATCTACAATTATGCATGTACATAGTCAAGCCATACATTTTTGAAAGAAAAACCATGCTATAGGACATGTGCACTCAGAAGAATGTTACAGAGAGTAAATGGCTGCATTTATGTCTACATGAACACTTGGTGAGTCACTATTGTGACTACATCATTCAAACAGTGCAATGACAACACCAGATGTTGCTGTTTCATCTGGTGTTGCTGTGACATCATTTCCAAATGATGCACCCACAACAGTCACACACCATGCCCATCAGCACAAGGCAGTCATGAGAAAGCATGAGTAAGCAATGGAAGGGGCATACATCATCATCAAATCAGAGGAGAAAAGCATCAAATTTGCATATTAAAGGAGGAGTACATCATGGATTTCAAGTAAAGATCATAGCATCACAACATGGTTGGCAGCCCCAAGGAGGCCCCATTGCATGTAGTGAGTAAGCTACATCAAAACAAAGAGGTACATAAATCTGCATCATCTATACATTAATGCTATGGCATGGAGTATATTTGAATCTGCATTTTAAAGGATAAGTAAGAAAGCTACATGATGCTAGTGAAATTAACAAAGGTACAGATCTAATGAAGTAATGAAGCTACTCACATTCTATGTGCTTTGAGCCAATGAAATTTTTATCATCATGATTAAGTAATAATGCATTAAATGTCTTACTGATGTCCCTATTTGATTGGACAGTGCTCTATTTGTTATATTGCTGTTATCAAAATAGAATGGCAGTGGTGATTCAATGCATCTACAGCCTCAACCACATGGCGACATCGATCCAATAACAAAAAATACATTACAAATTCCAAGCTCATAGTCTCAATGAAATAAACAGTGTATAAAACAATATATGGTGTACAACAACAACAAGCATGCAATGACAACAATAACATTGCATGATGCCCGAGCTCAAATTCAAAATAGTAAGTGTATTAATGTATGATCTAATAGCAACAACCTCATTGATCATTACCTTTCACTCTATCATTATAGAAGAGATAACTACCTACAACTATATTTCATAATTCTCCTTTCACTGTTTGATTACCAACCAATCAAATAGGGACATGAGGTGCTCAAATAATGAGCTCATAAATAATGCATGATGCCCTAGCTTGCAGCCCACAAGCCATCAAGACATTTCCTCATGAAATGATCATAAACGAGGAGTACCACATAGTGAATATCAACAACAAAATAAATAAAGAGAGATCAAACACTTCACACAATGCCTTGAAGGTAATAGAAATGATGCCCTAGCTCTCAAAGCTCGTGGGTCATCAAGCATTCCAAATAAAAATATGTAAACAATGACAATATTAAACAGTGAGCTCATGAACAATGTATGTGTAATACCCCAAAATTGGCACCTTACAATTTTAATCAATTTTGGTGCATTCCTTCGAATTTCTACATCATCGAAATCCTATTGTACTAGACAATTCTGTCTCCTAATTGACTTTATTTAACTTGGTGTCAAATGCAAAAAACCCTAAATTTGCATTAATTATACACTATATTTAATTCCTAAATTTTTGACATTTATTGACTAAAAAATCCCTATGATTAATTAATTTAATTCTAAAGTCCTAGTGCTTTTAATTAAATTAATTCCACCCCCTTTAGCTAATACACATCAAAGGAATTAAATGTTATTTGGTTATTTAAATGAATTACTCTCATTTGGGTTTAATAATTCAAATAATTCAAAAATCCACCCATGTGACAATAATTCATTTTCTTAATTAAATAATTCCTTCAATTTGTCTCACCTTCCTCCATGGAAATGAAGAGTCAGCCGTTTCTTTCCAAGAAACTCTTCATCCTTCTCCCGGGCTCTTGTATATTATGAACCTCTTTTTCCTCATTTGAGGAGGCAAATTTTAGAGTACCCAAACTATAGTGGATTTTTGTCTCAATTCTCTCATATTTTCAAGCCTTTTCATTGCATATTAATATAATTTCATGTTAGTAGCATTTAATTGCATTCTCATCTTAATATAGTTTTTTAATTTTGTTAGTAGCTTAATTCTCATATTCATTTTCAAGTTTCTTAGAATAAATATGCGCTTTCATTCTTAGATTACAATAGCATCTTCATTTTAGATTAATTTCAATTTGATCATCTTCATAGCTTTCAAATACTCCATTTTAGAATTGGTCTAATGTTTGTTGGCTCTCGTTCTAAGAGTAATTCAAACACCCCATCTAAATAGGAGGCAATAGGTCGATTCGATTGAGTGTGCGAATTGGACAATTCATGTTCATTTTTGTGTACAATGATTGATCAATGACTATGTTGTGTCTATGGCTCAATTAGAGGTCAACATTTAGACATAAACATTTTGGCGCCCACCGTGGGGCAGAAAAATCATTTCTAGCCTCACTCTCGAAAGTTTTATTTAAAGCTCTGCCGTACGTCCATACTTCACTGTGTATGGAATCTCGTGCGAGTTTTTTGAGCATGTCGTGCGAAGTTGTGCTCTCAATAGCATTTTCTCACGTGAAGAAAGCATTATCTCGTGCAAGACCCTGCACTCGCACGAAGCCAGGCAATTGCTCGCGCGAAGCTTGCCATCAGAATTTGAAATTTCTCAGTTTTCTGTACTGTTCTATTGCTTTTTTTGACATTGTTATTTTTTGTGATTTTTATATATCTCTATTTTTCTGACAACATAACAGTGGGTTGCAGGATGATTGACCAAGACATAAAAAACTTGCTAACAGTTTTCTTGTAGGATGGTTGTCGAAGACTATTTTAAAATGTTGTGCTTATTTACTATTTTTACTCACATAGTATAACTAGGACCTTGTTAAATTTTTTTAAGGGTCTTGATAGTGAGCTAGGGTAATAGGCTCTTCATTATATGGAAGTGACACCCATGGATGAATCTGAGACCCAGATCTTTCTAGCATGATAGATACCTGGGGAAGCAAGCAAAAGGTAGTGAATCTTTAACACGTCTACTTGTTAGGGGATTATGCTCTTCTCTCTTTGAGAGAACCAGAAACCCAATAACTCGTGGATTGGTTAAAGAGGAACTAGCTCAGTGATAGACATGTCTTGTGTGTTTGGGTAAGGTGAAGAGGTAGAGAAGTATGCTCTTCTCTCTTTGAGAGAGTCAGAAAATCTGACCCTTGAATCCGAGCCAAGTTTGTGTCACCTTTAGAGGGCCTTCCGAAAGTTGAACCTTCGGGAACGACCCAAGTGAGTAAACACCTATTGCTGGTGATTCCACCTCACTATAATAAAAAAATATTTGTTGAGTCTAAAGGCTCCAAGCCATGTTAACTTCTTTCTCATGATTTTGACTATCATCTTGAGAAAGCTCTATCTATTGTACTGAGCAATGCCGCTCCTAGCCCTGCTTGCGGTGGTGTATGATTTTCAGGTGTCGGTGTGGCTGTGAGGCCCTAGCCCTATATCAGGGGCACCAAAGGTTAGTGTGAACGAAAGCCCACTAAAAACTTTCTTAGTTAGTTTCTTACTCGGATCACCTCTGAAAGGAGACATAATCTTTGTGTAGGGAGGTGGAAAAATCTCTCCCCTAGATTCTCACCTTAGGCATGCACCTGGACATTTGAAGGTGGTATATGACACTGGCCCCTACTTCAAGGGTAACCTTTGAACATATACTATTGAGTCTTTGGAAACACCAAAAATATGGGCGCCCTCTAGGGGGTGACACAGCTGTGTGAGGTGAACACATGCACATAAGCTGTGAGGCACAGATTTTGTCTTCTCTACCATTTTTTTGTAGGGATAACTAAGTGATTGTTTCAAGTCTTAAACTGTCCATCATGATTAAACAAAGACTCCCATGATTCTGCCAAGTTGCTTTCTCCTTGGTAGAACTATTTGCGACTACTTCTTGTGTCACCACTGCTTGATCTATAACTTCATGCTTGTAAATGATTGCTTGCAACATTCAAACTAAGATTGTTGATTCAAACTATCCTGAAACTATTTGAGAACTAGAAATTCTATTAGAGAACAGTCCATGCTATGTCTCAAAATCTAACTTTTATCTCAAAAATTATGTCGACCTATCAAAATTTGGTCTTTTTCCACGTGAGATTTTAGAACCTGAGCATTTCCTCGCATGAGATTTCATTCTCTCGCGTGTAGTCTAGAATTTTCTTGCACTAACAAGCACTTCCTTGTGCGAGTCTATACCCTGATTTTCAAAACAATGAGCTATTTCCCATTGACTGGTGAATTTTCTGCTTGATTTGATTTCTGCTTGAGGTCTATTTCCCTGTTCTCCTGTTGTTCACATTCTGAAATTGAGTGTCTCAATCTATGAACCGAATGATTACTGCTTAAACTCATATTGTCTCTCTGTTATTTGTCCTATCTTATTGTGCTTTTGTACCTTGCGATGCGATAGTCACATCTCAGCTGTTCTAGCCATACTCTTGACGATTCATGTTGGGTGCATTTCACATCTTGGCTGTTCTAGCCTCTCTTATCTCCTTTTTCACTATCCTAGAGACATAGTTCTAGCGTAATCCCAAGTCCTCTCTCATTACATTTTCATTTATGCCTGTTACGACTAGAAGTGGCAACACATTCCCCATCCGTGGTATCAGACAAGGTAGAGGTAGATCTTGTAATAAAGGAAGAGGTCATTCCAAACCTATTATCCAATTTGAGAGTTGTGAGGGATCCTCAAGTTCCTCTTCGTTGAGTACAATGAAAGACAACCCATCTCAATCATCATCTCTAGTGTTCCAGGAGTGTTATAATCCATTGTTTTAAACACAACTTGACTTATTGTTTCAAGAACAAGACAACTCATTGTTTTGTAACTTTGAGAGGCCACTTCCTCGGACTAAACCTATTACCATTATTGAACCTACTAAATCTATTGAACCTATCGACCCTTTTGATCCTGTTAATCGACCCTTTTAATCATTTTACTGAGTCTACACACACTGCACAATCCTACATTGATAAGATGGGAGACCCCTTCGACTTCCAACCGGGCCAATGCAACAAAAGTCATGACCAATCTCAAAACAACTAGTGCCCTGATCAATCTCAAAATGATCAACGTTACGATCAATCCCAAAATGATCAGAATCAAGACCAATCTCCGAACAAATCTCAAGGCGATCGACAACCATATCACTATCACCCTCCTCCACATGACCAAAGTCAAGATCAAGTCCTGAGCATTTACGAGATCCTTGGTAATGACGATGAGACGATAACCCAAAATGACATAGATGCTAAAAAAGCCAACAAGAGTCTTATCAAGATGATGGAGATCCTCCTTCTAGAAGAGAAGGAGAAATACTTTCTTGAGTTGGCCAAAAAAGGGGCCAAATTACCCCCAGACAACCAAGTCAAAACGCTTGTGGCCAAAGAAGAAGAAACTACGACCAAAAAGTTGCAAAAGATGATTCGAGACATGCAAGACCAAATTAGCCAACTTGTGAGGGATAAAGATAAACCTGTACAATAATTCACAATGGAAATCATCTATCCTTTCCCTTTCGATAATAGTCTTTGCATGCCACCTTTTCCCAAAGGCGTAGAGCTACCTAAATATGACAAATACTTGGGTACTACTGATCCCTAGGATCACTTGAGGGAGTTCGGTGCTCTATCTATGGAATTTATACATGATCAAATGTATCTTATGTGCCTCTTTCCTTGTAGCTTGGGTGGGTCAACTATGGAGTGGTTTTCTCGGTTACTCACTAGAATCAAATATTTTGACGAGATCACTAATCTATTTATCCAGCATTACTCACACAATATTCAACATCCAGTCAATATTGGAGACCTTTGTAATATGAAACAACGGCAAGGGGAGCCTTTCTTAGCATTTCTCCAAAGATGGAGACAACTATGTACAAAATATCCTCGCAAACTACCAGAGTCTGAGAGACTCGACATCTTTTTGGACAATCTTGTCCTAGATTTTGGATATCAAGTACAATTGCAAGGTCTCCTAACCTTTGATAGCATGATTAAACAAGCTGTGTGAATATAAGCATTTATAATTAAGAAAGGAGAGTTGAATTTGAATAAAGATAACAAACAAGGGTCTTCCTCAAAGAAAGATAAAGGGAATTTTTTCAACAATAATAGAGATGTTGTAAATGATGGAGTGGTTGCCAATGTGACCCCGAAGCCTGTAAAATCTATTTTCAATCTTTCCTCTAGTATACAGGTAGTCAAAGCTATTGAAAAGGCTACAACAGACACTCAGCAACCTTCAAGATTTGCTAAAAGCAAGCCTTGGGCATCCTGACCCAAGCACGAGTTCACGTCCTTAGGAGAACCCCTTGATGTGGTTTATAAGACTCTCCTACAAAACTAGATATTTTCTCCTTTGGAAAAGCATCTCTACGATCTGCAACCATGACTTCATTGGTGGAACAAAAATGCATATTGTGATTACCACCAAAATAAGGGCAATAAAACTTCTACTTGTCTCCAGCTATGCCATAAGGTCCAAGATTTGATTGACAATGGTGACATTGTCGTGGACAACCATAACAAGAATTCAAATCATTAGCCATTTAAAGATCCCTTTCCTCCTCATGAGAAAGGTGAATCTTCCAAGACTAAGAATACCAATGCCAAGGTTAACTACATATACACTACCAATGACAATATCATCAACATGGTTGAACCTTTTGAGGTTGAGTATTGCGATGTGATTACTATTAAGGGGAGTGAGGATGCTCCTAAGCCTAAGACTCCATTTGTCTTGCGAGGCCCCATGTCTCATTCTTCCAAACCTGAATCATCTCAGGATTGCACAAACGTAGTTACTCGCTCTCATGCGAAAATCACCATTAAGGGTCCTGACCCTTCTACATTCACTCCGAAGAAACCTGTAGATAAAGCTGTTGTTGGTCCTACCAACAAGAACTCTAAATTAGTCCCTATGCCTAGCACAACTAATTATAGCATTCTAGACCAGCTGTAACATACCAACTCTGAGATCACTATCTTTGAGTTGTTGAATATCTCGCTCGCTCATAGGGAGATTCTGGATAAAGACCTCACCAAGGAAAATGTCCCAAAAGATTTGGATTTTTGATCGGTTTTAATCCATGGTGGGTCACCTGACCTGACCTCACTATTTTTCCTTTTCTGAAGAAGATGACCATTCGCTGAGCCATCCGCACAATGCTCCTTTGCATATAGAAGTCATGATAGGTCCAAAGTGCATCCACCATGTCCTCATTGACAATAGTGTTAGCCTCAATATTTTCTCTACTAAGTTGCTCACCCAATTAGGCTATGATGAAGATTGCATAGATGCCCGTAAGAAAATCACCATTAAGGCATATGATGAAGAAGAACACAAATCCAAAGGTCTGGTTGTGCTACCCATTCGAGTTGGACCTGTTGAAAGAGATGTCATTTGTCAAGTTCTAGATATTCCTTTGGCATATAATATACTGTTGGCTAGACCATGGATCCATGAAATGTAGGCGGTTCCATCCACATATCACCAATGTATCAAGTTCCCGTTCCACGGAGCAGAAGTGACAGTACCTACCATACCAATTATTCTTGCAACACACTCACACAATCTATAGAAAGTCTTGTCCCAACTAATAGAGAGTCCACTGAATTCTATGATGCCATGCTCAAAGAAATGGAACAGACTTTGAAGCTTAAGGATACAGGCATGGGAGGGTATCAAATTGAACCTGTGTTATCATTAGTAGCTCCACCTCCGTCTCCGCATTCCTATGGGAGACCCTCTGAGAATAACAAACCTTTTGCTTGTTCTCCCAAAATAATCTATGATGGTGCCTTTGTCAAGGCCACAACGCTATTAGAAGATGAAGATGAGGAAAGGGCTATTACAACTTGTCTTTACAAAGGAAAAGAAAAATTTGAACAAATCACTCCTGCTCGTGACTTAGAACAAGAACCATATAGTGAAGCCTTCAAAATCATGAAGCACTTCAGTTATAAAGGGAGTGGACCTATAGGGATTAATGATAATGGTTTGCTTAAACCAATTGAAGCCACATGTCATCGCACCAAGGACACCACAGGTCTAGGCTTCAAGAAAATCCCATTTCATCTAGGGATTAACAAGTTTGTACTAGAGCTAGAACCAGAACCAGAACCAGAATCAGAATTCCAGCCAAAATGTGAGGACATTACCACAACTGATAAATCAGAGAATAGTTCTGACGAGGATACTTTTCCATATCCTATTCCCCTAGAATTTGTTGCACTCTTTGCAGAACCAGATGAACCTATTATACCTGTCCACCTGGTAGAGACTGATAGTGATTCCGATGACACCGATTCAGTGCATTGACTCACATATGACCGATGGAGAGAAATACAAATGGTTGATCCCAATTTTCAGGGTGAATGGTACATACCACCGCATTTCCAAAAGTAGTTTGAACAAGATCAACTTCAACAAACCATTAATACTACAAGAGATGAAGATGAGTCAGATGGTACATCTAGTGTTGATGAAATTCCCATATCAAGCATCACTGACTCACATGAATATGAGTTTGAATCTCTATCTGATGCCACTTTTGATAAAGATATAGATGTTGTTCATGTGTATGAAAACCTTTTCAAAGTAGGTGAAGGGTCTAGTGTTAGGACGACCGAGTGTGAATTTACTAACGCTGACATTCCCTCTACTTCTACTATGAGGACTCGAGAGGAATCGAACACACCTTTGGATGAGATCGCTCTAGGTCTTGACTTACTCATCCATGCTTTTGATGGCTATACTATGAATGCACTTGAAGCTACCACTTCTCTTTCACTCCACCATCCCAAACTTATCAACTAGAACTCTCCCTCTCCAGCTAGCGAAGTCCTTATGTTCCAGAATGACTACACTCTTGCCTGTTATCTTAATGATGTTGAACCTATATTTTTATCCACCAGTGAAGACAATATCAATATGACCGAAGTTGATATCAAGTATCTTAGTCATAAAATTAAAACAAAAAAGAATAGGTGCTCTGATGGTGAAAACCACATTGTGGCGGTGTCAGAGCCGAAAAAAGTAAAAATAAAAGACTTATCCGAGGGTGAAAACCTCTCTAAGGTGCCTAAGGATGAGATACTTGATACACTTCCCAGTCATTTTCAAGAGAGATCATTAGTATTGATTGAGCCAACCCAACCAATGAACTTGGGCATGGAAGCTACACCTCAGATTATTCATTTAGCACAGTCTTTATCTATAAAAGAGAAAGAAGAGTTCACCAATTTCTTTTGAAGCAAGAAAATCAATTTTGCATGGACTTACTCTGATATGCCTAGATTGGATCTCAATCTAATCATGCATCAACTATCTATTGCACCAGGTGTTAAGCCTGTCAAACAAAAGCTTTGAAAGATGCATCCACATGTGACACTTTTAGTCAAGGCTGAGTTAGAAAAACTTCTCAAAGCTAGTTTCATCAGAGCTATTGACTATGTAGAGTGGATCTCTAATATTGTTCTAGTTGCAAAGCATGATAAATCTATCCACGTGTGCACATACTTTAGAGACCTGAATAAAGCATGTCCTAAAGATGATTTTCCATTACCCAATATTGACATGATAGTGGACATGACAGCTGGCTACCAAATGTATTCTCTAATGGATGGCTTTTCCAGTTATAATCCAATAAAAATCATGCCAGAAGACCAAGAAAAGACAACCTTCACATGTTCTTGGGGAACATTCTATTGGAATGTCATGCCCTTCGGACTTAAAAATGCCAGAACTACATATCAAAGAGCTATCACTACTATTTTTCATGACATGATGCACAAAACAATGGAAGACTAGTTAGATGACACTTTGGCTAAAAGCATCCAGCGGAAAACACATCTTGCAGATCTAGGTCCCATACTGGATAGAATGGAACAATTTAGTCTTAGACTCATTCCGAAAAAGTTTGCATTTGGTGTCACTTCTGGCAAGTTGTTGGGTTATATCATATCTACTAAAGGCATAGAGGTAGATCCCAAGAAATTTCAAGCTATCATGGAGATGCCTGCACCAAAGAACATTAGTCAGATGAGAGGACTTCGAGGTAGACTGCAATCTATTTGGTGCTTCATTGCACAACTAGCCGATAAGTCACAACCATTCACCAAAACTCTACACAAAGGTGTGACTTATGAGTGGAATGAAGAATGTGACAAAGGGCTCACTCAAATCAAACAATATCTTGCAAATCCACCAATCTTGATGCCTCCTATTCATGGGAAGCCACTCATCCTTTATATTTCAGCTACAAACACATCTCTGGGTGCTCTTTTGGCTCAAGACAAAAATAACAAGGAAAGAGCCATTTATTATATCAACAGAACTCTGGTCTCTTATGAGATGAACTATTTAGTCATTAAAAAGCTTGTCTAGCAGTGGTGTTTGCTTCATAGAAATTATGACACTATATGCTAGCTCACACTACGAGACTTATTGCTAAAATTGATCCATTAAAGTACTTACTCAGTAAAGTTGCTCTCACAGGAAGACTGGCAAAATGGGTCATGATACTCAGTGAGTTTGACATTGAGTATGTAGAGAGAAAGGCCATTAAAGGGAAAGTGATTGCAGATCAACTGGTAGAAGCTCCTCTCAGGGATCATCAACCATTGAAAATTGAATTTCTAGATGAGTCTATAATGCTTCTTACACATCAAACATGGAATATGTTCTTTGATGGCTCATTTACCCAACAGGGGTCGGGTGCCGGAATACTGTTTGTCACACCACAGAGGTACTCTTTACCAAAGGCTTACAAAATGTTGTTCCCTTGCACAAATAACATCATAGAATATGAAGCTTTAATCAATGGCATGAAGATAGCTATTGAATGGCGTGTGGATGAACTTAAGGTCTTTGGAGACTCACAATTGGTCGTCAATCAAGTTAATGATATCTATCAAACCAAGGATGAAAAGTTGGTGCCTTATAAATGAATGGTTAATGACCTAAAAAAGTACTTTACACACATTACTTTCCAGTAGATTCCAAGAGTAGATAATAAAGTAGCTGATGCCATGGAAACCCTTGCCTCCATGCTACAGATGTCAGAAAATGACTTCAGACATGAATTCCTGGTGGAGACATTACGCTACCCAACCTACAATACTCATGACTCCAAGATGATCTATTCAGTTATTGGACATGATTCATCTCACTACCATCATATTTACTCCTACCTCTGGGATCAAATTATTCTAGACACTTATACTCAGAATGAAAAATGCCACCTAATTCGTAGTGCTTCACGATATGTCAAGTGGCTAACGACTTGTATAGACAAGGTCTAGATGGTACCCTCTTTAGGTGTCTAGAACTCGATGAGTCCAAACATACGTTAGCTAAGGTGCATGAAGACATCTGTGGTTCTCATTCGAGCAACTTGACATTGGCTCGTAAACTTATTAGAGCTGGTTACTACTGGCTAGATATGGAAAAATAAGCTATACAATATGCCAAATCTTGCAAACAATGCCAATTACACAGAAATTTGATACATGCTCTTGCCAAGGAGCTCATTCCATTCATCAGTTTCTGGCCATTTCAACAATGGGCCTTTGACTTGGTGGGTCAGATACATCCATCTTCCTCAAGAGGGCACAAGTTCATTATCTCTACCATAGATTATTTTACTAAGTGGGTCAAGGCAGTGCATATAACTATAACTGATGGAAAATCTATCGCAAGGTTCATATTGAATTACATCATCTATAGATATGGTGTACCCTCCTCAATAATCACTAACAATGGGGGGAAGTTCAAGAATAAGGATATAAAGGAATTATGTACTAAGTTTGGAATCATTCAGCATTGGTCCTTGATCTATTATCCCCAGGGTAATGGACAGGCAGAAGCTTCCAATAAGACAATCCTCAAGATCCTGCACAGAATAGCTCACAAATCTGTTAGAGATTGGCACCTCCAAATTAATCCAGCTTTATGGGCCTACATAACAAGCATTCAAACTCCAATAGGGGCCACACCCTTTGCCTTAGTCTACGACGTAGATGCTATGTTGCCTATTGAGGTCGAGATTCCTACATTGCGAGTCTCTCTGAGGAACCTCATTACTGATGAAGACATTAGAATATCTCGGCTGCAAGAGCTAGAGTTACTAGATGAACATCGACAAGTGGCATTAGATCATCTAAGAGAATACCAAAAAATAATAATTAAGAGCTACAATAAGAAAGTAAGACCAAGGGAATTCCAAGTAGGTGATCTCATCCCGAGAGAGAACCCCAAGAATCAACAACAACAGATATAGAAAGGAAAGTTTGAACCAAACTGGCTCGGTCCATACATTATCATTGCAACATTTGGGTCTGGTGCTTACCAACTATCTACTATTGAAGGAGAACAAATCAAAGAGCTGATCAACACTCTGCACCTGAAAAGATTCTACAGTTGAGACATTCTTTGTGTGCTCCTGTACATACTTTATTTTGAAAAAATCCTAAAAATTGCAAAATGTCCTAAAAAAATGATCATCTTAGTGAAAACTTGGTAAATAGGTGCCTTGATAATAATCAAAAAAGTGAAAAATTCAAAAATACAAAAAAAGTGAAAAATTCAAAAATACAAAAAATCAAAAAGAGAAAAGTACAAAATAATTGAAAAAGAAAAAATGTGCCATTGATGAAAACCTGGCAAACAAACGTCATGGTAGCAAAAATAGAATCTCTGCCAAGATGGTGAAAACCTGGTAAATAGGCACCTCTTGTTCCCTAATGCTATACCTATTGCAACACCACTTGGCTCTTGCTTTCCTGCTTTAGTTCATTTCCTTCTTTAGTTTGCCAGCTCATGCACTTGCTTTTAGTTACTTTCTAGATTATGCTCGCCTCTACATTGATTGAAACTGGTCATACTTGGGGGCACCTTCCTGGTCTAGGGGACATTGTCCTATCATTTTCAGAGGATTTTCCTTGCATCAGTCACCAGTGGTTCTCACCGCGTCTTCCTATTGATGCCTAGCTATTATTGAGATTTCTCTCCTTGAGGATCTCTCGTGTATCAGTTGCTAGTGGTTCTCACTATGCCTACCTACTGATACCTAGCTCTCATTCGAATCCCTCTCTTTCAGGATCTCTTGTACATTAGTCACCAGTGGATCTCACTGTGTCTGCCTACTGATGTTTCGTTCGCTCTTAGATCTCTCTCCTTGAGAATCTTCCTTGTTTCGGTCACCAGTGTTTCTCACTACGTCTGCCTTCTGATACTTGGTTAGTGCTCTAATATCTACTTGAGACTTCATCTCTTGCAATAGTCACCAGTGATCCTCACTGTGTTTGCCTACTATCGCTGTCCTATTGAGACTTTGAACGTTGTATATTTTTGATTCGACATTAATCCGCTTAAACTAAAAATTGAAACTAGATTTGTAACTCTCTAAAGCATGCTGAGCTTTTCCTTCGAGTGCTTGTTTTGTTTCTTTATCATTTCCCCTCGAGTGAATCTCAGATGTCTGTCTTGATTGAGAAACATGAAGATTGGGGGGCATGGTCTTTCCTTTGCTTTATGTTTGTTGGTTTAGTTCCAATGATCCAATGAATCTACATAAGAGGGGTGTCCACTATGAGATCCTTCATCTCATGTTGGATGGCCATGTGTACCTCGACTCCTTTTATATGGAAACTTTGGTGAGGTTGGTTCTTCTCCTTGTTTGTTTGAGTGACTTCTTTCTGCTACAAGTGGAATCGCAAACGCTCATCCTATGAAGTGAACGTAAGGGTCACTGTGAGCACCTTGATATGGTTATCATTCACTTAGAAAAATGAGGAACTCTCGTGTGTCTAGCATTTTTGTATGCAAGCAACATTTAGGTCATTCTAGCAATTGTTCTTTAATGCTTATGTTAACTTGCTAAATTAAAAGGAATAGGTGTTCAGGTCATTTGAGCTTCTTGTGCCTTAATGCTTACACCTCATTCTGATAAATCCAAGACTAATATCATATTCATATTCTCATGATTGCAATGTCAGTGAGGGTTGTATGACATCCTATGACTATTTGTTACTAAAAACTCTATGATGATAATAAAGTGGGTCCAACAACCAAGTCCTAGGGTTTGCATTTAGCTTAGGCTTTCATTTTCATTCTTAGGCTTGCATTGAGATAGTGTTTTGGTGCTCTCTTTATTGTCTTATTCTAGATTTATTCATCGAGGGTTCTCATCTTTAGTCCTGGGTTCATCTTGGCTACACAAGTGTCTGATCCTCACTCTCGATCTTCAAACATTCTTTTGGTTAGTACCTGTCATGTATTGTGACATCGTACATGAGATGATTAGTACCATATCCATTGCATTTCCATTTGCATCCATAAAATCATGTGCATACATTTTACATTTACATATTCATATACATGTGCATTCATTATAATCATAAATCAAATCATACATTGCATTTATTCATATATCATATATCATCTATCATTGCATTCCACATTGCATACTCATATATAAAATAAAACATGTGCATATTCATTTGCATATACATAAAGGAATCATGTACATCTCATATCTAATCCATACATCTAATCATATAGGAAACAACTCATAAACATCAACATAAAAGCAATATATGCACAAGTACAATGATGCCAAAAGTCGAGCTCATATATATATCGATCCATGTCAGTACAATCAAAAGAATGGTGCTACTGGAGAACAATATATCAAAAATGGGGCAAAATACATCAATGTATATCATATATCCTAGAGCTAACTTTGCCGTGGTGGAGGTGGAGGTGGTGGTCCTTGCGGTGGTTCCTGTGGCGGTGCCTGTGGAGGTGGTCCTGGTGGAATGGCCTGTGCCCCAGCATACTCTAAAAATGGAAGAACCTACTCTGCTAGATCTGACACTACCCCCACACAAGCTGCATAATAATAGGCTGACTATGCAGCCTCATATCTCACCTCAAGATGTGACCTAGCCAGTACCTCCTGGAGACCTCTAATCTCTCGATCCCGCTCTGCTACTTGGGTCTCCTGCATGATGACTTGAGTGTGAAAGTCATCCCACTCCCACTGCACCTACCTAATCCTCTCTCAACTCTTTTTAAGAGCCTCCTATAACTGTGGTACCTACCCTCCCACAGGTGGATCCTGCATGTCTATAACATCACCCTGCGCCCCCTTGTCAGGAGGTGGCTGCTGAGAGGTGTCTCCTATCCTTTGCTTGGTGGAATTATCCTTGGTCCTGCTACCACCAACACCTGCATCTGACCCCATCTATCTTAGAGGAATGGGGGTTTATCTAGTCCTTAGTCTCAGAACCCTCTTCTGTTGCTGCTGAGCAACCTGCTGCTATGTAGGCTGCTGTTGTGTAGGTTGTTGCTATACTAGTATCTACTACTACTATGGTATCTACTGCTGTGCGAGTGTCTACTACTACTGTGCTTGCTACTGCACAAGTTGCTACTGTACCACCTATTGTACCTGCTGGCCCATGCCAATAGGATCTGTAAACCTAGGATATGGATGCACCAAGATATAATCCCTGTATGCAGGTGTCACCCTTGCATTGGTCACATCTGCCATGTAATCCCACCAAGCTGGTGGTATCTGTGCCTTGATCATGCATCTACCCTAGTCTAACCTAGGCTTCCAACCCTTCTTCATCTCATCGATGAATCAGGCATAGGTGCAGTACTCCTGGGAGGCGTCCTATGGTTTTCTGAACTATCGTAAAACCCATGTGAGCAGGAAGCACTCAATGATACTGATGGTTCACCTAATCAAAGGATGTGAGAAGAACATATGTGGCTGCTCGTGCTAGGCATCATCCCATATCTCTGTAGTGGCCCATGGCTTGGGGAATCTCTTCACTAGGGGCATCTTTGGGCCTCACATCTTGTCATTTTGTTATCTATCTTTTAGGTATCTGAGAAATATAACTCAGATCCTCGAGGATCAAGCTTCATTCTAGAGATGGTTCTCAAAATCTCATTAGGTATTGGGGCAATCTAACCCTAATCCCTGAAAGTAAAGCTTCATTCTAGAGATGGCTCTCAAAAACTCTTTTAGACTGTTATCTGGGCAATCTAACTTAGGTCTCAGAGGACTAAGCTTCGTTCTAGAGATGGTCCTAAATATACATCAGTTACCATGCAATCAAAGGGTATTGGGGCAATCTAACCCTGATTTTAGTCTTCTCTCAAGTGGTAATCTGATCGAGGTCTTTGCAATCTAACTTAGACTTTAGAGAATCATGCTTTGTTCTGAAGTTGGTTCTGTAACTCAATCTGATTGGTGTCTTGGCATTCTAGCCTTGACTTCCGAGGGTTAAACTATGTTCTAGAGATAATCCTAAAACCTCATCATTTTTCACATCAGACCATTCTTTGAATCAACGCGCTACTCGCACATCAATTCAAAGAGGGGTAAAATGTAATACCCTGAAATTGGCACCTTACAATTCTAATCAATTTTGGTGCATTCCTTTGAATTTCTACATCATCGAAGTCCTATTGTACTAGGCAATTCTATCTCCTAATTGACTTTATTTGACTTGGTGTCAAATGCAAAAACCTTAAATTTGCATTAATTATACACTATATTTAATTCCTAAATTTTTGACATTTATTGGCTAAAAAATCCCTATGATTAATTAATTTAATTCTAAAGTCCTAGTGCTTTTAATTAAATTAATTACACCCCCTTTACTAATACACATCAAAGGAATTAAATGTTATTTGGTTATTTAAATGAATTACTCTCATTTGGGTTTAATAATTTAAATAATTCGAAAAGCCACCCATGTGGCAATAATTCATTTTCTTAATTAAATAATTCCTTCAATTTGTCTCACCTTCCTCCATGAAAATGAAGAGTCAGTCATTTCTTTCCAAGAAACTCTTCATCCTTCTCTCGGGCTCTTCTATATTATGAACCTCTTTTTCCTCATTTGAGGAGGCAAATTTTAGAGTACCAAAACTATAGTGGATTTTTGTCTCAATTCTCTCATATTTTCAAGCTTTTTCATTGCATATTAATATAATTTCATGTTAGTAGCATTTAATTGCATTCTCATCTTAATATAGTTTTTTAATTTTGTTAGTAGCTTAATTCTCATATTCATTTTCAAGTTTCTTAGAATAAATCTGCACTTTTATTCTTAGATTACAATAGCATCTTCATAGCTTTCAAATCCTCCATTTTAGAATTGGTCTAATGGTTGTTGGCTCTCGTTATGAGAGTAATTCAAACACCCCATCTAAATAGGAGGCAACATGAGGCAACAGGTCGATTTGATTGAGTGTGTGAATTGGACAATTCATGTTCATTTTTCATGTACAATGATTGAGAAATGACTATGTTGTGTCTATTACTGAATTAGAGGTCAACACTATTACTGAATTAGAGGTCAACATTCAGACATAAACAATATGATGCCCTAGCTTGCAGCCCACGAGCCATCAAGATATTTCCTCATGAAATGATCATAAACAAGGAGCACCACATAGTGAATATCAACACCAAAACAAATAAAGAGAGATCAAACACTTCACACAATATATGTTATTTTATAAGATTTTATTAAGACTAAATATATTGTTTTATGAGCTCACTGTTTGAGCACCTCATGTCCCTATTTGATTGGTCAGTGCTCTATTTGTTATATTGATGCTATTAGATCAACTAGGGACATCAATAATAAAATAAGGACATCAGTAATAAAATAATACACTTACTATTTTGAATTTGAGCTCATAAAGATTAAGATATCCCTATTTTATTATTGATGTCCCTATTTACATCTTTTCATCAAATGACCCAAAAACATCAAGAATGGTCCTATATGGTCACTAATAGCCAACTTTCAGAAGAATATGAATGAATGCAAATATACATAAGTGGATGAACATAAATAATGAAGGTACCAAACATTGCCTGAAGTAATGAAGTGTTGACCCAGGGTTCAATCCAGTATGCTCTTGTATGATCCAAAAATTGCAAGGAAGGAAAAGATGGGGTTAGATCCAAAGGAGCTAAGAATGTCTTGCACCCTATTACTGATCCCCATCTACAATTATGCATGTGCATAGTCAAGCCATACACTTCTAAAATGAACTATGCTATAGAACATGTGCACTCAGGAAACATATGCATGCAGTGAGTAAATCAAGACCAAAATGGAGCAAAAAGTATGATGTGAAATGTGTTATCAAGAAAAACCTTATGGGCTGTGAGTCAACATGGTATATATGTTGTTTATACAAGATCAGTAAAAGGACATCTACAACCTCAACAACATGGCAATATTAATGCAATAACAGGAAATACATTACAAATGCCAAGCTCATGGTCTCAATGAAATAAACAGTGTATAAAACAATATATGATGCCCGAGCTCAAATTCAAAACACTAAGTGTATTAATGTATGATCTAATAGTAGCAACCTCATTAATCATTACCTTTGAATCCTCCATCATTATAGAAGAGATAACCACCTACAACTATATTTTATAATTCCTCCTTTGAATTCATAGGTTAGTTTAAAATGGAGAAAGTATACAAAATCACCAATTTAATCCCAAAATTTCATAACATTGCATTCTTGTTGCTGTTATGGTGCACAACAGTAGCAAGCATGCAATGACAACAATAACATTGCATGATGCCTGAGCTCAAATTAAAAATAGTAAGTGTATTATTTTATTACTAATGTCCCTATTTGATGTCCCTATTTTATTACTGATGTCCCTATTTGATCTAATAACATCAATATAACAAACATAGCACCGACCAATCAAATAGGGACATTAGGTGCTTAAACAGTGAGCTCATAAACAATGCATGAAGCTCTAGCTTGCAGCCCATGAGCCATCAAGACATTTTCTCATGAAATGATCATAAACGGGAGTACCACATAGTGAATATCAACAACAAAACAAACAAAGAGAGATCAAACACTTCACACAATGTATGTTGTTTTATAAGATTTTATTACTTGATTATATATATATATATATATATATATATATATATATATATATATATATATATATATATATATATATATATTTTATGACAAGATTTTCAAAAGTATATCATAATTAAAGGCATGTGAATTCATATTGTACTTAATCTGAATGCCACTATGTAATGTTTTTACTTACGATATTTCAAGACCCCTCTCCATTTTAAACTAACCTATGACTTCAAAGGAGGAATTATGAAATATAGTTGTAGGCATGAAATAAATAGTGTATAAAACAATATATCGTGCACAACAACAACAAGCATGAAATGACAACAATAACATTGCATGATGCCCAAGCTCAAATTCAAAACCGTAAGTGTATTAATGTATGATCTAATAGAAGTAACCTCATTGATCATTACCTTTCACTCCTCCATCATTATAGAAGAGATAACTACCTACAACTATATTTCATAATTCCTCCTTTGAAGTCATAGGTTAGTTTAAAATGGAGAAAGTATACAAACTCACCAATTTAATCCCAAAATATCATATAGCTGAAATTAATCGCATCTCACAAATGTATAGATTATACTACATACCATTGTATTATATATATCAAGTATAATTATGAGTTTACATCATATATTTAGTCTTAATTAAATCTTATAAAATAACATAAAACTAACCCAAAATACTTTGTCTTAATAAAATCTTAATAAAACAATATATTTAGTCTTAAATAAATCTTATAAAATAACATATATTGTGTGAAGTGTTTGATCTCTCTTTATTTGTTTTGTTGTTGATATTCACTATGTGGTACTCCCCATTTATGATCATTTCATGAGGAAATGTCTTGATGGCTCACAGGCTGCAAGCTAGGGCATCATGTATTGTTTACGAGCTCACTGTTTGAGCACCTTATGTCCCTATTTGATTGGCTGGTGCTCAAATAGTGAGCTCATAAAAAATGCATGATGCCCTAGCTTGCAACCCCCGAGCCATCAAGACATTTCCTCATGAAATGATCATAAACAGGGAGTACCACATAGTGAATATCAATAACAAAACAAATAAAGAGAGATCAAACACTTCACACAATGCCTTGAAGGTAATAGAAACGATGCCCTAGCCCTCAAAGCTTACGAGTCATCAAGCATTCCAAATGAAAAGATGTAAACAATGCCAGTGTTAAACAATAAGCTCATGAACAATGTATGATGCCATAGCTTGCAGTCCGCAAGCCATCAAGACATTTCCTCATGAAATGATCATAAATGGGGAGTACCACATAGCTAGTGAATTTCAATAGCAAAAAAAATAAAGAGAGATAAAACACTTCACACAATATATGTTTTTTTATAAGATTTTATTAAGACTAAATATATTATTTTATTAAGACAAAGTATTTTGGGTTAGTTTTATGTTGTTTTATAAGATATTTATTAAAACTAAATATATGATGTAAACTCAATATAACAAATAGAGCATCGACCAATCAAATAGGGACATGAGGTGCTCAAATAGTGAGCTTATAAATAATGTATGATGCCCTAGCTTGCAGCCCACTAGCCATCAAGACATTTCCTCATGAAATGATCGTAAACGGGAGTACCACATAGTGAATATAAACAACAGAACAAATAAAAAGAGATCAGACACTTCACACAATGCCTTGAAGGTATTAGCAACGATGCTCTAGCTCTCAAAGTTCGCGAGTCATCAAGCATTCCAAATGCAAAGATGTAAACAATGCCAGTATTAACATTCATATTTTTCCATTAAATCAACAAATGCCATCAAAATGAAATTGAGTTAATGAGAAGACAAAGCTCGAATGCCTACCTCAAGTCATGGCTTCCATATAAAGATCAAATGCTACGGAACTATGTTATAAAATTTCATGCCAAATTTCAAGGCATGCAATTTTATAATTGTACATATATTTCTTCGACTCCCCCACATTGTAAACTCAATGCCTAGGAGAAAAATGTATGATGTCAAAAAGTATAAAATTTCACGCGTTGAAATTTTATAACATAGTTCCTTAGCAACTGCCATATGAAGAGTAGTGCAAGGTGGCAACTTTCCCATTTTACCACAGTTAGGGCCCTCTTTAACCATGCTTTATGAGATTTATGTTTTTTTTAAAAATGAAGACAAAGATTATCTTAATTTGTTATCTTTAAATTTTATTCATTTTATGATTTTTAAAATTGAAATAAAAAATATAAACTTTTAAGAAACTTTTACATCTTTTCATCAAATGACCCAAAAACATCAAGAATTATCATATATAGTCGCTAATAGCCAAATTTCAAAAGAATATGAATGAATGGAAACATACATAAGTGGATGAACATAAATAATGAAGGTACCAGACATTGCCTGAAGTAATGAAGTGTTGACCCAGGGTTCAATCCAGTATGCTCTTGTATGATCCAAAACCTGCAAGGAAGGAAAAGATGGGGTTAGATCCAAAGGATCTAAGCAATGCCTGGAACCCTATTACTGATCCTCATCTACAATTATGCATGTGCATAGTCAAGCCATACACTTCTAAAATGAACTATGCTATAGAACATGTGCACTCAGGAAACATATGCACACAGTGAGTAAATCAAGACCAAAATGGAGCAAAAAGTATGATGTCAAATGTGTTATCAAGCAACACCTCATGGGATATGAGTCAACATGGTATATATGTTGTTTATACAAGATCAGTAAAAGGACATCTACAACCTCAACAACATGGCACTATTAATCCAATAACAGGAAATATATTATAGATCATTGTGACAAGTATTCTTAATTCAAATTTATGACTAAGTGTTACAACTAAGAAATGTAAATTAGGTTGACTTCCAAACACCATAGGAAACTTTAGCATATCATGTTTGATGAAAATGATAATGAAATTTGGCATGTATGGGTAAAGGAATCATTCAGTCATCATTTTGTTTGGGCTATGGTTTTCATGTATAGTGTTTGTAAAAGTTTTCATCCTTAAACTAAACCTATCCTTTCTAGTATCCAGATTATTGATGCTTCTATTGGTATTAATTTGGATGCTAGTGTAATACCCCAAAAATGGGCTATAGGTTCATTAACCTCCTATATTGACACATTGAACGAAATCAATATCAAAGTCCTAACCTAAGGCACATCGGCACATTATCGAATCTTAATTGATTATCATAAATTCTACATCAGGGAATATTCCTAGTAATATTCCTAATTATCATAATTATCTTTAATTTAATAATTATTTGGTGATAAATCCTATTTATACTAAACTCTAATTAATTGAATATTCTCAATAGTTAATTAATTAGATTTAATTCTACCACTTAATTGTTTAATTGAAGTTAATTCTATTTATTCCTAAATTGTATTATTTAAATTTTGACAATAAATCCAAAATCCTATGAATAATTGATTAAATTCTTATTTAATTAATTAAAGCAAGTTGTCAATTTTTAATAATATTGTTTTTGAATAAAAGTTTGAAAAATAATTGATTAACCCATAAATCAATTATTTTATTTTTCAAAATCAATTAAGCTGGAAATAAATCACTTTATTATTAAATTAATTCATAAATAAAACATGCACAATCAAGAAAAGCAGACAACTATCAATTATCAATTAAAGCTAAACTCTATTTTGAGTTGAATTCTGCTTTTGTATATTTTTGTGAGTTAATTATCCTTTATTTCAAAATAACTCAAAAATCAACCTGAGTTATTTGAGTGATTTATGGCTTTTTTTCATGCACCTCCAAAGCCCTTGATTTCTATAAATTAAGGCTTCAACTCTTCATTATCGATCCATCCACAAATTGCACACTCATGCTGCTGAATTGGAGACTGAAGAATCGATCTTAAAAATTTGAGTTGTTGTGAGGTTTTCATTTATTATTGCATAGTATCCATATCATTTAGAATATCATTGATAGATCATTTTAACATATCAATTTTCATATAGCATAGATTCATATCAAGTTTTTATCATAATTGCATAGAAAAACCAAAAAGAAATAGATTAATAGCATTCATTTCATATCTAGATTTTGCATTCAAATCCTTCGTTTAGGTGTCGTTAAGGTCACTGATCTCGATATAATCTGAGAATACATACTCTCATCTACTAGAAGGCAGTAAATCACTTGGTTAGTTTAGTTTTCAATTACTTCCACGATTTCAATTTTAAGCTAACCTCTAATGTTTTACTGAACTGTTGTGTCTACAGATCAGGTACAAAATTCACACACACATTTTTGGCACCCATTGTGGGGCCCTAAAATGGGTTTCCCTTCAAATTTTATCAATTCCTATCATTTTCTTATCTTTTTTTGTTCCAAGCTACGATTTTTATTCTCTGTCCACATAATTTTTGTATGATTTTTGTCAGAAACTCATACCAGGAGATACCCACTATCGTACAATAGTTGATTTGATCGAGGATCGCATAAGCAGAAACTCACTATTGTCTAGAAGCTCGATTGTTGTTTGATATGATACCTAGTGTCGTATGAGTTTTTGGACTGTCATCTGGAAGGTAACCCACTATCGTACGAGTTTCAATGCCAGGATTCAATTGTCCTTTCACCTTTTCAGGTAGTTTGTCAAATTTGGTTTTCAGATTTTGACTAACAGCTAACCCTAACAATTGAAACTCTCTATTTTTGATTTATTTTCACTGGTTGTTGATTGGAAAAAATGAAAAAATTGCTAAAAGTAGGTAAGAATATACTAAGCACTTTGTGAGGAATTAAGGTAACCTTCTCAGCTGATAACATTTCAATTTGGATTAAAATGAACATCTTGCGTGTCTAACTTGAGTGCCTTTCTTTTCCATATCACACATTTCATTTGGGCTCTAAAAATGAACATAGATTTTCTTTCAGCATCTTTGTTACACATAGTAAATAGGCCCTATGAACACTATTCATGGCTCTTGAGAGAGTGAATTTCCAGTGAAATTCTTCTCAACGAAGGAACCCTTGTAGGTAGGGAGGATACTGAGGGAGTCTCACGTTCCACTAGATCCGCGTGTCTTCAAATTTTGATCTATGCATTCTCTCTCCGGAGAGGTTGATAGATCATAAGGGGTTGACGTCATAGATCTTTGTGAGATAATCTTGGTCTTAGCGTGTCAGATTAATCTATTTGCTTTGTTTGGGTTAAAAGTGAAAAGGCTAGAGGATTATGCTCTACTCCCTTTTTGGGTAGTAATAGAAACTCAAATCCTTGAATTTGGAACCAGTCTCCATATGGTATATTTTGTGAGTCACATTTAGAGAGGGTTAACCATAGTGGACATTCCCTTAATTGGGTCAACCACGTTGATGGAACCTCAAGCGGTAATAACCATTTTCACTGTGGTAGTGACAACCGCTATATAAATGTCCTATTGGAAGAAATCTCCACAGGTGTGGTCTCTTGTTGGGCTGTTAGATCTCTCTAGTAGATCCTGAATATTAAGTTATCAGACTGTGTCAAAACCCCGGTGTGCCTGGATTGGAGTTCGCCCTCTTGGATCATAAAAGTTGCAGAGTCAAACCATTACTAAAAACCTTAGTGATGCCAAATTTTCATTTTCTAGGAATATGTGCGTTATTGCAAAACTTTTTGGAACATACACAATTAGCAATTCTAAGGATTAGCACAAATAAGTCACTTGATTGTTCATGCGCAAGGTTTCTTTTTCCCTTGTTCATTATTTTCAGACATGCTTGAAATCACTTGCTTGCTTATCTATCTGGTTACTAAGAACAAACAAATCTATTACAATCCTCAAATCTAGACATTGAAATTTGCAAACAATCTGAAACTGAAAGCCCAAAATTTGCACAAATTGAAGTAAAACACCTTTCTGGAGTCAACAATCATTTTGTAAAGTCAGAAAGTCATACGACTTTTGGCTATTGTCATTTCAGAACCCTCAGATTGTCGTATGGTATCAGGTATATTGTCGTACAAGTTTTGCTGCCAGTCATTTTCAAAAATCAATTTCCCTATTGTCAATTATCGTACGAGCTTGTTAATTGTCATTTCATGCTATACCCACTGTCGTACAAGCCTGTAGAGAGTCATTTGAGAAATTTCAAAAAGTTGTCAGAACTATCAGAGACCTGGTTGTTCCAGCCTATTTCTAGAATCTATCAAACAAATCACTGTGCCAAGAACAGAGCAACAAATACTAAGAATTCAATCATTTTCCTAAAGTGGCCTTTTGAATCTGATTTAGCCTTCTATTTGATCAATTTGAGTCTTTATCATCTTGTGTCAAAACCTTTTTATAACTATCAATCTTCAATCAATCTTAAAAAATGACTAAGTGTTGTGAACTCATGTCCGCTATCTTTTGGGAATCTACCCATACATCCAGGGCACAGTATCCCTCATCTAAGTCAAATCTAAGCTTCAATCAATCCAAAACCTTGACAAGGTTGTGTCATCTGATCATCTTGAATCAGATTCATTCTTTAGTTGTCTTCATCTTATTCTTTTGCTTCACCCAAGATTAATGGTGGAAACTAGAGCTTCCTCTCGCAAGAAATTGGGAGAAGTACTTAACACTGGAGCTTTGTCTACTCACATAGGTCCAACTCTTGAGGAACTCTACAATTTTGGTCTTTATGAAGATGATGGTGTTGGCAACCTTCAATTAAAAACTGGTTACATTCCTCCTTCATCAACTCACAAAGGTACCCAACAAACCCCACATCAATCTATCCCAGGTAAGACTCCTACCATGTCTCAAGAAGGGAAAAAATTTGGCTCTCAAAGAGCCCAATCTCAACATGGTGCAAATTAGGAACCCACACCTGAAGAAATTGCTCAATATCAAAATGATGATAACTTCAAACGAATGATGAAGCATTTCTTGAAAGAAGACAGAGATGCATACTTTTTACAATTGGCTCATCAAGGAGCTAAACTTCCTCCCAACTTTAATGTTGAAGATATCATTACACATGAGGAAGAAACTCCACTCATAGCTATGATGAAATAGATGCATGCCATGCAAGTCAAGCTTAATAATCTTGAGAAAGAAAAGGAACCCAAGGAGTTCTCCATGGAGGCCCTATGTCATTTTCCATTTGACAAAGACTTGTACATGCCACCATTCCAAAAAAGAGTGGAGATGCCTAAGTATGATAAGTATGATGGACACTCAGATCCCCAAGATCATGTCAGAGAATTCTGTACATAATCTATGGAGTTCATGCACGAATTGACCTATCTGATGCGTCTCTTCCCTCGATCTCTAGGAGGAGCAACCATTCATTGGTTCTCTAGATTGCCTTCTACTATCAAAACTTTTGAGGAGTTGATCAAATTGTTCTATCAACAATACTCCTATAACATTCAACATCCAGTCACCATGATTGATATCTGTAATCTCAAGCAATATCTAGGTGAACCATTCTTGACATTTCTCAAGAGATGGAGGAAGAAATTCTCTCTATATGCTAGGCCTATTCTAGAAATTGAGAAACTGGAAATCTTCATCAATAATCTTGTCCCAGAGATCAAATATCCTTTACAAATGCAAGATCATACATCTTGTGATAAGATGGTAGATAATGTGATCAAAATTGAAAAAGTACTTGTGAAAAAAGGAGAAATCACACTTCAAAAGACAAGTACGAATCAGGATCCAGTTCTAAAGACAAGAACAAAAACTGAAACAAGAATAAGGGCATTGTCACAGATGGTGTCATTGATACTATTCGTGCTCCATCAAAGGCAATGGATTTCAATCTAACTATTGGTACCCAAGCCATAAAAGCTTTAGAACAAAAGGTGCCTGAATCATCTCAAAAGAAGCCAGAATATAAAAAGTGGTCCACTGATAATAAATGAACGTTTACTCCTCTTGGAGAATCTTTAGAATCAGCTATGAGAACTTTTCTGGCCAATAACATCATCTCTTTGCCTGAGATCTGACCACCTGATTCTGAGCCTAAACCAAAATGGTGGAGAGAGAATGAATTCTATGATTTCCATCAGGGCTAAGGTCACAAAACTAATAACTGCTTACGCTTGAAACATACTATCCAAGATCTGATTGATAAGGGAGATATCACCATTGACAATCATAAGAGAAATAATGATCATACAACATTCATAGAACCATTTCTGAAACATGGTCAAGAAGTCTCATCTTCCCAACCTAATATGGGGGCAAAGGTCAATTATGCTTACCCTAGAAATAATGCTGTCATCAATATGGTTGAACCTTGTCTCTCTGAACATTGCAATGTCATCACAATTGTGTGAAGAGATAGAGATCATTCTTTAGCTAATGCAATTACTCGATCACAAGCTCAAGCACATCTAAATGTACAAATCCCAGATTCATCAAATGTCCCTAAGATGCCCTTCAATCTTTCTTCCGCTTCCAAACAGAAGGCTACTTCTAAATCTTCCAATCCTAAAGATACGAGGCCAACATCTTATAGCATTGTTCAACAACTCCAACACACTAATGCAAAAATCTCCATGTTTGAGTTGCTTTGAATATCTCCAGATCATAGAACCATTTTAGACAAAGCTTTGCTCGGATCCAATGTTCCAGATGACCTTGATTTAGACAGGTTCCAAACTATGGTTGGACATCTTACATCTCCACAATATATCTCCTTTTCAAAGGAAGATGACAACTCCTTGAGTCAACCGCATAACGAGCCCTTGCATATAGAAGTCTTGATCCAGAACCATAGAGTCAAATGTGTGTTGATAGATGGAGGTGCTGGCCTAAACATTTGTTCTTATAGCTTGATCACACAATTGGGATTTTCAGAATTGGCTATTGATCCTAGAAAGAAAATAACTATCAAAGCCTATGATGAACAAGAAAGATCTTCTAAAGGCACCATTGTCTTACCTATTAGAGCAGGTCTAGTTATCAGAGATACTATATGTCAAGTTCTTGATCTACCTTTGACTTACAACATTCTTCTAGGGAGACCATGGATACATGAGATGAAGGCTATTCCTTCTACATTTCACCAATGCTTGAAATTTCCTTATGATGGAGTAGAGGTCACTATTCTAGTAGACATATCCACCACTTGCAATACATTGAAGGAAAGGGCAGATAAGCTTGTGCCTAATAACAGGAAATCTTCCATTGAACCAACTAAAGAAGCATCCACATCTAAAATGGAAGATCTTGCAAAAGAGGTTAATATCAAAGAAAATAGTATGGGAGAATATACTATGGAGCCAATCTTATCTTTGACATCTCTCCCTATCTCACCTAAGTCTTATGGACAATCTTTGAAACAATCCAAACCAGATTCTAAAGAACCTCTTGAGGCATATAAAAAGAATTTTGTGGCAGAACAAGTCTCCAAGCAAGAATTTGAAGAGGATGAAGTTGTGCTTGCATGGCTATACAAGGATGAATCTGAATCCCATGATAGTCAAACTAGTAACTCAGCAGTACCAAAAGATCCTTCTAAGTCATATGGCCTAGGAGATAAATTGATAGCTAAGATGGGATATCTAGGTAAAGGACCTCTAGGAGTCAGAGGAAAAGGTCTTGAGGCACCTCTTCCACATACTGGTAGAGCAAATAAAGACAAAGTTGGCTTAGGATTTAAAAAGAAACCCTTTCACCTCAAAGGTAATTGTTCTCATGTCATAGAACAGATCACACTAGGCAAACCTCTTCTTAAGAAGGAGGAAGCTAAACCATCAGATAGTGATTCAGACAGCTTAGAACTCATCCCATATGAAAAATTTCCTAAAGAGATCAAAGACCTTCTTGATGATAAAGACGATCCAATAAAAAGAATTAATGTAGTAGAAACACAAGAACCTACTATCAATCAAGAGATAGTTGCAACACAAGACCCAACTAATCTCAAAAATAATCAAGAAGAGGAAGGTGGTAGTTGTTCAGAGACAGATTCTCATGAGTATGAATTCAAATCAGAATATGAGGGTAACCCTTCTTGGGGTATTCATCTTGACTTTACTCATGTTCTTAGATTTCCTAGAGGCATAGATGAAGAATCTAATGACTATGAATGGGGAGCCATTCCAGAAGAAGATGAGCTTATTACAGAGAAACATGTTGATGTTATTCACCAATATGCACTGAACCCAATGTAAGTCTAGAGCAAAATGATGAACCTATCAAGTTTGATCCACCTATGGCTGAATTGACTCCCACGATGACATTGAGCCTATTCACAAATTGAATGTCTTAAGTTGTAATATCACCCTTGAACTTGAGCATTGGGTTAGGACCAATGATGTTAGATCCATATCCGTAAACACTATCTCCTAATCTTTCCCCAATTTGACTATCCAATATCCAGACCTTATTGATCAAACCTCCACAAATCTGAGCCATGGTATTTATACCTTCCCAAATGACTATGCCCTTGCTTGCTATCTCAATGCAATTGAGCCTATGAGTACTTCCACTAGTGAATCAAGTGTTAGCATGACGAAGTCAGACATCAAGTATCTTAGTAAAAAAAATAAGAATAAAAAGAAAAAGAAAAAGAGTTTTGAGGGTAAAAACCACTTTGTGGCAGTCTCAAAACCTACAAAAGTAAAAATAAAAGATGTATCCAAAGGTGAAAACCTCTTTGAGGCACCTAAGGATGAGATATTTGATGTCCTTTCGAGTCATTTATAGGATAGATCTCCAGTTCTAATTGAGCCCACTCAATCTATCAATTTGGGAACAACAGAGGAACCACAATTGATCCATGTAGCACAATCTTTATTAGAAGAAGAGAAGCAAAAATTTACAACATTCCTAACAAAGAAGAAGATCAACTTTGCATGGAAATATTCAGATATGCCAAGATTGGATCCTAATCTTATAATGCATCATTTATCTATAGCTCCAAATGTCAAACCTGTTAAACAAAAGTTAAGAAAGATGCATCCTCATGTTGCACTCTTGGTGAAAGCTGAATTAGAGAAGCTCCTGAAAGCTGGATTCATCCACATTATTGACTATGCAGAGTGGATCTCTAATATTGTACCTATTTCAAAACTAGATAAATCAATCAGAGTGTGCACCAACTTTAGAGATGTTAATAGAGTGTGCCCTAAGGATGATTTTCCACTCCCTAACATTGATATGATAGTGGACATGACTGCGGGCTTTGAGATGTATTCCTTAATGGATGGTTTTTCTGGATATAACCAAATAAAAATTACTCCAGAGGATCAAGAGAAAATTGCTTTCACATGTGCATGGGGTACCTTCTATTCGAATGTCATGCCATTTGGGCTTAAAAATGCTGGTGCTACATATCAGAGAGCCATGACATCTATTTTTCATGACATGATGCATAGAACTATGGATGATTATGTTGATGACACTTTAGCAAAATCTATGATTAGGGCTAAACATCTAGATGACTTGAGCAAGATATTAGACAGAATGGAAAAATTTAGTCTCAGACTAAATCCTAAGAAGTGTGCTTTTGGTGTCACTTCTGGAAAGCTCTTAGGATACATAGTTTCAAAGAAGGGTATTGAAGTTGATCTAGCTAAAGTGAAGGCTATCATGGACATGCAACCTCCAAAGAATATTAGTCAAATGAGGACATTGCAAGGAAGAGTTCAATCTATTAGAAGATTCATATCACAACTGGCAGATATATCACAACCTTTTACAAAAATATTACATAAAGGTGTGACCTTTGCATGGAATGAATAATGTGAGAAGAACTTTGACCATATCAAGAAGTATCTATCAAATCCTCCTATTTTGATGCCTCCTATTCATGGGAAGCCATTGATCTTATATGTCTTCACTACAGATACATCACTAGGAGCATTGCTAGCACAACATGATGAGAATAAGAAGGAAAGAGCTATATACTATATCAGTAGAACATTGGTTGCATATGAGAAGAACTATTCAATGATGAGAATAACTGACACATGATCAGTTACTAGGTCCTAGGTCTTAGGTTGCATTTCATTTTGCATGTCTCTTTGCATTTTGCATGTTTGCATGATCTCACAATGACTCAATGAACTTCAAAGCTTAAACAATTCTTCAATTATCTCTTCAAATCTAACAAGAGCTGAATCCTAACTTGAAGGTCTCTTCAATTGAATCGCAAGCAGTTACTATTTGGGGTTAAACATCCTTTTTGACATAAGACTGAGTACTTGTCTTCATCAATACCTACAAAACATATCATGTGTATCATTGCATTTACATATCATAATCATTTGTTGCATTACAATTCATCCATGTGCATATGCATAAATCATACATACATCTTTCCATAATCAAATACATTTGCATAACATCCATACATATGAAAGAAATCATTGCATTGCATTTATCTATACATATATTCTACTCTATCCATAGCATAAGCATAACATGATATCATCATAAATCAAAACATGACAAGTACATATGAAGTCACAATGAAATTATCGATCTCATATATATGAAAAAAAACTTGAACTAGTCAGGGGTGTACTACTGGCATAGTATACAAAGAATGAGCTCAGCTGAGCTATCAGAATCAATACAGTATATCAATGATAAAAAAGAGTATAGTATATCAGAATCAACCAATCAAAAATGTCAAAAGACATCATAGATCAATCAGCTATCAGCATGATCCTCTACATCTGTTGGAGGTGGAGGTGGTGCATCAGGCACTGGCTCTGCTCTCGGGGCCCTAGCTCCCTCTGATGCCATCATGAACTATGAGTAGGTAGGAACTCTCTATGATGAAGGAATTGTAGTATAATAAGTTGATACATAATATGCAGATCTCAAGGTTTGATGAATCACCTCTGCCTGTAACGCTGTACCTCTCTAATAAGTGCAGTGCGCTATCTATCGACCTCTATGAATCTCTCCTCCCACCTAGCACTACATATCTTCAGGTCCCTGACCTGAACTCTGAGATGTCTAATGGTCTCTTGTGGGGTAAGAGGAACAACTGGATCAACATTTGGCATATCAGTATCAGGGGCAACTTGCTCCGTAGTCTCTTCTCTCTACGCCTTGCGGCGTCTGACCTCTGCACCTAAATCAAAACCAACATCCCCCTCTGTGAAGTCCATACCACCGCCTACCACCTGCTTAGCTACAAGTATCTCATCTGCTGATCCAACTCCACCTAATTTACCACCCTCTCCTCTAGTTCATCTATGAGAACCATAAGATCTACCTACTGCAGAACTAGTGGGATGAGGGGCCCTCATCTATCCTACTGGTCTTTGTGGTGGAGCCATCACTCTGGGTCTCAAAGGTGTGGGGTGTATGATAGGAGCCTGTGTAGGTTTGGGACCCTATCCCATCAGAGCACTAGTAACATCCATCACCTCCTCCATGGAGGGTATCAGCTCAGTGGGATCAAAAAATCTGTGAATGGGGTGATCAACAAGCCATGAAATGAATTCGTCAGTAACACCAGCATCCAATACATCTGGTCTATACTCCCAGTCCCTGCCAATAATAGCACTGTACTCCAATGAACACAAAGCATAAGAGAGCCTCTGTGTCCATCCCAGTCCAATCTCATGCCCTATCTGTGCATATGTAGCATAATCCTTGGGGGCATCTTGTATTCACCTGTACTGCCACCAGACCCTGGTAATCAAAAATATCTCTATGGTGGAGGAGGACCTCCCAATTAGTACATGACTCTGGAAGAAATAGCTAAATTTCTCTCAAGTAGTAGGCCAAGGCTCAATGGCTACATACGGTCTCCAGTGAACAAATGTCATATCATTGAGGCATCACCTCCAATAATCTACATGGCCCATCCATCCCTGAATGACATATCTGACATAGGTATATATGACAGGTTCCTGAGGCTGCCTCTGTGAAGTAAAAATAGGTCTCAACACTGGGATATGCTCCCATGCCCATATCTATAGAACAAGAGCTCCTGCTACAAAAGATTTTCTCTCCTGATACACCACCTTGTGCATCTCAGAGAACATGTGTGCTAATAAACACTGACACCAAGCCAACTCAGAGGGAGTGGCCATCAACCATGCTACCATAGGGGCCCAGTCCATCAAAAGACCATTCTGCTGATGGTCAGACATGATAATGCCACCAATCATCCCGAAAATGATGCACTCCAACTGGTGTGTCTATCCATATCTCTGAACTAAGGTCTCCCAAGAAATGGAGGCCATCATCTGGGTATCATCTTCGAAGAGACATCTAAATGCTAAAACACCTGAGTTCCCTAAACTCACATACTCTGGTCTCCTAGCAGCATGGAAAGGAATCCATAGTATCTCGTACACATCCTCAGGGGTAACAGTGATCTCCCCCATCGGCAAGTGGAAAGTTTGGGTCTCTGAGTGAAACCTCTTAATCAATGCAGTCAATAAACCATGATTTATCCTAATCTCAGGTAAATGTATCAAGTGCTCGAATCGACAAGAAGCAAGGTGGACCCTCATAGGGTTTGGCAAGGAGACATAATCTCTGAGTGGCAAGATGCGAGATCCGAACATGTACATCTGGATATACGACCTACACAACACAAAAATAGGGAATCCTATCAATAATTGGGTCACAAAATAGGTTACAAAGCCAGAAATGGGGCATTTCAGTATTTTAGAAAGTAGGTTAACAGGTCAGCAATCAGGCTAAGAGATCAGAAAAATAAAAAATTGGACCTAATACTGAGTTTTGAGCTCGCTGTTTTCCATATGACAACTCAGACTAGCATGAAATATCATACGACTTTCCACATCATATCAAATGACAAACCATAGTAGCACGACAATGTATCCCTCCTCGTACGAGTTATGAGGGACTCGACGAAATGTTGTATGACTCATGGGTCCCTCTGATACGAGTCATGGGGGCTTATTAGATGACAACCTAGCTACTGTTGAAAAGTCGTATGAGTCCTGCTGGGGAGTCGTACGAGTTTCCATGCATGCAAAATTCAAAAATGGAAAAGATGTATGAAAATTGCTAAAATCCTATAAAACATGGAAAAATTGACATTTTAGCAAAGCATAGAGGTCCACCTACCGCATGTTCGTACTGTCAAGGTCTCTGGTGTCTCTGGCTGTGCTCAAATCAGTGCGAACTCACAGGTACCTTTGGTTCTACTACTTTATCTGCCATTTTGCTCAGAGGGCTCCACAAAGATTTCTAAAGTCAAAAGGTTGAAATGAATTGAAAATGACCCTTCTAGCCTTTATATAGCTTTTGACCTAATTTTCAAAAGTGCTTTGTTTTTCATGAAAATTGCACCCCTGGCTAATTTCGATGTTCTAAATCCATTTTCGGGATCAAAATTCAAATTTGAGATCATTTACTATGTCAAAATCATGATTTAAATTTTTTGGACCCAGGATGGTCTATTGCTTGCATAATCGACCTTCATTCATCACAGAAATCTAGAATTCAACTTAACTGATTATCTTCCATCAAACTATTGACATTTCAACTTGGTCACCCATGGTCAACTCATGGTTTCACCTAGTCAAACTTGGTCTCCAAGACCTTCCAACGATGCAGAACGCATTCCCAGATGTGTATAACCACTTCTCAAATCAATTAACATGCTTCTAAACTATCAACGCTGACTTTTCTTGTCAGATTTCAATTTTAATCCTGAAGGGGGCATGGTATTACACATCATTAAAAGTCTAAAATCATATCTTTATTGATATCATATCTTTCCTCAGTAATCAAGACAACAACCATGTCTAGTTGCTGATTCATCAAAAGACCTCATCACTCGGGGAAAATCAATCATCACTCGAGGCATATCAGATTCATCAAGATCCATATCAATCTGATATTCTTCTAATCTTGTAAATTGTATTAGTTTTTGCAACTATCGGTTCAATTGTGTTATTTCCTTGGTTCTTCAGAAACTGAAGGGTTTAGATGTGATACCAATGTGATTCAATATAAGGACAATCAGGTCTGGAATTGGTCACTCACTTCTTTGCAATCATAAGGTTCAGAATCAGGCATTTTGACACTTTTTCGCAATCATCGGTTCATTTGCTGTTATAGTTAACATCATCTTTGGTCATTCAGGACCTAATATCTTCAAATCTCATATCACAATTTCTGTTTCATATCAATTCCAATTTCAAACATTTTTTTCAACATCATACACAGACTGTCTTTGAACCACTGCGCTTCACACAATAATTCAAAGAGGGGCAAAATGTAATACCCCAAAAATGGGCTATAGGTTCATTAACCTCCTATATCGAAAAATTGAATGAAATTGACATCAAAGTCCTAACCTAAGGCACATCGGCACATTATCAAATCTTAATTGATTATCATAAATTTTGCATCAGGGAATATTCCTAATTATCATAATTATCTTTAATTTAATAATTATTTGGCGATAAATCCTATTTATCCTAAAATTTGATTAATTGAATATTCTCAATATTTAATTAGTTAGATTTAATTCTGCCACTTAATTGTTTAATTGAAGTTAATTCTATTTATTCCTAAATTGTATTATTTAAATTTTGACAATAAATCCAAAATCCTATGAATAATTGATTAAATTCTTATTTAATTAATTAAAGCAAGTTGTCAATTTTTAATAATATTGTTTTTGAATAAAAGTTTGAAAAATAATTGATTAACCCATAAATCAATTATTTTATTTTTCAAAATCAGTTAAGTTGGAAATAAATCACTTTATTATTAAATTAATTCATAAATAAAACATGCACAATCAAGAAAAGCAGACAACTATCAATTATCAATTAAAGCTAAACTCTATTTTGAGTTGAACTCTACTTTTGCATGTTTTTGTGAGTTAATTATCCTTTATTTAAAAATAACTCAAAAATCAACCTGAGTTATTTGAGTGATTTATGGCTTTTTTTCATGCACCTCCAAAGCCCTAGATTTCTATAAATTAAGGCTTCAGCTCTTCATTATCGATCCATCCACGAATTGCACACTCATGCTGCTGAATTGGAGACTGAAGAATCGATCTTGAGAATTTGAGTTGTTGTGAGGTTTTCATTTATTATTGCATAGTATCCATATCATTTAGAATATCATTGATAGATCATTTTAGCATATCAATTTTCATATAGCATAGATTCATATCAAGTTTTTATCATAATTGCACAGAAAAACCAAAAAGAAATAGATTAATAGCATTCATTTCATATCTAGATTTTGCATTCAAATCCTTCGTTTAGGTGTCGTCAAGGTCATTGATCTCGGTATAATTTGAGAATAGATACTCGCATCTACTAGAAGGTAGTAAATCGCCTGGTTAGTTTAGTTTTCAATTACTTGCATGATTTTGATTTTAAGCTAACCTCTAATGTTTTATTGAAGTGTTGTGTCTACAGATTAGGTACAAAATTCACACACACAACTAGTTCTCATGCTCTTTGGTACCTTTCCATGCTTTATTTGGTGTTGAGTTTTTAACTTGCTAACCTCCTTGTTCTGTCAGCATCCTCTATGATTTCGGATGCTATATTTTCTCGAGTTTGGTTGGTGCCTTACTTTCCCCTCTTTGGTTCCATGGTTGCTTACATTAAGATTTCATTTTGTCTTTGATTAGGGAACTATTTCTCCTTGACTGTATTCTTTTGGGGTCTGATCTATTTTAGTTGTTTCTTTTTTCTTTGAATCATTGTTTACAATTACTTTTGATGCAATATTTGTGTAAAGAACAAGAACAAAATGGTGAATGAGTGTATTTGACAAAGATAAACATGACACATTTTGTTGGGCTGATTGGGTTGGCCTGATACCATTTACATGGCCTGGCCAGATATTAAACAGTGAGCTCATGAACAATGCAAGTATTAAATAGTGAGCTCATGAATAATGTATGATGCCCTAGCTTGCAACCTGTGAGCTATCAAGACATTTCCTTATGAAATGATCATAAACGGGGAGTACCACATAGTGAATATCAACAACAAAATAAATAAAGAGAGATCAAACACTTCACACAATGCCTTGAAGGTAATAGAAATGATGCCCTAGCTCCAAAGCTCTCAGGTCATCAAGCATTCCAAATGAAAAGATGTAAACAATGCCAGTATTAAACAGTAAGCTCATGAACAATGTATGATGTCCTAGCTTGCAGCCCACAAGCCATCAAGACATTTCCTCATGAAATGATCATAAACGGGGAGTACCACATAGTAAATATCAATAAAAAAACAAATAAAGAGAGATCAAACACTTCACACAATGCCTTGAAGGTAATAGCAATGATGCCCTAGCTCTCAAACCTCGTGGGTCATCAAGCATTCCAAATGAAAAGATGTAAACAATGCCATTATTCAATAGTGAGCTCATAAACAATGTATGATGCCCTAGCTTGCAAGGTGTACCATCAAGACATTTCCTCATGAAATGATCATAAACAAGGAGTACCACATAGTGAATATCAACAACAAAACAAATAAAGAGAGATCAAACACTTCACACAATTCCTTGAAGGTAATAACAATGATGCCCTAGCTCTCAAAGCTCGCGAGTCATCGAGCATTCCAAATGCTAAGATGTAAACAATGCCACTATTAACATTCATATTGTGCCATTAAATCAACAAATGCCATCAAAATGAAATTGAGTTAATGAGAAGACAAATCTCGAATGCCTACCTCAAGTGCTAGTGCCCTCTTCCCACATGGTGTTGGCCTCTTCACGCATGCCAAATTTGAATGCCCTCTTTGCACCATGCAAAAGTGTAGTGCCGTCTTTGCGACAGCTCTTTGATTTCACAAAAATTACAAATGACACTTTCTTTTTCTTTTTTTTTGTTTATAACCAAAGGGGTGTCGCAATTACGACATCATCATCACTATTATGACACTGTCGGGGGCACTTGCAAAAAAAAAATACAAAAAACAAACACAAATTGTAGTGGCATCACAAATTGGCATCGAAATTCAACCCCAAATGTTGTAGTGCCATCTCAAGAACCTGCACAGACATCAAATGTTCAGTCATTACAGGTTGAGGTGGCTGAGATCAAACAACAGGTCACACAATTGAGCTTGATTATGCAGACTTTCATAGCTGCGATGAGTTAGCAGGGATTGCAGGCTAGTTCGAGCCGAGGTCCCGATATAGGTCTAGACATAGATGGTGCTGGAGGTAGTGTAGGTACTGGCAGTTGATTTGTCTGATGTGCCTCATTGTTGATGTATTTTTATGATTCATGTGATTAAGACGTTGTACATTATATTTTTTTATTAGATTATGTTCATTTTTGATCAATACTTTATGTTTTTGGACTTTGATTTATAGACTTTGATTGATACCATGGACTTTGATTGCTTTGATAGTTTCTACTTTTATGTGATGTCATCATGTGTTGGATTTACTTTTCAGATGATTTATGAGATGCAGTTTTATATGATCTATCCCTATATGCTGTGTTTTTATGCTTTTCAGATGCAGTTTATGATATGAATGCACTTGCTATGTTTAGTTTACGTAAATGGATGTCTTATTTATGACATAGATTAGATGAATACATTTATTACATAGTTTTATGTTTAATGATCCGTTTAATGATATTTAATGCTTTAATGTTTTAAGGATATGCAATGATATGTATGGATGAGTAATGAGATGTAAATGTTACAATGAATGGATTTTAATGCAATTATATGTTTTAATGAATTTAATAATTAATGTATGGATTTAATGATAGATAATAGTTAATTAATACAATAAACCTAATGAATGCAAATTATTTAAATGAAATGACCTAATGATATGATGATAATTAATGACAAATGATGGACTTAATGCAATGTGATGACCTAATTTACTTATCTTATGCAATTTAAGACTTTCATGTAATGACCTCTAAATGAATGCACCTTAATGGATAATGAAATGACCTAATGATGTGAACTTAATGCAATTTGAAAATGAACTTAACGCAATTTGGAAATGAACTTAATGCAATTTAACTATATGAAATTCTAATAATGCAATTTGATTCAACCTAAATGATGGATTTTATAATGAATGCAATCTAATGCAATGCAATTTAAAATGAATGCCCTTTTAAGAATGACTTAAAAATGAATGCAAAATACACGATGAATGCAACTTTAATGCAACTAAAATGTTTTTAATTTAATGATGCAATTAATCTAATGCAATGCACCTTAATCTAAGTTTGATTTTATGATTTTTCAATTTCCAACACATTCTATCACATACAGTAATGATGAAAATTTTCAATTTTAGCTTAACTCCACCCCCTTTTCTTCTTTTTCAAACCAGTTTTCAAGATAAGAACCCCCACAACTTAAATGCATTTAATCTAATATGGATGTAGCTAGTTGTCACTATTCAGAATTTAGGAAGCTTATTTTCATCATCGAGACATTTTGAGACCTGAAATTGGCACAATCATCACTAGTTCAACCATGATGATATGAATACCTTTTCCTTTCCATGTTGTGTGCCTAATGCCAATACAACTATCATTGGTTGGATTCAACCATGAGAGTTTGAATACCACTTTTGTTAGATTCAATGTTGCAAGTGGATTTTGGTATTATGATATTGAACATCAAAATATCCAAGCTATCCTATTGCGTAAACAAACATAGATCTTGGTTTTTCCATATATACATGTCCTCGATAATTCTTTGATGATCATGTCATTAGACAAATGATACATATTCTAAAACCTCCATCTTAATACACTCATGCAGAAATCAATAAAATATCATGTTTTTATCATTGCTTCTCTCGTCCAAGACTTCATTGATTTGCTAGAAAGACATGATTTCATCAATCAAGTAATCACTTAGAAATTTTTTTTGCCATGTTTTTCAAATCCTCATTTCAAGTATAGTTCCATCCATTTCATATTTAATTGTTCATTTTAATCATCATAAAGATAAGGTCATTGTGAAATCGGGGATCAAAAGTTTTCTTTGTCAAATCATCGTTTGGATTTGAATTGATCGTCTAGGTGTTTTCTTGTGATTTGATGCATTGATTTGTGTCAACTGATATTGGTTTGATGAATCCCTCTTTTTTTTGTAGGATAGATTTTCCCCCCAATTTGATGTCATTGCGTTGTTGGACTTGGACACTTTTCAAATCTATGACGAAAGCTTTAGGTATCTACAAATGCAACTCTGGGGCTTTATTATGCAATTTTTACAAATGCTAGCGAATGCAATATCTACAAGGATGACGACTAGGCATGAGACCTAACTTGACTTTCAATGGCGCCTGTTTACTAGGTTTTCACCTATTGAATTGATTTCTCTTTTTCTCTTTATTGATTTTTTTTTTGTATTTTTCAAAATTTTCAATTTTTTTTTGTATTTTATCATCAAGGCGCCTATTTGCTAGGTTTTCACCAAGACAACATCTTTTTGAGGATCATTTTTGAATATTTTTGAATTTCTTCATGCTCAATTTTCCACTGTTTTTGAATTTTTTTGCATTTATGATTTTTTTCTTCTTTTCTATTTTTCAATGTTTTTGAATTTTTTAGGATCACTTTTGACTATGTACAATAAATAGGATGCTTCCTCATCTGATTTTATGATACTCTTTTTATTTATACCCTTTCATCTGCTTCAGGTGTAAAACCTTTTCAAATGTATGTTGTTGATGGGTTTTTGTAGTTCCTCTCCATCACAATCAACCGGTTTGTATGTATCCATTCCAAAAGAATAAGTAATCACAAAAGGACCTAACCAATTTAATTTCCATTTCCCTTTCTTCTCTCTTTCTGCTTGAGTTTTAGGGTTTTCTCTCAACACTAGATCACCTATTTGAAATGTCCTTGGTTTGATGTGTTTATTATAATTCCTTGACATTTGATTCTGATACACTTTAAGATGTTTGAATGCTTGTTGTTGTCCTTCATCCAACAACTCCAATTCTTGTAATCTAGGAACCCTATAGTCTTCTTCACTTAGAAATCCATGTAGTGAAACTCTTAAGGATGGGATTTCAACCTCTAAAGGCAATACCACTTCAGCTCCATAAACCAACGAGAATGGTGTAGCTCCTATTGGTGTTCTCACACTTGTTTTATATGCCCATAGAGTAGGATTTATCTGAATGTGCCAATCTCTACCTGAATTGTCCACTATCCTCTTCAATATTTTCAAGATGCTCTTATTACTGGGCTCTACTTGTCCATTTCCTTGCGGGTAATATATTGAAGATGAATGGTGTATCATATGGAATTTTGCACATAATTCTTTCAAGTCCTTATTCTTGAAATGTTTAGCATTATCTGTTATGATTGCTTGAGGGAAACCATACCTACAAATTATGTGGTTCAATATGAACATGGAGATTTTTTTTCCCGTGGTAGTGGATAATGGCACAACTTCAACCCATTTGGTGAAGTATTCAATCATAGTGATAATGAACTTATGACCATTGGATGAAGGTGGGTAAATCATCCCTATTAAATCCAACCCCCATTGATAAAAAGGCCAAGGTGCAGTCATCGGATGCAGTTCCTGAGCTAGCACATGAATCAGGTTTTCACAGTATTGACACTTCTGACAAGTCTTTGCAAAATGGCATGTATCATTTTCCATAGAATGCCAATAATATCCTATCCTTAAAAGTTTCTTCGCTAAGGTTAAACCATTTGAATGTGACCCACAAATTCTTTTGTGGATTGCTTGTAAGGCTAATATTGATTCCTCCTTCTCTAAACACCTTAAAAGCATTCCATCTAGACTTTTGTGATACAATGTGTCAAATACAAGGGTGAAACGAGAGGCTTGTCTTATGAAATTCCTTTTTTGGTTTCGAGTTTGGTCCATGGGAAAGGTTTGGTCTTTTAGGTACGTATAAATGAATCCATACTAGGGTGAGTCATGTCCCATTAATAGGAAAATGATGTGGGAATTGGAAGGGTTAAATGCGGGTTGTTCCATTTCTTCTACCAATAATTCATATCTTGCACTTTGGTCTGGCATTTGGAGGAGTGAAGCTAATATAGCCATAGCATCTACTTCTTTGTTCTTGTCTCATGGCACTTGCTCAAATGTGATCAATGTGAAATACTTTTTGAGATCTTCTATCATATTTTTGTAAGGTATCAATTTATCATCTTTGGTTTGATACTCATCATTTATCTGATTAATGACTAATTGAGAAACCCCATATATCTGTAATTTTGTTACCTACCATTCTAAGGCCAATTTGATGTCAATGACTATTGCCTCATATTCAACTCTATTATTTATACATGGAAATAGTAGTTTATATGATTTTGGATTTGTTGATCCTTGGGGAGTAATCAATAGTATTCTTGCTCCTGATCCATGTTGAGTATAAGAGACATCAAAGTATAATTTCCATGTTTTTTCTTTAACATTAATTATGTCTGAATCTAGAAATTCCACCTGAATAGTATGTTCATCTTCTAACAGTGCCTCCGCTAGTTGATCTTCTATTACTTGGCCTTTGATTTCTTTTCTACCCACATACTCTATATCAAACTCGCTTAACACCATGACCCATTTGGACAATCTTCTTGTCAAAGCTGTTTTGCTTAGAAGGTACTTTAGTGGATCAATTTTTGCTATGAGTCTAATTTTATGAGATAACTTATAATGTCGTAGCTTTTGTGAAGAAAAAAATATTTCCAAACATGCTCTTTCTATGAAAGTATAATTCAACTCATATTTTACCAAGGTTCTACTTATGTAGTAAATGGATTTTTCTTTTCCATTTTTATCTTCTTGAGCCAAGAGTGCCCCTAAAGAATATTTTGTCACTAAAATGTACAAAGCCAAGGGCTTTCCTCTTATTGGTGGCATCAAAGATGGTAGATTAATCAAGTACTTTTTGATTAGTGTGAAATATTCATCACACTTATCATCCCATCTATATACTATGTCCTTATGGAGGATTTGAGTAAAAGAATGACATTTTTCCACTAGTTGTGATATGACCTTCTGATTGACTGAATTCTCCCTTGGAGTGATCTCATTTGGCTTATATTTCTAGGTGCCCCCATTTCCATTATTTATTTGACTTTCATGGGGTCTACCTCTATTCCTTTAGCTGAGACTATGTACCCTAGCAACTTTCTAGATTGTACTCCAAAGGCACATTTCTTGGGATTGAGTCTTACTTTGAACTGCTCCAACCTTGTGAATATCTTCTCTAGAATAGGTAGATGTTCCTCCCTTGAGTGGGATTTTGAAAGTATTTCATCTACATAATATTCTAGAAATTTATGCATCATATCATGAAATATGGTAGTCATGGCTCGGTGATAGGTTGCTCCTACATTTTTAAGACCAAAGGGCATAACATTCCAACAAAATGTCCCCCATGCACATGTGAAAGCTGTTTTATCTTGATCTTTAGGTGAAATTTTAATATGGTTGTAGCCACTAAATCCATCCATGAGAGAGAACATTGAGTGACCTTCTGTCAAATCCACTATAGCGTCTATACTTGGTAAAGGAAAGTCATCCTTCAGACATGTGAGGTTGAGATCTCGAAAGTTTGTGCAAATTCTAATGGAATTATTATCTTTTGAAATAGGCACAATGTTTGATATCCACTCAGCATAGTCGATGGCTCTTATGAATCTCACTTTTAACAACTCTTCCAATTCCACTTTGACAATAAGTGTTATGTGTGGGTGCATTTTCCTCAACTTTTTCTTGGCTGGTCTCACTCCTTCTCTAAAATTCAAATGATGCATTATCAAGTTTGGATCTAATCTCGACATATCATCGTAGGACCACACAAAGTTTACTTTCCTTTCTTTGAAGAATTTAATGAACTCCTCTTTTTATTCACTTGATAAGGATGTTGCTAAATGTATAACCTTTGGTTATGATTCTAATCCAATGTTGATATTTTCTGTTGGTTCTATCAAAATAAGCATCCTTTCCTTGTAGTGTTCAGGAAAAGTATCCAACCTCTCTTCCTTAGGTATCTCAATTGGATTTTCACCTTTGGAAACATTCTTTATTTATTTCTCTTTTTGATCTAATACTGCCACCTTGTGGTTTTCACCATTAGATTCTTTTAATTTTTAATTTTTTCCTCTTATTTCTAAACTGAGAGATTGGATACTTTCCTTCATCACTTATTCTTGATATTCATTGGTATAAGAAGGTTCAACTACATTTAGGTATTGGGTCATTGATTTGTCATTCATGAATGTGGGAAGGGTAGTGGGTTCTAGGGAATCCCATTCAATGAGTTCCAGATAGTCAAGGGATAAGGGATCAATGTTTTGATTTGGGTTGATATGATT
This sequence comes from Chamaecyparis obtusa, assembly GCA_027943335.1. Classification (NCBI taxonomy): domain Eukaryota; kingdom Viridiplantae; phylum Streptophyta; class Pinopsida; order Cupressales; family Cupressaceae; genus Chamaecyparis; species Chamaecyparis obtusa. The sequence continues at coordinate 444,085 of BSBK01004704.1, read as the reverse complement.
TAAGGACATGACCTCGTTGGAATGTTCGAACATTGTATACTTAAATCTATAACATGCGCTTCTTCCTAGTGTTTTAGATAACTTATGTCAAAATCCTCCTCACTCAAATCCTCTTGGATTTCTAGTGGGTAAAAATATCTTGGATTGAACCTATTTCTAGATCCTTCGATTGTAGGTAGCCATGATGGTATATAGGGTTCTCCTACCCATTGAGTGTCTTCCTCTTCTTGATTTGGTACATTTTCTCGAGCCTCTTGATTAGAACTTAAAGCTTGATTAGAACTTCATCTTGAAGTTATATCTTATTCTTTGCCTTTGTTAGGAGCATAATTGTGAACTACATCCATCTCTTTATCTTAGCAAGATTCACTTGACAATGAATCCCACTCCCACTTGTTTGAATATTCATCACTTTGTGAGCCTAATTGCAAAATTTGGTCATAGAACATGGGGTGTCTCTTTTGAGTGTATCCTTGTTCAAGATAACTCAATCTTGATTTCTCCTTACTATCCCTCCAAGACATTTCTATGGGCTCAATTAACCCTTCATTTCTTGTACCCAAAGGTCCTTGTTTTTTATAACCCATCTTTTTCATAATATGAAAACCTTTTCCATATTAATGAGTAGGGATACTAATGTTTTGGATTCGTTTCTCATAAGAACTTGACTCATCATCTTTATATAGCCATTTTAAAATTTCATTATCCTCTTCATCCATGGATGAAGAAGTACTAGCCCTTACATAATGGTCATTTTATTTTTGAGGTGGATGCAATCTAGAGGGTTTCCCATAGGACTTTGGAGATAATGGCGGATCTATCATAGATAAAGAATATTCACCCACACCCTTTTGTTTGATTTTGCATTATTTTTCAAAGTTCTTCATCATGGTATCCATTTTTTTGTAATGAGCCTCCTTGGTATGTATTTGAGTAAATTTTTCTTGGTTTTCTTCTTCTTCTTTAGCACTGTCCTCACTAACTTTCTCTTTTCCCTTAGTCGATGTAGCTAAGTTAGTGGGAATTCGGTGGTTTTCAACAACAATGTCTTCTTCCTCTATCTTCTCTTTTCCTTTTAAGGATGGAAGATCCTTTGAACTTTTTCCTTGTTCTATCTTTGTCAATAGATATCCTTCTACATTATGGGGGACTAATGAATCATTTATTGGTTTAATGTTGTTATGATATTGAAATGGATTTAGATCTCCACTTACCATGACTTCTTGTCCCATATATGGAAATTTCAAGCATTGATGGTACATCGAGGGTATCACTTTCATTTCATGTATCCATGGCCTTCCTAATAGTATGTTATAGGTTAGTTTTAGATCTAAGACATGAAAAATGGTCTCCTTTTGCATAGGACCTACTCAGATGGGGAGTACTATTATTCCTTTAGAAACCCTTTCTTCATCATTGTAAGCTTGGATGGCTATTTTTCTCTTAGGGTATATAGCTTCCTCAGAATATCCCAAGGCTTTCACAAGGTTTAAAGTATAGATGTTTAGGTCAACTCCTCCATCAATGAGGATTCTCTTAACCCTATGCTTATGGATTAATACCTTGATATGCAATGGCAAGTTTTGTGGATGATTTAAGGACATATCATGGTTCTCAGAAAAGGATAAAAAATTAGGTGTAACTAAGTGTCCTACCATATTTTGAAATTTTTCCACATCCAAATTCAAAGGTACATTGGTTTCAACAAGGGCCTTTTCCAAAATTTCTTTGTGAGTAGGTGAAAGTTTGAGCAACTCCAAGATAGAAATTTGCGCAGGAGTTTGTTGGAGTTGATCTACCAAATTGTATTGGTTTGATGAAGGGAAAGTTTTATTAGGTAGAATGATTTTAGGGGCACCTCCTGATAAGGTAATTTTTGATGCTTTCCCCCTAGTCAGAACATTAGATGCTTCTTCCTTTTTTTTTCCTTCACCAAATCACATTGATTCTATTTTCCTAACCAATTAAGGAATTTATGGTGTTGTCATAAGTGTGGGAAAAATTTACCTTTTCATTAACCCTCTTGTTATTTTGGTTGGCATTTGATGTTTCCCCCTTTTCGTGATTCAAGAAAGGGTTCTTAAAAGCTGTGTGGTCTTCATTGTTTTGGGGTCTTGGACTAAATGTTTAAGTTTCATGCATTCATTAGTTTTATGTCCCTTTTTTTGATGATACTCACAATGGTGTGCATCATTCCACCATGTGGGTTTAAATTGAGGCTCATATGGCCTTGATTTGGGTAAAACAATGATTTTGTTGGCCACAAGTGTTCTAAAATAATTTTCCAACGGTTCACCTAAGAATGTGAATTTCCTTCTTTGAAATGAAGGGAAGAAAGGCTTGGGCTTGTTTGCATTTGAATTATTGAAAGGATTATTGTTGTTGTTGTTATTGCAAGGAGCCTTGGTCATTTAATTGACATTATGTGTTTGATTTGACCCGCTCGATAAGTTAAAATGAGTATCCTTTAGGTTGTGTTCTTCTACAACCCCATCGTTTAAAAGGTTCTTATTGGTGTTTTTCAACCATAACCTTGGTTTATCATTATTGTTATTGGCTCCTTTATTATTATAATTATTTAAGTTATTTTTATTGATGGTGTTGGTATAACCTTTGTTTTCTTTAAATAGTTTAATTTCACCTCTTTTTACCAACACTTCTTCAAATTTTATCTCATTTTCAATGATTTGTTCAAAGTTGGGGGGACATTGAAGTTGGAGTCTATAGTTAATTTCCATCTTTAGGTTGTTCATGAAAATCTCTATCTTTTCTTTTTCAGGTATACTTCGAGGGTATTGTGCGAAAACTATTCTTCATATTTGGAGAAACCCTAGAAAATACTCACCATCTCTTTGTTTTGTGTCACATAGGTTAAGCATGGAAATTTCATGCTCTATGTTATAAGAATAGTGAGTCACAAATTTGGAGGCTAGCTCTTAAAAAGTTTTGATTCCTTGTGGTAACTTGGAAAACTACTCCATTGCTTGGCCTCCTAGGCTTCTTGGAAATAGACTCATTAAATAGGTGGTATCGTGCATGAATTCTATACTCAAAGCATAAAATTCCCTTAGATGGTCTTGAGGGTCTGATTTACCCATATATTTATCGTATCTAGGAAAGACCACATTGGGTGGGAAAGGTACCATAACCAAATTCTGATCAAATGGAAATGGGCATAAAGCCTCAATGGGAAAAGGTTTTGGTTCAACTGCTTTCTTCATGGTATCGATTTGTGCTTGAAATATTTTAAGTTGTTTATTCATCACATCTAATGGTTTTTATTCTTCTTCGCCTTTTCTTAGTGTTGTGGTATCGTAATCATGAGGAATTTTGACCCCTGATTGGGTTAGATTAAGGAAATATCTTTCCTTATTTATTTCTAAAAGTTTTTCCATTATCTCAAGGAATTCAGGATCTTGGGCAGACCTATTAGCTTTATCTTCAATTGTTTCCTTTGGCCTTTGGTTTCCTTGATTAGTTGCTCCTTGATCTTCATTATTGCCTACATGAACACAGTCATAAAATTCATTGTTTCTAGCCATTGAATTGGCTCTTTCCTCAAATAGGTTAGGGAGACTATCTTCTTATTCTCAAGTTTCAATAAAAGGAGTTTGGAATACAAATTCGGGGACCTCTAGTGTTTTGCAATTTATCATCTTCTTGTAAGGATATCTTCAATTTATGTGATCATGTAAAAACCAACATCAACAAAGGTTTGATTCCAATTATTTTTCCCCAATTTGGTGATTATTCTTTTAAGAAGATATTTAAAAATCTAAGATGATTTTCAATGGATGTTTCTCACTTGTTATATGTATCTTCAAACAAAGAAACCACAAGTATACTTGTCTTTTTAACTCTCTAAACACAAAGTGTTTGAAATGTTTTGAACATTATCACGGGTTTTTGAACAATAAGTAACTCCAAGCAATTTACCTATTTTTCAAATTGGTTTGTAAACATGGCTCTAGATAGGTAGGCTTTCTAAGTTAACAAGGTACTAGTAATGATTTCGTTCAAAAGAAATACCAAGTTTATGTTGGAGATTTTCCAGCAAGCCAGTGCTGACTGTATGTTTGTCATTGATGACAACATATGGTAAGTAGCATGCGTGGAAGACTTATGCAGTAAGCTTTGAGTATATGTAGCATGGACATGTTATCATCATGATATCATGGAAGTAGAGGTTAATTATTAGTACAGATAGTTATGTAGCAACTTGTATCAACAGTGTTCTTGACAGAGTTACAGGCAGTGTTCTGTGAGTGATTGTTCGTATAGTTATTATGGAGCCTTGCACATTTGGATACGTGATGGAGACATGTTAGTGTTTCTCCATTGATAGACATAGATTCTGATGTGTAGTAGAAGTGAAGTTATGCAGTCGCTATTCACCAGTTGCAGTTTCCTATGTTTATCCAGAAAAGCCAACAAAGATTATATTGGTACAATAGCTGCACCTATAATTTCGGTATGCATGGTTGGATTAGTGATTGGAGAAGAGTTAAGAATGTTTGGTTAAGAGTGCATGATGTAATTCAGCTTGAGGAGAAAGTATCAGTTAATTTGGTAGAGCCGACAATGTGTAGAATGTGTCTACACTTATTGATTTGGACAGGTCCCAGTTTGTGTTGCGTGCTTAGTAGAGCCAACATAAATGTTATTGGAGAGTGTTATTGTTTCTCTAATATGATTTCAAGGTGGTTCTAACAGGCTGACTTGATTATATCATTTAGAGGAAAGATACTTATAGCCGGTCATTTATGATCGCTAGAAGTATGGCATGAAGATAAAAGATTAGAGCAGAGCAGAGAGTGTCAAGTATTGTGTCATCAAGAAGAGGTCTATGTGATAGAGAAGATAGAGTGTGCTATTCATTGGAACTAATCAAGACAACAGGTCTACCTCGCAGTTCACCAAGATCCAGATATAGTGTGTATATGTTATTCAGAAGGTTGCAGCCTTCACCCCTTTGAGCAGTGAGCTCTCGAACAGTGCATCCTCACCGCTAATAGGGTCAATCATAAAAGACTCCTAACAGGGTCGAACCTTTGACCAGGTCATTGTACTTATTACATTGTAAAGATCAACTCCTAATAGGGTTGTAAGATCTTCTAACAAGGATCATTATACACTAGTGCAGTTTATTAGTGGGCGTCATTTCCCACCGGGGTTTTTACCTATTTGGGTTTCCCCATAACAAAAATATTGGTGTTGTGTTCAAGTGTTCTTTCATTATGTTTATGCTTAAAGTTTAAGTATACTTAATTGGATAAAGAATTGAAACTTGTAGATAACTGATTCACCCCCCTCTTAGTTATCTCTTGGGACTATTCCTAACAATTGGTATCAGAGCCAAGTGCCTCAGAGAGAAAGTTTAACATCTTGAGGTTGATCAAATGGCATTCTTTAGAAAAGACAGTCCGAAGTTTGATGGAGAGAACTATCCTAATTGGAAGAACAAGATGGTGACACATTGTCAGTGCATTGCCTGTGAAGTTTTTGAAGTGGCTATCAAAGAAGTTAAGATCCTCTCTCTAGAAGATATTGCAAAGAAAGATGCTACTAGAAAGAAAAATTATTTGTTCTATCAGAATGCAATAGCCAAAGAAGCCCTTATCAACACCTTATCTGATAGTGAGTTTTTAGAGATAAAGAAAGTAGACACAACCTATAAGATATGGAAGCACCTAGAAGACATGTTTGAAGGAGATACACAAGCCAATAATGTGCGCAGAAAGACATGGAAGAAAAGATAAAATGCATTATAGATTCTACTTGAAGAAGACATCAGAGCTTACAACCAAAGGATTAATGAAGCAGTTGCTAGAATCATGAACAATGGTGGAGAGATCTCAGAGGAAGACATTATGGATAAGTTAATGACTACTCTTAAAAAAGAGTATGAAAACAAGATCAACATCCTTGATGAGACCATGAATCTTACAACTAATTTCAAGAGAGAGACCTTGATCAATTTTTTTTTAGCTTTTGAGATTTCAAGATTGAAGATAGAGCCTAAAAATGAGACAACCTTCAAAGCATCGGTCCATGGTAAGAAATCCTTAAACACTTCTGGTAATTTTGATGATGAAGATGAAGATAAAGAGATAGATGATTTTATTTTCCATGATTGCTAAGAAAGAAAGAAAAGGAAAAGGAAAGTATGAAGGTCAGTTACCTTTCAAATGTTTCTCATGTAATAAGATAGGTCACTTTGCATCTAAGTGTCCTACAAGAGTTAAGAAATTCAGAACCAACTACAAGCCTAAGTATACCAAATAATGTTACTATGCTGGTGATGGAGTCTCTGATGATGATTCAGTTGAAGATGAAATTGGATTCATTGCTATTATGAAAAATATGTATGATGAGATGGATCGTGAAGATGAGAAAAAGGAACAAGAGCTAGCATTGATTTCACAAGCAGACATAAGGACAGATTGGATTATAGATAGCAGTTGTTCACATCACATGACAGATGATAAAGAAAGATTTGTTCATCTGGACAAATAAAAAGGTGGCATGGTTAGATTTGGAGATAACACTCCTAAACCTATCATTGGTAGAGGAGCTATCACATTGGATGGAAAGAACAACACTGATGATGTTCTTTATGTAGATGGTTTGCAACATAACCTTCTTAGTGTTGGACAGTTGCTTGAAAAAGGTTATAGGTTGGAGTTCAAAGACAACAAGTGCATCATTAACAACAAGGATGGTGTAATAATTGCATCAGGTTCAAAGACTAAAGGTAATTTTTTTTAGCTTAATTCAGAAGCAAGTTGTTTTGTTGCTAAAGTAGATGACAGTTGGCTATGGCATAAAAGACTATGTCATATCAATTTTGATAACATAGTAAAGATAAGCAATGTAAAGGCAGTAAGAGATCTACCTAGCATAGCAAAGCCAGTTGATACTATTTGCAGAGAATGTGTGATGGGAAAGCATGTGAGGAATTCATTCAGAAGCAAGCATAATTCAACAGAGAACAAATTGGATCTGATTCATATAGACCTATGTGGACTAACTCAAACAAGATCATACTATGGTGAAAGGTATTTCATTTTGTTTGTTGATGATTATTCTAGAATGACATGGGTTGCGTTCTTGAAAGATAAGTCAGAAGCATTTGAGAAGTTCAAAATATTCAAAGCTAAGGTTGAGAATGAATCTAGACTAAAGATAAAGTGTCTAAGATCTGATAGAGGAGGAAAATTCACCTCTGACAAATTCTATGAGTACTATGAAGAACATGGCATAAAAAGACAATTGAGTGCACCTAGAACCCCTCAGTAGAATGAGATTGTAGAAATAAGGAATATAATCATCCTTGATATAGTGCACACCATCATGATTGAAGGAAAAGTTGCACACACCTATTGGAGAGATGTGGTCAATACAACAGTCTATACCATCAATAGAATACAATTGAGGCCTGATGCAGACAAGACACCTTATGAGCTATGGTTTGGTAATGTTCCCATAGTAAAATACTTCAGAATCTTTGGAAGCAAGTGCTACATCAAGAGGGATGAAGCAATAGGCAAGTTTAATGCAAGAAGTGATGAAGGTATTTTTCTTGGTTACTTTACTAAAAGAAAATCTTATAGATGTTTTAATTTGAGATTGAAGAAGATCATTGAAAGTGCTCATGTTAAGATTGATGAAAAGTTTATGGTTCAAGAAAGATATCATGATTATGCACCTATGATTGAAGAACCCAATCCTTCCACTAGTGAAATACTTGTTGAAGAGATGTTTGACAATATTGATGTATTATTCAATGACCTTGAAACAAGTGAAGAAGAAACTCAGAAGGAAGATGAGATAGTATCACCTAAAGTTCCAAAGTTTACATCTAGATATCACTCTAAGGATGACATCATTGGAGATTAGAGTGGAAAATTCACAACAAGATCAAAAGAAAAGAGTTCAGCAGGCAATGAAGTGGTATGTTTACTATCTCAGATTGAACCTTTAAGTGTTGAAGATGCATGTAATGATTCAGATTGGCATGATGCTATGAAAGAAGAACTAGATCAGATTATTAAGAATGATACCTGGGAACTGGTCCCAAGACCTAGTGATAAGAATGTGATTGGAACAAAGTGGATATTCAGAAACAAGATGAATGAAGATGGTACAGTAGTAAGGAATAAAGCAAGGTTAGTATGTAAGGGATATGTGCAAAGAGAAGGTATTAATTATTCAGACACATTTGTACTTGTGAGTAGATTAAAAGCCATTAAGTTGTTTCTAGCTTATGTGACATTTAAAAACTTCAAAGTTTATCAGATGGATGTTAAGTCAGCATTCTTGAATGGAGAGTTAAAAGAAGAAGTATACATTGAGCAGCCAAAAGGATTCACCTTATTAGACAAGCCTGATATGGTATGCAGATTGAAGAAAGCCCTCTATGGACTTAAGCAAGCCCCTAGAGCTTGGTATGAAAGACTTGATGGATATCTAACAAAAATTGTATTCAAGAAAGGAGTAGTAGATAGTAATCTATTTATAAGAGAGACATTTGAAGGTTTACTACTTGTAGCTATATTTGTTGATGAAATTATCTTTGGGGGTAATGACAAACTTAATGCAAAATTTTCTAAGGAGATGTAGAGCGAGTTTGAGATGAGCATGATTGGACCTATAAAATAATTTTGGGATTAAATGTGCAGCAGATAGAGAAAGGTATTTTCATTAATCAGTCTAAGTATGTAAAAGAGATATTGAAGAAGTTCAAGATGGATGATTGCAAGCCAGTGGGTACACCTATGATAACAGGATGCAAGCTTACAAAAGAAGATGATTCTCTAGTAGTAGATATAACATTGTACAAGTCTATGATTGGTAAAGTCATATATCTTACTCAAACTAGACCTGATATTTCTAATGCAGTTGGCATAGTTGGAAGATTTGCAGCAGAACCTAAACAAAGTCACCTCATGGCAGTAAAGAGAATATTCAGATATTTGCAGGGCACTATAGATTATGGTCTATGTTATCCTAATTCAAATAATGTTGAGCTTCATGTATATATAGATGCAGATTGGGCAGGATGAATTGATGATAGAAAGAGTACATCAGGAGGAGTAGTATTTCTTGGTGATAGACTAGTCACTTGGACAAGCAAGAAGTAGAATTGTATTTCTCAGCCAACAACAAAAGTAGAGTATGTTGTAGCAGCCTTGAATTGTTCTACAATTGTTTGGATCAAATAGATGATAAAGGATTTTGGAATCCTGATTGATTATCCTATTGTTATTCATTGTGATAACACTAGCACTATCAACATGTCAAAGAATCCTGTGATGCATGCAAAGACAAAGCACATAGAGATTAAGTATCACTTCCTAAGAGGGAAAGTGGTAGTGAAAGAAGTCAAGTTGGACTATGTGAGTACAAAGGATTAGCTAATAGATATATTCACAAAGCCTTTACCAAAGGATACTTTTGAGAATCTCAGGGAGAAGTTGGGAGTAATTCCCTTCCCTAATTCTGATTAGAAAAAGTGGAGAGAGCATCGGTCGTCAGTGACTGATGGATGGTTGACTACTCTACTTCAGGAGTAGTACCAGAGCTTAAATTTTTGGTGCCCTTTGCCACTGATGTCAAAGGGGGAGTAGTATATAGTCATGAAAAATAGTATTAAAGGGGGAGTACATAAAAAATTAAGGAGTAATATATAACAACAAGGGGGAATATTATTCAGTCATGGAAGTAGTTCAGTTGAGGAAATGAAGAATATTAAAGAATAGTGCAGCATATGGAGAATTCATCCTTGGGGGAGTTTTTGATGAGGAAATGGAGAATTTTATAAAATAATTGTTCATTTGGATTGGTGGTGTTTTCATTCTATATGTTTCCATCAATGCCAAAGGGGGAGATTGTTGGAGATTTGCCACCAAGCCAGTGCTGACTACATGTTTGTCATTGATGACAATATATGGTAAGTACCATGCGTGGAAGACTTATGTAGTAAGATTTGAGTATATATAGCATGGACATGTTATCAACATGATATCATGGATGCAGATGTTAATTGTCATTACAAATAGTTATGTAGCAGCTTGTATCAGCAGTGTTCCTAATAGAGTTACATGCAGTGTTCTGTGAGTGATTGCCCATATAGTTATCATGGAGCCTTGCATGTTTGGATATATGATGGAGACATGTTAATGTTGCTCCATTGATGGACGTAGAGTCTAATGTGCAGTAGAAGTGAAGTTATGCAGTCACTATTCACTAGTTGCAGTTTCCTGTGTTTATCCAGAAAAGCTGACAGAGATTATATTGGTACAGTAGTTGTTGTTAGAATAACTAAGAGAGGGGTGAATCAATTAATCATTGTCCCAATACAAAATGTATAGTCAAAAAACAAATACTTCAATTTTTGCTACTCGGTAACTTAAAATATTTTTACTGTCTGTGTTTTTATCGATTATCAGTCTAATAGCATATAGTTGTTACCGATCAAATCAAATATGCAATATGTAAATATGACATCAAAACAAACATCACAATCAACACATAAGACAAGAGATTTAACATGGAAACCTTGTGAAGGGAAAAACCACCTGGGACCGACAACCCAAAAATATTCACTCTTCTGAAGTGAGGTTGGTGAAGATGCAACCCTGTTAAAGGCTACAAACACACTGTTAGGTGTGACCTTATTAGAGGATTTAAGACCAACCATTATCGTCTAACCAGCAATCACTTAGGGGTTGACAGGATAACAATGTTCATTCTATGAATGATACATAATAAGACTTTCTTAGTCCACTCGGTTAAGAGATTTGACTATTTACAATGGTTAAATATGTAACAGTAGGTGATTTGAATTAATACAACTTCAATTACAAATTATAGATCAATGTTCAACTCATACAAATCTTTCTGATCAATGTAACATTTTTGATTCAACAATATATCAACTTACTGTCTATTGGTAATCACTCCCTGTCGCTCAGTAATGCTCTGTAGTAGGGTTCTTCTTAACCAGTATGATCAAAATGCATGAAAAATTGTTCACACGATGATTTTGCAGTTTCCTTCTCTTCCAGCATCACACTCATTGTGAAATCTCCAGTCTCTTATATAGACATGTAAACCATTCTCTTTTGCTCCATCAGATTTTTTTGCTTAATCATCTTCATTGATTTTGCCTCTTAAACATACCTCGACACTTGTGTCAATAACACATTTGATTCTTATCCTTTAGATCTTTCCTAAATTTTGTCAGCCGTCGATCTTCGTAACAAACATTATCTGTTACCTCAAAATCATACACTTTCCATCTCATTAATCTTATTGGCTAAACTAATCATTTAGTTCATTCTGTTCTTCTCGGTTAACAAAGAAATGCGTTGGTGAACACAAGCTTGATTTATACTGTGCTCGGTATACACTACACTCCGTCGGTGTATACTAAAATGCTTCATCAACCGACAACACTGCTTTGTGTCTTTCAGCTCTTTTCCTCATCATAGATAAATGAAACATAATTAAGTCAATATTATAAGGTCATAGACTCATCAACAAGTTACTCAATGTATTCCTTATCCTCATCTATCATATCCATCTTCCTCATGTAGATATTTTTGTTCTTCATCTCTTTTACTCCTTTTCCATAGATGTTTCGGTATAGTAACTGTTATACACTGAATTTGTGCCTCTGATCTCAAGCTCTCTTGGTCTTGATAATCTAGTATAACAAGGGAATCATCTCAAGGTTGTGGGACCTTTGCTAACCGAGATGAGACCTCCAGGTTCTAGGCCGGTTCCTCTTGGATAATCACCCTGATTTTCTCTTAGACAGGAAATGTAAAACTTTTGAGGGAAAGGGATAGAAGGAATACATGGAAAGGGAAATGAATGAAAGAAAATCTATCCCACTAGGTGATGCACTGAAACTAGGGGTTTGGATCTCAGTATAGAGGAATGAAACTAGTGAGAGGCTTAGGTCTAGGAGATCACAACTTACTGAATAGGCTTGTATAAGTATTTCATAGAAGGGTATGCATACAAAAGAGGGTGTTCAGGGAAAGAGAAGATTCTTTCACAACAACAAGACTCTTAGGATTAGACAAAAAATCTACGACCTGAAAACAAACATTCACTCCTATAACTCAGTGTAGGATTGAGACAAGACTGTTAGGGGCTGAAATATACCCACAAAACATCTAAATCAGATCAAACACAATAACACACATAGTTACAGAAAGCAAGAGGAATCAGGAAAACTGAGATATCATTGAAAACATGCATACACTTTGATCCAATAAGAGATAATCCACACAAGAAAGCATAGGGACATAAAAAATGTCACAGAAAGCTTTGCAATATCTAAACAATCAATGAAAATTTAACAATTACAGAAAGCCAAAAGGGCAGGAAAATGCCACAAATTGCTCTCTGAGAAAGAAACCTTCTTTTTACAATTGCTGGATTCTGAGCACTACAGGCTCCAAAAAATGTTATATACAAACTCAACTGCATGCAGGCAGGAGTCAAAAGTTAACTAGGGTACATATTTTCCAATTTAATAACCAACCCTAGTAGTCAAATCTGATCATAAATACAATTCTGCAAATATCTCAACCGATCAGATATTTCTCCTTGCATGCCCATGCCTGTACTGATCATGCCTGCAGACAAAAGACCTCAATCCATCTACCTCCCTGCAAGCCCACTGAGTCATTAAGGCTCTAGATTTGATCTTTGCAAGAATGAATTTGAAAGTACAGATGGCACCAACTCTTTAATGTTTCATCGGCGTAAGAACACCGCACTATACCCTGCAAAATCCATAGTGCCATCGACCAGATCATCCATCATCACCTTTGCAACCAAAAAATGTCCTCAAAAATCAATTCCAAGCTACCCCTCCACTTCACAACGTTCTTTGCAGAAGAAAGCCCACCAAAAGTTGCCCCACCTTGAAAATGTCATTGGTCTCATGATCGCATGAGCTCAAAAAGCCTCATGCGATCATGCGACAAGCTTCGATGAATCACCATCCGGTCACACAAGACACCTTGGGCTCACTCTCCCTTTGGTCGCCAAGTTGCTTTAACTTTTCTTAACCCCAGGCTCCTCTCAGTGACCACACAAAACATGTTAACCGTGCAACCGCGCTCTTGCCAAGTCTGGAGGCTTGCTAAATCATATCTGCGAACATGCGAACAAAGAAACCCTTTATCGGACACCGCCAAGTTAGAAGAGAAAAGAATGACCTCCTCTAAACTTCTGCCATTAAAATCTGGCCCCACTTACAACTACATCATCACCACCAGCTCGGCATATGAGAAACTAGCACATCAGCACGATATGGCACATCGGACCCATGATAGAAGGATCTCATCGAAAGGTTGTCGCATGATCGCATGGGGTCGAAAGATCCCATGTGAACATGTGACCACCGTCAGATCTTTACCGCACTTGCATCTCAGGCCCACTATACAACCTTGTCACCAGCCAACTAATGAAATGCAGGCACGTCACCAAACTGCAGGCCCAACGCCAAACTGCAAGCTCTGATCAGCCTAGCTAACGGTTTGTGGCAGTTCTCATAGCCTAAAAAGGGGCTATGTGATCATGCGATAGACCACTAGCATTCTTCGAAAATAACCATTGGGCCCACTGATCGGTTGAAGATTCTCATCCAACTGTAGTCACATGATCACATGTTAGGAAAGATACCTTAGCGATCATGCGACCACTATTGATGCCTTTTGAAACAAGACCCACTGACAGAAAGGTGAGATGGGACGACGCAGATGAATCAGGAGCCACCGAATAGGATTATGTGGCCTGAACCCACTAACACTAGCGTCACATTAGAAGGAAGATCAACAACCATCGTTACACCATGTGCTTAAATAGGCAACATCTTTCCTTAGCGGTGTAGTGACAACCACAAGATTTTGCCGAGCTTTAAATTTTGTAGACAGAGAATGGGCCCACTGACAGGTGTCATCCTGTCGCATGATCGCAAGGGCAAGGAATATTCCTTGTGAACATGCGACAACCGCAAGAATTTGAGGAAAGCCAGCCACAGGGCCCCACCAGGTCAGAGTTGCACACTTAGGGAAGTGTCGACACCAGAGTAGAAGTGCGAAACATGAGGGGTTGAAAACATAGAGGGTTTTCAAACTGGAGGTTGAAAACACAGAGAATTTTTTGGACCGAAAGTAAAAAACATCCTGAGCCTTCAGAGAGAAGGTCGAAAACACACTGGGTTTTTGGGCCAAAAGGTAGAAAACACACTGGACTTTCAACACTAAAAGGTAGAAAACATAGAGGGTTTTGACACTTGAGCATTTCTTTGGAAAATAGGACCATGGCAAAAAATGAATGATAGGGAATTTTTGGGCAATAGTAACTTACAATATAAGTTCTGTCAAACTAGTTGACATCAATGACAACACAATACTGATTTAATCATATTACACATCTAATCAATCTGCTTGGTGATCTCAAACCACAGTTCCTTCAATCAGGTTCTAAATCAGTTGTAGTTCATCAGTTGCACCTATCATTTTGGTATGCGTGCTTGGATTAGTGATTGGAGAAGAGTTAAGAATGTTTCATTAAAAGCGCATGATGTAATTTAGTTTGGGGAGAAAGTATCAGTTAATTTGGTAGAGCCGACAATGTGTAGCGTGCGTCTACACTTATTGATTTGGACAGGTCCCACTTCATGTTGCGTGCTTAGTAGAGCTGATAGAAATGTTATTGGAGAGTGTTATTATTTCTCTAATATGATTTCAAGGTGGTTCTAATAGGTTGACTTGATTATATCATTTAGAGGAAAGATACTTATAGCCGATCATTTGTGATCACTAGAAGTATGGCATAAAGATAAAAGATTAGAGTAGAGCAGAGAGTGTGAAGTATTGTGTCATCAAGAAGAGGTCTATGTGATAGAGAAGATAGAGTGTGCTATTCATTGGAATTGATCAAGACAATAGGTCTACCTTGCAGTTCACCAAGATCCAGATATAGTGTGTATCTATTATTCAGAAGGTTGCATCCTTCACCCCTTTGAGCAGTGAGCTCTCGGATAGTGTGTCCTCACCCCTAATAGGGTCAATCATAAAAGACTCCTAAATGGGTCTGACCTTTGACCAGGTCACTTTACTTATTGCATTGTAAAGATCAACTCCTAACAGGGTTGTAAGATCTTCTAACAAGGATCATTATACACTAGTGCAGTTTATTAGTGGGTGTCAATTCCCACTGGGGTTTTTACCTATTTGGGTTTCCCTGTAACCAAAATATTGGTGTTGTGTCCAAGTGTTATTTCATTGTGTTTATGCTTAAAGTTTAAGTATACTTAATTGGATAAAGAATTGAAACTTGTAGATAACTGATTCAACCCCCCCCCCTCTCAGTTATCTCTTGGGACTATTCCTAACAATTTCATCCCACAACAATTAGGGGCTTCCCACCACCGGTATATTGGAGTTTTCTGCAATCTTGAAGGATTACTCGAGTAAGTTTGATACTTGATATACTTTTTTCATTCACCCCATTAAGGATGAATGCATTTTATTTTATAGTGGGTTGGATTATTGTGGCAAAGAAAATTGTATCCCACTTTGGGCTGTCCCTCTCACCGGCCTCGTTAAGACAAATTCTTGGGAGGCGAGCCCACTAAAGTTCTAAGATGTTCATTTGAAAGAAAATAAATGAAGTGAAGAGATAGGTTTAGGAGTTTGATTCACCAAAAGATGAAGAGCATATTCCTACTATTTTTCACTCCTAAGCACAATTAACAATGCTTAATTAACCAAGCCTTCTAATCTAATGAGAATTGAGTATTTCTACTCTCCTCCACAAAAAATATGCTTTAAACTTAGTGCTTGTTTATTCCTTAGCCTTTCTTTTAATCAAGAAAATTTGGTAGGTTTGGAATTTTGATTCACTTGAAAAGTGAAGAGCATAGGCCTATTACCAAATCCCTCAAACAATAATAGGCTTGTAACTACTAGATTCAAAGTGAAAATGCCACAATTTAAGCAAAAATTCACAAAAGCATGAAGGCTTACCTTATTTCGAAGCTAGCAAAGGCTAGGGGCATTTTTGATTAAATTTTTCATCATTTCACTCGCTTAGTGGTGATTGTTCCAGCTCCTTTGCCTCCCCTTCAAAATTGTTAGTCCAACACAACCAAGAAAAGTGAAGAAAATCAAGCAAAATTGAACTTTAAGCCTCGTTTTTATAATTTTGAAAAAAATGATCAAGGCATGAAAATCTAATTTAAGAAAAAATTCACAAAAGCATGAAGGATTACCTTAATTCAAAGCTAGCAAAGGCTAGGGGCATTTTTGATTGAATTTTTCAACATTTCACTCACCTAGTGGTGATTGTTCCAACTCCTTTGCCTCCCCTTCAAAATTGTTAGTCCAACACAACCAATAAAAGGGAAGAAAATCAAGCAAAATTGAACTTTAAGCCTCATTTTTCTAATTTTGAAAAAAATGATCAAGGCATGAAAATCCAATTTAAGGATATGAGTTTCGATTTATAAGCATCAATTATTTGCAAGTATCATTCTTAATCTTACCTTCTTGCTTGGAGTCCTCCAAAAATTTATTCATGTGGACTATGTTCTCTCTTTTGAGCCTTTTTGCAATGGCTTACTCTTCTTTGTTATTTCGTGTCTCTGGATTTTTTACTTTTTTATGCCCTGCCATCAGAAAAAAATAGAGAAAACATTTTCGATTGTCAAATTTATCAAGTTTGCAAAATAGTCAAAAGTGCAACAAAAATGCTTAAATGCGCTATTTAAAACCTCAAATGCGCTGTAGAAAAAATTAAAAGCGCTGAAACAGAATTTAAATGTGCTACTTTATCAATCAAATGCGCATAAAGAAAACATTAAAAGAGCTTCAAGAAGTTTTAAATGCGCTCCATAGTTAGGGAAAATGCGCTGAAAGAATATAAGACATAAGACAAAGTATTGGATGCACTATTTAGCCATGTAAATGCGCAAGGCTTTGCTTTGGATGCATTGTTTCAGACCTTAGATGCACTATTAAAATGCTTAGATGCGCTGCACGAATGCTCAAATGTGCAACTTACCCTGTAAAACAAAGATGTTAAGTAGAAAATCCTAAATTTCTAGTAAATTTTCCAAAATTTAGACAAATGAGGCCTAATGCCCCATGGTGGGCACCATTTTGTGTACTAATGAAAGTACCTTCATAGGGTTAGTTTGACAATAAATGAGCAAATAAACTAAATTACCACAAATTAGTGAGCTATTTAATGAAAATAATGTTAATGAGCACTTTATGGCTCTCTATTTAGATATGCTAATGATAAGCTCTCAGCAAGCCTCCATTAGTGACATCTCTAAAATGAGAAAATGATAAAAGATTAAACAAATTAAGCCCAATTATGCCTAAAAATGCCTTTCTAGCTAAAATTCTCATAAAGTTTGATGCAATTCTCAGATGTGTGGATCCATTCTCCTGATTTTAACCTTGCTTTTATAGATTTTTGCAAGCATAGGGGGTGGAGTTGAGTTAATCGTGGTTGAGTTTGAGTTAAGTCCATGGTTTCAACTTTAGGGACAATTTAAATGGTTTGTCCTCAAAGCTTGGGACAAAGAGACAAAATGAGTGGTCAAGATGCTCTCACCTTATGAGTGATTGAGATTCGATTTTAGCTTGATCCATGTGAGCACAATCCTTAATTCCTATTGGCTGAGGTATTTTCCTCCCATGTGGTGGGTGAGGGAAATTAGGAATTAAATAATTAAATTTAAATGACTTGTTTAGCCATGTGTACCCCTTAAATGGGTTGATTTGATTTTTAATTGAACTATACAATGAATTAGATTAATTACACAATTAATTGATTTAATTGATTTATTTGGCTTTTGATTTTCAATTATTTTTGGATTTTGACTCGATTGCAATTAATGCTTTGATTTTGCCTTAGTTGCTCACTTGATTTGATCTTGACCATTTTTAAGTGATTACAATATCAAACCCAAGATTTTCTATGCTTCTAAATGGAACTCCACAAAGATTCTTTGAATGCTTGAGAGGGATTTGTTAAGGAGATCCATTGTCACCCTTTCTATTTATTATAAATGGAAGAAGCTTTACGCATATCCTTATTAAGAGCTCAATACATGGGCATTGTAAGAGGAATTAAAGTAAAGAGTTTAGTTCAAGTTATTTACCATCAATTTAAGGATGACACAAAAGTTTCAGGTCATAGTATCAATTAAGATAAATCTGAAATCTTTTTCTTCTTTGTCAAAGCCAAAACTCAAAGAGCAACTATTGATTTATCAGGATTTAAGGAGGGTAAGATTCCTTGTCATATTTAGGGCTTCCTTTAGATACAAGCTTAAGGTCTTCAAATATTTGGGATGGGGTGGGAGAGAATATGGACAAAAAAATGGACCCTTGGAAAACATAATGGTTATCATGGGATGGCAAGATCACTATGCTTAAAGAAACATTATTAGTGATTCCTATCTATCTTATATCTTGTCTTTCACTATTTGTTGGGGCCTATGCTAAATTGATAAAAAAAATGAGAACTTTCTTTTGGCAAGGCACAAATTTAAAGAAGAAATATGCTCTAATTGCATGGGATAAAATATGTAGGCCCATCCAAGTGGGCGATGTTGGAATAAGAAATCAATTATGGAAAAACAAAGCACTAGGAGCCAAACTTTTTTGAAAGCTTTAAAAGGACCCACACTTGAAATGAGTGAAAATAATTAAGGGTAAGTATTTTACATATTTGAATTCTTTTGGAAGTTTTAGGGTATCTTGTCTCCCGAGAGGCTCTTGCATATGAAACTTTATGGTTTCATGTAGAAGTATCATTTCAGATTAGATTTCTTGGAACATAGTGGATGGTGTAATACCCCAAAAATGGGCTATAGGTTCATTAACCTCCTACATCTTCAAATTGAATGAAATCGACATCAAAGTCCTAACCTAAGGCACATTTGCACATTATCGAATCTTAATTGATTTTTATCTTAATTCTGCATCGGGGAATATTCCTAGCAATATTCCTATTTATCCTAATTATCTTTAATTTAATAATTACTTGGTGATAAATCCTATTTATCCTAAAGTTTGATTAATTGAATATTTTGAATATTTGATTAATTAGATTTAATACTGCCACTTAATTATTCAACTAGATTTAATTAAATTATTCCTAAATTATATTATTTAATTTTGACAATAAATCTAAAATCTTATGACTAGTTGATTAAATTCTTATTTAATTAATTCATGTCAATTGTCAATTTTTACATAATATAGTTTTAGAATAAAGTTTGATTTAATAAATGATTAACCCATAAATCTATTGTTTTAATTCAAAAATCAGTTAAGTTGAGAATAAATCACTTTATTATTAAATTAATTTATAATTAAATCATGCACAATCGGAAAAGCAGTTAACTTTAAATCAATTTTCAATTTCAATATGTTAACTTTCTAAACTCAACATTTGATGGTGAGTTGAAAAAGTGAACTAAAACTCTATTTTGAGATAAAAACTGCTTTTGCATGATTTTTGTGGGTTAATTATCTCTGATTTCTTGATAACTCAAAAATCAACCCGAGTTTATCAAGAGTGATTTATGGCTTTTCTCTTGCATCCTCAAAGCCCCAGATTTCTATAAAATCAAGGCTTAGCTCTTCATAATTATCAACACTCGAATTTGCACAATTACTCTGGCGAATTGGCGATTGAAGGATTAAGCACTTGCAAAGGTGATTTGTGAGATCTTTCATACTTGATCATAGTTTTTGCATAGTTTCATATCATAGATTTCATATCATTCATAGCATTCTTAGATTAAATCTGCATTCAATTTCATTCATATAGCTTATATTCACACAATTTCTCATAGTATTGCATAGGAAATACACTAATATAGATTAATCTACATTCATATAGTCTTTCATTCTTTTGCATTCAAATCCTTCGTTTGGGTGTTGCATTGTCATTGATCTCGATTTCAATCAGAGAACATCATACTCACACCTACTAGAAGGTAGTAAATCGCCTGGTTAGCTTAGTTTCATTTATTTGCATATTTTGATTTTACTAACCTCTAATGTTTTACTGAAGTGTTGTGTCTATAGCTAGGTACAAAATTCACACACACATTTCTGGTGCCCACTGTGGGGCCCTGAAATGGGTTTCCCTTCTGTTCTATCAATTTTCTATCTTTTTTTTTTATCAAAGCTGTGATTTTTTAATTTTTTGTTAGTACTTCCGTACATCCTTGTACAGATTCTCATGTGAGATTTTTCATCTCATCACGCAAAGTTTTGCTGGTTTCAAAACTTTCTTGTGCGAGACCATATCCTTCGTCGTGCGAGACCGTATCCTTCTTCGCGTGAGACTGCATCCTAAATCACACGAGATTTTACATCTAGAGACACAAAATCTGTAGATCTGTACTTTCAGATTATTGATTTCTGATGCTTACTATTTGCTATTGGTTTGTTTTGATTCTATACTTTTAGAGACAGCGTAATATCAGATTGTAGAATTTTCAGATGTGTGCTAAATTCTAGATTTTAGAGCATTAGAACTAAGGTATTCTACTATGATTTGATAACACTTTGATTTGGATTAAAACAAACTCTCATGTGTTAAGCTTGTGTGACCTTTTCTGCTTTCATATCACATACATCATTTTGGGCTATAAAATGAACATACATTTGCCTTTAGCATATCTGTTACACATAGTAAATAGGCCCTATGAACACTATTTGGGGATGATCTCGAGAGAGTGGGCTTCTTTCGCTTGTTCACACATGCAAAGCTCTTCTTGACGAAGGATCCCCTTGTAGGTAGCGAAGGTACTGAGATTGTCTTGCGTTCTACTAGATTTGTGAGTCTTCAACTTTTGATTGATACATTCTCTCTCTGAAGAGGTTGATAGATCATAAGCAGTTGACATCATAGACCTTTGTGAGATAATTTTAGTCTTAGCATGTCAGATTAATCTATCTGCTTTGTTTTGGTGAGGTGAAGAGGCTAGAGGATTATGCTCTACTTCCTTTTTGGATAGTACTAGAAACCCAGATCCTTGAATCTGATCTAGTCCCCCTGTGGTATCTTTTGTGAGTCACCTTTAGAGAGGGTTAACCATAGTGGACATTCCCTTAATTAGGTCAACCATGTGGATGAAACCTCAAGCGGTAATAGCCATTTTCACCTTGGTAGTAGTAGGCACTATATAAATGTCCTTGTGGAGGAAATCTTCATAGGTGTGGTCTCTTGTTGGGTTGTCAGATCTCCCTAGCAGATCCTGATTGATTAAATTCTTAGACTATGTCAAAACCCCAGTGCACCTGGATTGGAGTTCCCCCTCTTGAGATCACAAAAGTTGCAGAGTCAGACCATTACTACAAACCCTAGCAAGGCCAATTTTTCATTTTCTAGGAATATGTGTGTTGTTGAAAAACTTTTTGGAACATACACAGGTAGCATTTCTAGGGATTAGCACAATAAGTCACTATTGCTTGTTCATGCGCAAGGTTTCTTTTGCCCTTGTTCATTATTTTTAGATGATTGCTTTCTTCCCTTGCTTGCTATTTTTCATGCTTTATATATTCTTGGTTACTTGAGATGAACTATTACACGAATCTTCAAAACTGGATAGAAAAATTTGCATAACAATCTGATACTGAAAAATTGCAAAATCTGAGCAAAAATCCTTTTTTGGTGTGAGAACTAAATATTCTATCAGAGAACAACCAGCGCTGTTTCTCAAAATATGTGGCTCAAAAACTATGCCAAAACTATCAAACTTTGTTATTTTATCGCATGATATTTTAGTTTTCTGAGCATTTCCTTGCGCGAGACAGCATATTCTCACACACATCTTGGTACTTCCTTGCGTGGGGCAGCATTTTCTCACGCGAGACTGTTCCCAAATTTTCAAAACAACAAGCTAATTCCTATCAGTTGGTCAACTTTCTTTCAGATCTGATTTGTCTGGGGTTCGTATGCCTATTTTCCTATTGCACACTGCCTAAAAACTGGATGTCTATAGTTGAGAAACAAATCCCGGAATCTGTCAAACAAATCATTGTGTCAGAAATAGAGAAGAACCTATAAAAAATCTATTCATTTTCCTAAAGTGGTCTCTTGAGTCTAATTTAGCCTTATGATTTATTGATTTGAGTCTTTTTCATCTTGTGTCAAAACCTTGTCAAAATTATCTTCAAATTCAGTCTTCTTACTAAACGGCTAGGTGTTGTGAGCTTGTGCCCACCATCTTTTGGGCATCTACCCATACTACTATGGCACAATATCCTTCATTTACGTCCAATCTAATCTTCAATCAATCTAATCTTGAGAAGGTTGCATCATTCAATCTTCTTGAATCAATTCATTCTTCAGTTGTCTTCATCTTATTCTTTTGCTTCACCCAAGGTTAATGTTGGAAACTAGAGCTTCATCACACAAGAAATCTGGAGAAGCATCTCATACCATACCTTTGACTACTCATGTGGGTCCAACCCTCAAGCAACTCTACAATTTAGGTCTTTATGAAGATGACGGTCTTGATAATTTTTGATTGAAAACTGGTTACATACCCCCTCCATCAACTCATGGAGGTAATCAACAATCTCTACATAAATCTATCCCAGGGAGTCCTAAAACTCCTAACATGTCTCATAGAGGAACACATCACGGGTCTCAAGGACCTCACTCTCAACATGGTATGGATCAAGAACCCACACCTTTTGAAATTGCTCGATATCAAAATGATGATGACTTCAAGAAAATGATGAGGCATTTCTTGAAAGAGGATAGAGAGGCATACTTTCTAGAGTTAGCTCATCAAGGTGCTAAACTTCCTGCAAACATTAATGTTGAAAATATCATCATGCATGAGGAATAAAATCCTATCATCGCTATGATGAAACAAATGCATGCCATGCAAGTCAAACTTAACAAACTTGAAAAAGAAAAAGAACCTGAGGAGTTCTCCATGGAGGCTCTATGCCCTTTTCCATTTGATAAAGACTTGTACATGCTGCCATTTCCTAAAAGAGTGGGGATACCTAAGTATGATAAGTATGATAGAAACTTTGATCCTCAAGATCATGTCAGAGAATTCTATACTCAATCTATGGAGTTCATGCATGAACCAACCTACTTAATGCATCTTTTCCCTCGATCTCTGGGAGGGTCAGTTATTCATTGGTTCTCAAAAATGCCTCCTACTATCAAAATTTTTGAGGAGTTAATCAAACTGTTCTATCAACAATACTCCTACAAAATTCAACATCTGGTCACTATGATCGATATTTTCAATCTTAAACAAAACTCGGGAGAAACATTCCTAACTTTTCTCAAATGATGGAGGAAGAAGTTTTCTCTATATGCTAGACCTATTCCAAAAACTGAAAAGCTGGAAATCTTCATCAACAATCTTGTTCTAGAACTTAACTATCATTTCCAAATACAAAATCATACATCCTTTGATAAGATGGTAGAAAATGCAATCAAAATTGAGAAAGTACTTGTGCAAAAAGGAGACATATCACTTCAAAAGGATAAGTATGAATCTGGATCTAGTTCTAAAGATAAAGGCAAAAATTGGAACAAGAATAAAGGTGTTGTCACAAATGGCATTGTTGATACTATCCATGCCCCATCTAAGGCACCCGCTTTCAATCTCACTATTGGTACCTAGGCCATCAAAGATTTTGAAGCTAAAACATCAGAATTCAATAAGAAGCCATCTGCTTAAAAACCTTGGGCTACAGATCCTAACCGCAAATTCACTCCTCTTGGAGAGTCCTTGGAATCTGCCATGAAAACTCTATTTGCTAACAACATCATTTACTTGCCTGAGATAAAAGTCTTTGATCCTGAACCTAAACCGAAATGGTGGAGAGAGAACAATTTATATGACTTCCATCGCAATAAGGGCCATAAAACTAATAAATGCGTTCTCTTGAAACATATCATACAAGACAACATTGATAATGGAGAAATCATGATTGATAATCATAAGAGCAATAATGATCATACAACATTCACATAACCATTTCTGAAACATGGTAAAGAAGATTCTTCTTCTCAGCCTAATATGGGTGCTAAAGTCAATTATGCCTACTCTGGAAACAATGCTGTCATCAATATGGTCAAACCATGTCTATCTGAGCATTGCAATGTCATCATAATTATAAGAAGAGATAGAGAAAATCAATTAGCAAATGCAGTTACTCGATCACAAGCTCAGGCACATCTGCAAGGACAAATCCCAGATTCATCCAATGTCCCTAAGATGCCTTTCAATCTTTCATCTGCTTCTAAATAGAAGGCTACATCTAAATCTTCAAATCCTAAAGACACGAGGCCTACTTCATACAGTATTGTCCAACAACTCCAGCATACAAATGCTAAAATCTCAATGTTTGAGTTGCTTTGGATATCTCCAGCTCACAGAGCCATTCTAAACAAAGCTCTGCTCGGATCCAATGTTCCTTATAACCTTGATTTAGATAGATTCCAGGCTATGGTTGGTCATCTAACGTCTCCCCAGTATATATGCTTTTTAGAGGAAGATGATAATTCCTTGAGTCATCCGCATAACCAGCCCTTGCATATTTAAGTCTTGATCCAAAACCATCATGTCAAACGCGTGTTGATAGATGGAGGTGCTGGTCTCAACATTTGTTCTTACAACTTGATTACACAATTGGGATTATCTGAAGCTGCCATTGATCCTAAAAATAAAATAACTATCAAGGCATATGATGAAGAAGAAAGATCTTCCAAAGGAACAATTATCTTGCCTATCAGAACAGGTCCAGTCATCAGGGATACTACATGTCAAGTTCTTGATATACCTTTGGCTTACAATATTCTTCTAGGGAGACCCTGGATACATGAAATGAAAGCTATTCCTTCCACATATCATCAATGTGTGAAATTTCCTTATGAAGGAGTAGAGGTGATGATTCCACCTGACCTATACACAACTTGCAATGCTTTGAAAGAAAGTGCTAATAAACTTGTTCCTAATAATAGAGAATCTTCCACTAAGTAGATAGACGTTGCTTCAACATCCAAAATCGAAGACATTGCTAAAGAAGTCAAAATCAAGGATAAGGGTATGGGAGAATACACAATGGAACCCATTTTATCTCTCACATCTCTCCCGTTGTCCCCTAAATCTTATGGACAACCATCTAACAAAGTGAAACCTACAGCTAAAGAATCCCAAGTCATATTCAATGGAAGTTTTGTCACAGAACACGTATCTAAACAAGAGTTTGAGGAAGATGAAGTAGTGCTTGCATGGTTATACAAGGATGAGCCTCAATCCCAATCAATCCAGAAATGTGACTCCACTTCAAGAAAAATTCCTCATAAGTCATATGGACTAGGGGACAAATTGATCAAAAAAATGGGATATACTAGAAAAGGACCTCTAGGACTATAAGGTAAGGGTGTTCTTTCTCCTCTTGACCACCATGGCTACACAAACAAGGATACAATAGGTCTAGGATATAAGAAGAAGCCTTTCTATCTTAGCAAGAAATCCACACATGTCTTAGAATAGATTGATCCATCCACAACAAATCAACTAAAGGAAGAAACAACTGAACAATCTGACAGTGATGATTCTGACACCACCACTGAGGAGCTCATTCCTTATGAGTGCTTGCCTAAAGAAATTAAAGACCTTCTTGAAGCTGAAGATGATCCAGTAAAAAGAATCAATGTAGTAGAAACACAAGAACCTACTATAGAACAAGAGATAGTTGCACCACAAGAACTAGCTGATATCAAAGGTAGCCAAATAGATAAAGAAGAAGGTGGTAGTTATTCTGAAATAGATTCCCATGAGTATGAATTCAAATCAGAATCTGAGGGTAACCCTTCTTGGGGTATCCACCCTGACTTTACTCATGTTCTTAAATTTCCTAGAGGCATAGATGAGGAATCAAATGATTATGAATGGGGAGCCATTCCAGAGGAAGATGAGATTATTACAGAGAAACATGTTGATGTTATTCACCAATATGCACCTAAACCCGATGTAAGTCTAGAGCGAAATAATGAACTTAACGAGTCTGATCCACTGATGGCTGAAGTGGACTTCCACAATGACATTGAGCCTATTCAAAAATTGAACGTCTTAAGTTGTAATATCACCTTCAAACTTGAGAGTCGGGTTAGGACCAATGATGACATATCCATATCCGTAAACACTATTTCCCAATCTTTCCCCACTTTGACTATCCAACATCCTGAACTTCTTGACCAAACCTCTATGAATCTGAGCCAAGGTATTTATACCTTTCCAAATGACTATGCCCTTGCTTGCTACCTCAATGCAGTTGAGCCTATGAGGACTTCCATCAGTGAACCAAGCATTAGCATGACGAAGTTGGATATCAAATATCTCAGTCAAAAGAATAAGAATAAGAATGAAAAGAAAAGGAGTTCTGAGGGTGAAAACCACTTTGTGGCAGTCTCAGAACCTACAAAAGTAAAAATAAAAGATGTATCCAAAGGTGAAAACCTCTATGAGGCACCTAAGGATGAGATATTTGATGTCCTTCTGAGTCATTTACAGGACAGATCTCCAGTTCTAATTGAGCCTACTCAATCCATCAACTTGGGAACAACAGAAGAACCACAGTTGATCCATGTAGCACAATCCTTATCAAAAGAAGAAAAGCAAAAATTTACAACATTCCTAACATAAAAGAAGATCAACTTTGCATGGAAATATTTAGATATGCTAGGGTTGGATCCTGATCTTATAATGCACCATTTATCTATAGCTCTAGGCGTCAAACTTGTTAAGCAAAAATTGAGAAAGATGCATGCACATGTTGCACTCTTGGTCAAAGCTGAATTAGAGAAGCTACTAAAAGCCGAATTCATCCATGTTATTGATTATGCTGAATGGATCTCTAATATTGTACTTGTTTGAGAACCAGAAAAATCTATAAGAGTGTGCATAGATTTCAGAGATGTGAACAAAGCATGCCTTAAGGATGATTTTCCACTACCTAACATTGATATGATAGTGGACATGACTGTGGTCTTTGAGATGTATTCTTTGATGGATGGTTTTTCTGGATATAATCAAATCTAAATTGCTCCAGAGGATCAAGAGAAACTACTTTTACATGTGCATGGGGTACCTTCTGTTGGAATGTCATGCCATTTGGGCTTAAGAATGCTGGTGCTACGTATCAAAGAGCTATGCCATCTATTTTTCATGACATGATGCATCAAACTATGGAAGATTATGTTGATGATACTTTGGAAAAATCTATGATAAGATCTCAACATCTAAATGATTTGAGAAAAATACTAGATAGAATGGAAAAGTTTAGTCTCAGACTGAACCCTAAGAAGTGTGCTTTTGGTGTCACTTTTGGAAAGCTCTTAGGCTACATTGTTTCAAAGAAAGGCATTGAAGTTGATCCAGCTAAAGTTAAAGCTATCATGGAGATGCAACCTCCCAAGAATATCAGTCAAATGAGAACATTACAAGGGAGAGTATAATCTATTAGACGCTTCATATCTCAGCTAGTAGTCATATCACAACCTTTCACAAAGACATTACATAAAGGTGTGACCTTTGCATGGAATGAGGAATGCGAAAAGAATTTTAATCATATCAAGAAATATCTATCAAATCCTCCTATTTTGATGCCTCCTATTCAAGGGAAGCCATTGATCTTATATGTCTTCGCTATAGATACATCACTGGGGGCATTGCTCACATATCATGATGAGAACAAGATGGAAAGAGCTATATACTATATCAGTAGAACATTGGTAGCATATGAAAAGAACTATTCCATGATTGAAAAAGCTTGTCTAGCTATGATCTTTGCATCATAGAAATTGAGACATTATATGCTAGCTCATACCAAACATTTGGTAGCTAAGATTGAGCCACTCAAATACCTACTAAGCAAAGCTTCCCTCACAGGTAGACTAGCTAAATGGGTCATGCTCTTAAGTGAATTTGACATTGAATATGTTGAAAGAAAAGCTATCAAAGGACAGGTTATTGCTGATCAACTAGCAGATGCACCTTTGTTTGATGATATTCCAATGCAAATGAAATTCCTAGATTCCTCTATCATGAATCTTTCTTCTAGAGCATGGAAAATTCTTTGACGGCTCATATACAAAGAATGGATCTGGAGCAAGCATATTGTTCATCACTCCTCAAGGATACTCAATCCCTAAAGCATTCAAAATCAAGTTTCCTTGCACAAACAATATTTCTGAATATGAAGCCCTTCTTAATGGTATGAAAATAGCAATTGAGTGGAGAGTAATAGAATTACACATTCATGGAGACTCACAACTTGTAATACACCAAGTCAATGATGTGTATCAAATGAAAGATGGAAAGTTGATCCCATACAAGAGAATGGTAGATGATCTAAAGAAATATTTCATATCTATCACATTTGAGAAAATACCTAGACCAAAGAACAAGGCTGCCAATGCAATGGCAACGCTCTCTACTTTATTACAGCAGCCCAAACATGAGCTACACTATGAGTTCCTGGTGAAAGCACTATCTTATCTTGCATATGATTCCCTTGAAACCCGCATGATTTGCACTGTTGTTGGTCATGATTCATCTCGATACAAAAACCTTTTCTCCTATCTCCAAGACCAAATCATTCCTGATTCCTTCAACTGCCATGAGAAATGATACCTTATCCGAAATGCATCCTGGTATGTCATCATTGGTCACGGTTTGTGTTGGTACTCTCACATTTGGCTCAAATTTGGAGTGACCCATTGAAAGTTTTCTCTAAGAAAAAATGACTATCCCTAAAAAATTTTTGTGAGAAGGCACATTTTGAGCATGTAAAAGGAAGCTAGCATGTGATGGAGGAATTTTTTAAAGAAGGGAGGATGCTAGACCATTGCTCAGAAAAGATGAATCAATAGATTTTGCAAACATGGATTTGCAGAAAAGAAAAACATAGTCATATTGTTGGGGGCATAACTTTTTATTGAACTGTTGGATCAAGCTCATTTTCAGATATGTTGTCGCAAATGTAGTTATCTAAATTCTCACTAAAGTGATTTTCAAAATTTATCCTGGTTCATGAGATACAGTCATCTGAGTGTGGCACTGTCTAAACTGCCCATAGAAATTTCATAACATTTATCCCACATTGCTCCCAATTTCAAAATTTGAAGTGTTTATATGGAATGCTCCAAACATATGAAATAAATCAAAGTGTTGGAAGCTATGCTTGCCCAGGCTTGTGCATCCACCTTGGTTTCTGTGCTAGCGGGCCTAGAAGAAATTTTGCAGAAAGAGAAACTTGTCATAAAGAAGTCTCCAGGTCTCCAAATGATTATGAGACTTAGAGACTTAGTCTCCAAGTCTCATAATAGAGAAGTCTCCAAGTCTCCAAATGATTATGAGACTTAGAGACTTAGTCTCCAAGTCTCATAATAGAGAAGTCTCCAAATCTCCAAATGATTATGAGACTTAGAGACTAAGTCTCCAGATGAAGATTCAAAGACCTAGACACTAAAGGCAGTCTCCAAATCTCATAAGAAAGCAAAGAAGAGGAAATGATTATGAGACTTAGAGACTTAGTCTCCAAGTCTCCAGATGGCGATTCAGAGACCTAGAGACTAAAGGGAATTGTCCAAGTTTCTAAAAGAAACCATGGTCAAGGAAATGCTTCAGAGACTTAGAGATTATTGTAGTCTCCAGATCTCCAGATGGACTGGGGTTAAAAGTGAGTTTATCTGAGCATCCAATAAAATGGTGACAAGTGGCAAGTTCTAGTGGCATGTGCAGATTTTAAAGGTTTGAAAAGATTTAAAAGGCATAACATAGTTGAAACATTAGAGAAATTTTAAAATTTTTCATGACAGAGCTGCTCACGGGAAAATGTCTGGAAAATCCATTTTTTGTCCAAATATGGTAGTATAATATGTTTTCGGAAATGCCAAAAGATGATGGATGTGATGATGGTAGTTAGAATCAGATCAAATCAAGTTGCTGAGAGTAGTAAAGGATTTTAAATCCGCGATCAGATTTTGGGGAGACTTTTTTTCCAAAATTGATTGATTTTGCAGATCCGGCAGAGGGAATGAATTAGATTTTTAGTGGATGAAAGGATAAGAGGGTATAGAGGATTAAATCATATTTCAGGGAGGATTAAAGGACAAAGAAATTAGATTTCCAGTAGATGAGGAGATTTTATGCAGGAAAAGATAGAGATTAGATTTTGATACACCTGAGAAGATCATATTCAGAGGTGAGAGAAGACAAATGAGATCAGATTGCAGAGTGGACAGGTGTTGATCAAGTATTGATTTTAGGGTTTCTTCTTCTTCTTTTTATTCTCTTCTCTTCTTAGTTGTAAGGGTTCTTGGTTCTTGTTCCCTTTTGGTTCCAGTTCCTATGGTTGCTCTGTTGTGAGCAAACCTCTAAATGGTGAATATTGAATATCTTGCTATGGAGCAAATTTCCTGTGTCTAAATTCCAAAAATTTCAAGTTTTGTATGTAATAGACAGGTTTATTCTCAACGGAATACACTGCAATTTCTATCTTACCTTGTTACTGTCTCTTGGCTCTGTGTTCTGCTCTTGTATGTTTTAATTTGTGAGACATTTGAAAATATACCAGCTACCAGGTAACCTGTCTAATTATTTGTGAGCTTCTCTCAAGGAGAGGATTAAATTTCATAAATAGTTTCAGAGAGTAAACATATGTGTTAGGATTTGATGATAACACCATAAGATTGACATGATAGTTTGTAAGGCATCCTATCTAGATTGCAGGTAGTTTGTAAGGCATCCTACCATGTTTCTTTGAAATCTTCATGTGGATTTATAGTCAGACTCTTTTGCCCAATGGAATAGGCACTGGCTGGATGTTTGTTATACAGTCATCTTTTTGTCATCAAGCACAAAATAAATATTACCAGTTCTTTTATGTTTTTAAGTTCATGCATACTGTGAAAGGACTGTATCCTGGTGATATAGTTTAGATTGTTGATTCCTTGGAGAGAGAATCAGAGGTTAACCTTCCTTGAGTTGCACTCATAAAAAGAAGAAGGATTCATATCCTTATGCCATTGTTCATGTTGTTATATTAGTAGTTTCATTTGTCACATTCTATAACAGGTTGTTCTCAGCTGTTTACAAAATCATCTTTCATTGAAGTAGATTTGAGTAACATAATCCACTAATCAAGACCTTACTTGAAATATAGTAACCTATTCATAGGCAATACCCATTGAGTCCTGTGGAGCTCAAAGCAGAAGGAGGAAGACCTAATCCACTAATCAAAAGCTTACTTGAAATATAGTAACCTATTCATAGGCAATACCCATTGAGTCCTGTGGAGCTTGAAGCAGAAGGAGGATCTTATCCAATCCTCATCAATTAGGCTTTTCTTGCAAACTTGGAGTCCCTTTTAACTGAGAATCAAGCCCATACCTTTGCCAAGTTTGATCCTACAAGAAAAATCCCTAACAGTCTATACAAATGAGGTCTAGATGGTGCACTACTTAGATGTTTAGAATGGGAAGAGTCTCAACGTGCATTAGAGGAAGTCCATGAAGGTATTTGTGGATCACATTCGAATGGTTTAACACTAGCTCAAAAACTTATTAGGGCTAGGTACTATTGGCCTGAAATGGAAAAAGAGGCTATCAAGTTTGCTAAAAACTATCAAAAGTGCCAAGTACATGACAACTTAATTCATGCACCAGGGAGAGATCTAATTCCCTTCACTACACAATGGCCTTTTCACCAATGGGCATTTGATCTTATAGGATCCATACATCCTCACTCTTTTAATGGACATACCCATATAATCACAGCTACAGATTATTTCACAAAATGGGTAGAAGCAGTTCATTTGACTCAAGCAACTGGAAAACAAATTTCAATGTTCATCTTGAACTACATTATATGTCGGTATGGTATTCTACACTCTACAGTCATAGATAATGGCAGACAATTCAAGAATAGAGACTTAGATGATCTATGTGCCAAATTCAAGATTACACAACATTGGTCATCAATCTACTATCCTCAAGGGAATGGACAAGCAGAGGCTTCAAATAAGAATCTATTGAAAATCTTGCACTGTACAGTTAATAAAATAGGAAGAGACTGGCATCTCATGATCAATCCATCTCTCTAGGCCTACAGAACAAGTATTAGAACGCCTACTGGGGCTACACCATTCACTTTAGTTTATGGGTCTGAAGCGATACTGCCTATTGAGGTTGAAATCCCATCACTGAGAATCAGAATGCATGGTCTAGTAACTGATGATGACTACAGATTATCTAGGTTGCAAGAACTTGAACTACTAGATGAGCGAAGAAAAGCAACGTATGATCATCTCAGAGTATATTAGAAGAGAATATCTAGAGGTTACAACAAGAAAGTCAGACACATAGAATTTCAGGTTGGTGATCTAGTCTTGGGAGAGAATCCTAAAAATCAATCACATAGAGAACACAAGGGGAAGTTTGAACCCAACAAGCTGGGTCCCTTTGTTGTCACTACTAATTTTGGCTTTGGAGCCTATCAAATCTCAACAACTGAAGGAGAACAACTCCGAGAAACAATCAACGTTCTCCATCTGAAAAAACTCTATGCCTAAGGCATTCAGTATTCAGAAATGTCCTGAAAAGATTATAAAAATTGGAAAAAGTCCTAAAAAAAATGATCATCCTGGTGAAAACCTAGCAATAGGCGCCTTGATGATTCACAAAAAAAAATAAAATATCAAAAATACAAAAAAATTGAAAAGTGAAAAATACAAAAAAATGAGAAAAAGAAAAAGTGCCTTGGTGAAAACCTAGAAATAGGCGCCTTGGTAGAAAAAATAGAATCTTTGCCAAGATGGTGAAAACCCGGCAAACGGGTGCCACTTGTTTCAAAATGCTCCATCTTTCAGCACAATCTTGGTCTTTCCCAGCTTTCGGTCTTGCTTTAGTTTGTACATATCTCTCAGTTTGTTTCTGCATTCCTATTTTCAATAAGTCAGTCTGTACACCAATCAGATCAAGCGTCTGTATCCTATCAATATTTCAAACTTGGGGGCACTCAATGTCATATCCTATGGCCTCCAATGTCTCTTAGACATGTCATATCTAGTCAAAGTCCTTTGAAGCTACATCTGAGTGAGTTAGTCAGTATCCTCTCCAGAAAGGATTTTGCATCTACAACAATGCAATCAAACACAAACTAAAAAAAATCTATGCTTTTACATGCTTTTATCTCCTTGTATGCTTACTGATTCACATTGAGATTTTTGCATATTGTGTCCCTTCGAGATTTTTGATGATATACTTTACAGGATTTAGAGAGTGATGGCTGGGGGCGTAATCTTTTCTTTGTTTTCTGCTTGTATGTGAAAATCTAACAACTTTAGAAATTCTAGATTGAAATGGTGTCCGTCTATAAGAGCCTCTATCGTGAATTGGATGGCCATGAGTTCCTTGACCATTGATACCTAGAAAATTCAAGGAAGTTTTGATCTAACTATTATCTTTTTTACTCCTACTATGAAACATGATCTTACCTAAGGATGTGAATGATAAAGGGTCACTACGGGTAATTCACACTGAATTTAGAATGATCTCTTGACTGCTTGATGTGTTTTCTCCTCAAGGCGTATTCTGGTCATCACGATGTCTATGTTTTGATGCTTATAAAAATTGCTATATTAAAATGGACATGATATTCAGGTCATCCTGGCGTTTGTGCCTTGGTGCTTATATCTAGTCCGACATTCTGAAAACAAAATCAATATTCATATGTCTATGGTTGTCTAACCAGTGGGCATTGTATTGATTCTTGCACATACAAATCAATATTCATATGTCCATAGTTTTGTAAATAGTGGATGTTGTATTGATTTATTCGGTTACTTAATAAAAAGTTCAATGATGACAACAAATCGACACATGATCAGTGACTAGGTCCTAGGTCTTAGATTTGCATTTCATTTTGCATGTCATTTTGCACTTTGCATGATTGCATGATCTCACAATTTGCTTGAACACTCAAATGATTCTTCAAAACCAAAAATGCTAAACATGACGCAAGGCCTGAGCATTGTATGAAGGTCCCTCCAATGAAACAACAAGTAGAACCCATTTTCGGGATCAAAATCAAAATATGAGATCGTTTATATGGTCAACTACTTGCATAATCAACCTTCAATCATCAAACGAATCCAGAATTCAACTTCACTAATTATCTTACATCAAACTATCCAAATTTCAACTTGGTCAACCATGGTCAACTCATGGTCAAACCTAGTCAAACTTGGTCT
This sequence comes from Chamaecyparis obtusa, assembly GCA_027943335.1. Classification (NCBI taxonomy): domain Eukaryota; kingdom Viridiplantae; phylum Streptophyta; class Pinopsida; order Cupressales; family Cupressaceae; genus Chamaecyparis; species Chamaecyparis obtusa. The sequence goes on along the minus strand of BSBK01004704.1, from coordinate 409,724 downwards.
CTAGGACCTCCAGATGATGCAGAACACATTCTCGAATGTGTATAACCACTTCCCAAATCAATTAACATGCTTCTAAACCATTTCAATGTTGACTTTTCTTATCAAATTTCAATTTTCATCTCGAAGGGGGCATGGTATTACACATCATTCAAGTCTGTAAATCTAAATCTGATAATCAAATCTTTCCTCAGTAATCAAGACAACAACCATGTCTACTTGTTGGTTCATCTAAAGTCCTCATCGCTTGGGGCAAATCTATTATCTCTTGGGGCATATCAGATTCAACGAGATCCATATCAATCTGGTGTCCTAAATCTATCTTGTAAACTATATCAACTTTTCATAACCATTAGTTCATTAGCGTTATTTCCTTGGTTCTTCGTAACTAATGGGTTTAGGATGCGATACCAATATGATTCTCTTTGGACAATCAGGTCTGGAATTGGTCACTCACTTCTTCGCAATCATAAGGTTCAAAATCAAGCATTTTGACACTTTTTCGTAATCACCGGTTCATTGTTGCTATAGTTAACATTATCTTTGGTCAATCAGGACCTAAATCTTAAATCTTTAAATCTTTAAATCAGTTTCTGTCTCAGAATCGGTTAATCTTTCAAATCAGTTTCATACATCTATATCAAAAATAGATTATTCTTTGAACCACTATGCTTCACACAGTGATTCAAAGAGGGGCAAAATGTAATACCCCAAAAATGGGCTATAGGTTCATTAACCTCTTACATCTTCAAATTGAACGAAATCGACATCAAAGTCCTAACCTAAGGCACATCTTCACATTATCGAATCCTAATTGATTTTTATCTTAATTTTGCATCGGGGAATATTCTTAGTAATATTCCTATTTATCCTAATTATCTTTAATTTAATAATTACTTGGTGATAAATCCTATTTATCCTAAAGTTTGATTAATTGAATATTCTGAATATTTGATTAATTAGATTTAATACCGCCACTTAATTATTCAACTAGATTTAATTAAATTATTCCTAAATTGTATTATTTAAGTTTGACAATAAATCTAAAATCTTATGACTAGTTGATTAAATTCTTATTTAATTAATTCATGTCAATTGTCAATTTTTAAATAATATAGTTTTAGAATAAAGTTTGATTTAATAAATGATTAACCCATAAATCCATTGTTTTAATTCAAAAATTAGTTAAGTTGAGAATAAATCACTTTATTATTAAATTAATTTATAATTAAATCATGCACAATCAGAAAAGCAGTTCACTTTAAATCAATTTTCAATTTCAATTTGTTAACTTTCTAAACTCAACATTTGATGGTGAGTTGAAAAAGTGAACTAAAACTCTATTTTGAGATAAAAACTGCTTTTGCATGATTTTTGTGGGTTAATTATCTCTGATTTCTTGATAACTCAAAAATCAACCCGAGTTTATCAAGAGTGATTTATGGCTTTTCTCTTGCATCCTCAAAGCCCTGGATTTCTATAAAATCAAGGCTCAGCTCTTCATAATTATCAACACTCGAATTTGCACAATTACTCTGGCGAATTGGCGATTGAAGGATTAAGCACTTGCGATAGGCGATTTGTGAGATCTTTCCTAGTTGATCATAGTTTTTGCATAGTTTCATATCATAGATTTCATATCATTCATAGCATTCTTAGATTAAATCTGCATTCAATTTCATTCATATAGCTTAGATTCATACAGTTTCTCATATTATTGCATAGGAAATACAAAAATATAGATTAATCTGCATTCATATAGTCTTTCATTCTTTTGCATTCAAATCTTTCGTTTAGGTGTTGCATTGTCATTGATCTCGATTTCAATCTGAGAACATCATACTCGCACCTACTAGAAGACAGTAAATCTCCTGGTTAGCTTAGTTTTATTTATTTGCAGATTTCAATTTTCTTAACCTCTAATGTTTTACTGAAGTGTTGTGTCTATAGCTAGGTACAAAATTCACACACAGAGATGGTAGTAATGCCATCTTGTAGAAAATAGTCAGATGGACACATGTATGATTAGAGAAATATGTGAGTAATCTTGGGGACTTTATGTAAGAAAATATGTTATACTAGATCCAAATAATACCATTATATGCCATTGGAAGGCATTTGAAGATCTGAACCTTCTAGATGAAGATCTAAATCAATTAAGAAGAATCTTGGAAAATAGATCAATCATAGTTAGAGAAGGAATGAATGAAATAATTTGGAGTGAGGCAAAAATAGGTAATTATAACTCAAAAGATGGATACAGAGCTATTGTTGATAAGAAGGGATTTCAAAACACAAACATGCCAATCCATTTATGTTGGAATAAGCTTTCTTTCCCAAAGACAATTTTTTTTCTCTTGGGCAACTTTACATGGAAAAATTTTAAAAGCAAAATGGTTTAAAAGAATAGGTTTTTGTGGACAATCAATCTATGTATTATGTGAAAATAATGAATAATCTATCATTCACATTTTTCTTGGATGCTTCTTTGCACAAAAATGTTGGAGATGGTTATGTGCTAGATTAGGATGGTATTCAACATTACCTAATGATATTATGGAACTATTTTAAGGTTGGCCAAGTTTATATTCCTCAAGATTGTTTGAGAGCCTATGGATAATCTCCCCCTCTTCGATGTTATGGGAAATTTGGAAAGAAATAAACCATAGAATATTCCAAGGAAAGAAACTAGATTGGAGCCAACAGACTAATAAGATAGAGGCTGCTATGATTGAAGTTGTGAACTCAAGGATTCACATCTCATTGGAGAACTTAAATGCACTAGTTGGGATGACATTATGAAGAGGAATTGGTATGTCCTCATAAACAAGGCTGGATCAAGCTCAATTTTGGTGGTGCTTCAAGAGGTAATCCAGGTATTTCAGGGGCAGGTTGTGTTTTACATTCATGGGAAGGGAATATTCTAGCAGAACTAGCTAGACCTTTGGAAGTGGATACTAACAATATAGAAAAATTCAAAGCTCTTTTGGAAGGACTGGCTCTTTGTAAAGAATTAGGTTTCAAAAAAGTGGAAATTGAAGGTGATTCGACCATCACCATAAATCCACTTAGAACCGGTCAAACCTTGAATTGGAGATTGAAGTCGCTATTGGAAAAAGCTTTCGAACTATTGAAATTCTTTGATAATATCATAGTAAATCACATATAAAGGTCTTTATACTATTTTATTATGGCTTGAGATGTTTAATTTATCAACAATTTTAGCGAAAATGGTGTAGCCCAAATTCAAAACTAGAGGATATATTATCAAAGTGAAGGATAGTTAGATGGAAATGTCTAGTCTTCTCCAAATAGAAATACAACTAAATTTAGCTAAGACAACTTGTTAAGACCAAATTGATCTTTCTAAGTTTAAACTTTAGTAGAAGAAATAATAAGAAAGAAAAAAGGTTTTTCTTGGACAAGGAAAGTGATTACTGTAGGATATGATGGATTTGACACTTACTGCCCTTTTTCCTCGATAGTGGAGAATGTTTTTAATTTTCATTTATAAATTTTTTCTATATCCTCTCATTTTATCTTGCTCAAGGGCAAAGCTCTATTTTGGGTTGCAAGAAAATTCATATCATTTGTGAAAGTAAGGATTGAAACCATGGTGATTAATTAAGTTTGCTTCTCATCTCTTATTTTTCCTTCATCTTTTTGCTTCATATTGTCTAAGGTACAAAATACCAACGATGTATTGAGAAAGATTGTGATTGTCTATGAAAGCTAGGTTCAAAAATCATGGAATCTCCCATTTTATTCAAGGTGAAGAAGCCTAAGAGGTAGGTGACATTTCTAGGAGATATCATAGAGCAACGAATGCAAGAAATATTGGAGAATCCGCACATAATGCTCGTTTGTACAATTCTGAGGATTTTAGGAAGAGATTTCATAACAGATGATCACAAATACAGAGTGAACATAGAGATTTTGATGATCTTTCTAGCCATTTTATTGCATGTTGGGATGAGTAAAGCAGTGACAAAGAAGCTTTGCAGGAAATCTTTTGAGGAGTTTCTTAAAGACATGACTAGGATCATAAGGAACATCGACAAACATTACAATGAGGGTTGGGTAGTGCTCTCTCGTATTAGCTAGATGTTTTAGATAGTTGGTTAACAAACCTGTTTCTGTTTTGGTGATTTTGTGGTTTTGATGCTCTTTCAAGTTGCAGACAATAGTGGACTGTAAAAGCAGGTTTTGAAGAGATCTGAAATCTTTTACGGACAGATCTTGAATGGATCTAGAACTCAAGAACTAAGACATTATCACTAGAAAATAATCATGAAGGAACCAGACAACCAAAGGCACAAGAGCCCACAAGACTTCTTGGTGGAAAGCCAAACGACTCCCACAAACAAAGACTTACATAAGATAGTGCAAGAAATCGAGACAATAGTGGACTTTTATTGCTCAAACTATGTATATTTTTATCTTGATGAATATTAATATAAACTATATCTGCCTCGGCCTTTTATCGATCAAAAAGAAAAAAAAAATGGTATTGCATATGACAATTAATAAGTGATTAACCAATTATATTTAAATTATTTAGTTGAATTAAGTGGTATTGCATATGACAATTTTTAACTGATTAACTAGTTATGTTTAAATATTAAATTGAATTAGGTGGTATTGCATATGACAATTAATAAGTGAATTGAATTGTATATTTTGATTGACAATTTAGAAGTAGATTATCGATTATTTTAGAGGGTTAATTAGGCTTATTTTGAATTTAGAGGGACTACTTAAGCTACTTGGATTTAGAAGGATCAACTAGTAATATCTAAATCATTTTAATTTCAATTATCTGGCACTTGTTGGAAGCATACATTATATTTAATCTATGATATTAATCAATGATAAAAATATATTTCAAAAAATTAAATGATAGAATAACATTGATTCAATGCATATGGATTAGTGTAGATAGAATAATAATAAGACAATGTACATAGATCAATGTGGGAGAAATCATTACTCAAAAAACTTCACAAAAATATTATCTTTATAATTAAAAAACCTTTAGAGAATAGTCTTATTGAAACATAGATCAAGTTTGGATAGATCCTTTTCTACACTTCTATAGGTCTCATTTTTTTGTGTAGTAATTTCACAAACCAAATTTTATATATTTTTGTGAAATATTTCTCACAAATACCCAAAATAGTAGTACCCAATCCTACCCAAACAAAGTCTGCCAATATTAAGTCCAGGACCAATATGAATTGGTAAATAGAGGCTTTAGGAATAGATGGTCCTCCCTAAGATCCAAGGATACTAAGCAAGCCTAATAATTTGGGCTCAAAAGTATATAGTCCAGAGAACAACAAAAACCTAGCCTTGAGCAATGGGCTATTGATTTCTCACTATCATCTGATGATGAAACCAGTGACATAGACAAATCTAATAGAAGGAAGAGCATTCTTATTAAAGAAATATTGAATAACGATGCCTCGGTAATATTCTTAGACATATGTAAACAAATAGATGAGGAACCAATAATAGAATACAACCCCTGTGATATGAACAGTAATTTTAATTCAGATAATATCTGGGTAGAAGACAAGAATAAAACATAGGAACCTATTCCCTTAAACTCTTTAAAACCTAGCCCAGATCAATTAGGAGCACAAGAATCAAGGATCTCCTTTAACTTAATATCTAGGAAGGTAAAGGAAGGAAAGAATAAAGACTCAGAGATGGAGCCGAATACATCAGAGGGAAAAAGTAATAAAAGTTTAGGAGCAGAAGGTAGGCTAATTGAGAATATTCCATTAGATAAGCCGATTCCAAGTAACTCTACAGGAGATACAAAACTTAATAATGACTTTTCTCTTAGCATCAGAGATATCCCCAATGAGGAACCTTCAAATTCTTTAAAGAACCTAGCAGCTGAAGAGGACAAAATAAGGTACGAAGTTAATACCATAGCAAATTATGTGGGAGAAACACTAACAGAGGAATTAATGGATCAATTTCTGGAGGAAATTAGCGATCAGGAAGAACTTAAATGCCAAAAAGAGCTCTGAATGAAGGGAATCAATATCCCAGATGAATCTATTGAAGAAATGCTAATTATTTTGGAAGAAAAAGAGAACCAAGAGCAGGAATATCTAGGCATAGCTCAGATTAAGGAAAGTAGGAAATCCCCTGATTGCACAAAAAGAGCAAAGAAGAGAGGTCGAAATCCTATTGCAGAACTAATAGGAAAGGCAGGTGAAGCCATAGGACAGGTTAAAATAACATCTATTCTGAATGCAAGGAAGGGGAAGTACCTTCCCAAGGAGCCATGAACATCCTATCATGGAATGTTAGGGGTATGAATGCCCCTAACAAGCAGCGTTTGATCAAACGCTGTATCAAAATTAACAATCTAAAAATTATGTTAATTCAAGAAACAAAGTTAGATAATACAGATCTAGGAATTTTTAAAAACAAATTAGGCTTGAGGGAAATAGAGGCTTCACCGGCAAGAGGGGCTTCTGGAGGCTTGGCTATTATTTGGGATCCTTGAAATATATCAATAAACATTATAGAAAGAAGACAATTCTGGATGAGTGGAACAGTTAAAAACTTTAGACTTAATATGACCTTCAATCTAATAAATGTATATGGACCCATTCAAAATAAAGATAAACTTCTAGTTTGGCAAGAGATAGAAACGTATCTTAATCAAACAAATGATATGATGTGTTTTCTAGGAGGGGATTTTAATGTTATTACAAAAGTTTCTGAGAAAAAAGGGGGATCAAATTCACTCTCTTTAGCTTCTAGAGACTTCATACAATGGAAAGATAAGATCTCTCCTAGAAATTCCAACAGAAGATAACTCCTTCACATGGAATAATAGAAGACTAGGTTTTTGTAATATAGCAGAGAAATTAGATAGATTCTTTCTTAAATGAAGTTTGACTAAGTACGATGTGTCACTTTCGGTGAGCATCTTTTCGATAGCAGGTTCAGACCACTATCCAATACTTCTCAATATCTTAACACAATCTAAACCAAAAAAAAGTGCTTTTAAATTTGAGCAAGCATGGTTAAGATCCAGACATCCTAGGGCATATCGAATCATGGTGGCAGGAGCCGAAGATTACTGCCTCCAAAATGTTCATACTAGTGAACAAATTAAAATGGATAAAAAGGAAGTTATTAGAATGGAATTCATCTAAATTTGGGAATATCTTCGAAAAAAAACTAGAACTGGAATCAGAGCTAGAAGAAGTAAACTCCAAGGTAATTAAGGAGGGAATGAATGATGATTTGTACCATAGAGAAAAGGACTTACTCAAGGATTATGAAGAGATTTTAGCCAGAGAAGAATTTTTCTGGAAACAAAAATCAAGAGAAACTTGGTTAGAAGCAGGAGATAGAAATACTAAATTTTTCCACAATAGTACCAAACAAAGAAGAAATATTAACAGGATATCTTGTATTATCAATGACAAGGGTGAAACAATAGAGGATCCTAAAAGTGTGGCTGAAGAAGATGTAAATTACTTTGATAACATTTTGAATAATAGAGAATCCTCAAATCTAGATTGTCAAGCAGAGCTTCTTAGAAACATCCCTAAAGTCATTTCTAAAGAACACAACAAAACTCTAACATGAAAATTTATTATGAAGGAGATTCATTATGCCTTAATGCAAATGAATCTGGATAAATCTCCTGGACCAGATGGCTTCTCTACCATTTTCTTTCAAAAATGCTATCACTTCATAGGAGGGAGGTAACAGAAGCTTTAGAAGGGGTTAGAAACTCTGGGAAAATACTCAAAGAAGTTAACAATACTTTCGTCATTCTCATCCCTAAAAAAGAGAAGTCTACCAACTTAAATGATTTCAGACTGATTGCACTATGTAACACTCTATATAAATTTCTCACCAAAACTTTGGCCCTTAGACTTCAAAAAATTCTTCCCCTAATCATCAATGAAGAACAGACGGGTTTTGTTCCTGGCAGATCCATCTTTGATGGGGCAATCATAGCTCAGGAAGCAATACATGTTCAATCCTTAAAAATAAAAACCCTAGCATGCTAATTAAATTAGATATAAAAAAAGCATATGATAGTTGATTGGAGATTTCTATGTAAATGTATGGAAGCCTTTGGCTTTACCAAAAGCTGGATTAACCTAATTTTTGAATGTATTTCTACTCCTATGATTTTGATATTAGTAAATGGTACACCAGAAGGCTTTTTTGGCATCTCTAGGGGACTCAGATAGGGTGACCCCATCTCCCCTTTTCTATTCATAATTATGACATAAGCTTTAGGAGAGCAATTTCAAAGGAAAAAGCAAATGGAGAAATAGAAGGGATATCCATTACTAGTAACCTAGATCCCATTACTCAACACTTCGTTGATGATACTCTTCTGTATGGAGCTAGCAAAAGAAAGGAGGCAAAATCCTTTAAAAAGGTCTTGAATACATATTCAAGAGCTTCAGGACAATAAATTAATCTTGATAAGTTGGAAATCTTCTTCTTCAACACTGATATTGAATCTGAAAAAGAGATCTGCAAGATCCTAAACTTCAATCGTGGTAAGCTGCCTTGAAAATACCTGGGCCTTCCTTTGGTAAAGGTTAATAGGGCTACAGATATATGGGATCCCATTATTGACAAATTAAAAAATAAGATGAACTCATGGAGGGGTAGGTGGTTGTCTTTAGCTGGATGAACAACCATGGTTAGGTCAGTTTTGATAGCAATGCCAATCTATCATTTATCATGTATGCATCTTCCTACAAATAAAAGATCAAATATCACCAAACACTTAAGAACTTTTTTCTGGCAAGGGAGCAACGAAAATAAGAAGATACCTTTAATATCATGGGATAATATTTGTAAACCAAAAGAGGAGGGCGGTGTGGGTCTTAAAAATTTAGGGGACCAAGGTAGCGCCTTGGGAGCCAAATTACTATGGAGACTCTTTAGAAATCTGGAAGCTAAATGGGCAAAAATTCTTATACATAAATATCTGAAAGATTGTTCCACCATTAATATCTTTAGAGAATCTAATCCTCCAAAAGGTTCAAGAATTTGGGATTTCATGATGAAATGCAGATATATTATTACAGAAAAACTCACCCGGTGTCCTGGTTTGGGAGATGAGGTTCTGTTTTGGGATGACTCGTGGGGAGGTTATGAAATAATTTCCAAGAAGCTAAAGAACCCCTCTCTCATTAATTCATTAAAGGATAAGGTGGGTCTCTTTCTCAAATACTATACGACTTTTAATGGAGAGAAATGGGTTTGGAAATCCTTAAATTTTTTTGGGATCTCATCAATAGAGGAAACAACACTCAGGAGTATTCTCAAGTATAGAAAGATTGAGCTAGGTAACACCAAGGAATCTTTAGTTTGGGATAGTTCCAAGTCAGGGGAATATAATACTAGAGATGGGTATAAGTTCATAACCCAAAACTATAAAAGACCCAAAACCAATTTACCAATCCACCTATGTTGGAGCGAGTGCTCTCCGAAAGCTGGTTTTTTCACATGGTTAGCAATGAACTATAGAATATTAACCGCATACAGATTTAAGAAACTGGGCTTTAGTGGCCCCAGTAGATGCCCACTTTGTGAAAAAAGTGAAAAAGATGTTGATCACCTATTCCTAAATTGTCCATTTACAAACTACTACTGGAAATGGTTACAAGGGAACTTGGGTTGGTCCTCAACGTTTCCCAATTCCCTAGGAACAATGTTGGGGGCTTGGCCAATCATCAAACGTAGAAGTATATATACGCTAACTTGTGGACTATCTCGCTCTCTATTTTAATGTGGGAAATTTGGAAAGAACGTAATAGGAGAATCTTCAAAGAAGAAAAACTAGATTGGACACAACTATGTAATAAAATAGAGGCCACAATCATTGAGAATATGAATTGTAAAATAGCAAAAAATACAAAAACAAATCTCAATATGAGTCATTGGGATGCTAAAATGCGAGGGAACTAGGTGGGATTAGCCCTTCCACCTTTTATAGGATCAAATCATCCCAAAGTACTGTAAAAAAGGGAAGAATGTAGATGGGAACCTCCTAAGGATGGATGGCATAAGCTAAACTTTGATGGAGCATCCAGAGGTAATCCTGGAATTGCAGGCATTGGGTGTTGTATTCATAACCAAGAAGGTAAGGAAATTGTGGTAATTGCTGCTCCTATTGGTATGGAAACAAACAATTGGGTTGAACTTTATGCTTTAGTTATGGGCCTAAAGAAGTGTGCCTCCCTGGGATTAAAACACTTAGAAATAGAGGGGGATTCGGCAATTATGATCAATGCACTTAGGAATCGGGCAACTCCAAATTGGAGACTAAACTCCCTTCTATCCCAAGCTTTGAATCTGTGTGAATCCTTTCAAGAAGTAGCTATTAATCACATCTATAGAGAAGGTAATAAGAGAGCTGATGAATTAGCTAATTTAGGGGCAGATGGCATTACTCTTCCTTAAGTACAACCTCTTTTCTCAGTTTGTCATTTTGGTCCTTATAGTTTAGACTTTTGGTTGAGGATTCCGAGTTTAGTTACTCTTAGGTCATTGCCTTAACTGAATCCTAAGCCTTAGCTTGTTGTAAGTGCATCTTCAAGGTACACTGCTTCCCTAGCCAACACAGAGATGAACTGGATAGCATCATGCCAATGCTCTAGCATCAAGGTAGCAGCATGCCTTTACGTAGGGTTGAAGCTAACATACTATGCCCACACTCCTCATGTTTCTAACCAATCCTGATCAAATGGCATTTGTCTCACATTACTGTGACAAATTCAAGCCTTCGATCAAATTGAAGTTAAAAGACTTGACTAAGGACATTTGGAGGTGTCACTTATAGCTTAGGTTATCCATGTTAGGTTTTCCTTTTTAACCTTAGGAACATTTAAGCTGGGCTTTTCACTATGGATGGAACCTGTATCTTATATCTAGTTTAGACCCTACAATTTTCTCCAAATCAGTAGCATATAGGTCTCTCGGCTCTCTGACATTATTAGTCATAGGTCAGGATCCATTAGTCTCAGTAATGTCTAAGTAGCTAGCTTCAAAAGGCATAACTCTTACAAAATATTTGGTTAAATCTGTATGTAATAAGAAAGGATTATAGAGTTAGGTTGGGCAGCTAAATAGAATCTTGATGAAAGTCTTCTCAATTATTCTGTAGTGGTAAGTACTATAAGCAGCAGGAATAGGAGTCCTATTTTGATCATCTCTCTCAATATGAAGGATTTAATTGTCTATCAGTGAACATAGTAGGTGCTAGATGGGATTATCTAAGAAATAACTTCTTAAAAAAGAAGTTGGTATAAAGCTTGTTTAAGAATTAAACCTAAATTAACAATCTTAAATGGAGTCTATCTTATGTTGACAAATAGTCATAGGAGAAGAGGTTCTGATAGGTGTTTCTAGGATCCCAGATTGTAAAGGAAGTAGTGAAAGGCAAATGCTTCTCTCATTTCCTCTTTAAGTGTCGTGTCAGATTAGTCTAGGTCAATAACATAGAACAAATATTAAAGCAAAGAAGGACTTAGCACACATTATGTTAATCCCATTTGCAGGTAATTCAGGTTGAAGCTTTACGTTAATTACTAGTCCGGTAGATTAAGCGGTTCTTGGAATCATGTAAGTAGAATTTACTTCAAATCTGAGTTCTAAGAAGGTCATAAATTGGTTTAGGCAACATGGGATTAAAAACTGTAATGAAATCAGCAAGGTAATGATGGTTTTAGAGAAAAAGATAAAGGTAGTAGGTAGTAATCTAGTGGCATCTCTTTTCTCAAATAAACCTATGCTTTAGCCTTATGGCTCCTCCAAGCTGAGATCCCCTATAATGAGTTAGATAGTAGCAACTCATCTCCTTTTAGAGTGAAATCATAATTGACTGAAGGGGTAAGTATAGGATTTTAATCTTAATAAGCATTATCCTACATTAGGCAGTCCTGGTTTCTCTTTCAAGTATATCTATGATTCACAATATGCAGACTCATTATATTTTATGGTTTCTCTGAGAAATTATAGATAATTCTTTGTTATACTTATTCATGTCTATGGTAGCATCAATGGTGGTTAGAGAACATGTATTAATATCAAGCCAAATACTTAATGAATCCTAAGATTTTGTGTAAACGAAGTTTTGATTGCAATATCTGATATTGGAGTGATTATACAAAGTTTATTCAAGTCATGTATATAGATGATAGATTCTATTTGGTAGAGGATTCTAAGGTGCCTATATCCCTCGAGCGATCTGAAAGCCGTTAATATTTAATTCAGGGAACCCATCTTAGTTGGTAATAGAATAGGTACATACCTTGCTAAGGTTCTGTTGTTATCATATTGTAAATATCTGGTTTATTGGCTAAAGACTAGAGCTTTTAATCGTGATAAGATTAGCACAATAAGTCCTAACTTAACTCTTTATAATTAAAGGGAAGTGTCAATTCGGGTATGGTTGTCCTTTATCTGGCAGAGTTATTCCCTGATTAAGAATAAAGATAGACATAGACCACTTGACAAAAGGATTTAATATGGGCCCATTAAACCAAAGTAAGGAACATGTAGTTTTATTATAAATGCATGATACTCCTCTTAGCTATATGCTCCAGAAGTTTGAAATAGGGTAGATATAGATATGTTTACCATGATAATCATTAATCTTGAAGTTAGTATATATGGGTTATATACTGACTTCAAATTAGGGTTTATCTGGGTGCTTTGATGTTTGGAGAGAGGAAGATGGTTCCGCTCTTGGTATGGCTATCTGGTATCTTGTGCCCTCCTTCCTTTTAAATGATGCTTATTATTCATTGATTTAAGTTTATTAATGTGAGACTTAAAAATAAATATTCACTCTTTTGTCTGTCTCTTTGTTAACACAATGTCAATTTTATATACTCCTGTCACTACTGTTTATCAAATTTAAACATAACTATCCTGAAGCCATATTATAGGATTAAAGTAAGGCTTTTTTTGGTTTTTTGTTTCATTAATAAGCATCGAATTAAAGCCAAGATAGCCTGGATAAGGACAAGACTTTGTATTTATATGGCCCGTTCTATAAGCTGAAGGCTAATTAGGAAGTCAACTGGACATAGAATGTTTGCTCAGCTAAAGTGGTTATTTCTTTTTCACACGCATGGTTAGCATAGGTTTTGAAGTTTTTAAAAAATTATTATGATCGACTTTACTTCTAAGTATGTCGCTAGCCCATATTAGATTAGAACAGGATTATACCCAAGCAGGCTCAAAACTAGTTCATGACCAAATGATGCAGGCATAGGTACTTTCACTTAAGCTTCAAATTACAAGCTCCTTATGACTTCTTTACAATAGCCTATGAAATATGGGATAGTCATAATATACTGACAATGATCTTAGTCAAATTAGTGCAGTTTTTTTTCAGGAACTTAGGAGTCAAGAGGCATCCGGAGGGTTTAACGCTCAAGACGTAAAGAGGTATATAGTTCGAGGACGTTTCTACCACGTTGGAAGCCACAGGGCTACCCACACAAGGAATCAGGCATGAAAGGCAAAACCTGGAAGGAAGTTACTCCAACCAAGTTGAGTTGATAAATAAATCTACAATTAAAAGATTTTCTGGCAGCCTAGATATAAAATAGTTGTTCAAGGAATTTATAAACTCTTGTAATTCTGATATTGGAGGGTATGCCCTCTAAAGCAATTATATATTAATTTTTGGACCAAGGTCCTAGGCAAGGCTGGAGGGTTTCTCTACCCTGCTCTTCCCAACCAGCGCTTGCACTGAGTGGGGTTTCTGTAAATCTGGTGATGAGCTAAATAAAATTATTGGCTTCGGCCTTTTACCGATCAAACAAAAAAAAAAGTTATTAAATTATCAATTGTCATTAATATATAATTCTAGTGTTCCTTAAAGATGCTAAACACGACGTCTTATTTCAAACCAATCTCTCGTAGGTTCATTATTAATGCTCATGTCTTGTAATATAATGCTTTTACAAGTGTTAGAATTATTGAGGAAAATATTTACATAGCTCCAAAGAGCTTACATATTTTATATTACTTTGGTCTTACATCCAAACTTTAGCCACTAGGAGGTGCCATTGTTATGTACAATCATCAATGAAAACTCCTTAAAGCCAAGCATTACTTTGAACTTAAAGAAATTAGTATTGCAGATAGTTTTGTAAAAATGTATGTAACTTGATCTTTAGTGTGATACTGCAAAGGTGATCATCTACATTTAAATCATTTTTGGAACGTGATTTAGCCAAATGGTTTCTTTGGCTACTTCAGTTTCACTTTGATATTTTGCTTCTATAAAGGAGATCGATATTGTTGATTGTATTATAGAATTGTATGCAATTGCACCTGAATTTAATTCAAACATGTCTTGAAATGGATCATTACTCTATGGCACCTCCTACCAAGTCAACATCAAAATATCCTATATATGTACATTTTTAGTATGAGGATAGTAAATACAAAACTTAATAGTATCTTTATCATCTTAAAATACGTTTTGCCATCTTTCAATGTTGAACATAAGGTTCCTGTGTGAACCTTGATATGATACTACATAGGAAATGTTAGTGGGAGATATAGTGACATAGATTAGGCCCCCAGCTTATTAACAATAAAGAGAAAGGGAACATTTTTCAAATGGAGGTTAAGTGTCAAGTTTAATACAAATTTCAATATGTACCACGACTATTTTGCAATCAAATATATTGAATTTAAAAATTAAATTTTGAGCATAACTTTCTTGAGATATAATAACAGAATGACCATCTTGAAAAATTGACATTCTTAAGAAATGGCGAGATAATCTAAATCGATTATTTTAGAGGTAAGATTAAGTGTGTGTGTGTGTGTGTGTGTGTGTGTGTGTGTGTCTATATATATATATATATATATATATATATATATATATATATATATATATATATATATATATATATATATATATATATATATATATATATAGACACACACACGCACACACGCACCAAAGATGTAAGATTGTTAGTGACGAGGAAGTCATTTACATAGTTGATAATGATAGTAATATGATTATTTTCAAATTTATAGTTGGAAGAGAGATTTAGGTTTTGAAAAAAAGTTATGTAATGTGGAATACCAAGTTGAAGGATGTCTTCTGAAGTGGCATAATTAATTTTCTTTATTTGTGAAAAACCATAAGGTTGATGTATATATGTCTCTTTTTATAAATCTCCATTTGAGAACATATTTTAAACATCCACTTGGTGAAGTCCCCATTCATTTTGAACAAATGAAGCAATGAGTGAATGGATAATGCTCATTTTTGCTACATGCAAATGTTTCATCAAAGTTTATTCCATGTTGTTGAGAAAAGTATTTAGCCACTAATTTGGCTTTATATTTATCAATCTTTTCTTGAGGAGTATATTTAATTTTATGATTAGAGGGTGTCACAACAAGTTCCTTAATGAGAGTGTTGTATTCTAGTTGCATGACATTTTTCTATTTTAATTTTTTGTTGGATTCTTCAATGATTTGAGGTTCAATTTCATAAAAAGTCATTAAGGTAACGTGTATGTTAATTTCTTGCCATTTTGCAACGATGGGTAGGTTTTATATTTGAATTTTGAGTCGAAGATTGACCTCATTTGGATATTTGGAAAATATAATTATGATTAGTTTTAAAGAACAACTAATTATCATTTTCTTTAGAATTAGAAGATTCAATGATGTTAATAAGATAATAAATGGACGAGGGAGATTCTAGGATATGAATATTTCAAATTAAAATAATCTCTTTTGAAGGGATCATAAAGTCTAAATTCCTTTCTATTTATCCCATACCCAACATAAATAAATTGAGAAGATGGGGAATCAAGTTTTTGTATTTTTGTTTTGGGGTGAAAATAAATGTAAGACTCCGAAAGATTCTAAGATGAAACATATTAGGTATTTTGGTTTGACCCACTTTTTGAGGGAGTTGAAAGATGCAATTATTAAATATGAACTATATGTTGAATTTTTCCTTTCAATTATACTATTTTGTTGAGGAAATAAGGATTTGTTAATTCTTTTAGTATTCTACAAAATACCCAAAAATTGTCAAGCTCTTTGTTTATGTACTAGTTCTATTATCAATTTTAAAATTTTTTATTTTATAATTGAACCAATTTTCAATCGGGACTTTGAATTCTTTATATTTATAATACAACATTTTTATTTTTTAGATAATACTCCCAAATCATTCTCAAATAACCATTAATAATTGTAGGAGCATAGAGAAACATGTTTAAATAGAATTTGAAAAGGTGTAGATGAAATTTGATTATGACTTTTGTTGAATGATAAATTATGTTATTAGCCTAGGAGACATCATTTATATATTTTCAAATTGTTTTCATGTCACAATTTTGCTCTAATATTTATTTGTATAGATAAACAATATATTTAAATTATAAATTTTTTAAAGCTTCAAGTCTCTTGAACTTCTATTACAAAATTATTTCCTATGTATATTTTTTCTTTACAGGTTTTAGTATCAAATAAAAAATAAAATATCATACACATTGATCATATGTTTAGGTGTTCCACTATTGAGAATCCATTCATTATCTAATGATGCAAAATGCAATTTGTTTATTTATATTCAATTTAGAGTGTTTGTTTTCATGAAAGTTTTTCTATTTTTAAAATAATAGTTTTATCCTTGTGTGCCACAGTTTAGCACAATTATGACATTTTTCATGGATTAATTTTTACAAAATGTCTAATAATTTTTAGATCAATTTGAAGATTTTGAAAATTATATTTATTTTCTTTATTTTTTCTTAAAAAATATATATTTTTTCGTTGGCTTTGGACTTCTAATGTCTTCTCTTTGAAATCACCATTTGAAATTATCAATAAGAAGAATACATAGTGTATAGATTAGGAGTTAATCTTCATTTTGATATATAAAGTTTAAGATAGATAAAATTTATGTATTGTTCATGGATGTTCATTTGAAATTGATACTTATACGTGACTTAGATAACTTTAACGTCCAAGTACGATTGAATATGTTTGAAAACTCATTTATAATTTAGAGTGTACTACAAAAAGTCCCACGTTATTTGAAATTCAAAATTTAAAGTTACAGTCACTGTCTTCTAGGATAACTGGCATTGAATAGTTGAAATTGATGTGAATATACAAACATTTCCCTATATGAATTTCAATGTATTTTTTTTTTATCAACAAGGGGCCGAAGCCGAATAGTTTCTATATATAATATAAAATAGTAACATATAAGAAGTTTAGAGCAGAATTAAATCCATAAAGTTTCAGAGGTACTCAAGAAAGTGAGCCTCCTTTCTCGATACCTTTACAGATAACCAAAATAAAGACCCGAAAGTCCAGTAGATGCTATATCCCTATGCTGAGATAAAACACAAACTGTATACTGAAAAATAAAAGGAGCCAAAGAGATGTCATAGCACCCGTTTTAATCCGAAGCAGAGGAAGAGTCCTGATCCGAACTTTTAAAGGAAGAATCCTGTTTTTTCTCTTCTTCATCTTGGGATTCAGGATGGGATTCCTGGTCCATTGGTTCATCCTCAGGCTCCTTCTATTCATCTTATTTCCTATCTCCCGAAGAAACGTAAACAAAGCATACATGCTGACAAAATGACAGAGTGTTTTAAAAAGACACTTCCCGTAAACAAGGCCACTTGCCGAAGAGCCTTGGCAATCAAGTAGCTTTTGAAAACAAATTTTGAAACTTTTAATACCATTGTTGGAGAGGTGGGTTTATAGACCTACTTACAGAATTTGTCTCACTTAAAATATTCTTCATGTGTGTACCTCTAGCCGCTAGATTGGCTAACTCATCAATCTTAGAGTTACCTTCGCGAAAAATGTGGTTGACCGTTATAGATTCAAAACTCCTGGTTAACCGCAAAATAACTTCCAAAGAAGCTTGTAGGCGCCAATTAGGTGTCACCCCTATTTTTACATCGTTTATGGTTATCATGGAGTCTCCTTCAATCTCCAATTTTCTCAGCCCTAACTCATGTGCTAATGCAAGACCATATAATAAAGCTTTGAATTTTGCCATATTATTGATGTCTTCTTCCAAAGGTTTAGCCAATTCTGCTATGACTTTACCTGCTGATGAATGTATAATGCAGCTGCCCTCGATGGCCCTGGGTTTCCTTTTGAGACTCCATCAAAGTTGAGCTTGAACCAACCCGGAGATGGAGACATCCAGACACAGGATGCTCTCTGAGTATAATTAGCTTTGCAACCTCTGCCTATTGTGATTGGGGCTTTGAGTCCATACCATCTCTTGATCATTTGGTCATCCCAGCATGGTATGGACTCAAAGCCCCAATCACAATAGTCAGAGGTTGCAAAACTAATTATACTCAAAGAGCTTGCTGTGTCTGGATGTCTCCATCTCCGGGTTGGTTCAAGCTCAACTTTGATGGAGCCTCAAAAGGAAACCCAGGGCCATTGGGGGCCGACTGCATTATACATTCATCAGCAGGTAAAGTCATAGCAGAATTGGCTAAACCTTTGGAAGAAGACACCAATAATATGGCATAATTCAAAGCTTTATTATATGGTCTTGCATTAGCACATGAGTTAGGGTTGAGATGGACTCAAAGCCCCAATCACAATAGGCAGAGGTTGCAAAGCTAATTATACTCAGAGAGCTTCCTGTGTCTGGATGTCTCCATCTCCGGATTGGTTCAAGCTCAACTTTGATGGAGCCTCAAAAGGAAACCCAGGGCCATTGGGGGCCGGCTGCGTTATACATTCATCAGCAGGTAAAGTCATAGCAGAATTGGCTAAACCTTTGGAAGAAGACACCAATAATATGGTAGAATTCAAAGCTTTATTATATGGTCTTGCATTAGCACAGCTTTGAATTCTACCTTACTATTGGTGTCTTCTTCCAAAGGTTTAGCCAATTCTGCTACGACTTTACCTGCTGATGAATGTATAATGCAACCGGCCCCCGATGGCCCTGGGTTTCCTTTTGAGGCTCCATCAAAGTTGAGCTTGAACCAACCC
The DNA here is from genome assembly GCA_027943335.1 of Chamaecyparis obtusa. Lineage (NCBI taxonomy): Eukaryota > Viridiplantae > Streptophyta > Pinopsida > Cupressales > Cupressaceae > Chamaecyparis > Chamaecyparis obtusa. The sequence continues at coordinate 390,677 of BSBK01004704.1, read as the reverse complement.
GGAGATGGAGACATCCAGACACAGGAAGCTTTATTATATGGTCTTGCATTAGCACATGAGTTAGGGCTGGTTCATCTCTTGATCATTTCAATGTATTGATTGAGTGTGTTATTAATTTTCAAAAACCTAAAGCATGATCATGGCTCTGGACCTCCACCAAACCATAAACATGGCTCTTAGCCCACCTTGGACCTCCATGACAAAACCATGTTCAATCTTTGAAAGCACAATAGAATAATCAAATATCAAGATGCCATTGATCTTCTAACTCAATATATTCAACATCCAAAGAAATAACTATTTCTTTTTGAGGGTAAAAGATGCCACAAAATTGTTGAAAATAAATTGTTTGGTGCACATCATTGATGAGTAAATCTTCAGAAACAAAAAAAACAAAAAAAAAACTGTGGTTGACTTACAAAATCAAATAAAAAAACCCAAACAAAAAAGTCCTGCCAGAAAACAACACAACCAATTTGTATATTAACTTGCAACAGCAAATGAATTACAACTAATTTCTAAGTTCTACTCTTAATGAATGCTTGTACAATTAAGACAGCTGCTGTTATATTTCATCCACACTAATCTTCTCTTCTTAAACTTAACAATGTAAAATTCAAGATCTATTACCATGCTACGTATCAGGCTGTAGAAAGATTTATATCTGCTCTCATACCTCAAACTTCGTTTCTTCTAAGCATCAAAACACATGCCTCTGTGCCTAGCCTTTCAGATAACTTAGGTGTCTTATTTGTTGAATTCAGTTTTCAAGTTGTATTATTATCTGAAAGGGAAAAGAATAGAAGCATGCTTTATCATATTTAAAAATACAAAAAGTTTAGGTAACGAAGAACATGTATAAATCTCTTTACATCTCGGCACATGGCATAATTACACATCTTGAATGGTATATTTGTTTAAGTGAGGAAGAAATGGTGCAACTTGATCATGAATGAATGTTTTGTTGTACAGAGTGTTGTAATTAGACTAGCCAACAAAACAAATTTGAAATATATCAATGAGACAATATAACTATGGTGGACCATAATTATCATTCATGAACTAAAGTGAAGAAGAAATGTTATGGATGCAACTTGATGTTTTGAAGATAATGATGATAGAGCAATGAAAAATATCAGACTACATACTTGCCTGCAAATAATGCGTACATTTAACTTATACACAGGTACTTGGTATAAGAGCCAAATTACAATATTCCTTATATGGTCATATATGACTGTTTTATCATATGAAATGCTGTAATTATAACAGCCAGCACAAACAGACACATCAAGGAGGCAATTGAACTGCAGTGGACAATGATCACCCATAAACACTGCACCACTTCCCTATCAGGGAAGAATATTTGTTGACGAGTCTTTATACACTTCTAGCTATCAACTTTAAGCAACTTTTCCTCAGAAGGAAGGTCTATGATCTCTTTTAATGGTTTCCACTTAAATTTGCGCCTGCTTAGTCATAATATGTTAACATTGCATTAAATAAAACAATCGCACTCTTCCAAATATGAGCTACCTATCTTTCACTAATAAAGAAGAAAGGAAATTTATAGTAAATTCAATCATACCAGTTTCCACATTGTGCAATCACTTTAACTTTGGGTCGTAATGTTGGTAGCAATGCCAGAAATTGTAGTTCTGTTTTTGAGAGGACCTGTGGTTGTTTGAGTAATCAGATAAAATTTCATTCTAGATGTATTATTTACCGATTTCTTATAAGGATTTATGTTTTCAAACCAGCAATCTAGTTCGATATGCATGCTTTGCTAAAGAAATGCTGAAATTGTATTTTACTCCTATTCTTCATAACTGTTTGAAAGACATGCCACAAACCATTCAAATGACACCATACAATAGGTATCTTATAGTTGATGGCAAGGCAGGAACACCTCCTGATAAAATTTACTAAACAACCTGCAATTACATGAGAATTCATGCATAGCATGTAACAGCCTAGAAGAGAATCATGATATATCCATGACAATGGCTCATCACTATCCTGCCAATGTCAAGGTAACTAAGAGTTATATTGCACGGTTCTGATTCCTATAATATATACAATGAAAATTCTTGCTTCGACCAAGAATAACATCTGACTGAAAACTATTCAAAACATACCCAATGTAAATTAACAACCTGCGGTCTTAGTATTGACTCTAGCAAAGTGACTTCTTATCAGCCTTATGTCTTAACCTTTATCTTGGAGACATTTAGAGACACTTTACAAGATAGAATTTTGAATCGTTTTTCCATTTTATGTTAAAAAAATTGTTGACGTCTTGATAAAAGTGGACGCATGCTTAGACAAGTTCAATTATGGAACATTTTATTTTCTTTAAATGTATAGATTTCTGTTCATATTTTGAAACAAAGGGGGCAAATGCTCAAACATGCTGAATGCACAGATAACTTTTCCTCATTTTAACTGTCTTAAACCCAGGATCATAAGAGGATTTTAGTGTAACTTACTTTTCTATTATAAACTAAATGTATTAAAGAAGTAAAAAGTAAGCCTAAATGGTATGTAAATCTGTATTCGAGATCATCACTTATTGTTATTGATGAAGCTGTGAAGTGGGCCATGTTAAAACTTAAAAATCAATTCCAAATGGTTGTCATGACTCATGAGTATATAAAGTCAGAACTCCAATGGAATTTCCATTGTCATTGCCATTGCCACTGCTATTGAAGATTGGAAAACAGAAGGTTGCTGTTTGAATGAAGGAAATCTTCTGACTGTTATTGACCTATACATGTTATTTTCCATGAGGGTCAAATTTGGTTTACATTTATTTGATACATTAAGAAAAAAACCATAGTTCCATGAAGTTTCAGAATGGGGGAAAAGGAGGCCCAATGACCTTGATTTGGGTATGATGGGGTGATGATGGCTACTAGTGTGCTTGATGGGGTCGACGGTTAGAGCCCCTAGTGGAGTCAAGGGGTAGTGCCGCTTGCAGGGTTTGGGGGCAATGCCTTTTTTCACGATTCTATCACTATTTTTTCTCCAACACTAAGTACTCAATATTTTTGACCAAATCTTCAATCTTTAGAAGATGAATGTGTTGGAATTTCTGCAAGATTTCAAGCTGAACCAAAGGAATCTCATATGATTGCTGTGAAACGAATTTTCAGATACTTGAAGGGTACAGTTGATTATGGATTATGGTATGAAAAAGATGATGATTTCATTCTATGTGCACACATTGATGCCGATTGGGCAGGTAATATGGATGATAGAAAAAGTACTAGTGGAGATGCATTCTTCTTGGGTAAGAAATTGGTTTCTTGGACTAGTAAGAAGCAAGATTGTATTTCTCAATCTATTGTTGAAGTTGAGTATGTTGCTCCTGCAATTAACTATAATCAAACTATTTGGATGAAGCAAATGTTGGAGGACATAAGGATAAACATCGATGAACCTACTATTATTCACTGTGATAATTCTAGTGCTATAAATATTTCAAAGAACCTTGTTCTGCATTCAAAGACAAAACATATTTCTATTAAGTATCATGTCTTGAGGGATAAGGTAAATGAAAAAGAAGTGAAGTTGGAATTTGTGTCTTTTAAGGAACAAATTGCTGATATCTTTACAAAGCCTTTGCTGAAGGATACTTTTGAGTATCTTAGGGAAAAGCTTGGGGTGATAGCCCCTCCGGATCAAAGCTAATGATGCTAAGGATAGCATCAATCCAGAGAATCTATTAGAACATTATTTGCTGGATTGATGAGTTTTGGGGACTACTCCTTATGGGGAGTAGTCTTATGGCTATTTCTTGGTTTGGTACTTTTGATATCTTAGGCCCTTTTCCATTGATGTCAAAGGGGGAGAAGTTGTGTGAAAAACAAAAGCAAGATCATAGATTGTGTTGAAGCTGGATATTCACAGTGATCAAGTGGATATATTCTAACTATACTTTCAGAGTGATCAGGTGGATATAGAATTGACTTTGTGCATTGATCGGTTTTTCACTACATATGTTGCCATCAATGCCAAAAGGGGAGATTGTTGGAAGATTGTTGAAATGTTTTGTCATTGATGTTCACATACTTGTTGCTGTCTCAGACAGTGTGTTCAAGACGTTCGATAAGGAGGATTTCAGTTGTTCAGATGCTATGCTGAAGATCTTGAGATGTGATGGCGAGGTATTGTTCTAAGATGTTTGTAAATCATCTGCAGAGGTTCACAAAAGTTGATTCAATAGTTTGAGTAAGATATGATTGAGTTTCTGGTTACTAGTGTAATAGTGTTCTTGTGAACAATGGATGAATATATGGTTCAATATGACTTGGATTTGATGTTTAAGAGGTTGCGAAGATGGTGATTGCATGTTTTCTTATCATTGTGTTCACAATTGGTGTTGTTCATGATTTAGAGTACTACAAGCTATCTTTTGTTATGTCTGAGTTCAGTATTTTAGTGTTCTTGTTGATCAGAGATAAAGATGAGTTTGGATTTCGTATTGGAGATGATGCGAAGGTTATGGATGGTATTCATGTTGCTTGTTGGTGTTCTTGGATCGTGTGATGATTGTGCTGTTGGTTCGCATTGCTTGAGATGATCGGATTTTCTGCTTTGGTAGCGTGTTGGCGTTTCTTCATTTGGGTCTTAGTTGACTTGATGAAGTAACATGTTGCGATTCTTGGTGCTGCTTCCGTAACACTTGTGTGTGTTTGAGGTTGAAGATTTGTGTCCTATCTAAGTCTAAGCTGACTTGACTTGGATTGAACTGGACATTGAGCATAATGTTTATATCTTTTATTGTATTAGGTCTTAGCCGACCTAGTGGTTGATTATTCTTTGTAATCGGTATAAATGAAAGATCATTTGCAATTAAGAGTATGTATGTGAAAGAGAAGATTGTGTATATGTATGTTCTGCACTAAAGCAGAGTTTGTACTTCATTGGAACTGTATTGGCATAGGAGATGTTATTTGTTAGTTTGGTCGTAGAGGACTGTATGTCCACCCCATTGTAATTGAAGATAGATTAGTGAACTTGACTAAGGGTCAGATCTGAGATTGTATTGTGAGCAATGAGCCAGCAGATTGGGCTATAAGCCTGTGGTTGCAAGTGCATCCTTTGTTCTCTATTTTTCTCTTAATCGGGCAGTGTGATGCAGGAGCATCTCGGGTCCTTGGCAATATTGTGTCACCAAAAATATTTTGAGCTTGTTTGTGTGCTCGGTTCTTGCTTTGACCGAGTTGGTCGGTTTCCTTTGGTTACCGAGTATGGTCCATTATCTCCTGGGCGGTTGGTTGTTTCACTGGCACTCGACGATGGTTATCTGTTGCTCGGTCATCCTTGCTTACTGAGTAGTTTATTTTGAGTTTCTGTTGAGGCCAACTTGTGCTTTGATTCTGGGTCGTGGATTTATTGTTGGTATCCATCATTGGGAAGCGTGTGGTCCCAGATTTGACTTTTCCTTTTGTTGATTGTGGATCTGAAGGCCGACTTAGTTCGGTAGCCTCTTGTATAAATATAGTTGTTTGGTTAGAGTGGAGTCAATTTTAGTAGAAGATAGGAGATTGTAGAATCAAGATTGTTGGCAAACCCTCACATGTTTGAGGATTTTTGTAATTCATTGTAATATCTGGCCGTAACCGGGAAGGCCTTACAGCCCGGCATGTATGAATCAATTTGAATGAAGTTAATATATCAATGATCTTTGCTTTCTCTCTCTCACTGTGTTGTTGTTGCTTCCGCGTGTTGTTGAGCAAGGATGGATCTGTAGGGTGTGCCATCATTTGGCCCCTAAGGTCCCTGCCCCCTTGCATTAGGTGGTATTAGAGCGAGGTGAGATTTGGATCTAGGTCTATGGATCTAGGTTTGTAGGTTCCTTCTTGCGAAACCCTAGTTGAATTGTTGTGGTGTAGCAGATTGCGATCTGACCTGCGATTGCAGAGGGTTCTCAATATGGTTCGTGGGAGGCGAGAAGTAGATCCAAGATTGGCAGGCATGTTGAGACAACTTGCTGCTAGATTAGAAGTTGTTGAAACAGCCCAGAGAAGAGGTAGACATCTTGAAGATGTTAGTGATGATGAAGTTGAAGTGGAACAAGGCGAAGAAGAACCTGCACCTATGATGGATCAGGGTGAGGAAAGATTCTTGAAGGCTTTGACAAGTTTGAAGTCAACACCACATTTCAATCCTCCTGAATATAATGGAAAATCGGATTCTAATGAATTGATAGACTGGATCACTGAAATGGAAAAGTATTTTGAGTATGAAAATGATGCAGGGGCATTCTAGGGTACTCGGTGAATCTGCATGGGAGGTGTATGTTTGGTCGGTGTTACTTGGTTGCAGCCTTGATCGACGGCCTCGGTCATTGAAGGAAGCTCGGTCGCTAAAGGAACTCAGTAACCTTTGGCGCTCAATGAAAGCGTTACTCGGCGATGTCTGTGGTGCTCGGTCGACACTGGTGCTCAGCGATGCCTGGCCTGCTCGGTTATTTCATTGTTGCTCGATAGTTCTGGTTTACCGACTGGAGTTCTGTGTGATTTGTTGGGCCGACTTGGTGCATTTATTGTTGGTAGCTGTTGTTACAGGCTGACATGTTAGATTAAATGTTTGTAAGGCTATTTTGATGCCGACTTGTATTGAATTTAATATTTGTTGGGGGGAATAATGATTTCATCCAGCCAACTTGTGGCTGATGACTAGTATTTATAGGATGTTTGGGTAGATGTTTAGGGATCATCAGGTGATCGGAGAAGTTCATGACTTGAGAGACTTAGCGAATCAGATCTGAGGTTCTGAAAGCTAGAGTTAGCGAAGTTGTGGAAAAGATCTTGCATGATCTTGCAGATCAGATTGTTATTTGATAGTTTGTAGATGCAGAGCTAGTGGTTTGCGCACTTGGAGACAAGGAGATTGTTTGGAGGCTTGCGAGATCAAGTTTAGATCTGTCTTAGGGTTTCCATCAACTTCTGATTGTCTTCAGAGCTGAACTAGCTGAGATTGTATTGGATCTGTTTAGATCTTGCATAATTGTTTCTGATTGTAATTGGCCCTAACCCGGAAGGCCTTACAGTCGGGCATGTTAATGAAAATTAGAGTTAAACAATTACTTTGTTGTATTGCTGAGTATTCCGCTGTGTTGTTCTGTTGGCTGCAAGGTTTGGACTGTCCTTAATTGGATCCACCATCCTTGATTGCATCAGGTGGTATCAATGCTGAGAATTGATCTTGTGGAGCAAAGGTTGACCTAGCAAGGCTGATCTTGCGAAGTTGATCTTGTTGGTGAAGAGATCGTATGATCTGGATTGTAGATCCAGAGCACTGAACTTGTGGATCTTTCCCTAGTTGTTTGATCAAGGTGGCAGGTTGAGATCTAACTTGTACACAACTTGGAGATTGCCACAAGGTGGTCGGTGAGGGTTTGTTGTAGAGGGTTTTTTTTTGCATATCTTTAAGGATGCCTCTGAGAAGATTGGACCCTAGAGTTATTTTTGATCTTTGTGATACTGTGGAATCTCGGATCACAGAGAAGGTGAAATCAGATTTCAGATCTGAGATGGAGTTGATGAAAAATGACATGGTCGCCGAGATCATGAGACCTGTTATTGGTATACCTCAGAATGTTGGTACTGAAGATGGTTATGAGGAAGCTGCTGAAGACTTTGAACTTGTTGGATCTAGTGGTGATGACCGGAGGGATAGATCTGGTGAAGAAAGAACTGCTCAGTTGCCTAGATCTAGAGCTCAGTTAAGTAGTAGTTACCGAATGGAAGTTTCTACTTTTTCTAGTACTTTGAAGCCCGAGAACTTGATTGATTGGATTGGTGAACTTGAAGATTTCTTTGAGTTGGAAGAAATTGAAGATCCTCTTCGGGTGAGATTAGCACAGACAAAGTTAAAAGGACATGCTGCTCTTTGGTGGAAGGAACTACAAAGAGATAGAGAAGATGAAGGTGAAACAAAGATCAATCGGTGGAGGTTGATGGTGACAAAATTGAAAGCTAAGTTCATACCTTCTGACTATGAGCTTGACTTGTTTAAGAAGTTGCAGAATTTGAAACAGAAGGATCTATCTATGGAAGATTATACCGAGGAGTTCTACAAACTTACTATCCGGTCTGGACACCGAGATCTTGGTAGGGAAAAGGTAGCTTGGTATGTGAATGGTCTGAGATTCAATATTCAGGATGAGCTTGGTATGCTGAAGATTGATTCTATTGAAGATGCTTATCAGTATGCTATGAAGGCAGAAGATAAGTTGAAGAGGAAACAACATAGTAATTCCTGAGGGAAGGAAAAGATTGATCACTCGGCGAAGGATAAACCGACTGATGCAGAAGATGAACAGAAACCTGTGGAACCGAAGAAGACAGGTAGAGTTATCTTTAAGGGTACTTGTTATAACTGTGGAGAAGGACACCGTTCTTTCGAGTGCACACAGAAGAAGCTTGGTGACCGAGGAACTGCTGTGGTGAATGAGAATGAACCTGAATCTGAGAACTTTTTACTTCGGCGAACATTGCTCGGTACAAAGGAAGAACCTTGTCAAAGGAGTAACTTGTTTAGGACCCGATGCAAGTCTGGAGGTAAACTCGTTGATGTTATTGTTGATAGTGGTAGTACTGATAACCTTGTTGCTGAGGACATGGTTTAGAAACTTGGGTTGAATAGAATGAAGCATCCTTGTCCTTATAGAATTGGCTGGTTACAAGATGTTCATGCTCTAGAAGTAAGAGAACAATGCTTTATTGATGTTTAGATTGGCCAGTATGTGGATCTTGTGTTATGTGACATTGTGAAGATGAATAGTTGTGATATATTGCTCGGTAGACCTTGGCAATATGATTGCAGAGCTATGTATGACTGTGTAAGAAATGTGTTTACTGTTGAGAAGGATGACAGGAAGTTTTCCTTGATGCCTTTGCTAGATACAACACTTGGTAGGAGAAGTCTGAGTATTGGTAGCCGAGTTGAGGTTGTGGATCCAGAGAAAATCAATGATAAGTATTGAGAACCGACTTGTGTGTTGTCAAGAAAAGACTTGAAGAGACAGAGAAAGATGAAGTGGAAGAATATGCAAGCTAAAAAGGTGGAGAACTTGTATGTGAAGAACCAGTTCGGGGTTTATGTGCTGAATCTCGGAAGATGTTCTTCTCACATATGAACATCTTTTCGAACCTGGGGTGTCTGATGCAGGGGCATTCTAGGGTACTCGGTGAATCTGCATGGGAGGTGTATGTTTGGCCGGTGTTACTCGGTTGCAGCCTTGACCGATGGCCTCGGTCATTGAAGGAAGCTCGGTCGCTAAAGGAACTTGGTAACCTTTGGCGCTTGGTGAAAGTGTTACTCGGCGATGTCTGTGGTGCTCGGTTGACATTGGTGCTTGGCGATGCCTGGCTTGCTCGGTTATTTCACTGTTGCTCGATAGTTCTAGTTTACCGACTGGAGTTCTATGTGATTTGTTGGGCCGACTTGGTGCATTTATTGTTGGTAGTTGTTACAGGCCAACATGTTAGATTAAATGTTTGTAAGGCTATTTTGATGTCGACTTGTATTGAATTTAATATTTGTTGGGGGGAGTTAATGATTTCATCTAGCCGACTTGTGGCTGATGACTAGTATTTATAGGATGTTTGGGTAGATGTTTAGGGATCATCAGGAGATCGGAGAAGTTCATGACTTGAGACTTAGCGAATGAGATCTGAGGTTCTGAAAGCTGGAGTTGGCGAAGTTGTGGAAAAGATCTTGCATGATCTTGCATATCAGATTGTTATCTAATAGTTTGTAAATGCAGAGCTAGTGGTTTGCACACTTGGAGACAAGGAGATTGCTTGGAGGCTTGCGAGCTCAAGTTTAGATCTGCCTTAGGGTTTCCATCAGCTTCTAATTGTCTTTAGAGCTGAACTAGCTGAGATTGTATTGAATCTGTTTAGATCTTGCAGAATTGTTTCTGATTGTAATTGGCCCTAACCTGAAAGGCCTTACAACCGGGCATGCTAATGAAAATCAGAGTTAAACAATTACTTTGTTGTTGTATTGTTGAGTATTCTGCTGTGTTGTTTTGTTGGCTGCAAGGTTTGGACTGTCCTTAATTGGATCCACCATCCTTGACTGCATCAGAAAATGTATCTGAGGGGAAGAAGGTGAAAATTGTAGGCACAAAGTTGAAAGGTCATGCATCCTTGTGGTGGGAACATCTGCAATTGGATTGGAAAAAGAAACGCAAAGACAAAATCAAGGTATGGAATAAAATGGTGAATAAATTGAAAGGAAAGTTCTTACCTTGTGATTATCAGATTTACCTAGTTAGGTGAATGCAAAGTCTAAAGTAGAAAGATAGCTCGGTAAAAGAGTATACTGAGGAATTCTATAGATTAGATATCAGATTTGGACATGATGAGGATGATGTGGAAAGAATTGCTAGATACTTGAATGGTTTGAGAGTTTCCATCCAAGAGGAAATCAGTTTGGTCAAGTTGGAGAACATTGAAGAGGCTTATCAATTTGCATTGAAGGCCGAGGAGAAATTGAACAAGAGACATGAGCAAAGACAAAAAGGTCGAGGTGGTAGATTCCCTAGAGGAAGAGGTAGATCTTATGGTGAAAGTGGTAGATCTGAACCTGAAAAGACAAATCTGGACAAAGGCAAGACCGAGTGGAAAGGTGAAAGTTCATTTAGAGGCAGAGGCAGTAACTACCGAGGTGGTTATAGCAGAGGTAATTTCTGAGGAACTTGTTACAATTGTGGAGGACATAGATCTTTTGAATGTACACATGCTAGTAAGAAGGCTGGTAGCAGTAGAAATGCTTTGGTGCAAGAAGAGTCACCGAATGAACCTGAGAAGGAAAATAACTTGATGGTAAGGAGAGCACTATGGAATGAAAGTAAAAAGGAAGATCCGGTAAGGAAAAGTTTGTTCAAGACTAAATGTAGAGTTTCTGACAAAGTTTGGAAGGTAATCATTGACAGTGGTAGCTCAGAGAATCTGGCATCTGATGACATGGTCGCAAAGTTGCAGTTGGAAAGGTTGGAACATCCGAAGCCCTATTAGATTTCATGGATCAAAGATGAGCATACACTCCTGGTAAGTGAACAATGTTATGTGAATTTGAAGATTGGAAAGTACTATGATAAAGTGTTGTGTGATATCATGCCTATGGATTGTTGTCATATTTTGTTGGGTAGACCTTGGCAATACGATAGACATGCTATATATGATGGGAGATTGCATAAGTATACTATTGTGGCTGATAGAAAGAAACAAATCTTGTTACCTTTGATGGAAGAACCTGTTAGTAATGTTTGCACATTTGTGAAAGTTTTCTTGATGGAAGGAAGAAAGTTTGTTAAGGATTTGAAGAAGAATGATGTATGTTTTGCTGTGATTCCTAACAAACTGAGTAAGAAAACAGAGGAGAATGTCCCTGAGGAGATTGATAAGTTACTCACTGAGTATAGTGATATCATTTCTGATAATGTACTTGATGGTTTGCCACCGAAGAGAAGTATTGATCATTACATGGATCTAATCCCTGGAGCTAGTTTACCAAATAAGGCACCTCATCGGTTGACACCTACTGAGAATCAGGAATTGAATCGACAGATTTAAGAGTTGTTGGAGAAAGGTTTGATTAGAGAAAGTTTGAGTCCTTGTGCAATACCTGTGGTATTGGCACCTAAGAAGAATGGAGAGTGGCAAATGTGTATTGATTTTAGAGCAATCAATATGAAAACAGTGAAGTATAGGTTTCCTATACTGAGAATGGATGACATAATGGACAGTTTGAATGGAGCAAAGTATTTCACAAAGATTGATTTGAAAAGTGGGTATCATCAGATTAGAATCAGAGAAGGTGATGAGTGGAAGACTGCTTTCAAGACAAAATAAGGTTTGTATGAGTGGTTGGTTATGCCTTTTGGTTTAACTAATACACCGAGTACTTTTATGAGGCTGATGAATGAAGTTTTGAAGAAATTTTTGGGTAAGTTTGTGATTGTATATCTTGATGATATTCTGATATTCAGTAAGACCAAAGAAGAACATTTGTTGCATGTTAGACAAGTTTTGCAGAGGTTGAAAGAAGAAAAGTTGTTGATAAATCTGAAAAAGTGTTCATTCATGAAATAGGAGATTGTGTATTTGGGATTTGTAATTTCAGCTGATGGTTTGAAAATGGATCATGACAAGGTTGAAGCTATTCTGAATTGGCCTACACCTGTGAATGCTAGTGAGGTAAGATCATTTCATGGTTTAGCAAGTTTTTACCGAAAGTTCATAAGGAATTTCAGTTCAATTTGTAATGCTATGACTGAGACAATGAGAGGAGATAAAAGAGAATTCAAGTGGACACATGGAGCTGATAAAAGTTTTGAGACCCTGAAGCAGAAGGTTGTTGAATTGTCTGTTTTGGCATTGCCTGATTTCAATAAGGTATTTCAAGTGGAATGTGATGCAAGTGGAAGTGCAATTGGAGCTGTGTTGAGTCAAGAAGGTAAACCTGTTGCTTTCTTTAGTGAAAAGTTAAATGATGCTAGAAGGAAATATTTTGTGTATGATCAAGAATTCTATGCTATTGTTCAAGCACTGAAGAAATGGAGACATTATTTGATACCGAGTGAATTTGTGTTGTATACTGATCATAAGGCTTTACAATACTTGGGTAGTCAGAATAAGTTGAATCGAAGACATATGAAATGGGTTGAGTACTTGCAAAGTTATACATTTGTGATAAAACATAAAAGTGGAGTCACTAACCGAGTTGCTGATGCATTGAGTAGAAGAAGATCTTTGATGACCGAGATGAAAATTGAAGTTCTTGGTTTTGATGAGATGAGAGATTTGTATGAAACTGATCTTGATTTTTTTGAGCCACGGAGAAAGTGCAGAGCACCTATTCAAGATCAACCGAGTACAAAATGGGAAGAATATTTCATTCAAGAAGGTATGTTGTTTAAAGGTATTCAGTTGTGTATACCGATAGGACAAATGAGAGCTAATTTGATGAAGGAGAAACATAGTAGTGGTTTGGCTGGACATTTTAACATTGATAAAACTCTGAATTTGCTTAAAGAGAAATACTTTTGGCCACAGTTGTATAAAGATGTTCAGAAATTTGTGAAAAGTTGTGGAATTTGTCAATTAGCAAAAGGAGTAAGTCAGAATACTGGATTGTATACACCGATTGTTGTACCTAAGGAACCTTGGACTGACATTAGTATGGATTTTGTTCTTGGCTTACCGAAGACAATAAGAGGTAATGACTATATTTGTTGTGCTAGATAGATTTTCAAAGATAACACATTTTATACCTTGTAGAAAGACATCAGATGCAGTACATGTAGCAGATCTTTTTTTTAAGGAAATTGTCAGATTGCATGGATTACCGAGGAGTATTGTCTTTGACCGAGACAATAAATTTGTTGGATACTTTTGGAAGACTCTTTGGAGAAAGTTTGGCACTGAGTTGAAATATAGTTCTACATTTCACCCACAAACCGATGGATAGACAAAAGTTGTAAACAGAAGTTTGGGAAATCTTTTGAGATGTTTAGTTGGAGACACACCTAGTAATTGGGATTCTGTGTTGGCACAAGCAGAGTTTGCATACAATAATTCAGTGAATAGGAGTACTGGAAAAACACCCTTTGAGATTGTGAATGGCATACAGCCAAGAGGTATATCTGATTTGAGAGACATTGCTGATGAAAGTAAGAAGAGTGTTGAAGGAGTGAAATTTGCTGAGTACATGAAGACATTGCATGAAGATGTGATAATCAAGCTGGAAGAGAGTAATCAAAAATACAAAGACAGAGCTGATAGATCAAGGAGACATAAGACTTTTGATGTTGGTGATGGTTCATTTGAAGAAAGGTTGATTTCCTGTTGGAGCATATGGGAAGTTGAAGATGAAGAAGTTTGGACCTTGCAAGATTTTGAAGAAATTTGATAGTGGAAATGCATATGAGATTTACCTGATGACATGGACATATCACTGATTTTCAACATTGCTGATTTGTATGAGTATCATGAACCTGATGAAGACATGATAGTACCGATGGAATATCCTAAGAAGCAGAATGAAGAAGTTGAGCAGATTTTGGAGCAAAGAATTGGCAAGGGTACAAGAGGTAAACAGTATATGGAATATCTGGTAAAGTGGAAGAATAGACCGATTGAAGACAGTTCATGGATTTCATAGTCTGAGTTGGATGCAGCTCGGACCAGACCTGCTGAATGATTCGGAGAATCATTTCTAAATAACCCCAAGTGTCTGATGCAGGAGAATCTCGGGTCCTTGGCAATCCTGTCTCACCAAAAAGATTTTGAGCTTGTCTGTGTGCTCGGTTCTTGCTTTGACCAAGTTGGTCGGTTTCCTTTGCTTATCAAGCATGGTCATTTATCTCCTGGGTGGTCGGTTGTTTCACTGGCGCTCGACGATGTTTGTCTGTTGCTCGGTCATCCTTGCTTACCGAGTAGTTTATTTTGAGTTTCTGTTGAGGCCGACTTGTGCTTTGATTATGGTTGTGGATTTATTGTTGGTATCCATCATTGGGAAGCGTGTGGTCCCAAATCTGACTGTTCCTTCCATTGATTGTGGATTTGAAGGTCGACTCAGTTCGGTAGCCTCTTGTATAAATATAGTTGTTTGGTTAGAGTGGAGTCAGTTTTAGTAGAAGATAGGAGATAGTAGAATCAAGATTGTTGGCAGACCCTCGCATGTTTGAGGACTTTTGTAATTCATTGTTATCAAATTTTCATAAGTGTCATGTAAGTATTTCCTTCTTCCAAGGTCAACTATTTGTAAATGCCATCGTGTTGTTTGTTTGTTTGAAGTGTTGACACAGATTGTAACCATTATGATGATTAGCTTTGACATTTTAGATGTGGGAGATGAGTAGTACTTTTGGGTATGTTTCAGGGACCTACGGAACTTCCTACTAGGAGGGACATCTTGAAAATGTTCCCTTTTTGAGGGAAATGTGTCATTCTCATAACTGATAGATTTTAGGAGGGATTGCATCCCCATGGGACAATAGAAAACATTTTGGTATAGAAATTAGTAAATACAAGGCTACATACCAATGCAATGATGTATTGACATTAGCACAACATATATTTATCTTTACAATCATGTCTTATTAATGCAAGTAACATCTAAGAGCAAATGAAGTATGGTCAAAATCAAGTGATTTGGTTCAAAACACACAAAAATTATAATGAACATATAAGTAGATAAATGCAAAAATGATGCTTTACTCATATTGGAAAATTCATTACAACTTGGCACACATGCCTGATTCTTTGCACTAGGCTAAATTATAGAATTTCAAGATCTTTCCATGATGCTAAAGATAGATATTTTTTAGAGTGAGAAAAGATCCCTCATAAGTTTGGGAAATCCTCATTTATACACATTGAGGGGCTCACCAAAAACCCATTACCATCTCCAAGAGTATAGGGATGATCTCCCAAAATTGGACACATAATGAAGCAATGTTGTTTGAACTTTGAAGTTCCAGGTAGACAATGAAGATGAAACATGATTACACCATTACCACATACTCTAGAATGTCAATTTTGAGGACAAAATTGAATGTCCCTCAAGGTGAAAGTGTGGCAAGAAGGTCACAATTAAATTCTCTTTCTTTAGACCAAACCATAATGGAACCTTTACAATCATCTAGGAGGAAGCACACACTCTAAAGTTGTGGTAAGAAAATAGGAACTTGTAAATAAATAGAAAGAAATGACAATGAAATAAAATATCTTGGTTGATGCAAGATAGTTGATGAACTAGGGATGCTCTCGCAATAGACACCATTGGTAGGAAATTTGTGAGCTTTATGCTAAAAAGGGTTGAGTGATATGATCATTCTTTTGGTTGGTGACCCATACTTATCACACCCTTCAAACATGTTAGAACGGTCATCATCATCCCTCTTTGGATTTGGGACATGGACTAACCACCTCCTGTGGATCCATTTATCTTTGGTGTTTGTATTGGGCGTTAACATGTCAATCTTTTGGTGCAGCGACAAATGTGTTCCAACAATTGGTTTTAGCGCAAGGTTGCGGGTTCGAATACCCCCGAGTGACGCTAAGGGGGGGATTGTTGGAATAGTCACCAACATCCCCCTTCGAATTTGAGACATGGACTAACCACCTCCTGTGGATCTGTTTATCTCTGGCATTTGTGTCAGGCATTAACAGCTCTGATACCATGTCAAAAGGAACATGGTATCAAAGCTGTAAGGAATATAAAGAAGATAAAATATATATATATATATAAAACCTAACATATAGCTGAGAATATTTTAAATTATAAATTAAATTATGGCTCACTGTATGAGAATGGAAGATAGATTAGAAGGTCCTTCAAACTTTGTATCTTGGAGGACAAGACTTACTTCTCTTCTAATGGAACTTGAACTAGAGGAATATATTGAGAAGGATAAGAAAATGCCGGAAGAAGAAACTGAGAAAACTACATGGAAAAGGAGAAACAACAAAGCCAGGAAATTGATTATAGATTCAGTGAAAGATTCTATCCTCCCGAGCATATCGAGAATTACCAGTGCCTTTGAAATGTTTAAAATCATTCAAGACACATTCGAGATAAACAATGCCAGTAGAATCTTAACATTGAAGAGTCAACTTCTCAACATGAAAATGAACAAAGGGGAAACAATCACCTCCTATTTCCTAAGGATATCTGAGATAAGAGATCAACTTCTCTGCATTGGAAATACTATAGAAGATACTGAACTTACACTTATCGCCCTAAAGGGTTTACCCATCTCTTGGGAAACCTTCATTCAGTGCATAAGTACAAGACCACCTTTACCTAGGTTCGAACAATTAAAGAACGATTGTACTCAAGAAGAATCGAGATTAGCATCCAGAGGAATAGGGTCGAAAAATGAAAATGAAGTACAAGCCCTTCATACTAAAACTTCTCAGAAAAAGAAGAGAAAATTCAACAATTCAAGTAATGGAAAACATCACTTCAAAAGGGATCTCTCCAAAATAAAATGTCATAAATGTGACAAATTTGGAGATATTCACAAATACTGTCCAGAAAAACAGAAAATTCAAGCAGCCTTAGCAGAAACTAAAGGAACAGAAAATTCTCTTTTTTATCTAGCCTTAGCAAGTGAATTAAATTCCAATAAAAATACTTGGATAATAGATAGCGGTGCATCAAGACATATCACTGGATTCAGAGATCAGTTCGAAACCCTTTCTGGAAACTCTACAGAAGAAGTAACCATTGGTGACAACTCCACTTATCCGGTAAAAGGAATTGGAACCTGTTTGATACAGATAAGAGATGGAGTCACTCTACAGTTAAAAGAAGTATTATATGTGCCCGGAATAAAGAGAAACCTAATCTCAATATCAGGGCTAGCTGATCAAGGATATAGGGTAACATTTAATGAAGAAAAAGTTCTTCTCTGGACCAAAAACACAAACATCAAAAATGCAATGCACATAGGGTCCAGAGATGGAAGCTTATACAAACTATGTAATGAACAAAAAGTAGCCCTAAATCACAATGTTCAACAAAATAATGAAATTTGGCACAAAAGACTAGGACACATTGGATATAGTGCTCTTCCTACTTTGCATAAAATCACCTCTGGGGTACCCTCTCTAAAATCTGAACATTTGAGCATTTGTAAGGGATGTGCATTAGGAAAGAACATTAAAGGATCTTTTCCAACAAGTGAACACAAGACGAATAGTGTTTTAGAACTTATTCACACTGATATGTGTGGCCCCATGTCCACTCCTTCTTTTTCAAGTGCCCTATATTATCTAATCTTTGTGGATGACTATTCAAGGAAAACATGGATATATTTTTTAAAACTTAAAGAGTCAAGTGAAGTATTAGCCAAATTTCAAGAATTCAAAGCATTGGTAGAAAATCAAACCAATAAGAAAATCAAAACTCTTAGGTCAGACAATGGTGGGGAATTCACATCTGACAACTTCAAAAACTATTGTAAATCTGTTGGGATTAAGAGGGAGTATACTGTACCTTATAACCGTCAACAGAATGGAGTAGCAGAAAGGAAGAACAGAACCATCATTGAAGCAGCAAAAGCTATGATGCATGATCATAATATTCATATATCATATTGGGCAGAAGCTGCCAACACTGCAGTGTATATTCAAAACAGATGTCCACATGCAATACTTGAAAATACCACACCAGAAGAAGTATTTACAGGAGTTAAACCTGATCTCAGTCATTTAAGAGTATTTGGATGTCCAGTATATATACATGTACCAAAAGAGAAAAAAACCAAATTAGAACCTTCTGGTAAGAAAGGTATTTTTCTAGGCTACAGTGAAGACTCTAAAGGATATCGAATATATATCCCTAATCAAAAATCAGTAGAAATAAGCAGAGATGTCAAATTTGAAGAAAACTTCTCATCCACTAATAATGAAGACAACAGTTTGTTTGATCTTGAGAAAGATTTATCACTTGAGGAAGAAAGCGAGAATAACAATTCAAATATGAATTCAACACTATCAAATAACGAAAACGCAATCCTCGATCCTGAACCTTCTTGTGTAGAAAATGTAAACAACAAAAAGAGACAATTATGGGCCAGGAAAATACTTGAAGAAAACAATATGGAACCAGCACAAATCTCCAGAGAAAACAAAAGAACTAGAACGCAAAAATGTTACACTGCACTTCTAACTGAACTATCAGAATCAGAACCGGTCAGTGTTGAGAAAGCATTATCAAAACAAGCCTGGAGAGAAGCAATGGTTGAAGAATATCAGTCCATCATGAAAAATGATGTATGGGATATTGTCCCTAGACCTAAACATAAGTCAGTTGTATCATCAAAATGGCTATTCAAAATCAAGTATGCTCCAGATGGCAGTATTGATAAACATAAAGCCCGATTTGTTGCTAGAGGATTTTCAAAGAAAGAAGGCATTGACTATGAGGAAACATTCGCTCCAGTAGCTCGTTACACATCTGTCAGAACCATACTTGCAATTGCAGCCTCTAAAGGATGGAAAGTACATCAAATGGATGTCAAAACTGCATTCCTAAATGGTAAGATTGAGGAAGAAGTCTACATTGAACAACCAGAAGGATTTCTCACTCATGACAAAAATAAATTCGTATGCAAGTTAAAGAAAGCACTCTATGGACTCAAACAAGCTCCTAGAGCATGGTATGAAAGAATAGATCAATATTTGAGCAAATTGGGGTACTCTAAAAATATTGCAGATCCTAATATATACTTCAAAATTGAAAAAGGAGACATGATAATCCTTGTTCTCTATGTTGATGACTTACTCATTACAGGAGAAGACAATCTAATAGATAAATGTAAAAAGGACCTAGTAGCTGAATTTGATATGAAGGATATGGGCCTACTACACTACTTTTTGGGTCTTGAAATTATTCAAAACAAAGATCATATTCTCCTCAGTCAAAAGAAATATATTTCTGATATTCTGAACAGATTTGGTATGGTAGATTGTAAACCTCTTGCTACTCCTATGGAGACAAATCTTCAGAAATTAAAGGATGAAGCAGAAAACTCAGAACCTGCAGATGTGACACTTTTCAGACAGATAATTGGATCCCTCATGTATCTGGTGAATACACGTCCTGACATTTGCTATGCCACAAATGTACTAAGTCACTTCATGTGTGAACCAAAACAGATTCATCTAGTGGCAGCTAAACACATCTTGAGATATTTAAAAGGAACAAGTGATCTTGGACTAAAATATGACAAGACTGAAATTCAACTTCAAGGTTATTCAGACTCAGATTGGGCAGGAAGTACCACTGATCGAAAGAGTACCACAGGAGTTTGTTTCAGTTTGGGTTCCGCAGTAAGATCTTGGTTTAGTCGGAAGCAATCAGCTGTAGCTCAGAGTTCGACAGAGGCAAAATACATGGCTGCATCTATGGGAGCTAGAGAAGCAGTATGGTTAAGAAAATTACTTTTTGACTTATTTGGTAAACCTCTATTACCTACCATTATTCATTGTGATAATCAGAGTTGCATCAAGCTCTCTGTAAATCCTGTTTTTCACAATCGGTCAAAACACATAGAGATTCCATATCACTATGTAAGAGATATGGTAGACAGAAAAATTATTAAACTAGTCTACATCAGCACTGAGGAACAAAATGCTGATATCTTCACTAAATCCCTTGCAAGGGTGAAGATAGAATTCTTCAGGACCAAAATTGGTTTGATCAAAATATGAACTATTAATGTACATTTCATTCATAAATATATATATATATATATAATTTTTGAAATATTTCAAAATTGTGTGAAGATGACGATCTTCTGTTTATCGTTTCTATTTCAGGGTGACGATCCTGACAATAGAAACCAGGTCTCAAGATAGACTCCCGAAAGGGGTTGAGCCGGATTGGTCCGGACATCTTGTTACCAAAATCATCACTTGTTTAACAATTATTTAAGATAGACTCCCGAAAGGGGTTGAGCCGGATTGGTCCGGATATCTCAAATATGTATATTGTTATAAGTGATAAATTATCATGATATGACATTTTGAATTGAGTCATATATTTTGATGTGAAAATTCTACAAAATTGGTAAACTCTCTCTCAAGAGGGAGTGTTAAAATATGTTCGTTCGTGTTTACAAAAATGACGTAAAACTATCATATATATATATATATATATATAATGAGTTATAGTATATATATACTAATATAATATATCAATCATTAATTATGTTATATATATATATATATAATAATAATAATATATATAAAACACTAAATATAAATCGAATGGTATAATCTACAATTCATAAGTTAACTATGTATCACGATACTATCGTGATTGTTATACATAAACAGTCACGGTATTATCGTGACTGTTCATGTATAACAGTCACGATAACTATCGTGACAGTCCTATTACAATTTGTTAATGCCGACAGGTTTTAAAAACAGCGACTATATTATTATTATGTCGTTTGTTAGGAAATAGTCGGTATTCAAAAGACATGACTGTTGACATTTCCATCGATTCAACTTATATATATAGTTGATCTTCGTTGGTCAATCAATCATGTCTTTTGAATACCGACTATTTCCTAACAAACGACATAATAATAATATAGTCGCTGTTTTTAAAACCTGTCGGCATTAACAAATTGTAATAGGACTGTCATGATAGTTATCGTGACTGTTATACATGAACAGTCACGATAATACCGTGACTGTTTATGTATAACAATCACGATAGTATCGTGATACATAGTTAACTTATGAATTGTAGATTATACCATTCGATTTATATTTAGTGTTTTATATATATTATGATATATATATATATATATATGTATAACATAATTAATGATTGATATATTATATTAGTATATATATACTATAACTCATTATATATATATATATATATATATATATATGATAGTTTTACGTCATTTTTGTAAACACGAACGAACATATTTTAACAAATCTTTTGTGGCAACAGAAAACGTGTTATAACAAAACATATATAGGATAAATGGCAAAAGTTCATACATTTTCCATGACCTCTTCTAGATCATAGGTTAAGGTTTGGGTGGTGAACTGATCTCCTCCACAAAGTATTAGCTCCTCTACGATTTCTCACACTCCTTGAAATTGAAGAGCATCTTGATGCATCCAACTTATTTAGTTCTCAATTTTGAACCTTATTCCTCTATTGAGTGTCCTTGCACACCTCTTCCAAGTGTCAGTATTTCTACAAGTTGAATTCTTTCCAATGCCATCTTTAGCACACCTCTTCAATGTTCCAAAGTTGAAATATAGATTACCTTATTGCAAGTTCTTCGTTAAATGTATTCCAACTCCTTAAGGTAGATTCTATCATCCACTACACCTTGACCTCTATTGCTATGTGCTTTTGTACAAATTCCAATGTAAGTACCTTAGACCTCGTGAGTTTCATTCTTGTTTAAAAAAGTATTGCCAATCCCCTTCCATATCATCTTTTCCCATATGATAGTATGCCCCTTTAGCATTACTAGTCTACACCATACTTCTCACTCTGGAGCAACTTAACTTTGCATTATATGCGTTTCCCTCAACATCATCATCATTGGACAAGACTAAATGCCCCAACAACTTGGACTACTTCAACACCTTCTAGAATCAGATTGTAGCATCATTCTCCACAAGAGCCTCTACTTATCATTCTATTGTCACTTGACTCTTGTAGTAGACTTTCTTTGTAAACACAACTCGTAACGATTGTGACAACTTATTTATACAAGGATTTCAATATTTTCCTTCTCTCACTCTTCCTAGTCTTTACTTTTTTTTATCATAAATTCACATTCAAGCACACTTCAAGGACTACTTGCTGTCACAATGTGAGAGTTTTATCTTATTTCTAAGATCTCCTTTCACTTTCTTCTCCATTTGTCCATTATGAGCAAGCTCTCCATTTCCCAACAATCTTCTACCTTTGGAATTAGTTGATGGTGGAAAAAAAAACATCATTGGGTTGCATGAGCGATCGCAAAAACTCTTCTCTCCTCATTTCACAATGCATTCTTGTCCTTTCCTTTGTTGGGCACTTCATTGGACCCATTTCCCTCATCGCATCCTTCGCAATTCCTAAACATGTTGAACTACCTTGCTTGAATGACTCATTGAGATTTTTTATCATACTTTCCCATCTTTGCTGTATGTTTAGCTCACATTGGCTTTTCTAGTTTGATCCTTGTAGCTTTCCCAAAAACTATAGTTTCCACCTTTCTTGCTAACTCAATAAATCCTTTGAAATCAATATTGTTTGCATTTCAATCCTATATTCTTCCTTTGGATTCTTCAAAGGATTTTGAATTTAATGTTTACAATACTTATTTGGTAGTAGGTATTGTTTGACAAGCATGCACAACCTCCTTGATAAATTTTCATGGCCTTTCTAAGAGACCATGATAGAAAAGCATGCACAACCTCCTTGATAAATTGTCAAGGCCTTTCTAAGAGACCATGATAGACATCCATTGGCACGATGCTAAAAATTGCCTTATTCTTATAGGTCACAATGTTGAAGCTCACATTACATTGCTCTTGCACCAAGATGTGATGTCCTTTTTACATACAAGACAACTTTATGATGGTTGGGGTGAATCATCCTTTTCAACCCTAGTTTGTCCATTTATCATTTTTGACACTAAGTTGTTGGTGTCGTTATCTACCATCACATTGCAACATTTTCCTTCGACCTTACAAACCATGTAGAACTCCACTATGTTGGTTCTTGATCCTCCATAATTTATTTCAAGAATACTCTTCTCATCATGAGTGCCTCCCTTTCTCTAATGCTTCAATCACTTCCATTGGTCCTATTGACTTTTCATGTGTCATAGCGACATGTGTGATTATCTTCTTTTTCCTACTCCTAATAGTCATTGGCTATTAACATTCAACAACTTGGTGGCCTTTCTCCTTGCACTAAAAATAGGAGTTATTGAACCCTCTCCTACATGATTTAGATCTTCCTCAGTTCTTAATTAGATTCACACTATTGTGCTTGTTGATGGTTGACTTACGAAGGATTTATCCCTATCTTGCTCGACCTTGATTAGGCTTTTCAACACTTGATCAACCTCTTCCTCCACTTGTTTTTCCTTTTGTTTTGACATTCATATGTTGTCTCCTAATCAACTTCTCTACCTTCAAGGTATAATTCTATGCCTCTTTGATGGCACAAAGGCACACCATTCTCATTTCCTCTTGGCTGCCAAGCCACAAGCCATTAGCTTACTGTGTTACCTTCTGTTGATCTAAATCATTGTGTGAAAATCTAATGGCAAGTTTGTAGAATTCCTTGTGAACTCCTTCACACTAACCCCATATTGTTGTAGATTCTTAAATTTCTTAAGGACATCCAATTGTCAATCCATATAGGAAGGAACTTATCCTTCAATTTTGTGGCCATCTAATCTCAATGGACGATCTTCTCTTTATTGTTCTTCAGTCTTTGACACATTGTTTCCTTTCACCACAATCCAACATGCCCCTTCAACTTAGTCTAGGTGATTCCAACCCTCTTCTAGTTCAATGTGTCTTCAAATTTGAGTAGCCCTTCCATCTCTACGATTTAGCTGATTAATTCTTTTAGTTTCAATGACCTATAAAACTGGGCACTTCCTTTTGCATTCTTTGGTCAAAGCTTTGAAAAGGCCTAAACCAATAGAGTCATCCTATTGGACGAATCCCCCCCTTTGAATTACTTTCGTTGCATCCATTCTCCACCCCATCCTTCTCAAAAGTTTAGTGACCTCATCTAATTTCCTCGCCACATTGGTGATCCTGAAATAGCCCACACCAACAATTCTTTGGGTGATGCCAACTATAGGCTAACAATCTCTATGGGGTGGCTTCAAGTGACACCATGTACACATAGAGTTCTCTTGGATCTTAGGAGATCAAAATTTGCCACATGGAGTGCCCCTCACTCTAATACTGTTAAGTTCAAAACCAAGCAATCCAATTCAAAACACACAGAGAAAGTAGTATTAACAAATAAATAAATAAACAAAAATTATGAGCTACTCATATGAGAAAATCCATTACAACCTAGTGCATAAGCTTGATTCTTGGTGCTAGGTCGAATTACAAAATTTCAAGATCTTGTTAGAATATCAAAAGAAAGAGATTTTCTGGAGCAAGTGGTGATCGCTCATAAGTTCAGGAGATCCTCATTTATACAAAAAAAAATAAAATATGTTATCATGTTCAATAGTTTAGGGATGACCTCCCCAAATCAAACTCATTGTTCAGGTTACATCTTATTTGTTCAATAAGGATCTAAAGGAGTGGATTATTTGAGATATGCTAGAAGCTCTAAGTGTTAACCAAGATCCCAGAGATATAGCAGTCCCATGTCTTAGTACAAAATAATGTTTGAATTCAAACTTGCACAAGCAAAGTCATCATCTTCAAGAAGGAATTAAATGGAAGGAACTTGAAAGAAAAGATCTTGAGTGATAAATAGATGAAGCAATATTGTCTAAAGTTCTAGGCAGATAACGGAAATGAAACATGATCAGATCATTGCCGCAAAGTCCAGACTATCCATTTTGAGGAGAAAACAGAACATCCCTTAGTGTACAAGTGTGGCAAGAAGACCACAACCAAACTCCCTTGCATCAAGGCCAAACCATAGTGGAACCTTCCAGATTACCTAGAAGGAAGCACACACTATAACCTGTAATGCAGAATGAGAAACCTGTAAACACATAGAAAGACATAACAAAGAAACAATATACGTTTGCTTGTCGAAGATTTCTTATGAACTAGGGATGCTCATGCATCACTTTAACTTATTGTTTTTCATTTCCTGTTAAGTTTTTAACTTTGCAATTCTATGACTGACAAAGTGATGGACAAAAATTGCTTTCAAGGGAAAAATATTTAGGAAGGAAGAGAAGGAATGCTTTCTTTTATTTGATGGATCCATGGGACAAACAAAGAAATACATGGAAAAAATAAATCATTGAACTATGCACAAAGAGTAATACATGAGAACAAGCTCATATATTTTATTCTATGTGCAATGTGATATGATAAGTAGATGTTGGACTGTATTAATGGATTGATGATGGAACTATAAAGGAGCTTCTTGACAAATTTAGACATAGCTCCGTTATCTCACTATGGTTGAAGTTTGAACAAAAGGCCAAGGATCACAACTCTAAGAAAAAACTATGGTCCTGATATGACTGGAAAACTTGACATGCAAATAGAGGGTAATGTCATGTATTCAAGGCAAGAATGAATAAGTTGGGAATCAAAGGTTCTATTTGTGTTTCCTGCCAGAATATAGAAATTGTATTTCACACCTTCTAGCAGTGAAACATACCTACAAGATTGAAATTAGATCAAAGTAGAATATGCTATACATTATGATCCCTAAAATAGAAAGGATATATCAGGATACACTTTTATAATAAGGGGTCTTGGCATTGTGACAATGAGATCTGGAAATTACTAAGTCTTGAAAACATTTCTTACATTGGAAACGAAACATAAAAAATATCCTTCCCAAGAGATTGGCCCAGGTCCTTCGAGTTAAAATTAGTAGAACATAGTATGTGTAAAGTAATGTCTTTAGAAAAAAGATGACTTTTGCAAGTAGGTGCAAAAGCAGTAATAGTATCGTTCATAGTGCTTGATGAGAAAGCTCCATGAAAAAGGTAATATCTCCATGTTGCCCTTGCTTTTTATGATTTGATATAAAATAGACGATTTCAGAAACAAAATGGCTTTCTTACAAAGTCATCTAGTACATATGAATTCTGATGCATTTAAAATGTGGTGAAATCAAAATGTGAACAGTTAAGTTTATTAAAATTACTGATGAGAGAATAAATTGAAGCTAATGACATTGGAGATATTATCAATTCAATGTGTATCAACATTGTTTTTTGAAAAAAAGGTGAGGAATAACTACTTATTAAAGTTAATATGAAAAGAAGATACAATTTAAAATTTGAATATATAGTATATACCTTAGCTTCGATTAACCATAGCACCAAACCCTTGCTTTTTGGTGGAAGTAAAGAGAGTCTGTAATCAATCTCTGGTGGCATGTAGAAACGCGCAATTGGTTGTTTCCCTACATGAGCCTGCAAACATATCGCTAAAATTAACAGAGCCAAAGTCTCATGAGATAGTTACCCAGATAACCTAGCCAAAAATATACATCACAAACAGAGAATAAAGAACTTCTAATATTAATTAAAAATATACATCACAAACAGAGAATAAAGAACTTCTAATATTAGTTAAAACTATTCCCAAGCAGAGCTAATAAAAATAATATGATAAGCTACTTGCAGTGTTTACATCTTTGGGGCTATATTTTGATAATGCAAGCAGTTTGGAATAAGTGGCACGAGAGTATGCACTTCAAACTGGCATTCTGGAATTAAACAGTCTTTTCATGCAGTAACCAATTAGTGAGCATTTGCAACAGATAGTTCTATGAATAAGGGAATAATTAAAATAAAAAATATCAAATTGAGAGAATGTGTTACAACCAATCTTTCACAATGTCTTGGCTTGGAGAAAACTATTTATCCTCATCGCATATAGAAGTTAAGCAAATTACATGGCATCATGATTCTAAGCATTTTACATATAAACATATATTTGAAAATAGTTGCATTATTGATGATGCCACAGGATGATGTTAGTAAATATATTTGAAGGGTTTCTTTACAGAGGGAATTTGTATGGTCCAATCATTTGATCTGTCATGTCATCCCTCTCTTTGAAATATATCCCACTAACTTTGGAATTGTCCCTGCGTAGATTGTATAGTTATGTGCTTTTATGGCAAGGGCATCAATAATTAGTAAACATTTAGTACGGTTAGTTTTAGTCATTGAAAGATTATTTATTCATGGTAGAACCTTTTTCCTCCAAATGGTGTAAAACTAAGAAAAACAGCCTTCACTACAGAAGTTTTGTAGAATTCAGTGAAAAACCATAATTTCATTTGCTTGCATTTATATCTTTAGTCCATAGCTGTGTGAAGTGATTAGATTTTGTCATTTTGAAATCACACACCCATCTAATATCAATGTACCATCATGAACCACTCTGCCAACTCTCTCTTTGGTCTGCGTATTCCCTTCATAGTTCTGATATCTGCATCCATGGCCTGAACTTTCTGTTTGTGTCATAGAATGACACCTCAAATCAACCTTTTATAGACATCCATTTATTATGTCTTTATTTATCAGAGTAGCAGGATACACCTCTGCCCCTCCCTGAGCACGCATATCCCTGCATCCAATATGGATACAAAACAATACAACATGTATACCGTTCCCACACGTGTCCAAAAACCCTTGATTTTCCAACCATGTCGAATACTGTGTGATTTTATTTTTTTAGAATTTGACGTATCTCTTCCGAAATTTGGTTTAAAAAACTTCGATAATGCAAATTTTTTTTTGTATAAATAAAACCTACACCAAATGAGGAAGACAAATGAAATAATTTTCTATTTCAGTGACTCATTTTTTTGGGTTATCTTCCAATGCTACTCTACTTTATTTTATATATTGTAAATTGTAAAATTGACTTAAAATTATTTATGTAGCATTTATGTGTCTATATTGCTTTTAAAGTAATGAAAATCCCTTCTAATAACTTTGAGAATTGTCTTAAATATGTGTATGTGTTTTTATGAACGTCATATCCAGCCATATCCATATGGCAGGTCTTCAAAAATGGTAATATTTGTATCTGATACCGTATTCCTATCTGTATCCATGACCAAGCAACTTTGTTATTATCTGTTTCACTTCTGCATATTATTTTAAGGAGCTTTGTTATTTTCTATCAACCAAGCTTTTCCCATGTCACAGATTAATTTTTAGTTTATTAGATATATGGGTTAAAGCATGGCCCACTCCATCATATTATTTTTGAGATTAACAGGCCTGCCACTTCAACATAAACCATACATAAGGGCCTGTACTTATATTTGCAACTTGTACATTTCCAGTCCATCATAAAAACCAAACGGTCCAATCACTTAACCACACTCCATTTACCCGTCATAGATTATTGGGTTATATATATCCTACTTATTCCTGTATAAAACTGTATAATGGAGAATTAGTTAGCAGAGTTCTCCATAATACTCTGTACTCTTCTATTTTATGAATCATTGACCTTAAACTCTTCAGGAGATAAATATCTTTCAAAACCAAACATTTTTCTATCTTATTATATAACTTGGGCACACAATGGAGTTCTCCATAATACTCTGTACTCATCTATTTTATGAATCATTGACCTTAAACTCGTCAGGAGATAAATATCTTCCAAAACCAAACATTTTTCTATCTTATTATATAACTTGGGCACACAATGGAGTTTCATAATGCTAGACATACTGATATTCATGCTATAAATATCAATCCGCAGATTGAAACCATATTTTTCATAAATATAAATATTCAAATGATTGGACAAACCGGTGCAATATTCAGGTTGCTTAAACAGTAAATTACAAAAGAGTCACTTGGAAATACTTAGAGCCAAGAAAATCAACAACAAAAGGATTTCACAAGTCTGATCAAATAATGGTATTATAATTAACAATTACTCAGAACAAATATCAAGTAACTTTAAAAATGTTTTAATTATTAATTTGGCTTGCTCTCAAGTGGCATTCATTTCACTTCGTTGATGGTCATCTATAAATTTACAATATGCTTTGCTATGATATAATGAAGCTGCAATGCATATAGGGAAAATAAATCTCATAAATCTTTTTAAAAGAAGCAGTACATATAGAATTTGATCTAAATTATAGAATAACAGAAAGTAAAATTTATTATGTGATGTTTTTTCTGGGAAATCATTTTCGAGTTAAAAAACCAGCACAGTATGATTCTTCAATATTGCATAAAACTCGACTGTTCACAAATATAATAATGAATCTCTTACTCAACCCTTTCACATCTCAACCCTTTCACATGTGTGGATATTAATGGGCACATTAAAAGCAGTTCTACACATCACGCAAATTGCACAAGAGATAAACATGAGTGCTTTAAAACATGGACAAAACTAGAAAAAGTTCAAAATAACACTATTTTTTTTCAACTGGGTAACCCCATCGTGATTATTAACATAGAAAATATACATCACTTATCCAAAAATACAGATGATAGATATAATTTCAGGTCATGATGAGCCTCTCATTTGGTCAGTTTCATGGTATCTTGACAGTTTTTAGCATGTTCTCTTTGATAGTTTTCGCCTTTTTCTTGGAGAAATCTAGCGTTCTTGTGTCTGCTATTCCCTATTTGCTTTTGCTAGGTAAATTGTAACACAACAACCACCATCCTTTGATGCACATTCAAACCTACAAGTTTAGGTGAGCATTTATCTTAAAAGCCACATATATTCAATTTTGACTTAGCCTCTCTTGTTTTATTTTACCTTTTAGTGTTTTAATATAGGTGAATGCAATTTCCAGTTTCATTGACCTGCTCTGGTAATCTGTGGACATTAATATACTTTCTTTCTTTCCTTCTCCCATTTCTCATGGGAATTTTATCCAACCTCATCTGGATGTGACCCATATCAAAAGGGACACCTAAACAGAGGAAGACGGAAGGCCATTATCATTGAAATAGCTCCTTCCCACAAGATCACACTCTGATGGAATTAACTGTAGTCTGTTTTTTTTTAAAATGGTTTATTGATTTTCTTCGGTGTGAAAAATTCTCGTCTATCTGGACTGAAGTGGGTTGCTAGCCAACTGATACTCTTGAAAACAACAAAAAATCTTTTCTATCAATTAAAATTATATAATCATTCTAGACCACAGTATAAAATTAAGTTCTATATTGTACAATTATACTGCTAAAATGTCACGATAACAATTACAGGCATGGTTTTCAAGGTGTTTTTTAATGCAAAATTAACTCATATTGCCAAATACTGTTCACGATTTTGAGTCCTGCAGAGTATCCATGTTTTTTATCAGGCTAATTTGTATGGGCTTCTTTCCCCACTTCTCATTTGGCCAATTTTTGGTAAAATATTTGAAATCAGAATCATGATTCATCTATAATCAAGTTTTAAAGAAACACGAAAAAATGCCAAGTTTTTGTACAAAATGTATATTAGAAGCACCAGAATATAGTAGTAAGTTCTACGTTTTATTCTCACATTTATTCTAACTTTAAGACATTTCTCGTTATATTTCAAACTGAAATTGTTAATTAACCATTCTATACTTGCAAGAAACAGTTTCCTACCCTTAGTCAATGTTATCTAAATTTAAAATGCTGAAAAATACGTACAGGCCTAACTGCATGGACTTTGGTGAGATAGGTCTCTAAATCTCCAAGGCCTCTTGCAGTGAGATTGAGTAAATGGTAGCCTTCATACCTCAACTTGGTTGCATATCTCCCTGAATAACCACCCTCATGAGGAGGATAAATTGCAATTGCCTTGTATTTCTCCACATCCTCATACCACTTACCCAAATCAAACCCCAAAAGGTCCCCTCCAATAAAGTCTTCAATTCCACACCTCACCAGACAAAATTGTCTTGTGGGTGCTCTTGAGAGCCTATCGAATTTGAAAGTGTATTTCCTTGTGGGCGCTTCTCTTGTACTTCGACCACATATAGCATTGAATTGCCATGTGGGTGTTCTTGTAGTTCTACTGAATTTAGCAGTGAATTGGCTTGTGGGTGTTGTTATACTCCTACCAAACTTTGCAGTGCTAATTCTAGCAGAGCTTTGGGCTTTTGGTTCAATTGCTACTGAGAAAATGTGACGCTTGCCGGTTTTAAGTGGATATTGATAATTAAACTTGGGTGCCGAAAAAAATGTACCGCTTTCCACTGCGCTGCAAGCCATCCGTTTTTTCAACTACATACAAATCTTCCACAATGATTGACAAGAAACAGATTGCGATTAAAATTCAGACCATTGTTGTTAGTATGAACACAGAATGTGCAATAAAGATTATGTAGATGAATGGCACAATTCAAGGATTGTTGCAATGAAGAATTGAGGAAGGTCTGTTTTGTTGTTATTTGAATGTTTTTTGAGTTTTGGGTTTGCATGAATGGGAATGGTGGATAAGGAGATATGAAGAAGGCTAATAAACAATAATTGGTAGAGCGTGCTTGCAATTTATTAATAATCATGGAGAAAAAGTTATCTAGAATTTGATTCCTTTAATGGTACAAATAGATATTCTTCGGTTTGGCAAATGCTTTGGATCTTAAATAGTTTCTATATGTGTATATGGATAAATTTATATTATGTGGGAATTGGTAAAATTTATTCTATTGGTTGTTGTCTTTAGTAAATGTTTAGGTATACGAACTAGTAGTATTAGAGATACCTTGGAGAAATTGTTTCATTGTGAGGTTTCAAGTTCTCCTCTGTCAATCCTTGTTTTATCAGCTTTATGATCTTTGACAAATGTTGGTAGATAATAATTTAGCTTTTAGGCATCTTAGGTGATAGTGGTGTAGGTTAGATTCTTTTTAGTGCAAAAAAATGAAACATTCTCATAATTAATTTTCTCTTTATGCACAAGATTTTCAAATGATTTTTGAATGATCAATAAATGTTCAAATAACTCATCTTTTAATACCAAGACATAATATAAGTTGTTTCACATCCCCATGAAGGAGCTTACATGGTAGACATTAAAGGGGGCTAAAATGAGTAAAATCAACATACATCTAATTTTTTTAAAAAAGGTTGAAGGTGAAGACACAAATTAATTATGAAAGCACATGCATCAAATAAGGAAGTTAGGTTGTTCAATGAGGGGAGAAATTGCACATAATGCATTTAAAGAGGGGATGGTGTCCATTACAACCAATAAAATGGATAGGACACAAGTTTGACTAGTGTTGAATTTGAGGGGTTGAGGAGTGCTCAATGACAAGAAGGCACAAATGGTTTTAAACTTTTGAAGCTCTACAAGGTTATATGAGTAGGCATAATTGGAGCCATTGTGGTTGTCATTTTTTGTGTCCAATACTTCCTTTTTAAGGCACTTTTATTGGAAGACTTTCCTACATGGAGACTACAATATCAAAAATTGCACAACCCTATAATTTTACACTACACAAAAACTCCTCCTTGGCTCAAAAAAAGATAATGTCATAATTATGATATGATGACATGAAAATATTAATTTTCTAGCAAAATATGTTTGATCTGTGATTTTGAGTCCCATTTTTTTGGGATGGGAGCAACATGCACAAACATTTGTGTGGAATGTTTGTGTCTCGCAACAATGTGATTTAAATGACAATTGGATTGTTACTATTCTTGGATTTTTCTAGTGTAATGCTCCTATTTTCTAGGTCGGATCTTGTAGACGTGCTCAATCCTTCTATATTTATCAAGATTTCCCATTTTGAAAAAAATGATAGTCTCATCTTGAAGCTTTGAGAAGAATATCATTACTTCACAACAATCTCTTGAGCTCCTACATGCATTCTATTTGCACTTATTAGCAAAGTGTGATCCATTGGCATTGGAAGGATCATTCTTGGGAGATCGAGGTGGCTTCTAAGAGAGATTCTCTTGCTAGGAAAATTGTATCTTCTCCATTGTGGTAATCTGTGTTCATGATTTTAATATTTTAATATTACCATAGCATACTTTGATTATCTCTTTACCAAAATCATTAGATCTTTCATTATCATTTTATTTATATCTATATATCTAGTTGTCCATGGAGATCAAAATACCAATATAGGGGTTTGACTGAGGCAAGTCCTTGAATAACTACCCCAACATTTATCTTCATCTTCTTGTATGTAGGTCATTTGGACTTCTTCACAACCTTGGACCAACTGGTGATCTCAATCCCTTTATTTTAATATTTTATTTCATTATCTCAAAAGTAAATATATTTTGTTATTTTATTTCATTGTTCCTTTCACTCTTGTTGTCTTGAGAACTATGTAGGAACGAGTTTCTAATGTATTATATGGACCCCTATTATCTACCCATATGGGGTGATAACATGTTGCAATGTGGTCCACACAAAGCACTAATATTTGGGATAAATGACCACCATAATTACAAAATAACCTAAGCACCTATAATTTTCATTTATGTTATAATTAGATTATATTGGAATCATACTTAAAAATAATATATTTACTGTTTTATAATTGGAATTTGTATTAAGAAAATATTTTATATATTTTTATTATAAATAGATAAATTAGATTGTTGGGAAATATTAGGTTTATTTGAATGTAGAAGGAAGTTACATTCTTAAAGAAGACGTCTCTTTTAGTAGACTTCAATTTTTGTCACTATGGAGACTTGTGGTTGTTATCTAGTGGAGAAGGTATTTCACCACCTTCAAGATTGATAAAATATCAAGGAACAAATTGACCCTTGTGCCACCTCACTAGACTAGCTCTCTAGTGAACTAGGATGATCATGGAGACTTATTGATTAACTTAAACTTTAAAGATTAAGGGAATGCAAGGTAAATTAAAGAAGCTGAAATAACTTGATAATATAATACATAACAAAACTTCTGACTTGTGCAAATAGGAAAGAAACTGTCAAGACTAATTGCCTAGCTTTGTGAGCTCACTGTCCCAAATGCTAGCATGACTCTAGAATGACAATGCAGATACATGATGATAGCATGATGCAGGTATGCCCTATGTGGATAGGGTATAGGAACCGAGATAGAAAAGTATGAGACAAACAATTAATTAAATAGAAAATAAATCTAGACTAATAAAAAAGAAGAAAAAATATGACTAAGCTATAATTAGCCATTGTAAGGAAAATAAGGGAAGAGGAAAGCTCACAAACAAAAAGTAGAAGAATCCCAAGATCTCTCACTCCACCCTCTTTCAAAACCTGCACACAACCAAAAAGAAAAATGTTGGGGCTGCTTGATTAAGAGATTTGTAACCCTACTTTGACATTTCCATATCCATGAATAAACAAGAAGAAAAGGTAGATAATACATATCTGATAATGGATTAAATACAATAAAATGAACAAGCATATGATAAAAAAATCTATGATATACTTAAACAAAATAAGATGAGATGAGTGAACTACCCTCTAAATCCACAACACCAGAGCTCGATGGGATGAAGGTGAGGTTGAGCCCATGAATAACAAAGATGGTGGAGTTACAATGTGAAAGAGAGCCAAAGAGTGTGTAGAGTGTTCAAGATGGTGGAGGATATTTCCAAGAGAGCTTCAAGAATCATGAAGGAGTGTTTAGAAGTTTGAATCACCAAGAATAAGACTAAATGAAGCAATTTTGAGATGTTCTAAGGAACACAAATGATTCCCAACATTGGTGGGTGGTGGGTAGAGGCGTTACATTGTAGAAACAATAGGTGTAATATCCCAACAACCACCTACACATCTACAAATTTGTAGGATGAATGCACATTGTGTGGATGTCTTTGCGATGCACACATATTCTAAGCCAAACAGGTCGTATGGTCGTGAATTCATTCTAAGCCAAACAAGTCGTATGATCGTATATTTAGAGAGGAAAGGGACAAAGCAGATGGACGAACATGGAGACTTAAATGGATTTTTTTTTTTTTGGCTAAGATAGAGGCATTATGTAATGATGAATTACACAAGGTGTAATTTATGACACAACATTTTGCCACTACTACCATTGAAAAGGCTCTCTTATTCTTATTCTTCGCAAGAACCCTAGCTTAGTCTTGGTGAAATCAGATACCTTCAATGGATGCCTTTTCCTTTGATTGTCAATGAAATGATGGGATGCTTCATCGATAAATATTTTATCAATGAAGCTTTGTATTTTTCCAAGATGCATTTTAGCTTTCTTATATTCTTCATGTTTCTCTCACTAACATGTTATTAATGAGACTCTACTATATCATGTCAATAACCATATTTCAATGCAACTTTGCGTTTCGGTAAGACTGTTATTTTCTTTCTTCGGCCTTTATTCTTTCATCGATGAGATTACTTTATCAATGAAACTTTGTAATCTTTTATCAATATCATTTGCTTCCTTTAAATGTCATTGTAATCTTTTGGTGGTATCATCCACCACCCAACAACTATTTAGTAGAACTTATCACCTTTTCAATAAAATAAATGCTTTCATTGAGACATTTCCCTCCTTTGGTAGATCTTTGTTACTATATCAATGTCACATTTTTAGAATAACCTTTAGGGTCCATTTGGGTGCTAGAATACCAAATGTCGGATATAGTCAATTCTGGAAGATGCTGCAATTCTGGAAGATACAAATCTTGAAAATGATTTTCGGAATATGGGCTAACCCGTTTGGTTCACCCGGAAGATGACTGAGAAGATGCATGCGAAATTTTAATTCTTTATTTTAATTTCTTTGAATATGGTGTGTATATGTTTGTATATATACACACATACATGTGTGTGTATATACACATATGCACAAATGTGTATATATACACATACATGTGTGTATATGTGTATACATGTGTGTGTGTGTGTATATATGTGTGTGTGTGTGTGTGTATGTATGTATGTATGTATGTATACACATATGCACACATATACACATATACACATACACACATACACACATACACACATATACACACACACATGTGTATATACACATACATATGTATACACACATGTGTGTATACACACACACATACGTATAATATACACACATGTGTGTATATATACACACAAATACACACGTGTGTATATACATATACACACATTTGTATATATACACATGTGTATATACACATATGTGTATATACATCCTTATAGTCAGGGATCCCACAAAATATTAAATTTGGTTTTGTAAAAATTGGAATTGGAATTCAAAATTCCAATTCCACCTATTTGAGTGGAAGATGCAAATGCCCATTTTGGGGCAAAATTGGAATTTCAAAATTCCAATTCCAATTTTTTGGATGGACACAAACATGGAATTGACATTATCTGGAATTAGATAATGCCAATTCCAGTCTAATTCCAGCCCCCAAATGGGCCCTTATATAAGTACATGAAAATCCAACTTTTCGATGTAACATTAATTTTTATGAGAGGTTTAGTCTTTGGTAGACGCTCAATATTTCACCGATGTTAACTTTTTTGAAGAAATATACTTGTGTGTCTCTTCAAAAACTTGTATCGTTTGTGTCGATAAGACCATTCATGTTCTCATTAGATATCAGATATCACATCTTTTGATTCCTTTAGTTGTATTTCAACAAGAGTTCTTATTAATCTTATCGAAGTCTAACATTTTGATCTAACATTACTTTTTGGTGTAACACTTTACAACTCTAGTAGGTGCTTGAAGTTTCATCGATGCCAATGTTTTTGATAAGATACATATGTATGTCTCATCGAAAGCTTGTGACCCTATGATTTTGGTAAGACTAGTCCTGCTTCTATTAGACATATGATACTATATCAGTGTTGGTACCCTTTATTTGCATTTCAACGAAGAATCCCATAAGTCTCATCAACACATAATTTTTTGATGCAATTTCACCCTTCAATGTGATATTCTCAATCGTAGTAGATCTTCATGTTATAATGACATCGATATCATCTCTATTTTTTAAGAAGGTATGTCCATGTATCTTTGATGAGTAACTTTTTGGTGTATCTCTACCTTTCGATGTGACACATTTTGCATCCATCAATTTTTGGTGTTCCATTGATATGCTCCTTTTCATTATGATGGATATACAATCTTGGAAAAACACTACTAATGGTCTTGTTAAGTCAATATCCACATTTGATTTTGACAAGACATGAATATGTCTACTCGATATCTTATTTGAATTCAAATTTGTCTCCATGTCTCGAGTGTTGTATCATACATCAAATTTTGATATTTTTGGGTTGTGAAACATGTCAAATTTTGGTGTCTGAGAGAGCCTATATGAACAATAGTGGTAAAATTATACAACCTTTATGGATAGTAGTGGGAAAATTAGTAAATTGGCATGAAGAAAGGTGGGAGAATTTTGTAAGTCTTGGGGAAGAAAATGAAAACATCTCTTTTTTTGCAGTGCTAACACCTTTAGTATATACATATTATAAATCATCTCAATATTGTGGTTTACATACATGAGAGAGAGAGAGAGAGAGAGAGAGAGAGAGAGAGAGAGAGAGAGAGAGAGAGAGAGAGAGAGAGAGAGAGAGAGAGATGATTTTTTTAAAATTTAATGATTTTCCTATTCTTCATAGTAGATACTTAAAACCATTGAATCCATCAAAATCTATTTTATTGCTAGAGATCCTAATCAATTATCCATAAAGAGAAGACAAATAAGTGGTTGTTTATCTTATTTAGAAACAAAATCATTTTCAAGTGAATTTGAAGTGATTAGCCAATATTTTGTAGGCTACTTTCTATACAAGACAACAAGTCTTATTTGCTTCCTCATTTAGTTGCAAGTGCTCGAAGCAACCAACAATAAATCCAACCTGTAGATTTCTTAAAGCTACAAATGTTGGTAAACATGTTTAGAATCAAAATGGGATCTTGGGGTGGTAGAGGAGACAACATCAAACTCATGAACCTATCTATGTGTGCTTGATCTACTTTCCTTTGAGTTGTCTTTAGTTTCCAATAAATCTTCATTTGCTCTCATGAATTTCTTTCTCTCATTGTAGCCTATACTTCTATACCATTTATATAGTTTAGCTTCTTTTGCAATCTTATTTTTTGCTTCTCTACCTTGTTTTCTTAATCATCTTTCCGATCTCTCGTTTGCCCCCTTTTACTTTGTTGCAATTATTCTATTTGTATTTTCTTTGTATCTTTTTTATTAAGCATACTAGTGTATGCATTTGATGTTAAAATCTATGATTGTCTGCTTAGACTAAATACTCTACCTTGACCTCTCTATGACATTGAGTACACCCTTTGTATTGGAAGCCTTAGAGTTTGATTAGGTGACCTTCCCATTAGCAACTTATCATCTTGTGTGCATGATACAAAGTCAACATTCACTTGTAGCATTGTCATTTTTAAATTCTGCCTCATTCTCTACAATCCATTCTATTGCATTTATAAAATAGTGAATGACCTTTGCTAGGTCATGTTTTGGTGTTGATGATATGAAAAAATTGACATCCATTTGATTGAAATTTTTCTACACCCCCAGGTTTTTCATCTACTTTGGTTGTCTTATTTGCATGGGAAAGCTTAGATCTTCTCCACTATCTATAGTAACTACTAGTTCAATTTGTTGATCAACTAGTTGGCTATTTATAGGTCAATTAGGGGAAAAATGGTCAATTTTTTAATAAATTTATGTAGTACATGAGTCAATTGGTATGCCATTAAGAATATGATGACCTTTTTGCAAAAAGGTCTCAATAGAAAAGTGATAGATTCAAATTAAATTGAATCCACATACAAGAATACAATCATAGCTAAAACAAAACCTTTAAATCATGAAGATAAAAAGGTTCTATTACCAACATGGTCATGTTATGTTTGCAATATGGTGAGAGGGATAGAGAGAGAGAGAGGTAGAGGTATGGATAGAAAGAGAGAGACATGTAGGGGAAAGAACAAAAGAGAGTGGGTAAAAAGTTGAAGATAGAGATGGAGATGGAGAAAGTAGAGAGAAAGAGACATAGAAGGAGAAAGATATAAAGAGATAAAGAGAGGGAGATAAGATAAAGGAATAGATAGAGAAATAAAAGAAAAAGATAGAGGGAGAGCTAGAAATATAAGCATATAGATAGGAAGTGATACATATAGAGAGGGAGATCTATAGTGGTAGAGATACATACATAGATAACTTGATATAGATATATAGATAGATGGAAGAAACATATGGAAAGATAGATATAGAGAGGAAAAAAGTATAGATATAGAGGTATAATAAAAAAGAGAGGGAGATAGAGGGAGGGAGATGTATGGATAGAGAGATACATGTCCAGAGATAGGTGGAGAGAGATGAAGATAGAGGTAGAGATGAAGATAGGGAAAGAGATAAAAATATCTAGATAGAGGGGTATGTGTGTGTGTGTACATATATACATATGTACATACATACATACATACATACATGTATTCTTATATATATGTATGTATATCTATCTATCTATATATGTATATACATATTTTTATATTCTTATATGTGTGTGTGTGCATACATATGTACATCTATATGTATGCATGTATATACATATACATATACATATTGAAACATCCTAAAAAGTAAACACCTAACTTGTGCTCATTTTGGGACCATTTTGTGTCTACTTTAGTGCATTCTCTATGATAGGACCTCATATTGCACTTCAATGCATACTTAATTCAAATATGATTCTTCCTCCTTCAATCTTTCTTTAACTTGAGTTTGGCTCTCACTTCTGGGTGTGATTTTCCCCTTTTCCATCCAATCCCATAGTTCATTTCCTCACCTAGGACCCATTCATTTGTTTCTGAATTTTGAGATCTGTCTCGACCTCATAGCGACTTGCATTTTCTCCCTTCCCCGACATCCCCTGGGAATTTGAGCTTGATTTACAAAGGACAAGTCAAGAGTCAACTTGTTCCTATGGTACAAGTCAAGAGCCAACTTGTCCCTTGGGTACAAGTTGAGAGTTGACTTGTCCCTAGGTTTTTGAAGCCAGATTTGGCCTGAGGCCTAATGGCGGGGTTTTCCTCTAAGGTTTAGATTTATAGTTTTCCTTGATCAAATTTAAGCCCCAAAATGAGTATATAAGGACATCGTCTCCCCTCATTTGGCATCCATCAATCATATACAAATGAATAGGGGTAAAGTGGAATCACACCTATTCAAATGTATATGATGTATGGGGGAAATATGAGATCCACTCCTAAATCCAAATTCCCAAAGGAGAGATCCAATTTGATCAACCAAAAGGTTAATACATAATTGAATCAATCTATGGAGAATATGAAAGAGAGAGAAAAACCCTATATTTCCCTATGGAGAGTTATGCTTGAAATCTAAATTAATTGACATACAAGTACTAACCTCAAATTAGGGAAAATCTAGAAAATGCCAATTTTTTTATGTCTATGTGTACTTTTGAGCAATTTTGCAATTTGATTCAAACTGGAAATGTCGAGATGAAGATAACCCAAAAATCTTTTGTCTTTCCGACGGCAGGTAGTCTTTGACCCTCATAAAAGGTCAAGGCTACATTCTTTATTTGAAGGTCGATTCTGACTTTGTTCGCAAATCTTAAAAGTTCGCCAAAAAAGGTATCCAAATCCGCTCTCAGATCTGAAATTCTGCACCTGTACCTACAAGAAAATGAGGGT
This sequence comes from Chamaecyparis obtusa, assembly GCA_027943335.1. Classification (NCBI taxonomy): domain Eukaryota; kingdom Viridiplantae; phylum Streptophyta; class Pinopsida; order Cupressales; family Cupressaceae; genus Chamaecyparis; species Chamaecyparis obtusa. The sequence continues at coordinate 349,821 of BSBK01004704.1, read as the reverse complement.
TTTGTTTTTATGGGGAGTTTGCCTTGGTCAAACCCCAATTTAGGAATTAACCTTGAAATTGAATTGAAATGTAGTGTGCATAAACAAAGCAATTGAAACAATTCACCTCGCTTATGTTGAAGTCCTTGTAGAGGATTCAAATCCTCAAATCCATAAGCATGAATGCTTCAATGGATGTAGAATGAATGCAGGATGTCTCAAATCAATGGAATTTGATCTTCAACACCAATCTTGAATCGATCTTTGCATATGAGGATGCTTGGATGAATGTAGAAGGATGGATCTTCAAGGGGGCTCCAAAGAGATTGAATCCTTCAATGGTTAACCATGGATCTCCTTGATGGATGAATGCTTGAACACTTGAAGGCTTGAAGGATTTCTTGAAGGCTTGAATTCACTTGCTTGCACTTGAGAGCTCGCTCATGAAATTGCTTGAAGATGAGATGTGAATAATGGATGATGAAAATGAGAGAGGAAGACCTCCTTTTATAATGAACTAGGGAACAATCCTCTAGAGGGGCCAACTTAGAGAATTAAATCCCAATTAGGTCCTAACCTTTAGAAAATATACTTAGATTAAATTCAATTTAAGGATTTACCATTCTGAAACCCGAAATGGCCGACCCGGAGGTGGGAAAACAAATATCCCCGAAACCCGACACCTGAAAATCAAAGAAATTTAAAATCTGGAGAGGGGGTCAAGGATGAGGTTGGAACTGACCAGGTCAGGGTCAAGGTCGACCTTGACTAGGTTAGGATAGAGGTCGACTTTGACCCCATAAGGTCAACTTTGACCTTATGGAAAAAAACCTCAAGATCTTGACCCAAAATGCTAGGAAATGTAGACATGAAGTGAAAAATGGGTGCAGAAGGAAGCAGAACAGGGGGAAAAGCTAGATACATGCAAAGACCTGATCAAGGCACTTAACATGACCCCAAACCACTTACTCAAAGGGCTAAATGCTCTTATCATGGAAGTGCTTCCATTTTAAGATGATACATTAAGCCCCCACTTTAGCAAGAGTATGGACTTGATGCAAACTCTTGGTAAAGGAGATCATAATGAAAATATAATCTTATCGTAATCCAAGGGACAAAGAGAAACCTTGAGCCCCCAGGGACTCAAGTCTTCGTTGACTCCCAGATCATAATAAGAGAGACATCTCTAGAGAGAGAAAGAAAGGGTGTGATTACCTCGCCCAATGAGAACTTATGTCCCATTGTGAACCACACAAGGAAATGACGCAATTGGAAAGATGGAATTGAACCGCCTAGTGAATGTGGCTACTCACTAGTCAACCCATCAAGGATTCACCCTTAGGAATATTCTATTCCATAAGAATAAAACCAAAAAACTAAAGAGATCCAGTCTTAAGGACACCTCTGACCTTAAGGGATCAAAATATATGTATGTTTGAAACTGGAGGGATCAAGAGATCCTAAAATATAAATCCATGCTTTAAGGATTAGTTACTAATCCAAAAAGGGAAAATAGAGTATTTTGAAAAATATGTGCGTATCAAAAAGTGTGTGTGTGCAACATGTGAGCAGAGCGTATGCCCCCACATTAAAGTCATTACTGACACTTTAACATGAGCAATGGCTTTAACGAAAACATAAACAACTCCATTGATTACGTTTCCACATCAAGATGCCCCCAGACGAAGACAAATCAAGGGAAATATCATAGAAACATATAGAGAACACAGAAGGGATCTACCTACCATGGGGTCAGTATGATCGTAAGATAATATATATATGATATTATTGCAAATGAATTGACATCATTCCCCAAAGAAAGTAGAACTACGATCACAAAGGAGGAAAGATCACATAAGATATACAAAGGAGAATCTTTTTAGACCATGACATGGAGACCAAAAATAATTAGTGCTACCATATCTCGAATCCAAGTAGATTACACAAGGAAACATTTACGAACAATATCACAATTACAACATAACATTGAACAATGCATAGAAGAATAGAGATACATATAGAGGAATTGGAACAACAGTTTCGATTCCTTTATCACCTTGTACCAACTGAGTAACAAGGATCATATTAAAAGAATCTAACAACATTTAGCAAACACATTACAGGAGAAGCACAATACAATAGGAAAACACACAACAAAGCTACCACGAAGGACAAGCCAATCAAGCATGTTGCCTACTCTCCCCATCTTGTTGTATATCATTTAGGGAAGGTGGGTAACTCGCAAGAGGGACTATATCCAACACAGTAGGAATGATAGTCAGTTCCAAACAAGGATCCTCTTGAGAATCACAATGTTTAACACTAGGTGTAAGAGTTAATTGTGATGAAAGCATATTAGGTAAATCAATGTCAATGTCAATAGTCTCATATTCATCATTAACATCATTAGTATCATCAAGAGTATCTTCTTCATCCAAATTAATCAAAGTAGGATCTAAGATATGAATAGAATCATCATACTCATGCATATTAACATCATTATTAGTAACAACTTCTTCTAACACATCATGCATAGGTTTATCCGAAGAAGGTAGAGATCTTTGAAGAATAGAATTACGAGCTTTAGCATGAGCACGATGTTTCTTACAACGTTCATTAGCAGATCGATTACATTTTGATTTATTTGAAATAGGTTGAAAACTAGGAGGAACAATCACAGGATCCTTCACAGGTTCTTTAGGAAGATCAATAGGATTATCAACAATAGGAGGAACAATCACACGATCTTTGATAGGTTCGATAGAAGGAACTTGATTAACAGAACTAGAAGCCATAGTTAAAGGAGGTATAGAAGGTGTAGGCAAAAGACCGCGATTAAGATCCATAGGAGGAATTCTTAATTCAAGAATCGTATGATGTTTATAAGCTTGATATGAACGGAAAAGATTATCAGGTCGAGGAGGACATGAATTAGGTAATGAAGGCCAAAAGAAATCAAGAGCAGCACAATCTCTGAGCCTAGAAGGTTGGTATAAACTATGATTAACCATCTTCACTTCTTCATCATGAATGAACTTAAGACACTTATGTATAGGTGAAGCAAAATCATGCATGGCATTGAACCAAGGAAAACCTAGCTTAACTTGAAATTGATCAGAAGTAGGAACAACAACAAAGGTAGTGTTCACAATTTTTCCACAAAGTTCAACCGGTAAAGTAATAGAACCAAATGATGGATAAAGAAAACCATTACAATTTTGAATCCACACATTTGATGTATCATAAGAATTGCATTGCAAGCTTTTCATAAAAATATTTTCTTCAGTAATAACATTGACTAAGGATGTAGGATCAACAAGACAACCACGAGTAGGTTTCTGAGAAATCCTAGCAACAATGTAAAGGGGACCATCATGAGCCTTAATAGTCTCAGAGTCATCAAAGGTAATCAAAAGTTTCGGAGGTCTTTTATTCTTAGGTTGTTGTTGAGGTTTAGGTTGAGTTTTCAGTTTAGGTTTAGGTTTTGGTCGAGGTTGAGATTGAACTTGAGATTGAATCTGAGGTTGAGGTTGAGGTTGAGGTGGAGATACACATTGACCAACATGCTCCACTTGAAACAACATGATTGAGATCATCCATCTTTGAATCATACACAATTTCCATAGCAGATGGTTGAGCAATTGTATTAGTATCATGCGTATGTAAAGGATTCGTATAGATTTGAAGTTTTTGATTAGGAGGAGAGATAGATTTGTTCCCACTACCATCAAGATTATCAACAGATAAGGCATTAGAGTTAATTAAGTCTTGAACCTTATGTTTTAAAGAATAACATTTCTTAGTATCATGACCATTCTGACGATGATATTGACAAAAAGCATTTTGATCAAAAGATTTAGAGGCAATCATAACAGGTAAAAGAGGTCGAACAGGAGGTAAAGTAATCATATTAGCAGTTAACAACCTATTCATAATCATGTAAAAGTTCAGAAAGAGGAGTAAACATACGATTTAATTGAAAAGCAGTGGATGCAGAAGTGGCATTGTGAGATGCAACAACAACTTGATCAGCAACTGCATTCATTTGTTTGTTTATCTTGACATAGTTGTGGAATTTTTGAAATTTGTTTGGATTAGGAGCAGCATCACTCTTATCAACTGGAACAGGAGCCATTGGAGTGTTGCTCTCAAATTGAATCACTTGTAATTGATAATGATGAAGCGCTGCACAAAGTTGTTGAAAAGAGGTAAATTCAGTAAGTGGAATCTTATCTCTAATATCTTTTTGCAAATTTGAAATAAACATACGTTGAATATCAATATCAGGAACAAGATAGGAAATCTGAGCATGCAAATGCTTAAATCTACCGATAAATTCAGTTAATTTTTCTTTAGCACTTTGTTTACAATGCATCAAATCAGTCAAAGACACTTGCGGGCCAATGTTGTTTTGAAATTGTTGAATAAAGGCATTAGCAAGTTTTGGAAAGGAATCAATAGAATAAGGAGGCAAGGAACAATACCATTGTAAGGCCTTGTCACGGAAGGTTCTAGCAAACAATTTGGCTAAAATCCTATGGTCATGAGCATAATCACTACAAAGGATTTGGAATGTTTTAACATGATGAACATGATCTCCTTTTCCGTTATAATTCTCAAGACGAGGCATATTGACTTGCTAAGGAACAGGAGTACAAATAATATCCAAGGACAAAGGACTTCCCATGTCACATGTAGGGATACTAAACTTGTTTTGAGTTAAGGAAGCAAGTTGTTGTTGTAAGGATGACATAGTTTGAGCCAAACTGATGATTGTTGAATTATTAGAGGAAATAGGAGGAGTAGCAACATTAGACACACTAGGTAAAGTGTAAGAACCTGCAGGAATAGAAGACACAACTGGAGGAACACTAGGAACTATAGTTGGATGTGGAGTGGAATAAGTAAAAGGAACATTATGATATGAAGGTTGTGATGTAGCAAGGGACACAGGAGGAACACTCATAGGAATAGAGGGAACCGTCACAGTCACGAAAGGAGTATAGGTAGGAATACTAGGTAAAGGATTAGAAGGAGGTTCAACACTAGTGATAGGAGGAATCAACCCTAAATCTTGAGCTTCTTGAGCTAAAGGTTTAACATTTGAATGCACAAGGTGAGTAATACCACGCAAGAGGTTAACACCTTGATCACTATCATGGAGAACTTTCTTAAGAGCGTCTATAGCTTGAATAGAATCTTGATTATGGTTCTCTTGAATAAGCCAATTACCCATTTTATCAAGTTCAACTAAAAGTTTTTGAACTTGTTCAGGAGGAACTCTTAAAGCGTCATCCTCATTTTTGAACTAAACTAAAACCATAGAAAGTATGAATATTTTTGTATTTTTGAAATCTAATTAGCATGCAATATCTAACACAAAGGAGAAATCGAATACTAACAAGATAAAAGGAAATCTAACACCAAAAAGAGAGTAAGCTAGTCGGGTTCGCCAAAATGAATAGGGGTAAAATGGAATCACACATATTCAAATGTATATGATGTATGGGGGAAATATGAGATCCACTCCTAAATCCAAATTCTCAAAGGAGAGATCCAATTTGATCAACCAAAAGGTTAATACATAATCGAATCAATTTATGGAGAATATGAAAGAGAGAGAAAAACCCTATATTTCCCTATGGAGAGTTATGCTTGAAATCTAAAATAATTGAAATACAAGTACTAACCTCAAATTAGGGCAAATCTGGAAAATGCCAATTTCTAATGTCTGTATGTACTTTCAAGCAATTTTGCAACTTGTGTCAGACTAGAAATGCCGAGACGAAGGAAACCCATAAATCTTTTGTCTTTCTGATGGCAGGTAGTCTTTGACCCTCATAAAAGGTCAAAAAGGCTACATTTTTTATTTGAAGGTCGATTCTGACTTTGTTCATAGATCTCAAAAGTTCATCGAAAAGGGTATCCAAATATGCTCTCAGATCCTAAATTCCGCACCTGTACCTGCAAGAAAATGGGGGTTTTATTTGTATGGGGGGTTTGCCTTGGTCAAACCCCAATTTAGGAATTAACCTTGAAATTGAATTGAAATGTAGTGTGCATAAACAAAGCAATTGAAACAATTCACCTCACTTATGTTGAAGTCCTTGTAGAGGATTCAAATCCTCAAATCCACAAGTAGGAATGCTTCAATGGATATAGAATGAATGTAGGATGTCTCAAATCAATGGCATTTGATCTTCAACACCAATCTTGAATAGATCTTTGCATATGAGAAGGCTTGGATGAATGTAGAAGGATGGATCTTCAAGGGGGCTCCAAAGAGATTGAATCCTTCAATGGTTAACCATGGATCTCCTTGATGGATGAATACTTGAACACTTGAAGGCTTGCTTGAATGCTTGAATTCACTTTCTTGCACTTGAGAGCTTGCTCATGAAATTTCTTGAATATGAGATGTGAATAATGGATGATGAAAATGAGAGAGGAAGGCCTCCTTTTATAGTGAACTAGGGCACAATCCTCTAGAGGGGCCACCTTGGAGAATTAAATCCCAATTAGGTCCTAACCTTTAGAAAATATACCTAGATTAAATGCAATTTAATAATTTACCATTTTGAAACCCAAAATGGCCGACTTGGAGGTGGGAAAACAAATATCCCCGAAACCCGACACTCGAAAATCAAGGAAATTTGAAATCTGGAGAGGGTGTCAAGGACAAGGTTGGAACTGACCAGGTCAAGGTCGAGGTTGATCTTGACCAGGTCAGTATAGAGGTTGACTTTGACCCCATAAGGTCGACTTTGACGTTATGGTAAAAAACCTTAGGATCTTGACCCAGAATGCTAGGAAATGTAGACATGAAGTGAAAAATGGGTGCAGAAGAAAGAAGAACATGGGGAAAAGCCAGATACATGCAAAGACTTGATCAAGGTGCTTAACATGACCCAGACCACTTACTCGGAGGGCTAAATGCTCTTATCATGGAAGTGCTTCCATTTTAAGACGATATAACAAGCTATACTCAAGTGCAAGTTATCAAGTCATCAATTAAGCATCTAAGCATTCAAGCAACCAAGATCCATCAAGCATTCCTAAACTTCATTCCTATCATGCAATTAAGGTGTTTTCTTCCATAGATCTAGCTTCTTTCCCCATTAGAGGGCAAAAAAAAAGAATTTTCTATCAAGGAAGGAGATCCACATTCCTCTATCAAGCTTTCTTCTTCTCTCTCCTTCCCAATCAAACGTTGTGGCAGATTACAACATCTACTTCATAAGGTTTTATCTTTTCATGATTTCCTTTTGGGATTTTGCGTATAGTCAAAGCTATTGCATAAACATTCTTGATCACAATTAAAGAGTTAATTGCATCTATATGGTATGATATACTTCATTGTTTAGATCTAGCCTTTGCCACATGACAACACATTTTTCCTTTATTTCATTTCATTTCAAGGTTGATTTTTAAATAGGGGTTTGACTGAGGCAAACCCCTTTCTTCAACCTTCTTCCCCCTTTTTTCTGTGTGTAGGAATAGGTTGCGGAGTTGTGGTTTTGGATATGAGAAGTATAGGTGTAGACACATGATCTTAGAAAGTTTCATCAGTTTTGGCATTGTTTAGAACAAGTCGAGTGTCGACTTGTCCTTGGGGTACAAAGTCGATACCTAGCTTGTGGACTTGTCCTTGGCTGAAAATTGCAGAGTAAAGAGCCACATGTCTTTGTTTCCCAGATCTGGAGTTATAGTTGATTCTGACATTTCGATGACAGTCAAACTTAGATTCAAAGTTTAAATCTCCTTATCTTGTTTCAAGGTACATTCTTTCTTTCTTTTTTTCCCTTGCACTTACTTTCATAGATTAGATTTTCTATCATAAATACTTTATCAAATCATATCTCTATTAAGGAATATTTGAACCCCATTAAGCATAGATCTTGCATTAGCACCCTTCCTCCTTTGATTAAGGTTGGATTTGTATTCCAATGTATAGCCCCAAATTTGGTGAGTAATCTATACTTCGACATTGCTCACCATTTTCCTCTAAACACATACACATGCACATGCACATGCGCGCGCGCCCACACACACACACACACACACAGATGAAGGAAGAGGAGTATATTGGAGAGTGAGGGGTGGGGGTAAGGAGATAGATAGGGGAGAGCGATATATATATTAATATAATAAATGAATGACATGCTACCCTAAACATAAGGACACATGCTATCCTTAAAATATTTGCATGAAATGAGTAATCAAAGTTAATTTCTCTCTCATCTCCAAACTTTTAATTAAACTTTTAGTTAAAATTTATTTTTTAAGATAATATAAAATAAAATAAAATAATAATACAATAAATAAAACTTAATAAGAAAAAAATCATAAATTAAATTAATTCTAATATCTTTTAATTATTATTTATAATTTCATTAGAAGACAAATAATTAAAACTAAATTTTAACTTAGTAAGAATTAATCCTTAAAAGAAGAAGAAGAAGAACTAAAATAAATTGAATAATAAAATAGAATATCCTAAAAAAAGATTATAATAAAATATATTCCAATAATAAAAGGTAGATTTTTAATTCAAAATATTAATCATTGTAAAATTTTTAATAAGATAAATAATTATGAATGAAGTTAATTCTAATAGTTTATTATTATTATTTATAATTTTATTAAAGATGTAAATAATTAAAATAAAATTTAAATTTAATAAAAAATAATCTTAAAAGAAGAAGAATTATAATAAAGCCATTTTTTAAACTTAAAGAAAATGATAAAATATTGTAATAAAAGAAGATAATAATAAAAGACAGTCTTCTAAAAAGAAGATAATAATAAAAGATAGATTTTTTCTTTTAAACACATTATTTTTCTAATTAATAATATTAATATATATGTTTTTTTTGTTTATACTCTATTTTTAAAAATTAATATAAATGTGAGTATACAATTGAGATTAATTTTAGTCTTGGATCCTTCTCTTCTGTTTTAAAACATTGATTTCAAAAAGTGGGTTGTTCACTTCATATAGGGAATGCCTTCGACATAACTATGCACACAAAAGTGTCATGTGCAATAACTTGTGCTTCCTCTTTCAGTATTATGATATCACTTTTAGCTCCAACAATATTTTGTTCTTATTTGCAAAGGTCTCGCCTCAAATCCATTTCAAGTGCATTGCAATTTAATGGCCAAATTCTTGTTCTTCATAGGCCACTCATAATATTGCATGGTGTTAATGCTTATTTGAAGACCTTGTCAACAAAAGTTGTCAACTATTTTCATTTTATTTCAATTTGGAGTGGTTTGTCATCTGTGTATTCCTTTGTTCTTTAAAATATAATTTTTAAATGGAGAGAAGACACTCATATGTAGGGGCTACATCTTGTGGCTAGTATGTGAAGAGAGGTTAAGCGGGTCAATGTCTATACGCCTTGCTTCCTCTATTGTCTTGAAGTCTATGTTGTTGTCATGGCCATAAAAAATAAGAAATCTATTTTTGGATAAAATCCCACCTTTGATACATGTAGCTAAATGTTATAACCAATTAACAAATAACTATTTTTTTCATCCATACATGTACTTTGGCCACCATGCACACCCTTGACTCATGATAAGAAATATAGTAAGTAATATGCCTTTTTTATTCAAACAAATAGAAACAAGGAATATTGAATCCTGCTATACTTACCCATGCTAAAACCATGATCCACTCCTTTCTTTTAGAGATTAAATGGGGGAGACATCTCAAACTAATTCTTGCGAATTCCTACATGTCACAAATTTCACCAACTTGTACAATTTTCTCATCATAGTTCAAAATACTATTGGAGCCACAATAGTGCTCATTGTATAACTTTTGCAAGTTGTAAAGAATGCCACAATGTAGGGCCTTACCATTATTTCTCTATCCAAGTCTACTCCTAACAACTCATATTGTCAAATTAGGATGCCTATTTTAAAAACTTGCCCACTGTGACCTCTCAAGCATCCATCTTTGAGTAACTTATAACTTCATTGAATGATTTGAGAAACAATCAGTTGAGTTGAGAATCTTGAAGTCCATAGTCAATATCAATCTGTCCTTCCAAGGTTGGACAATTTAAGCCTCTCCCTTAGTTAAAATGGCTCATGGCCACCTTCGTTTGGTGTTGGCAATGCCATGACATCGAAGTACTAGGAGGCATTACTTGCTTCTTTATGGCATCCCTTGTGAAAATATGCTTTTTCTTCAACATTTGCTTGTACACTTTGGATATCATCATGTGACCACTTACTTCTACACACATTTGAAGACCCCAAGTGCACCTCATTCATTTAGGCAATACCTATAGTTGCTTTCGTTGATTTCCCATTGGTGCATCTTCCTTGCTAGAATGTGTAGAAGTCATTTTAATTTTGGTCTTCCAAATGTTCTCTTTGCCTTTTAACCTCTTGGCATATTTTCACTGAACTTGCACCTTAAGCAAATAATATCAAGACATCGGATTGTTGAGATACAATCTGCAATATAAACATGCACATTGACAAAATCATAAAATTGAATTGTAACAGTTGTTTGAGAAACATAGTGGCATAACTAGTTATATTTGTTAATATTAAAAAATTGTTTGATAGTAGCTTATATGTTTTTAAAATGTAAATTTTACATGTAAGAAAAGTGTTCTAAAAGATGATTAGGGTGAAAAACAATGAGTTTAGACTACAAATGTTATAAAATAAAAATTCATAAAATTGCGGTCTATTTCAAAATAAATCCGTAGCATGATATTTTACCAAAAATCAAGACACCATAAATACTTTTAAAATGACTTACACACATACACACACAATCACATACATACATATACATAGATATACACACACACCCACACACACACAAATGTATGTATGTGTGTATGTATACATATACACATATACATAACATTGTTTAGTTGGAGATTTATTTATGTGTGTATATATTGTTGATAGATAATATATATTAAACCCAATCCATATATCATTATATATATGTAGGCATTTAAATAATAAGATGCATTGATAAGGTGATACACATTATGGTTTTCACATTATATTTCTACATATGAATGTGATTTTCAAATATCATTTGTAAGCGATACACATAGATGGTACCAACTTGAAGCGTTTTGGATAATTCAAAAATGTTATGTTTTATATATTGCAAAAGATAATAGTTGCACACCTCGACAAAATTGATAGTTTGCTGCCTTGTGAATATGATGTTGCATAATTTCCCTCTTATTATTGACTTTAATTTGAAAAAGGAATGCATTCCATTTAGTTATTGAATTTGAAATTGAATTAATTTAACTTGTATTTGGTCATTTGTAGTTGCAATTTTGTTGGTAAACATATTTGTCATTGCGAGTTCACCTTTAAATTTATCTTGTTTGCCCAAAGAGAAGTGACAATCATGCCAACAGTTGGAGAGATCACAATTTTCCTTTGCATTTGAGAGGGGCATTTCCCTCGTATGATGGGGGTATTTGTATTCTCTATGTACTTTTTACCTAAAACTACCAAAGGATAAATGACAAAACTAAAGAGGTATGAATACCAGAAACCCCAATTGTAGACTTACGAAAACCAACTGTGATTCCATAATTGATAATGATTATAAAGTCGATTTAAGCACAAAGCAAGTTTTGGAATGCAATGATGAAGAAAGAAGAATAACAAATCTCAACATATGAGAAAATAGGTTACTTCGACACACCCAACTCAAGATAACATGAAATGAGTGTGTTCTGTTACATCAATTGCATAGATTCTTAATGATTTGCGTAGATGCATAAAGGGGTCTCTAATTTAACATTCAAAAAGTTAGCAACCATAACCCAAAGGAGCATTCCGAACATACAAACAAATGCCTTCTTTATTATTCTTATGAGATTATACAATCTCAAATTCTTCTATGCATAATGTAAAACCAAAAGTCATTAAAAGTTTCCGTTAGAATTTTTTTAGAGTTTCCCCTTCATAAAAGTCCCCCTTTACATTACAAATAACTACACAATAACTACCTTTCAATTACCTTTTTGAAAATAATTTGTTTTCAAAATAATAAACCTTATTTGGTTAGGATTTTTGTCACGTTCACGCAAAAAAGTCTATTTTATAACCTTTAGTTACTATAAGAGACATTAGTCACCTTTAGGAAAAGGATACCTAGAAACACTTGTTGACAAAATGAGGAAGTCATCAATTCAATCAAAATGAGCAACATACTTTCCAGTTATCACGAACAAATTGATCTTCAAAGAAATCTACTCCAACTCAATTGAAACGATATTTGTGTAATCAAATCCATCTTTTTGTACCTTCTTTTGTGTCCCAAAAAGAAATTGTGCCAATTGATTTGTAACTTTGGACTTGCATTTTCATCCCTTCCTCAAAAGCACCACAAAATGTAAGATGAGATTCCAGTTCATCAGAGTTCACATCATGAGACGATTCACCTTCTTTCCACTAATGAAATGCACATTGTATTTGCACTATAGTAATTTACCCATTTATCTTTTGGCATGGAATATCATTCAAAATAAAGTTCTTCCTGGCCTAAAATAAGCACCCAGGCTTGACTTGATTACAATTGCAGGTGCTTTATTTTATTTGTCATCTCAAGTTAAGAGTTTGACCATGGATCATTCCATTCCACCTCATTTGACTAAGGATTTTATATTTGGACCAGTTTGTGATCATTGAGCTCACGTACCTGCAATAAAGAATGAGCAAGGCCCTGAGAATACCACTAGAAGACATGGGTATTGGATCTTAAGCAATCCTTGCTCCAGGAAGAAATTATTCTTGTTTGAAATGCAATAGCAAAGACCATAACTTCCCACTAATAGGTACAATTTGTATTTGAACACCTCTTATATCTATCTCTTCACTAGCACCTTCTGTAAGGTCAACAAAAGCTTCTTGAACAAAACCCCCTTTCAGGGCTTTGTAAGAATTGCACAATCTTCTATAAGCCTTTTATAATATTGAGATCTACGACTCATTTACATTCCCCTTCTAAGATTCACAAAGTTTTCAATCATCAGCAACAACCAGAATCCATCTTATCTAAATGTGGAAGCAGACTTTATATATTCTATCATTTTATTGAGGGGCAGTAATAATGTTAGCCATACGAGACCCCTCAGTAATACTTAGATGTCTGATATAGTCGCGCATTTCTATGGTGCAAGCCTACTCACAAATTGTTTTATTTAGCATCACTATTTATCTCATTATCTTTTCTTATCAAGCCGGTTTCTCCATTTTGTATCAACATTTACAAGAAGAACAAAAGATGCAACAGAAAGGAAATACTCGGCCTATATTGACATATGATAATATGGGGGATGTATCTCAGGGTGCCTCGTTATAATGGGGATGTACCTGAGGGTGCCTCATTATTTCAAAGATCTCAAGAGATTCCTTGCAAAATCCATTTTGTGCACATCCTTTTGTCTAAGTGTTCACCATGGCAATTGCAACTTCATCTGATAATGCTCCTACAATCTTTTGCACCCTTGTGTCGCTCACATTTTTCATATCAGGGTAGCATTATCAACTATAACATGAATACAAACCTACACCATCTCTCATTCCCTAAGATGACATATCTTTAAAGTGTATTCAACTTTTTAAGAGGTTCCATTTTGGAGAGAATCTGCAAACATTCAATTTCATTCCTTGAGATGACACGTCTTTCAAGGCATTTTGTCAAACAATTCTGACTCATTCTCTGTCCACATATTATGCTTGTGTGTTTTCTCAATTAATCCATTTCTTATTCTTTATGCTTTTGGATCTTGATTGTGTACAAATTTTTGAGTCAACATTTCGGGTCACACTCTGTGAACCATCATCTCCTTGAGCTCTCTTATGTCTGATGATGGCTCACAGAGTGTGACCCAAAATGTTGACTCAAAAATTTGTACACAATGAAAATTCATAAATATAAAGGATATCATTATGGATTGTGGAAACCTGCTAGCACTTAATTCATTTCTTTTTTGCAACTCAAGAAATCAATGCATGCTTCAATACTATCTTTTGATGAGGGTAGACACTCATTTCCAAGGCTCTCATTTTTTGGTGTAGGTGGGAAAGGCGTTGGCAAAAGTTGGGGGATTTGGCTTTACATCTGTTGATTGCATTAGCTTGAAAGTTAACTTTTTCACCAAATCCATTTTCTTTAGGGAATTTTGTGAAACATTTCACGTACCAAGTCTGTGCTTTCACATTCTGCATGAGTAATTACCGGTGTAATTGTAATTACAACCTCCAAAAATCATTTATCCTTCTGACATTGATGAATGTTTATAACCTATTCAAACATTTCATTTTGTGCAGGATCAGAGAGGATGCAGGTAATGGGTGGACGAATTTGGCTTTGAACTTGCAGATTGTGTCATTAAGTCAAACAAGTCACGTGGCTTGTTATTGCTTCCACTTTTGGCATGTTTACCACAAAATTCTAACCATAATGCTTGATAAACATTAATTTACAACCGTTTACTGCATTCACTTGGAAAGTTTCTAAAACTTTTTCAACGAACTCCTTTTGCACATTTACAGTAGTCATTGTGTTCCATGCGATGATATCCCTCAGACGTATTCTGTTAAACAGCTCGAAGCCTTGTGCAAGCTTCCATATTTACATACATGTTTAACGGAGCATTTCAAAATATTATATCTGACAAAATTCTTCACAGACGCTGTCATGAAAGCTTTTCTTTAACTTGGGCAGCGAGGATGCTGGGGAAAGGTTGCCTGAAAGTTAATAAATCATTTCCAACAAATCTACTATGTGTATATCATTTCCATTGCCAGAGCATTTCCATTTCCAACTGTAATATTAGACAATAATCTCCCTGCCAATGTGCTTTGGTACATGTCCATACCCTATTTTAAGACTCTTTTTAAAGCAGCAGATAGGTGGTTGGAAGAGGCTCATGCCTACCAGTAGCAATTTCTTCAAAGTTTCTCAACCTTTCCAAAGTTTCTTCAAATCTAACAATCATTGCACTTCATGAAGTGACATTCATTTAAAGCATTATATCGAACTTCTCTTGAGTTTCACTATTTTGCCAGGTTTCAAACATCTGAATGGATATCCATACACTGTTCCAAGCTTCTCATTACATATACAATCTGCAATTATTTCATTTCCTTCTTGTAGATGACAGCCTTCCGCAGCATTGAGGATACTGGTTTTATTCCTGTGCTTTGCATTTTCTTTGGAAGTTTCTAAAGCGCCTTTTTTTAACACATCCATTTCTTTGACAGTTACTATTGTGAGGTGTCCTTATGGCTATAAAAACAATTTCCGAAGCCCAAGTTGCAAAGGGGCAAAGGCCAAACAGGATAGAATAAATAATAATTTCTCATGCTGCAGCATGACAATTTGGTTACCCAATGTTATTATGATTAATCAGGAGTTTTCCTCTAGAAGTTAAATGCACATCAGAGTTTGCAACCCAGCTGGGATATGTTTTCTTCAACAGCTAGGTGCCAACAGACCTTCAATACTAAACAGTTGAAACAAACATAGGGTCTGTGTTGGCTTGCTATCGTAAGGAAACAAACTATCATGTGCCACTGCAATATTCACATACAAAGATATTAAGATTCAAACTGGAAATATTGAGGTAGTGACCTTTCAGGAATTTACTGCTGAGATACAACAAACATACGAAGAAACTAGCTAGGATATACACATTCGAAAATGGAGGGAGGATGTAAGAAATGATGCAACATCTATTGCATGCAATATAAATCTCCTTCCAGACAGATTCTATTCCACATAAAGCCTCCATCACGCTCAAGTTTTCTTGAAGTACCCTTCAATGGATGGATCACATTTCTGAACATTAGCATATGCATTATGGACAGACTTTGCTCAAATATATTGCAAATGGACACGTCATAGACAGCTAGAATGTTTCCTCAGAAAAAAGATTATATGAATGCATGGTACTGTCAGGAACACGACTTCAAGCAATCAACAAGTAACTGGAATGTGAAATTAGGGGAGGTTGTCCATTAATAGTTTTAATAAATAGAAATCACAATGGTACCTGGTGACCCTACAGAATGGTAGAATTAATTGACTTCCACGGACCAAGTAAAAATGGAAGAAATTAATGAATTTCCAAGGACTCCGTGAATATCATCACCATGAGAACAAAAACATCAGATCTACATCTACCAAATTTGGAAATGACAGTCTGAACAAAGTTTATATAAGTCTGAACTTGTCTACAGAGAGGAGAGAGGGCATTTTTGGTGTTCCTACAAACAATTTTTCACGATTTGCCTGTCCTTTGCAACAATGTCAGAGTTCGCTACTGGGGCAGAAATGTTTTCTTAGTTTGCACTGATGGAAAAGAAATGAGAACAAACCAGAGAACTCTACCATGCACAAGACTACAAATTTAGAGGATTCTAGATGATTATTGTAGTGCTAGATGACACATCAAAATTTATGCTAGAATTAAAGTTGAAAACTAAAGCCAATATATGGAAAATTTGCCGATGACATGTTCAAAATAAAACAGAGAAAAATTTAAGAAGCAGTCCGATGTTGCCACATTCTCTTTTGGGAGATATCTAAATTTGGATAACTTGCTTGAAGTGCTCACCATAACTGAGGAAGATTCATCACCATCTACCCAGTGAATAACTTCTTTGCTCTCTGCTCGAACACTGTTTTACCTCTAAATGTTTGTACGTTGCAGAGAAATTCGGGGTGAATCTAGTAAATCATATTAGAATGTATTAAGGCTTCAATGCTTATATTTATTCTAGATTTTGATTGTAAAAAAACTCTCATCATATGCCATTCAAATCAAGCTTAAAAGCAAGCACCAAGCTTCACATTATAACACCCTAATATCCCATTTTTAACAAAATACAATAGTATTTATATTTAAGACAGTCTCTGAAGGAAGGGTAATATGAAAGAAAGCACTCCTCGAATTCACTCCCAAGAATAATTCACAATAACAAAGACAGATCTTTGATAGGAGCTAAGGAACAAAGCTAACAGCATGCTCTTCAAGTCGGGCTAAATAATTTTAGAAAAAAAGATCACTACAGATTTTGAGAAAAAACTCTGTGCATCATACGGCCATTTCAATAGCTTTACGTCAACCACAGAACATATCAAAGAGTAATCACAATAAACCAAATAGAAGCTGTGATTTCCCACTGATTGTGTCAAAATTTGATTTTACAAATGCCATGGACACAAAGTAGTCGACATGGAAGACGCCATCCAATTGGACATTGCAGCATTTGTAAAAGACAAATAATAAGATGTAATTTCCAAACATAAATAATCTCCCGAAAAAATATATTATTTAGACACAGTGCAAAAATAGTTATACAGTATTAAATGTTTCCGCCATTCTTATTTTTGCTAAGACAATAGTTTACACTCAATTATATCCATTGTATGGAACAATAAAATGTAAAAAGAAAAGGAAACATCATTAAGATAACAAATTTCTGCAGCTTTTATCAAGAAAATCATTTTGCAGATTTAGGCCTTTCATATGTTGTGTTCCAAAATTTACTGAATGGTAAATAGTGCTGCTACCCTGCATGGGTAACAGCAGCATGGATAGCATCTGCAAGGTGTGGAACTGTTTTTGAACTCAGGCCTGCCATACTTATACGCCTGCAAAAGTAAACTCTAATAAGTATATTTGACTATTTGTATTCAAATCTGCTTTTGTAAAACTGAACAAAAATGTGAAAATGCATATTGATCATCCATAGCTACACAACCAAGAAATCACACAACTTTAAAAAGGGGGTCAAATTACGCACACACACAGACTGAATGTGAAAATGCATATGGATCACTGGAAGATACACAACCAAGGAACATAAAATCCATAAACTTTGAAGAAAGGAAACGAGTCACATACATAGAGACAGAGAATCTGAGAGAGAGAGAGAGAGAGAGAGAGAGAGATTGAGGGAGAGGGAAAGGGAGAGAAAGAGGAAGCCATCATATGCCATATAAATATGGGCTGTCATAAGCCTGACTTGAATTTTTATTCAACCTAGTAAGTGAACATTGAAATCTGCTGAAGTAGCCAGAGTGTGAGTGTGAGTGAGTGAGTGAGTGAGTGTGTGTGTGAGAGAGAGAGAGAGAGAGAGAGAGAGAGAGACCCATCAGATGTCATATAAATATGGTACTCTGCTGTTATGAATCTAACTTGATCTTTGTCCAAGCCAGTAAAAGTGAACATTCCGATTTGCTTTATGATGTGGCTCCAATCTCCAGGAGTTCCTGCAGGGTAACAGATTGTTGTTTAGAAGAATTTACCAAAGGCATATAACAGGGCATCATTGCTTAAAACTGGTCCATTATAAAGATCAAAATCTTGAAAGAAAATGTTAGGTTTTACCCCGGGGTTTCAGAGCATTATACAGCTGGTGGCGCATGCTAATAATGCGATCTGCCATGTTTTTCAATTCAATAGTCCAGTTATGATAAAGATTCCTGCAAGAAAATATGATATTATCACCATCCTTCTAAATATTGTTATACTAGAGCAGATGTGAATCTGTGAAAGACATACCTGTCACCCAGTATGGTTGCCACTATAGAAGCACCATGAATTGGAGGGCTTGAATACATTGGCCGAATAACAAGCTTCAATTGACTTTCAACTCTTTTTGCTACATTCTCACTTTTACATATCTGAAACAACATAGAACCCAAAGCAAATTTGACAATAACTACCTTTTCCCTTTCAAGAACTTAATCTGGCTACTGAACCTTCAATGCTCATGATATTCAAGAACATATGATGAATTTGATGAGTTCAACAGGGGTGCATTAATTTCTTACAATGCTAAGAGCCCCTACACGCTCTCCATACAGCCCCATATTTTTAGCATAACTCTGAGCAACAAGGCATTCACCACCATCGGCTACAAATGAACGAACAGAGTATGCATCTGCATCAAGGCTTCCACTGGCAAATCCCTAAATTGGAAAGTTTGGAAAAAAGTCAATTGTCATGTTTTATGCAGGGTCAGAAGTCCAAAACATATGTATGCTTTGATTTCAATACCATTTCTAATATAGTTCTTTATAGAAAAAAACATTCTAAAAAAGCATCTATATGAATGGATTACCTGATAAGCACTGTCAAAAAATGGCAGTAGATCTTTACTTCTAATTAATTGACGGATTCCATCCCACTGCTCTTGGGTGGGATCAACTCCAGTGGGATTATGAGCACATGCATGGAGAAGAACAATGGCGCCAGATGGAGCTGCCTGGAGGTCTTCAAGCATGCCTGTCAGAAGTACAGAAAGACGGATCAAATATTTGTCAATCTGAAAATTAGCTAACATTTTTTTAAAGCTCAAAAGTTATCACTGGTGCCATAATATAAAAAGAAATCAATTTAACCTTGATAATCAAGTCCCCGTGTTCTTGGATCATAATAACGATAGGTATTTACTCCCAACCCTCCAAGATTGAAGATCTTGGGATGGTTACCCCATGTAGGTACAGGAATGTAGATTAAACGCTGCAAGGACACCAGTACATCTTGAATGATAAAATGAACTTTATATACATAGCATTCATAGCACAAGGTAATAGAATTGATTGTTGTTTACTGCATAGATGGTCGCCCACCAATATTTCAATGTTTTTGTATTCATTGAGAATGAAAACCTACTTGGCTATAGTGCCTTGACAGAAACTCAGCTCCAACCCTAAGGGAACCTGTTCCAGACAAACACTGTGCAGTGGCAACCCTTCTCTCTTGTATAGCTGGACTGTTGATACAAAACAACATCAATTTCTGAGAAAAATTATGATACTAAGATTTCTTCTGTTCCATATTCACCAAAGGATAACCTCTCTACTTAGAAAAGCTTTTACCTGTCATTGCCAAGAATCAGCTTTGCACTAAGCTTATTGAATTCTGCAAGACCTGTTATAGGCAAGTACTCCTTATATCGTAACCTGTGTAAAAACATAATTGGTCAAACCTGAGAGCTTTGAGAAAAAGTATTTGTACATTTGGAAGTGCACAGACAACTATCGAAGTTGATTGTCTATCAAACTACATGCCTGTCTTGAATTAAGAGCTCCTCTGCTTGCCTGACAACGTTCAGAATAAGAGGTTTTCCTTCCTAAAATGCAGAAACAACACTCAAGAGAAATCAGATTTGCAATCAGAATTGGATGATCTTCTTAATAAGCCTTGAGAATATGACCAGCTGTGTTTACCATTAGCATTTTATTGACACTAAAAATCAGATAGGACACCTTTTATGTGCTTATGGTAAATTACCGTTATACAATATTTTAAGTCAAACTTCTATGCCAACTGCTTATGTTCAAAAACTTCATGAATCTAAGCTTTAAAATATATAAACTAGAGAAAACAATTTTAGAGTACTTACTAGCATAGATATCTTAAATAATTCTAGCTAAAATATTCTAAGAGATATCAATCTCAAGACACCTATCTATCATAAATAAGTTATAACAGATGCAATATAGACGACACCTTGAGACTGATGTCTCTTGGCATCTTTTAGATATATGTATTTAAGATATCTATGCTAGTATTTATTTTATTTTTATTTGAAAACTAATTTATATTTATATAAATTATTTACTACATATTTCATTATATAGTTATTTAAAAATATTAGTTACTATATTATTTATAAATTATATTACTTCCTATATTTTTATTTACTAAAATACTTAGCTTTTGACCATTTTATTTACCGATTACATAGTAGATTCGATAATTTATTTACTTACTGTTCTATACTTTTCTTAAATGCAACTTACGTTTTATTTATAAAGTACACAAAATCTACTTATTTAAATACATCTAAAGATTTACTTACTATTTATTTACTAGCAATACACGTAAAGGAATAATATTAAGTTATTTTTCTAAATTTTGAAAATTTGAATTTAAAATAAATTTTTCACTACATATTTGTTCATATAGCTGTTAAGGGCATAGTTATTTCATTGATAGTTTATTCACCGTAATTAAAAGAAAATAACTGTCAGTACGAATACAAATATAGTGATTTTATAGAATAAAATCTTTCAAGTTTATATATATAATTTTTAGTTATTAATGTTGAGTATTCTTGGCCATACATTTTACTTGTTTTTTTGTATATTTTGGTCTGTTGACTGTTAGACAATTTTTGTTAATGCACTCATCCATTACACTCCACCCGATGTTGCTACTATAGGTAACACCTCTCAGTGTAATAAGTTTTCAACAGTTTGTTTTTATAATCAAAAGAACAGAAATAGAGAACATTACAGATGAATGATTCTTCTCTATCATAATTCACAGTTACAAATTTGAGTGTCTGCTAATCATTGGCTTGGCAATCCAACATACACTTAAAAATGCAAAATGGCCTAAAATATAAATCACGTGTAAAACAGATACTCGTGATGTAAATGAAAATTTTCAGAAATCAAATCAATAAGCTAAACTTCAATAATGTTATATTAATGGATCACCTAAAAAATAAACTATTGTGATTCCTGTATTAAGAATTTACCTCTGTTCGATATGCACCTACACCCAAATTCAATTTCACAGGGCTTGGATCCTTGTTGTAGGCAACTGTCACCTGGTCATTCCAAGTCACAATTCAGCAACACTTTTTGAGTGCCAAACAGATAAAAACTAAAATAAACACAACTGCTAAAAGGGTAAGGCATAAACATTTCAACTCCAAAAAGGTGATTAAACTATACATATCCTGTATTAGCACAAATACCATATCCTGTCAACACTTGTTCACACGAAAATACATATTAAATATGCAAGTTTACTGCTAAAAGGGTAAGGCATAAATACTGCAACTTAAAAAAGTTGATATAAACTATACGTATCCTGTATTAGCACAATTACCATATCTTGTCAACACTTGTTCACATGAAAATACATATTAAATATGGAAGTTTACTTGAAATCCAAAATTTGGAAATTTCACCTTGTGGCGTACTCATCTTCTGATACACCAAAGAAGCTGTGATAAGCAAGCAATTTTGTGTTTTGTGCAGGTGCTACTAAATGAGATTTAAATTGCAGATACTGAAAAAAATTAAGGATTAACTTAACCACAAGTAAAACATCGATTAACATGTGGAATAAAGTAGTATTAGAAGGTTCAACAATAATGGTCAAAAAGGAAGGAAAATTTTCCCGTTTATATATGCATGAAAGAGGATACAAACAACAATGCTTTAGATACAATGAAAATATTTTAAGTATTACAATTATTGCCAATGAATGTTGTAATCTTGTATAATTCAAGTCACACATGCAAACTCAGTCCCTTAAAAAGATATTCAAGTAGACAAACAACTTTTACTATTTCTCTAAAGGAGAAAGACTATCATATATATGGATTCTCTAAGAGACGGGCATCCAGGTTTAAATTGCATATGCATAATTGAGTAATGCAACATTTGAACTAAAGTATCATGACAAGCATTGAGAAATACTATCATATATATGGATTCTCTAAGAGATGGGCATCCAGGTTTCAAGAAAAGTACTGATGCATAATTGAGTGATGCAAGAATTGAACTAAAGTATCATGACAAGCATTGCCAGTTTTTGCCAAGGAGTGTCATATAGTATTGTACATGCAAGACACAAATATGGATTCTTAAAGAGATGAAGATTAAAATTTGCTACATAAGGATCTGATTCTATTGGACTTATCTAGTTCGTTAGCTTCAATTATTTTTCTCTGAGGGTCAAAAACAAAGAAATAAAACACAACCTAATAACTCAATGGAAATAAATCTTTAACCGAAAAATCAAACCTAAGTTAAACATAAGCATCCTAGGGGTCAAACAATCTTGCACCACCCAATAGAATTCCATTCATAGTGCTTTGATTTGAAGTGTTTTTGTGTGAGGTTTTGTTTATGTAGGTTTGGGAGCCTAAGTAATCTATTTGCATTCATGCAAAGTCCATTGGTTTTAATATTGGTGCCATTCTCTGAATGAAGCACACAAGCTAAAGTAGATTCTTCCGTTTGTTAAAATAGAGTACTAAAGTAGATTCTTGTGTTTGTTAAGATAGAGTAAATCATCATGGAACTGTACTAGGCAAAGCATGTCACCAAAGTGTTGGTGTGCAAGGTTAGGGAAGTCATGTAGGATCCAATCTAGGCCAATTGATGGAAAGTGATGAATACTCTTTTGTCAATTATGTTAGACTCTCTAGAATACTCAAATGTATTCAAGTGGAATTCAAAAAGCTTTAGGTTTCTATGAAGCTTTGGTTACAGGCATGTGTTGCGGCAAGGACCTTTCAAATCTCGCATCTATCAAGGTGGTCAACAATTATTGTAATAGCATATAAGTGAAAAGATAAGTCAAGGCGACGGTTACCTAAAGACCCGTTTCCCACCCCTTGAGACATGTCTTGGAGATGAAGACGTGTCTCTAGAAGTCTCCGGGAACTTCATGATGTACAAGGTTCTTTTGGCTATCGTCTCCCAATATATTTGAAGCCTCCTGACCAAAAATTGACATCTCCTACCAAAAAACTTAAGGGGGATGCCTTAATAGGCAAAAGAGGAAGGTAAATCAATAAAATAGGCCTGCATAAAGTTTCATGCTGATATTTTGGATGATACAAAAATCCATGCAAAGCAAGAGTGATCAAATCTACTGACAATGTAGACATTTTAAGAGGGACATAAACAATTGTATGACTGATTTCTTGTCATTGTAATGGTCTAAAGAGAAATTGTCTTTACTATTTATTGTTCTTGAATGACTTATTTACTATTCTTGTTTTCAAAGCTCCATGTCATGATATTTTTTGGAAATTATTAAATTATATTAAAAAATGGCATTTCCAAGTACCCCTATCTCCTATTTTTGAAAATTAGTTGTATTGGTATTGGTATCAGCCTCCGATGTCTCCAAGTACCCCTCGTCTCTTTGTGACTATGGTCGAGGCTAAAGTTTGTGTGAAGTCGTGTTGAAGGATTGCAA
The DNA here is from genome assembly GCA_027943335.1 of Chamaecyparis obtusa. Classification (NCBI taxonomy): domain Eukaryota; kingdom Viridiplantae; phylum Streptophyta; class Pinopsida; order Cupressales; family Cupressaceae; genus Chamaecyparis; species Chamaecyparis obtusa. Next base: position 325,801 of record BSBK01004704.1, on the reverse strand, counting down.
GACTTGAGAGCTAGAGAAAATCCAAAAGTGAAACATAGTGGTTCTTAGTCATAGCTAAAGGTTGTAAAGGGTTAGATTGTACTGTAGGGAATCTTTGAAAAATGGTTGAATAATTGTAGGGCTGGATAATATATAATTTTTAGGTCTCATACAACTTAGGAGTGGCCCATAAAATGTACAATTCTTCTACAAGCATTATAGGACATGTAGTCTTCATTACTTGTTCTTGTGCTTTCTTCATGTAACTTTGGGTAGTTGTTAGCTAGTTGTTCATTCGACACTATTTGCAATTTTGCATCAATTGGAAAAGAGCAAGAACCAAGTATTGAGAGTGAGAGTTGTTTAAACTCCATAATGAAGTGCATTTGTGTATTTCATATTGAAAATGAACCAATGGAGCTATGGCTTGTAGAGGAAGATGAGTATAGAACAACTAAGATGCCAAAATGTGACATGTTGCAGATCTTACTGATATGTTGAGACTCGAGAGCCCTTTAGGAAAGGCTAAATGTCATGGATACTATGCAAAGGAGAAGATAGTTGTGACAATAGATATCAAGGATGGTGAAAGAGAAGATGTTGTGATGCAGGAGCATCCTGGGTGTAAGAGCAATCTTGCATCACCCAAAAATATTTCTGTTTTTATATTCAATAAGGGCTATTTTGTGCAGAGCTGCTATTTATGGAAAGTTACTATTTTTGGTAATTTTTGTATGTGCTCAGAATGATCTGATTTCTTTCTTGGAGGTTGATTTTGGTCATATAAGTCTGCCAGTAAAGTTTCATTGCCAGATCAAGTGTATATTGAAAGATATTGAAGATTTTCGGTATTGGCAGCAGGGTACAGAAACTTTGAACTCAGTTTTGAAGACTTTAGAGGCCCCGGATGAGGTCGAAAATTTGGGTGACGGGCGCTTGCACGGGTCAAGCCTGTAGAGCGCTTCGTGGCGTTTCCGAAATGGGGTTACAATAGCCGATCGGGTCAACTGGTGATGACTTATGGTCTTCGGAAGTTGGGCCACCCGAAATGGCGAAAAATAATTTTCTTCAAAATTTTTGTTCGGGTTTCAAAGGTTATCTTGAGCCGACTATGATGTAATAAAATGTAAAATAAAATAATTCTAAGTTTGGTCGGCCTTATTGGCTAAAATTCTGGAACCTTCCCAGGCGGTGGAAAATTGCCTATATAAGGAAGGCTGTATTATTGTCTTAGGCAGTTCGGAATAATTCTGGGTAGTAGATCTGGGTATTGATTCGAGGCTTTGTCCTACAGAATATTGTAAGGGAATGCCCATGTGGCTTTGCATATTGTAATTCTGAAAGTTTGTAATTCCACATTTGTGGAGATAATAAGAAGCCAATTTTCTGTTCTTGCATATTACTGTTGTTGTTTCTCTATTTCTGTTATGTGTTTGTGGTATTAAGGGGAGCACCCTTCATCATGTTGCCATGCAAGAATGTGGGCTGATGCCAACTTTGAGAAAAAAAAGGTTCAAAAAAAAGATTCACTAGAGCCTTGATGAGGGTAGGAAGTAAGCCAAGCCTTGACCTTATAAACTACTTGGGAAAATTAAAATTGGAGGAGTTGATGGACCATATCATAGATTTGCAAAATATTATAAGTTTAGTAGATAGATGACACCAAGAAAGTGATTCGTGAGCATCACGTTCAAATGCATGCCACCTTGTCATGGGACTTCATGCAAAGAGAGTACATTAGAAGAGGTAAGTAAAAAGGCTCAAGTTGATGGTTATTAAACTCAAGGGAAAATTCATGTTGTTGAACTACACACTTGAACTTTTCAAGAACTCTAGAATTTGCACCAAATGGAGGCATCTAGGAAACAATCCACAAAAGAGTTCTCCTAACTCATCATTTGAGCAAGTCATATGCAACATGGTGAAGAAAAGGTCTCTAGCTATATGGATGGACTGTGCATCTCAATATGAACACTTGCAACATAAATTCCTGAATTCATAGTCTCACAAACATGAAGACAATAAAAGGATTCTAACATCACAAGTGACAAGCTCAAACATGAACTGCTGCTTTGACAACCTAAGAACAACCTTTTAAATTCTAATTCATCTTATGGTATAATTTTCCTCTATTCATAAGACTCCACACTCCACCAAATTTTAAAAATCTTGACCAACCTATAGCTTGTACCAAATGTAAAGTCAACTTGATAAATGATCATTATCTTTTAACCAACTGTTAAACAATAGCATCGATTTGATTGATATAATCGAATGAATTATATTGTTAATGTTATTATACAAGACAATTTTATATATATATATATATATTATCATAATTAATATACCTTATCGACAGCAGTCTATTTAACCGAGTGCAATTAATAAATACTGGTAATCGACTTAGTTGATATTCTGAAGATTACTAATGCAGTGATAATTGTTAGGTAACTATCATTCGATAGTTAACGTAACATATGAATATGTTATGTTAACTATTGAAGGATAATTAATGTGACTTGTCTTATATTAATATGCCCTCAGTTAATAAGCGCTGTTCCACGAACAGGCATGTCTACGTACAGACATGGTCCTACGTGGCTTCAGCCACGTAGGGACATGTCTCTACGTAGAGATGTCTTGTTGATTGGTATTTAAATGATACGTATGTTGAGAGGAAAACAATCAATTAATACGGCATTGTCTTCTCCTCTGCAAACATACAATATAAATCAGTAAATATATATATTACTCTGAAAAATATATACAGTATACATTACAATAAAGAACATCAGATTTTCTCTGTTAAAGGTATATTTCAACACCAACATGATCAAGATAATCTTTCTTTTTCTTTTTCAAGGATGAAAACTCATACCATACATATGAAAAAGAAACTCCTTGATTGGTCAAGTTACAGAATGTGAGAGTAACAAAATGGACCAAAAAGAAAATATATATTCATTTCAGAACATTGCATTTAAAGCCATAGATGTGTGTCATGCTTCTAATCCTCATCTTAACATGTGGAAAAATGACCCTTTCTTTGACTCAGAGATATCCATGATATCATGCAAATGTTGGGTCAACCAGATTGGTCCTTTGCAAATACAAGTGATGCCGAAAGGGAAATCAATTTTCAGATTGATAACTTATGGACCTTGCCAATTTCCAACCCCTGGTTACGTTCTTGAGAGATATTGACAAAAACATGTCCTGGTTTAAATTTGCAACCTGAGATAATATCAGAGTAGCACAGTAGAAGTTGATCTAAAATAGATCCTCATAAAGAAAAGTTAGAAGTTGCCTAGACCAAGCCTTTTTCTATTGGGATTCATCATGAACACTCTCTCCATGATCATTCCACTTTAAAATTTCTTAAGGACAAGCAATCTTGGGAAGGGTGGACTGTCATGCCCCACCTAAGAGATCACAGCATTCATGAATACTAACTGCAATTGTTTTAAAAATTAAGTTCAGGCGATGAAGTTAATAGGGTTTCAAAAGGGGCTGACCAGATTCTTTTATTATTGGTAATTTACTCTGAGAGGGGCTGACTAAGAGAATAAGAATAGACAAAACATGTTCCAAGCAGCATCTATGAATAGAGGTGTCACTTGCAAAATGAAGAAGTGTGACTCCCTCTCTTTCATATTTATAATGAGAACAATTCATTTGTGGAGGGCATCCATTGAGAAAGCAATTGATCATGAATTCAGAAATCAGTTGAGAACCAATTGAGGAATAATTCAGAATATAAATCAGAGCAGTAATTAATATATTTCAGAAATTAAGTTATTGCAGCCATTTGAGAATAAATCTATTAATTCATCAAAAGGTATTTAGTTAGAAATAATCTAGCAAATTCATTGAGACATCATATCTTGAATTTGTGAAGTGCCTTGCAAATAGGAAGGATGGCTAGCCACAAAAGATGAAGGAGGATCCACCTATCATGCTCTTATTAAATTAAACTGGAGGTGGAATACGACCAGCCTTCCATGCGCTTGGGCTTGATCAAAGAGGATGGCCAGCCTCCAAGGTGGACTGAGGGATGGAAGGGTGACCAACCTTCCATGCTCTCGAGAAGTGAAGGACGAGGAACCTTGATAATTGCTGGTTTGGAAGCATTTGCAAGAAATTCATGATGTGATTGGCTGCAAGGAATATGCTATGCTGTATTGATCCAAATATCAATGATGCTAATAATTTATTGATCTAAATATTATGATACTTTGATGTATGGATTTGAATATTATCATAATTTCTTGTTACTTAATATCACTAATATCAATTTTGTTTGCAGGCCTAAAATCAGGAATATCCCAAAAAAGGGTCATTACAAGGCTCTTGAATCATTTGATTGTGGCCCACTTTATTAGTACTTGTGAACCTTTGTGACTATGTGTACATGGCTATAAGACCCCACATGTTAGTCTGATATTGGAGCAATAGCAAGTTGTCATTGGATAATGCCAATGATAGATGCCTGGAGCTACTATTGTATCTTATGGACTAGTCGACATTCACCTATATCATGGAGGTGAAAGATTGCTAGGGGTTATAACTTATCCTAGATGTGATACCCATATTTTGAAGGGGTTATTTGACAATATCACCAAGGCCATTAGGTGGTAAATGTGAGACACTACTCCTTCCTAGGCGGATAGACTTGTCATCGGTGGTCAAGGGGTGATATATGCTAGAATCCATAGACTTGATGGTTTAGTGGGCTATGGAAATCTTGTTAATGGCCTTAGGCGATGTGATTGCTACACTTATTTTCTAGTGATGAGTACAAGCAATATGGGATACTTGTGATCATCACAACTAGTGCAAAGAACCAGGGAAAAGGACGATACCCATAGTGAAGTATGGGATGCACTAGAATTTCTTTTCTAACGAGGATGCACTAAAAGGGTATGTGTTAGTCACTTAGTGTGTATTTGTCAAACACTCACTACATATATGTCAATCACTCATTATATATGATAATCACTCACTCTGTACTTGCGTAAATGGTTTCAGAATTCGTACACATTTTTACATTGATGCCCTTGCTAGTGATGACATCATATAGTATATGATGCTTGATTGTCATCACAAATGGTAGTGAATTGGGAAAAGGATGGGATCCATAATGTAGTATGAGATGCACGGACATTTCTTTTCCAAATTAGATCTACTTACAGGCTTGTGTTGGTGAGCCACATAGTGGAATGATGCATGGAATAGATTGCATCTATTTCCACTTTACTAGTTGATTTTTATGTGATATGTTATGTATGCATGGATTGTTCACATTGGATACATGCGATGCATGCTTACACTAGTTACTTGTACTTGTGATGTGCATATAAGCTAATCAATGTTGTACTTGTGTGTATGAGCTAGTCACTATTGTACCTATTTTGTGTATGAGCTAGTCATTGTTCTGCTTATGTTGTATGTATAAGCAAGTCACCTTGTGTATAAGTGTGGTGCATACTTGGGCCAATCACTATGTGCACTTGGTATTATGGAATGATATGACCTCTGTGTGAGTTTGTGTGTGTTTGTACACTAATGATTGGTATGGAACCAAAAGTTGGTTGGATTGTGTAGTTATCATTTTAGTGTAACCAAACTAATTTAAAAGCATAAGCTTAATTAGTAGTCGTGATTTAAAAGAGAGATTAGAGATCTCATACAAGAGAGTTATATCATTGGTGTTACAACCAAAGGATGGCTATTTTGAGGAGTCATTCTCTTGTTGATAGATAGAGATCTCATACAAGAGAAGATGAACTCTCTCTATCATTGGTGTTACAACCAAAGGATGGTTATTTTGAGGAGTCATTCTCTTGTTGATAGATAGAAAATGTAACTCTTTTTTCAGTTATGTCAAACTCTGTAGAAGAATCAAAAGAACTCAAGCCAATTTTAGAGGTGTACAAGTGCAACAAAAAGTCTATAGAACTAGATGAAGTTGAAGTGTTGAGTTTCCTGATGCTTCGGTTACATGGCATGGAAATGTCCTTACAATTTTTACATACATGGAGAAGGTCAACAATCACATGTTAGAATAAAAGTCAAGACTTACCTTTTGTGGATATTTCTAAGATCAGGGCAAAAGTCTAGAGCTAAGATCAAACTAATATCTGCAAAATCAAGCTTAAGGACTACAAACTTGAAAGTTGGATGGAAGAGGCATCATTGAGTCTGTAAAAGGGTTAAATTTTAATTTAGAGAATATCTACAAGATGGCTGAATATGTTAGGGCTTGGTAATGTAGGTTTCTTAGGTCCCATACAATGTTGACGTGATCTGCAAAATATACCACGCTTAAACAAATATTTATAGAACTTCTTGATTCTCTATTAATCTTCCACATTCTTGTGCTTGTGTTGTGTAACTGTAGGCAATTGTAAGCCAATTATTCATTTCATAGTTTGCAGACTCGAACTTAGAGTACTTGGCAAGCCAATTTTTTTTGACTTGGAAAGTAATTTGATGGCCCCTTCAATGGAGATCTTAGAACATGACTTTTTCTTCTCCAATTCAGTTATGTTGAGATAGAGATTTTGTATAGCAAAATGGCCCTTAGTTATGTTTTTGGGTTTGTGGTCACCCTTTTTGACCCTACAATGACCACTATTACCAAAGTTTTAATTTGGTTGTGCCTACTATTAATATGATTTAGAACAACAGAGAGGGGGGGTGAATCAGTTGTTCTCAAGTCCTGATGTATAAGACAAACTTAAAAACTTTTCCTTAAATCAGATCCAATAACCAAAACAAACTCGGTCATCACTGATTCAATAATAGAAACATATAACATTGCAGTCCACTACCCAGCTGTAACTTAACTTGTAAAACACAGAAATGTTCAAACCAAAACATTCACACAAGTATTAACACCAGGATTTATAGTGGAAACCCAATGTGGGAAAAACCACTTTGTAACATGCTACTATTATTTTCACTCTTCTGAAGTGAGCTCGGTTAAAAACCAACCCTGTCAAAGGTTACAATACACACTGTTAGGTGTGACCTGGTTAAAGGATTTCAATCACCCTGTTAAAAGTGAGCCTTGTTATAGGACTTACATACACTCCATTAGAATGCAACCTTGTTCAAAGGATTTAACATATGACTGTTAGGTCAACCTCTGTTAAAAGGATTTTGACTGTTACAATGGTTAGAAAGTAGCAGCAATATTGATCTGAAAAACATACAACTCACTTTGCAAATATCAAATCCGATTCCGTACACTAATGCTAGTTTACTGACTTTGAAACTTTGCCATCTCCATCTTTGATCTGCTCGGAACTTTTCTTCAAGCAACCACCACAATTCTCCTTCAACCTTTTCTGCTTAGACAGTCAATAAAACTTTACTGATCTTCCAACATTCTTTTCTTTTCCCCCATGCACACGCATATCCAATGCTCAGGTTCCCTTAATACTTTCCTCAATTAGGTTAACTCATCTTATGCCACTCAATCTCATTCGTAGATCTTAGGGTTAGGTCAGATTCATTGAATCTATCGGCTTCATGTTCTTCGGCTTCATTTCTAGAATCATCTCAAATCTCTTAAAGATTTACAATAAAACGTTTTACAGTGCATTTAATGCTTTCAAACAATCAATAAATAAAGTCAACATGTTTTACATAATCCAAGAATTCAACAATGTCGGCTCCAAAACTAAATTCTCTTCAAATATAAAAATGTTGATGCTCGATCAATACTGTGATCAACTACTCGGTCTTCATGTAGAAAGCTCGGTCATTACTAAAAATGTTTCCTCGGCTTATACTGTCTTCCTCGGCAATTAATTGTTGTTCGGTTGACACTAGAATTTTTCTCGGCATACACTGACTCGGTCGACACTAACATTACTCGGCTTAAACATGATTTCTCCTTTTTTGCTCGGTCAAGCCTACCAGTTTAGTCTTCAGTCTTACTAGGATAAACAATACATTGTCTCATCATTGTACAACATAGTCAACTACACTTTGTAATATCAAGATAACTCAACCTTTCCCTAGGTGCTATTGTTACCAACCTTGCCCCAATCCTTCACAACAATACAATAGATATAGTACTTTCCTAAGTAGCAACAGTCTTACCAATTAAGGTTTGACATCAATGACAATACAACAATTGTTTCAATTGCAGTTTCCAACACCTACTACCTACCTCTACTTATAAGAGATTCTAAACTGATTAAAAAATTGAATGCTCAAGTGGGTGCATGCATGAAACTAAACCCTAATCAGGTAGGGTTTGTACAATGTATTTCCAAGCCTATAATTCACACCATCAAGATACATGCTTCACAAGGCACTTGGACCTAACTTTTAAATTTTGTGAGTCTGCCTTTGAGGATTTTTTGATGTAATGATAGGTCACAAAATCAAGAGGTGTTCATCAAAAAATTCTTTTAAACTTTGATTTGTTGACTTTAAGATTTTGTGTCATGGACTAAAATAACCAAAGAGTAGTTTGGTGGCCCCCTTCAACACAAACCCTAAAACATGTTTTTTTTCTTCTACAATTTATCTATGTTGAAGATTGCAATTTTGTATAGCTACATGATCCTTGGTTATTTGGAAACATCGATCTATTTTTAGCTTTATGGTTACCCTTTTGACCCTACGGTGACCACTATTACCAAAGTTTTGATTTGGTTGTGCCTACACCCTGCCTCTAATTATAATATTATGAAAGGATTCAAAAGTTGATTGATCGGGTCGGTACATTCATGACAATAGATGCCACAATTGGTATTTTCAAGCTTGTAATTTACACCATCAAAATTCATTCTTCATAGGGCATGTGGAACCATTTTAAGAAATTAATGGGGCTGCCTATGAGGTGTTTTGTTTAATATGATAGGTCACAAAATCATGTGGTTTTCTTTAAAATTTATTCTAGACTCAATGCTGACTAAAAGAAATGGATGAGAAATTAGGCTCCCGAATCAAATATCCACAAGAAAATCTTCAAGAAAACTGAAACTCCTTTTAACCTTGGGATATGAATAAGATGCTGGATTTTCTGAACTAAGATTCCTATGGATTCAAATAGATAATTGGCGCCTACTCCCGCCTTTATTCAACAATCACATAACTTAGATTTTTTTTACTATAAATCAGCTTTCTAATAATGAGGAAGAATTTTAGCAACATGGATCAGATTTAGGAAAATGAAAATAACTCTTCCTCCAAACTCTCACAAAAGAGGAGTCAATTATGATAGACTTGCTTGAAAATAAAAAATCATACCCTTCTCTTTCCAGATAGAGAGAAAACTCACTAAACCAAATTGCAAAGCTACAAGCAAGTGGAGAGGAAGGAAAATGGAAGCAAGAGAATTACGCTTAGAAGGTTGTGGCTCACCGGAATATGGATTCCCTCCTCACTAAAAGTAGAAGGAAGTAATACTCAACATTCTTAAAAAGATGTGACTCAACATAAACATAATTGTTTTCTCCAATTTTGATTGGATTTTACTTCCCTGGGTAGTTTCTTTAGGTAGTGTAGTATCTCAGCTTTTTCTTTTGCCTTCTCTTGAAACTATTCCTTGGGTAGCATAACATATTCATCTTTTCCTCTTTGTAAAGGGCTGTAGTCCCTCATTAGGTTATATTTTTATATTATTCTATTACAATGTGTGAAGGCCCTAATCTGATGTCAACCAACTCTTCAGAATCAGGAGGAACTGTAATTGCTAGTTTTTCAGTATGGATTGTAATTGCTCAGACTTTTGGGGTACAAAAGTCACATGGATGCCACTTTTGGAGAGTTAGTAATAAATTAGGAAATGGGAATAAATCTTACGAGGGAAAGAAAAGGTTTTTGAGACTGAATAGGAAGTAGAGGTGAAAATAAAAACTTAAAGATATGTAACAATTTAGAGTTTAGGGGATAGAGAAATGGATTCGTTGTAAGACATTTTTTTTGGTAAAGCCCTTTTAATCTATAAATATCAGATTTTCTATATATCTTCATGCATATTGTTATACTATAAATCCCTTCTTCTCTTCTTGGTGTGTTTTTCATAAATATTTCTTTGTTGAGCTGAGATGATGCATCATTTTGGTATCAGAGCACTAGATCATTTGGGTTGTGCAGTTGGATTGATGTTCGTATGAAAAGAAAACTTGGAGCACCATCCTTTAAAAAAAAAAAAAAACCTCTCATTTCATATCAATGAGAAGGCCATTAATTATTGATATTTTCTTTTCTTTTCAAATGCTATTGTTAAAAATAAATAAGAGTGTTTGTAATTCCCCTTTTTGGGATATTCTTTACAATAATAGAATTCACTCAAGATTTAATAGTTTTTATGAATGATTGCAATCTATATAAATATATTCAAGTCAATAAATCGTAGCACAATACCCAAGTTGATCAAATTTAGAATTCCTCATCAATAACATGCATATCTTCTGAGCTAGAAGACCTTGTCCCTAACTGAATAGTGACAAAACCAAGGACCCCATCCTTAGTTTGTCAAAGGTAAGAAAATACCTCACCCTTCCAAACCCTAGCTCACCCACGAGCGTAGTCCCCATTCAGTGACAATACCAAGGACCTTGTCTCTAGCTTGCCAAAGGGTAGGAAAAGACCATGTCCTTCCAAACCTTAGCCCATGTTAATATTTTGATCTTGAAATAATTATAATAATAAATTAAATGAAAATAAGGGCCAACTTGGATTAATTATTAGGTACAAGTTGGCCAGCCTTGAGGAAGGGTTGTGACTCTTGAAGAGTCACCATTATGTGTATAAATAGAGATTGTAAATCTGCTCAAGAAACACACCGAAAACATAATGTGATAAGTACTTGAGCAGATTTAGAAGTTCATCCATTCAACATTAAGAAGCGAATTAGGCAGAGATATAACAGCCCTAAAGGAGCGAATTAGGGCAGTATTGTGCAGCCCTAAAAGGACAATATAAGGGCTGATCTTGCAGCCCTAGATTTGACAATTATGGCAAATTTAATAGAAGGCTAAATCAGGGCAAGATTGAAGATCTCAAGGTTCAGATTTGAAGTCTCCAAGGACGAAGTTCAAAGATCAAATCAGGTACTATCTTTTCTTGCTCTTTATCATTTCTTCTGTGCTTAGTTTGTTTATTCCTAGGTAGAATCTGAAAAATACCAACAGCCCACCCCCTGGCCCCAGACCTCGTCTAGTTTGCAAGTACTAACTAGATTCAAAGTTGGTGACGTGGTATATTTGCTAGACTATTGCTGAATAATATTTTTTGATGGAATGACAATCAATCCCTCAAATAATATTTGAATGTTCTTAGGAATAATTCTTGAATAATTTTATAAAATTGTACGTATCGTTGAGTGTATTTCTGGAATTGTGCCTTGAACTAATGAATTGAATTATAGATTGATGCTTGATTGATTGTTAATTGATTTTTGTCCTGCTGTTTTGAATTTATCTTCTGATTTGATGCCTCTCCAAATGATTTGACCTCCTCAAATGATTTGACCTCCTTTTTATATCTTAAAATGGGAGGGACTCACGCCTCGTCACTATAGCCTTTGCAAGGGATACATCCATTCATAATGAATAGCTGTCCTATAATCCCTTTTAAGTAGTCAATGGTGATTATATGTTCTTTAATCATAGTCGGCCCCTATCATTCAATTGCTAACTGCTGATCTTAATCAATCCCTTAAATGAATCGTTTCCTAATTAATTTGTTTTGCTCTTGGTCAGCCCCTTACATTGAATTAATTTATTTTATTGCTTGGGTTTTATTTATTCAGGCTGTGATTTGTTGTGTTTATGGTGGGAGCATAACAATGTTCCATGAGATGACAAAATGCTGCCATAGAGGAAACCCTTGAGGAGAAGTGTGAAATCTACATATTAAGGAAAGAGAATAGGTATGCACATTGCCATTCATTGCTGCCAAACATAAGTATTCAAATTCACTTCTTAGTAAAGATGGTGGGCTGTTTCAATGACTGAAGAGTTAACTCAAAAGGGCTTGGATGCAGCCCAAGCTTCCATTGGTGAGTTTAGTGGTGACAATCAAGTAGGCATTGAAGGGACTCTAGATAGAATGGTTTCACATGTAGAGTTGACCGAATACTGAATGACTATGTTGATTTGATCTGCACCCTTCAATCTTAAGGAGAGAGCATCTTATTTCTAGGCAGGTTTTGTGTGGGGAAGACTATTGACATGCATGAGACAGCTTGAGTTTTGGTATAAAATTGCAAGCAGAATTTTTATGGTTTAATGAGCAATTATAGACATGGTTGTGGATGCAAATATGGATTTTTGTCATTAATATAAGAACGAGGATAACTATATTGGAAAAACAAATAAGACAAATGTAGAGGAAAAGAGAAAACCATGGACCAGCAAAAGGAGTTGAAAAAATAGAGTATGAGTTAGAGGAGCTATGGTGGATGTTGGAGAAGTATGAGGCAAGCAATAATAAGAAGGAAAAGAAAAATAAATCTACACAAAGACATTGAAGAGTTGTGCGAAGGCAAAAAATAATGGTGATAATAAATACTCACCTTCTGAGTGAGTTATATTCAGAGAGGAAAGTCATGGAGTTAAGGATTAGCCAAACGATATAACTATTAGATTAAGGAAAGATTAAATCTCCCGAAGAGTTGGCAAAATTATTAGTGGATAGAAGTCCCTCAACTATAATCTTCCAAGGGATTTGAAGAGCAGAGATAGATGAACAAGATGAAGATAAGGAGGATGAGTGAGATAAAAATGTTGAGTTGTGTTACCTCGAAGAAGGGGAAGATATAGTATAATACAAGAGGAGAAGAGCTTGAATAATACAATGAAGAGGATTGCAACCTATCACACAAGGTGGGCCCAGCCTATTGCATTCCCATTGGTTTTAAAGAACACAATAAGCCAAATGCAGCTAAAGGAATGTTTAAAGAATCCTGTTACTGATGAAAGAATAGAAGATTATCACTTTCTTCACGAAGGGATGAGAGTGACTGAGGGAAGAAGTTGAAGCACATACATGTTTTGTGTAGAAAAGGAGGACAATGCAAAAAAGGAGTTTTCTTGTGAACGACACCATGCAAAGCCAGGAAACAAAGACCTCCTCGTAAAAGATGAATTGAAAAGCATGCCTAAATGTCATAATGTAACTAACGAGGAAATTCATATGGGAAATTTTATTTTTTATACTTAATGTGTAAGTGCGACGGAGGTTGGTATAAGTGATGCAAAAAGCCAATGTGATTTTTAGAGGAGAAGGACACTAAGCCTCCAAGGAGCTGGAAAAGAGAAAGAGAACCAATTGGCAGAGGAGAATCTCTGATCAAATAACAGGTTGGAAGCAAAAGAAGAAAAATTGTGAAAATTGCAGAGGTATTTAATTTGGAGGAAGGGCAAAATGTGGCCTTATTCTTTAGGTCAAAAGGATGCTTCTACCATCAAACCCAAAGTCTCACCTAGACATTTGATGTACTTGTATCTTAGAGTAAAAGTGATTCTGCATCACCCCTTACAAAAAAAAAAATGTAGTAGTTGAGTTCATAAGTTTCTTAGTGTGTTAACTTTCTTGAAGTTGTTTTCAAGTAAATTAGCTCTGAACCAGGAGGCTCAAAATTTTGAAAAAAATGGGAGCATAGTGTAAACCAACTCCTCAAAATCAAGAGGCATGGCTAATTGTAATTGTTAATTTTAAGAATGGACGGTAACTGCTCAGACTTTTGGGGTACAGATGTCACATGGATGCTATTTTAAAGAGTTGGTATCACATTAAGAGATGACATAAGCCTTGTTGGGGGACGAAAATGTTTTTAAGATAATAAAGGAAACAGAGGAAAAAAGTTGGAAGAAGTGTAATAGTTTATAATTCAGGGGATAGAGGGATGGATTAGCTCCGAGTCAGGTTTTTTTGGTCCTAGAGATGAGACTTACGTAAAGCCTTTTTTATCTGTAAATAAAAGATTTTCCGTATGTTTTCGTACATATTCTTGTGGAGATTTTCTTCCCTGTCTGTTTGGTGTGTTTCTGTTAAAGAATATGAATCTTTCTATGTTGAACTGAGATATTGCATCATAATCCCTAGATTTGCTGACTGAAAAAACGCCACACAGCACATAAGGAATATAACAAAGTAGAAGCCAATGTCTGATGATTGCAACATGATTCACTAATCTAATATGGCAGGAACTTCCAGGTAAAGAGTTAGAAGCCCATAAGTGACGATGGGTTCAGTAAAAAATGCGTGGCATTAATCTAATCTCGAAGTAATTTCCATATAACTACTGTAATCAGAACCAGGAGTAAAAGGGTAGAAGCCAATGCCTAGTAATGTGTACAACGCAGAGACACAGAAACGTGAAACAGTAATTTAATGTAATCCATAGATGAGTGGAAGTCAATATCTGATAATGAAATGTGTAAAATTAATCTGATATGATGGTGGGTCCCATCAGGAAAGCTGAAAAATCTAAAACATCTAAAAAATTCCAGTTAGATCATATCCTATTATCTATGACTAGGAACAAATCGACTAAAATCTTAAAATTTATTGTAATTTAATCCAAAAGGCCACGAGAAATGGCCCAAGTTAAAACTCTTTGCAGGAGGCATCAGCACAGTTAAAAGCTTTTGCAGAAGACAACAGCACCACCATAATTGATACAGATCGTATTCATATCCTTATTCATCCTGATGCGAAATGTTTGATGGAAAAAAAGAGAAATATTTCTCTAGTTTTCCCAAGCGTCTTGTATTTTAGAAGCCATTAATGGACTGTGAAAACCTCAATAACAATTAACTTCGATGAAAAAAATCGAATTTAGAGTTTTTTCCCAGAAGTCCTGCACTTAATACTCATGTTCCATGACTTGTAAGAACCTATCGGGCTAACATTAAAAACAGGGAGGGAGGGAGAAGTTACCCCAAGAATTGGATCTTCAGGTGCTTGCTCAATCTTCTCAAATACAGACATCATCCTTCCTGCACTTGTTCTTGCAATATCAAGACCTCTTTCTCTTTCTCCTCCTAGTTGAGCTCCACCCAAATGACTAACCAGCAATCCAAGTCTCCCAGCAGCTACAGCAGTCTCCTCTTCCTTCATGCTCATTTATACAATTGCAAGTGGTTGCTATGATGTTTGAAGGGCCAGTGCACCGAACACCCAGAATGCCAATTCAACGACCTTTGATAAAACAATGGGTAGGCTAGTTATATATAGGGGAAGATCCCCATAGAATTATGTGCCACCGTTTTGAGGTGTTATCCCGAATGACATCGACCTTACTCTTTAAATATCTCTATTTTTAGCAAAAAAAAAAGCCGCGTACCTGGGGCCGGGGTTCTTTCTTTTTTCCTCCCGCTGGCCCACACAGGCCATCCTCTTGAACATGATTATTGTTCAATCTGTTTGGTGGGTTGATGTACCTAACCCAAATAGAGGCAAGGTTTGCTTGGCTAAAGCAAATTCCCAACGGGTTTTAGGTACCTTGTATTCCTTGAAGAAGATTTACATTCGCTTCAATAACAATTGTCATTGTTTGATACGTGCCGTGTTTAGGAATTTCGAAGACAATCTTCAAACTATCTACGCATTGTTTACAAAGAATTACGTTAAATGAGTACATTGGTCAATACAATCTAATTTACTTTATCAATAGTTAAGTTCAGGATGTATAAGGGAAGTGGATCGGTAGTGTTTATAGTTAATTTCATACATTTATAGATTCTAAATGATACATTACAGTTTGATTTTTTTTTAATTATTATTATCTTTGTATGCGACTTAATTATTTATAACTATTATTGTGGTTTTTAGGTAATAATGGTGTATGTTGTAGGATACGTTGGTTGTGCAAGAGTCAAAAAATGTTCATTTCATAGTGTTGTTGATACCTATTTAAAGATGTCCCAATAGTCGTGCACTACAACCACCCCAAAATTGTCAATATGTATGCACAAATGCCCCAATTGTCATATGCTATTGTACCAATAAAGTTGCACAACTCCTCCAATTAAAGTCTACAAAATCTAACTAGTAGGAGTACAAGTGGGCGGTTATTAGTACATGTGAAATTTATTAATGAGCTTTTAGTTATCATTTTTTTGACTTTCTTTAAAGTTAGTAACTGTGGGTTGGGTGAGCAAGGAGTGAACCGTAATTGGAACATAAATGGTCGCTAGTGCTATTCATTTATTTAAAATTAGAAATAAAACAAAGATTGAAATGGCAAATTAGTTTTATTATGATAGAGACTTGATATTTAAAATTTGAGAGTAGTTTCAAAAATAGACAATGTGATGAATGTGTTGTTTGAAATCTACGATTATGTAGAAGCTTAGATCAAAGTCATTGGGTGATCTTGAACTCTCTAAGGACAATCTTAAACTTTATGTGTGGCCTTGAGCAACTATGTAGCCCTAATATCTAGTTTGTACCTACAATAAGTGTTTATCTATCCCTATTTGGAGTATGGAAAATAGTGGTGGCATTAAAGAACACCAAGGACCTTGCTAAATTAGCATGTGGAATTGTGCTACTTCACCTTGCACCTTGGTCACACCTTATAATAAAAAATGTATAATTACTATGAAGGTGGATGTTGAATGGTAATGTAGCTAAAGGTGGTTGTTGTGAATATGCAAAATGTTAAGGATAAATATAGGGGTTTATTTTTCTAGCGTACTCTTTATGCAAATGATATGATCTTGATGCTCTATTCTTTAAATGGCCTAGGACTAGGTTCTTTGAATAGACACCTTAGACACATAGGTAAAGGCCTTTACAAGACTGATTTAAGAGCATAAACATGTGTGCACATTAGTTAATTTTAGGACCTCCAAGAACATAACATGTATCTAAATTTGGAAATTCAAGAATGATCCTCTTAAGATAATAAATATGTGTCCAAATTATGCAATTGTTTCCTCAACTTTTTCCCCGCTTAATAATGTGTGCAAAAATAAATATGCATGTATGTCAAAGTAAGGCTAAGTTAAATAATGTCTCATAAAGGATAGGTTCTTCATGAGACTAAGTTTTTAGATCATACATATGTTCATCTAATTGAATTGCACCATTGAGAAGGTAATAAGTTAAATTCCTCTTCATTTGATACCATTGAAACACTCCAAGGTCATGGATTCTATATAGATTAGAGCAAGTCTTCGAAGGGGGTTGGTTCTCTTATTGTTTCATTTAACCTAATCTATCATATTGTTCTCTTATATGAAAAAGGGCAAAAATAACATAAATTGAGTTTTAAAACCTAATAGGATGTAATATACCAAACATTTATGACCTAAATATGGTATTGACATACATGTTTTGTTTAAAAAGAAAGTTATATTATGCACACCTCAAGTTTTGATATATTTAAGCATGATTATTTCATAGGAAAGTTGGAGTTTCAACAATTTCAGGAGGAAATCAAATATTTTTCATGACTAATAGCTATATAAACCAATAACATAAGTGATGATATGCATAGTATATACATTTATAAATAAAAAAAAGTTATTGAAAATGAGACATAAAATCAAGGATTTCTCGTGTTATTATAAAGCTACATCTACCATTTCATAATTTCACATAGTAGAAAGCTTTGAGATGACATAAATACTCATTTTATTGATAAAAAGATATCAAAACTATATAAAAAATATGTGTATTTCTTAAAATCAACATTTCATTAAAATCTTATTTTTCTTCTAAAAATTGAGTTACAATCTCTTGCCAAAAGCTAGAAAAGAACTAACTCCCTTTCTATCCTAAGCATCCTACTTCTCAATCCAACAATAGATAAGAATCTCTCTAAGCAATAAATGACACTTTCTTTCTTTGTGTGGAATGTTTGACTTCTACTTGGGTTATTGGAAGATTCCTCCTTTGTTTTATCTTCTCAAAATGCTATATGATGGAATTGAAGAAAGAACATTGTTGGTCTTTGGATTTTTCAATTGAAAATACTCTTAAATATGTTCCTTAACCTCCTATATACTTGCAACTATTTTCTCCATTCTCCTAGATAGATGGATATCAGTCAAATCACCTCCTAAATGCATGCATGATTGTTCAATCTCATTCCACCTACCATAACCTATTAGGTTAGATGATAAGACATGCAATTTCAAGAGTTTGAGGTGATTGGGACTCCTCATGGAATTATCTATTTTTCTTAAATATTTTCCATGACATTGAATAGGTTGGTTTTTCCTCATATGTATTATCATACTCATTCGTTACTAACTTTCATGAATTTCCTTCATACTCATTCTTTACTACCTTTCATCTATTGCCTTGAAGGAGTCTATTCCATCTATAGGATATCCCTAATGGACTATCCTCAGTAGATCTACAATGTATTATTTGAGTGATTATTATCATATATTATGCAATTTTTCTTTATACCACTATCCAGTTAATCTACAACCCACAACTATACATTTTGTTAGTATAACTCCTTTATCATATTCATTACACCATCTTCATATGATGATTTCTATTGACTTATTACGATTTTCCCTTAAAGGGACTATCATTTTACCTATTTATTTGTGAATAATTTCTCATTTTCATGTTATCGGTCCATATACTCATTATCCTTTATCGTAAATTTCCATCAAAATATTAATGAAGTATTAACACTATCACTCATGACTTTCAAGTGTTTTTTTAAAATTATCCATTATCACTTTACATGACTATCATAGTGAATAAGAATGTCCTATGCAAAAAACTATCCTCTTTGGCATTTGATTGTCTTGCTTCTAACCTTTAAATAGTCATGTCATGCTTCGTACTTACTTTGTAGGGTATACATACCTCATAGGACTCTTCATTACCTTATTTTTAACTGCCCTTTCAAAACCTCTCTCTACCTATTCTTTCATAACCTTTGGTATATGTTCTTCCATACATTATCCTATTATGAGGAATGTATGGTGTTCAAAATTATTCATTAACTATTTATTATATTTGATTGTTGGCTATCCTCCAAAGGACTATTTTTTGTAATCTTTGTTTGTGTCTCAAAACATTGTCATCAAATCATACCCTTATCACAAACACTATCAAATATATGACTATCATGTGAAACCCCTTCCTTGATCCTCTTATAAGATGTCAACTTATGTGCCACAGACTACCGATTCATGATTTTCCCTTTGAATTTTAGTTATAATGACTTATTAATATGAAAGATTGTCATGAATTCACTATAAACTACCATTATTTTTTTCAAACCTTTATAAGCTTTTTGTCTTGTCTTAGAGTCACTAGATTCGCATAACCTATGAATTTTCTTCATGAAATTCTTATTCTCTCTTATTAACACACATTTTTCATAGTCATATTATTGTCACCCAATTTGGAGATTATTTTCATTTACTACAATGATCATGTTTCTATTTTTGAGATAAATGTCCTTGTGGACTATTATGGACTATACTATCCTAAAATTGCATCACTTTGTAATTTTCCATTTATCCCAGCCCCATTTTAGCATGTATGGGCTCCCACATTAATTTTCAATACTCCAATCCTAATTCCGCTTTTCATTTTAGAATCCACTCTTCGATTGAGATCAGTGAACCAAATTTATATGACTTTCAGGGGTAATAGCTTGACCTAGTTGGCCTATTCTTAGGAATAGGTTGGCCTAGTCAACCTATTCTCAGGAATAGGTTGACCTAGTCAGCCTATTCCCCAATGTTTCATTCAAAATTAGAACTAGATGTTAGTCTTAATAGTTGAGTTGTAAATTCAATCTCCCTTTGGTCCTCTTTGATTTTTGAGCTTTAAAATGTTTGTGGGGGGTATATAAGCAACCTATCTCTCCTCATTTGGATAAGGACAACATAATAGCAAGTACTTGTGAGAACAAGGCATTCGTAACTACAAGCAAGTATAAGAAGACCTCAAATGAAAGACCAGTATTTCCATCATCACAAGCATTTAAAATACATTATCAAGGCAATCTTATCAATCGTAGAAAACTTCTCTCCCATGAATGCCAAGTAGAGGAGATCACAATCAAGAAAGAAGACCATCTTCATCCATTAAAATGTTCAAGTCTTCAACCATTCATTCCATCCTTCTCCATATCAAGCATTGTGGAAAACTACAACATTTATTATTCAAGGCATGTCTTTCATGAATTCCTTTTAAGTTTTTGTGTCTAGTCAAGATAGTGCATCAACATTCATGATCACATTCAAAGAATAATTTGTGTTGCCAATTTATAAGACACGTCATGTTTTAGATCTATCCTCTTCTCTATTTTAGCACACTTAACAATATTTTATTTCAATTTCAAGGTTGATTCCAAGTTAGGGTTTGACTGAGGAAAACCCCTCTCTATACAACAATTTCCTAATTTTTTGTGTGCAAGAATAGGTGGTGCTAGTTTCAAGATTGGACCTGAGAAGTATAGGAGCTCAACTACATATGCAACTAAAATTGTTGGAAAGTGTAGGGAAAAGGTTGACCTAGTCAACCTAGTCCCACAAATAGGTTGGCCTAGTTGACATAGTCCCTCCAAAATAACTTCAAACCATATTTTTAGGTTAGTTATAGTCTTAGAGTTCTATTTTCGGCATTAGAATCAATTTGTTAGGTTTTTGTCAGTATGTGTGCACAGTTTGTCAATATTTTTCTTTATTTAATCTTTAATCTTACATATCTCTATTAATTATCCTCTTTTCCATTTTTCATTTAGTGAAATATCATTTTACACATTCAATGCTTGAGTCTTTTGTTGGGAAAGAGACACTATTGTAGCTTAGTTGTATGTTGTTATTGACGGATACTATACTCATTTCACATGGTCTCTCAACATATTTTGTGTTTACCGAAGGATAGGATGGATAATCGGTTAAATATGGATAAATAGGAAACATTATAAAGGTTCAGTGATATTATTGGTATAGATATGTTTGGTTGTATTATGAGTAGAAAACTTGATAGAAGGTTTGTTGAAGTATATTCTATGATTGCAAAAATTGATATGATGTTTCAGTTGAGTTATGATGTTCTAAGTATCAAATTAACAGAGAAGTATGAGAGATAGAGTCAAATAGAAGATGAATTGATTAGCGATCCTATTGGATCATGATCTAATTGGCTTGATTCTTTATTTTGGTAGATTTGACATTATACATGTTATCTACAACTTGGTATAGGTTAGCATGAAGATTTGAATGGTGTTTTGGTTGAGGTTGAACACGTTACCTATTTTTATATTGGAGCCGACAGTGGACCTATTTTACTTTGATAATAGGTATATAAGATCAATTTTTTTATGTTCATTAAGGAAATGTAGATGATGCAATGCTAAGAGGATATTGTGTGAAGATCTAAGATGTTGTGTACCTAATTACAATGGTTAGATTATTATTCTTTTGATGTACTTTCATAGAAGTGTGTTGGTATTTGTGATGCTACTTCTCAGTTTGCTATTTTGGATTGTAGTCCAAACTCTTTTGTAAGATGTGTGATTTATAAGGGTTGTATCCCTCTATTTTTTAATTGAGTAATGTGCTTCACTTGATGTTCCTGAATGCTTATGCATTCTATTTTTTAATTTACCCTTAATCAAGTCATCTATATTTCTACAGAGATATTTGTGGGTTCCATCCCCATGATGGTTTTTACCTTAATTGGGTTTCCATGCAAAAATCATGGTGTCATAATTTTCTGGATGCTTTCATTGATCTATATATTTTTACCCTTTATTGTGGTTAGTTGGTGGTTGCCCAATAAATTTAATAAGTTTTAAAAGAACCGAACACTGATTCACCCCCCTCCCTCCTCAGTGTTCCTCAATACCAACAATTGGTATTAGGGCTTAGTGCCTCAAAATAAATCTAACAACTTGAGAAAGGTCCTGATGGGTTGATTACCAATTTCTAGTAGTGTTCATAAGCAACTCCTGGTTGCACTTGAAGATGTTGATGAAGTAAATGCTGAGAACATTGAACTAAAAGAAAAACTCAAAGAAGCTAAGAGATTAATAGAAAATATGAAGGAACAATTGAACAAATCCAGAGACAAGAGGAAAGAAATTATGATCAATTATAACTGACAAGTGTTGGTGGTAATTTACAATCTTTGAAAGATAAATTTGATGAATTTGAATAGCTTGATGAAGAGAGAGATAACCTGAAGCATGAAATGGAAGCCATGGTGATGAAGATGACTAAGGAAGTTGAGGTAAGGAAAAATCTTGAGAAAAAACTTGAAAGAAAAATCTAAGGAATGTCACAAACTAAAGTGTAAAATTGGATAATTGTAGCTTGATCTTGAGGAATCTAGATACAATGAACAAGAGATTAGAAGAGTTAATGAAGTTCTGAGGAGAGAACTTGTAGAAACTAATGAATTCAAAGAAAAATTCAAATCTAGATCAACAAAGCTTGATGAACAACTTGAGAGACAAAGAGAATTTGGAGACAATCATGGATTAGGCTTCGAGAAAGGAGAAAGTTATGGAAAAGGAGGGTAGATAAATTCATTAGAAATTAGACAAAGAAACAAAAGGAGAAACCTATGAGACAACCAAATTTCAATGGAAGATGCTTTACATGCAATAAGGTTGGTCATAGAGTGAAGGAATATAGAAGTAAAAATAATACTATATCTTTGTTAGGTTGTTGTTACACTTACAACAACTATGGACATAAATCAAGTGAGTGTAGAACAAAGATAAGACAAGGAAATGTTACATGTTACAAATGCAACAAGTTTAGACACTTGGCAAAGTAGTGCAGATTGAATTAGACTAATCAAAGGTATGTAAAATTAAATTTGATGTGTTTCAATTGAAATTTTTTGGTCACATTGCTAAGAATTGTTGATACAATAGAAATAGAGGTTTTCCATAAATAAATAATACTAGAGATGATAAGGGAAAGAAAATTATTGATGTTGAAGAGGTTAAGAAGGAAATGAAGAAGAATTGGATGAGAAAAGAGAAGATTGATTCTATTGGACAAATCACACCAGTTTCTGGTGTGGAAAATTCTTCTACTAATTAATTAGGTATTGGACCTAAGGGGAGTTCTTCATGAAAAAGATTACCTAACCCTTGTTTCTAAAGGATCTTAGGAAGAGATCATATTAGAAAGTTGAGGAGTTGAATCTAGATCTTATTGATACCTTACTTGATAAACTTCATCATGATTTTGAGGATGGCAGGAAAAATTTACTTTACTGGTCTAGAGAAGCTTTATGAGCTAGGGTTTGACTGCATTAATTGCAAACTAATTTTTGGAATCTGTGAAGGAATAAAAGGGCTTCTGAGACATCATTCAACACCTTGCTACTTGGTGAATGAGATTAGAGATTGTTTGAAGGTGATTTGAGAAAATTCTTGGAGAAGATTTAGGAATCTAATTTGTAAACCCTACTGTCAGTGCTAAAAGGTATTTAATGCTTTGATATTGTTCTATTTGTTCTAAAATCATGGAGACACCCTTGATAGTAGATTTGAAGGATAAATCCGATCCTATTTTTAAGAAACACCCTTATAAATCTATGGAAAGATCCTAAGAGTGCATTTTCAAAAGTACCACATGGAGTTTTACACATTGAAGAAATTATGAGATAAGTCCATTGAGATATTAAGGAATTAGGAGAAAGTATAATTCATCAGACATATGAATCTCTATGTGAGGAAGGAAAATTGAAGGAAAAGTACAAATCATTGAAAACCATGAAGTTCCCACAAAATATGGAGCATATCACTTTTGATGAACCATAATGGACGCAGATAATTTTGAGAAGAATTCATGATTAATTCATCTAGTTAGACAAGCCCTACAAGATTACCACAGAGGTTTTGGAAGTGATAACAAGATTCTGTGCAAATGGTGAAGTTATAGCTTTGAAATAGATTTGACAAAACCTAGTTATAGACTTGACAGGTTCATAGTGGGATAAGAGAGAAATGAAAGTTGATGATATCATACAACATGATGTAAATTTTTTATCTATGATGTTAGGATATAAGGTTGATCATTCTAGTAGAGAAAATTCAATCTCTGGCATTGTAATTTATACAACTTACTAAATGATAAAAGGAGTTCAGTATGATATATGTGAAGCACTTTGAGCACAAATTATAAAGAATCTTGAAAAGACAAAGAAGGATAAGAAGAAAATTTTCAAGTATGGATCACTGGTGATATACATCTTTTTCTACTTCATGAACTACTTTCCAAGGATTGGTAATATCACATGGAAGAAGAATATACCAGTTGCTAAATAGATCGCATACTACTACTTAATGCTTAATAAGGCATATAAAAGGAGAGAAATCTAGGTATATTTCAAAACTTTTCAATAATAAATGCAATAAGATGGAGAATTCCAAGACAATTGGTTGATAAATATGAAGACACTATCTATTTTATGGTTATGACTAATGAATGCTTAATGGAAGCAATGGAACCAAGAAATTCTTGGATAGAACCCATGGATATGAGGTTGACCCAAATATTGTTGAAGCACTTGTTGATGAACTACTGGAGAAAACTATTGATGAGAATGAGAAAAGGTTCATTACATACAAAGAAAAGAGTCTATAGGTACACCTTGAAGTAAACAAATTGGCTATGAAGAGAAAAGTCAGTAGAGATGTTGAAGTAGTGGGAGAGAGAATGGGATTTACTAAGAAGAAGATGGCAAAAACAAGGACTAAATTCAAAGAATAGAAGACGAAAGAAAAAGAAGACAATCCTAGTGATGTTGAGGAAGATAATAGAGGACCCCCTCCTTATATTCCATTCAAAAGAAGAACCACTAGGAGTTTGGTGAAGGCATCAAAAGAGAAGAAGACAATGACCCCTAAACCTACTACACTGAAGGAAACACCATCAAAGATTGAAAATAAATATAAAGTCTTTGAATCAACTCTAAAAGGGGCCAATTCCAATAGGAAGAGAACAAAAGAGGAATATAGAGATGAATCTAATGAGTCAGATGATTCAAAGAAGAAATTAAGGTCTGAAGGAATGAAAGTAGCTACATTTATGACCAACAAAGTACTTGAGGAAGTTTCTATTGGTAAGCCACCATTTTTATAAGTTTTAGGTGAATTAGTTAAATATGGCATTTTGGTTAGAGTAAAGAAATATAAACATAAGTATAATGAAGAATACAAAAGGAAGTTAGAGGAAGAAATAGTTAAATATTTGAATAAATACAAGAGATCACTTGTAGAGATCAAAGGGGAAATCCCTGATGATCTATTTGCTAAACTTGAGGAGAAGAGATTGATATCACTTGAAGAGGACATAAGGATCAGAGAAGGAGTGATAAGTAAACTATGTCTGGTTATAAAAAATGAAGAATATAAGATACTCCTCGATGAACTAAAAAGAGTGTTACTAATAAAGGAAAGGATTAGCAAGATCACGAGTAGAAAGACTGATAAGGTTGTGGAAGAAACATAAGAAGATATAATCAAGATATTTCTAGACAATCGGTATGAAGGTCCTCCATCAGTAAAATAAATGAAGACATCACAAGAATCAACCATGCACACATGATTTAACTCTACAATAGTTGAACAAGATATTTTTTATTTCTCGAGTACCTGTATCAATCTCCACGAGTTAGGATGATGAAGAATATATACCTAGTGTGATGAATTACAAATCCACAATGATAAAGGATGAGTACAAGGATGTTATGGGAGAAAAAGAAGAGATTATTGTTTTAGATAACTGAGAGGAGGGGTGAATCAGTTAAGTCTAGTTATCCTATAGTCGCAGATTCCTCGCTAGATGTATAATACCAACTTCAAAAAAAAAACTAAATAGCTCAGTAAAAACTTATTTGTGCCTTTTTGATTAATTAACCAATTGTCAGATAAATTATCTAGTATATATTAATCAAACCAGTTATTATAATGTGTAAAGTAAAATATCAAAACATCACATGCATACACATTTAACACTTTATTTTTAACATGGAAACCATGTTAAGGGAAAAACCACCTAGGAACGATACCTGAAAAATTTTCACTCTTCTGAAGTGAGCTCGGTTAAGAGCCAACCCTATTAAAGGTTACAAAATACACTGTAAGGTGTGACCTTGTTAGAGGATTTATCACTAACATTTCTCCGTGACCATACATTCACTTGGGTCAACAAGAAAATAAGTAACATTTATTGAATGACAATATAGAAATAAAAATATGGTTAAGTCTCACTCGATTAAGAGATTTTGTCTGTAGCAATGGTTAGAAAGCAACAATATATGACCTGATTCAAATGCAACTTCCTTTGCTCATTTTCAGATCTATGCTAAGCTCAATATAACTCTAATCATCATAATCTCTTCAATCTCCTTCTTTATCTACCTCTGTTCTGCTCGGTTATCTCCTTCTGTAACTCGTTGTTGTCTGTAGAATCACCCGGTTCTTACATCAACCTGTCTGACCAGCTTCACATGTATGCAATCCTTTCTTCACATGACATAACTCTTATTGAATTTCTTATCTCCTTATATAGACATGATAAACCATTTTCTTCTCAGCCATAGATTTTGCCTCTTAATCTCCATCGTTGACTTTGCCTCTTTAACCTTCCTCAGAACTTGTCCCTTAAAACATTTTCAATCTTCATCATCCGATCAAACTTGAATTTGTCAGCCCTACATCTTTGTAACTAACTTTACATTTATCCTTGGAATCTTCCAGACTCATCCAACTCATCATCTTATGTCAGAAATCACATGTTCCTCCTTATTTCTCTCGCTTGGTCAATACTGTGATATGCCAATTTCTTCCTGCTCGGTTAATACCGCACTCGGTATACACTACATCTTTTCAGTGTTCACTATATCTACTCAGTGTATACTAATTTCTTAATGTACCAACCAAATTAACTTGTACATTCTTGATCTTCAATACTTAACAGAATCATGTAATACAATCAAATCACTATCATAATGTCATAGGTTCATAAATAAGCTTCCCAATGAATACCATATTCATAAATTTCTCATACATCTCATAATCATGATAATATATTCTTTCCTTCACCAATATTACCTTCTTCAGATGTTTGCAACTATCATGATAAGTACAATCAAAACTAGTTGACATCAATGACAATATAACAACTGATCTAATGTCTCACATATACTTTAGTAGCTTGGTGATCATCTTCACATTCTCCCATTCTATTATCCAAGTAGTTCATCAGTTGTAGTTTCAACATTCTCTCCCTTTGGCATTGATAGAAACACAATATGAAATTATCCATAGAATACCAAATCAATTAAGTGTCTACAACTCGATGTTTATGATGTGACTCGATAGCTCTCCCTTAGCTTATGCGTTTAATATGTTTAATCAATACACAACATCATCTATTCAATGCATATTCTCTCCCTTTTGGTTATCTTATTTTCTACGTGATATTTCATGCCATATTCTCTCTCTTTGATAGAAATGCCAAAAATAAGCTCTTTAGTAGCCAAATCAGTATCTTTGTTGTTCCTTTCTAGATTCTTGCACCTTGCATGTACTAATTTTTCAGTTTCAAGTTGTCTTTCAACTACTTCACAACCTTAGAAATCCCAAAGTGTGAACATCTTGCATAAACATAATTAGATCTTCTAAAAAGAATAGGTTGATGCAACTCCATATCACCTCAGTGACTGTTAGACAAGGGAAGGACCCCTAGTCTACTTCTCAAGTATTCGAATGTATCCTTCAGTAAGATTTTTGTGAATATATTAACAAGTTTCTCTTGTCACTTCACATATTCCAATGTGACAGTTTGTTTCTCCTCAACTTTCTCTCTTAAATAGTGATATTTAATAGATATGTGCTTAGTCTTTACATGCATCACTAGATTCTTTGAAATGTTAATAGAACTTGTGTTGACACAATAGATTATCGCTAGATCAGTTATTTCTTCATTCATACCTTCCAACAATTGCTTTATCCAAGCTATATTATAATAATTAGCAGCAACCACTACATATTCAACTTCAATAGTGGACTGAGAAATGCATCCTTGTTTCTTGCTTATCCATGTTACTAGTCTTTCTTCTAAAAAGAAAGCTCCTCTAGTAGTGCTTTTTCTATCATCAATATTTATAGCCCAATCAACATCTGTATAGACTTTTAAGTTCAAAATTTCCTTCTTTCTTGTACCACAAACAATATTTCTCGGTGCTCTTTAGATATCTCAAGATTTTTTTTAATAGTAGTCATATGTGTCTCTTTAGGATTAGCAGAAAATCTAGCTACAATTCCAACAACATGTGCAATATTTGGTCTATTGTGCACAACATACATCAATTTTCCAATCATAGATTTGTATAAAGTTTGATTTACCTCTATTGACTTGTCCTCCTTTGTTATCTTGCATCCAACGAACATAGGTGTACCGATTAGCTTTGAGTCTTCCATACAGATTGTCTTCAAGATTTCTTTTATGTATTTAGATTGTGTGATGTAGATGCCTTTCTTCAGTTGTTGTATTTGAAAACCAATAAAGAATTTGATCTCTCCAAACATTGACATTTCAAACTCCTTTCTCATTTCATCAGCAAAATATTTACATAAAGTATCATGACCTCCAAATATAATATCATCAACAAAAATTTCAGCAATAAGAATCTTATCATCAGTTTCACCTTTCAAATATAAATTGTTGTTATCAATTGCTCTAACAAATCCAATTCTTATGAAATAAAAATGCAGTATTTTATGCCATGCTCTCGGTGCTTGCTTTAGTCCATAAAGTGCATTGTGCAGGGTACATACCATGTTCTTTTGAGTTTGATCTACAAAACCTTCAGGTTGTTCAATGTATACCTCTTCTTCAAGTATACCATTCAGAAATGAAGATTTCACATCCATCTGATATACCTTGAATCCTTTGTAAGAAGCATATGCAAGTAGTATTCTCACTCCTTCAAGTCTAGCAGTGGGTGTAAAAGTTTCTCCATAGTTAATTCCTTCTTCTTATGCATAACCTTTGCAGACTAATCTTGCCTTGTTCCTTGTAACATCTCCATTCTCATTCAATTTGTTTTTGAAAATCCATTTGGTGCCAACCACATTTTTGTCTTTAGGCCTCAGTACTAATGTCCATGTCTTGCTCTTTTGTATTTTCTCAATCTCCTCATTCATTGCTTTAATCTAATCATCATTTTCCAATGCATCCTTAATAGTTCTAAGTTAAAATTCACAAACCAAACATGTATTATTCCTTAACTTACTTCTTGTCATCATTCCTGCTCCTTTGTCTCCAATTATCTAATCTTGTGGATGGTGTCTTCTCACATATTTTGCTAGTACAGGCTCAGATCTTTGTTCTTCAATATTTTCTCCACTCGGTGCATGAACATCATTCTCCTCGGTAACTATAAAGATTTTTACTTGGTAGTAGTATTCTATTGCTTGGTAACACTAGGCTGTTGCTTAGGTAAAGTGCCAGGTTCTTCTTTCTCTATGTAAACAAATCTTCCATAGTCTTTTGGTTCTTTCTTTCTTTCTTCATCATTCTTTTTTGCAAACTCATCAACTCTCACATTTGCACTTTCAATCATTTTGTTAGTAGTCTTGTTAAAACATTTATAAGCCTTACTTCTAGTAGAGTAACCAAGAAATATGCCTTCATCACCTTTTGAATCAAATTTTTTATTTCTATCATCTTTCAAAACATAACATCTACTTCCAAATATTATGAAATAACTCACATTAGGTCTATAACCATACCATAGCTCATAAGATGTCTTGTTTGTCTATTTCTTCAGTTGTACTGATGCAGTCAATGCTAGTGGATCCAATTAAGGACTGATCGACCTTGCAGCCAAACCAATATGTAGCAAAAATACACAACAACAACAATAGATCTGTAATACAACATAGGTATTTATTCATCAAATCACTGATTACATGCAATGTGCCAGGTTGTAAGGCCTTCCCGGTTACGGCCAAATACAAAGAAAATAATAGTCTACAAGATCTTGCAAGATCTAAATCTCTTCTACAACATCAACATTCAGCTAATCCAAGTCTGCAACACACAACACACTGGTAGGCACCCAGGAAAGATCTAACTTGTACTCAAACTTCCAAGCAATCTTCCTTCTCCTAAGCTCGCAAACTACTAACCTTCCAACCAAAAATCTTCTGTCCTAAACAACTACCCAAGCATCCTATAAATATTTATTCACAACCAAAAGTCAGCTGATGAAACAATTAACCCTTAAAAACAAATATTAAATGCTAAAACATTAGTCGGCTCTCAAATAGCCTTAAAAATAAAATAAACTCTCCAAGAAGGCCCCAAATGGTCATCAGATCCGCATAGAAGAATGCAACATGTCAGATTTAGGTCCCCACACATCCAATGGTCAATCCATAACTCGAGGAGCATGACCCAAATTAAATGCACTAGTCCGCTAGGCCAATCCACCCAAATAAACTAAGTCGTCAAGCAAGAACACCAAGCAACAGAGAAATAATTGAGCACCATACACTGACCATGCCAAGCATGACCGAGGAATGCAGTTATCACCGAGTGCTAGAAGCAACTGATGCCTTTGGTTACCAAGCATTCTTTAGAGACCGATCACCCCGATAACCATAGAAACTGAGTAACCAGTCCCCCAAACCGAGCAAGTACTCCACCAAACCAAGATCAAAACTAACAATCTACCTTCAAAGACAAACATATTTTTGGTTGATACAGGATTGCTAAGAATCCTAGGATGCTCCTGCATCAGACACCCTAGGTAAGAAAGATTTTCTTATAAGGAAATTAGGAGCATCTCAAGGGAATCAGAACAGGTATGCCAAATCTGTTCTTCACCCATATCTCCTCTTGTCCTTCATCCCAAGTAGTCTTCACTTCAATCACTGTCTTATGCAGAAAGTCCTTTTGCTTTCCACTTTTCTTATCCTTCTGGATGACAATTGATAACAATAGACTCTGACCACTTCTTCCACTACTGACCACCTCAGTGCCTCGATAAGGTTCATCCTCTCCAGACTCCTCAATCAACTTAGCATCATCTATATCTCTCTGTGTCACAAATGTCACCATTTGTTGTACCATCTCTATCAAAAAGATCATCTGCCTCTTAATCTCAATAAACTCCTTAGAAATATCATTCTCCTTCTCCTTCAAGCTAGACTTCACAGGAATAGGTTCATCAATCCTCTTCTCCTGAGGTTTGTCACGAGGACAACACCTGATAACTCCACATCCCTTAACCCATGTTTCCTATAAAGGTATTAGCTTATGCCAAGCTCCTTCATGAATAACCACATAAGTGTTAGCACAACCATCAAACAAAACATTCCTATCAAATTTCCAAGGTCTACAAAGAAACAGATGACAAGCATCCATAGGAAATATATCACACAATATCTCATCATGATAAGATCCAATTGGAAATTAACCAAGCATTGTTCTTCAATTCTAACCTTAGAAACATCTTGTATCCAACTACTCTGATAAGGATTAGGATGCTTCCTTCTTTCCAAACTCAATTTACTAACCATCTCATCTGAAACAAAGTTCTCAGAATTGCCACCATCAACTATGACATTACATACCTTGTTCTTGTACTTACATCTGGTTCTGAACAAATTCCTTCTTTGCACCGATTCATGGACACATGCAGCTAATCTCCTAGTGATAAGTGTCTCACCTTTTTCTACAACATTCACAATATCCTCTTTAGTAGTCAGTGCAACCGTCTTCTTAGGACAATAAAAACTTATGTGACTAGCTTCACCACAGTTATAACAAGTACCGGTGAACTCATTCTTCCACCTTCCTCTCTATCCAACATTCTTAGTAACTTGACCACTGCTAGATCCCACATCAGACTTAGGATTCTCTGTCACATTACTCTCAACAACTATCTCACTAGTTTTACCACCTCGGATCCTATTGTTCTGTCTTACTTCAAACTTCTTATTCAGCTTCTCTTCAATCTTTAATGCCATCTGATAAGCATCACTAATTATTATCATCTGCACAGTAAGTAACTCTTCCTAAATACTAGGTCTCAAACCATAGACATACCTAGCAACCTTCTCTTTATCAGCTTCAGAATGACCAGTCCTAATCAGGATTCTGTAAAACTCCTCGGTATACTCCTGCATCAATTTGTTAGTTTGCTTCAAAGCTTGCATCTTCTTAAACATGTCCAATTCATAATCCATCAGAATGAATTACTTCTTCAACTTGTCAACCATTCGGTTCCACTTAGTGATCTTTTCCTTTCCTCTTCTACCTCTTTCTAGCTGAACTTCTCTCCACTAGATATTTGCATGACCCTTCAGCTTAGTCTTTGAAAATCTAACCCTATCAGGATCTTTTATTTCTTCATACTCAAAGTAGTCATCTATCTCATTAATCCAATCAATCAATTCTTCTGGCCTAAGGCTTTTGACAAATGCAAAAACTTCAATCTTAGGTCTTTCCCCAATCTTAGACATAACTTTTAGAATTCGATTCTCCTTAGGATTTCTAGCTTCTTCTACAGCTTCTTCAAAATGATCTTCCTTAGATTCATCATCACTATCCTCTTCCAAGGTAGGATTCTTCTTTCTCAATTCTTCTTGTAGGTCTTGTACTTGTTTCTGCAAAGCCCTAAAATCATCAAGATTGAATTCTCCAGTAGTTTCCTCTTCCTTTGAGATCTCACAATTTCTCCTCAGAGGCATCTTCAAATCAAGATCCTGATGCAAACACTCAAGATCCACTTGGCTCCAACAGGAACATAATTCTCTCAAATAGGAACAAACTTCTCTATGATACCACTTGATGTAGTCAAGGCTGGTGGATCCAATTAAAGACTGACCGACCTTGCAGCCAAACCAATATGCAGTAGAAATACACAACAACAACAGATCTATAATACAACAAAGGTCTTTATTCATCAAATCATCAATTACATGCAATGTGCTAGGCTGTAAGGCCTTCCTGGTTATGGCCAGATACAAAGCAAATAACAGTCTACAAGATCTCATAGGATCTAAATCTCTTCTACAACATCAGCATTCAGCTAGTCTAGGTCTATAACACACAGCACGCTAGTAGGCACCCAGGAAAGATCTAACTTGTACTCAAACTTCCAAGAAATCTTCCTGCTCCTAAGCTCGCAGGCTACTAACCTTCCAACCAACAATCTTTTGTCCTAAACAACTACCTAAGCATCCTATAAATATTGATTCCTAGCCACAATTCGGCTGATGAAACAATTAACCCTTACAAACAAATATTAAATGCTAAAACATCAGTCGGCTCTCAAATAACCTTACAAATAAAATAAACTCTCCAAGATGGCCCCAAACGGTCATTAGATCCACATAGAAGAATGCAACATGCCAGATCTAGGTCCCCACACGTCCAATGGTCAATCCATAACTCAAGGAGCGTAACCCAAATTAAATGCACCAGTCGGCCAGGCTGATCCACCCAAACAAACCAAGTCAGCAAGAAAGAGCATCGAGCAACAGAGAAATAACCAAGCGCCAGACACCGACCATGCCAAGCATGACCGAGGAACATAGTTATCACCAAGTGCTAGAAGCAACCGACGCCTTTAGTTACTAAGAATTCTTCAGAGACCGAGCACCCCGGTAACCACATAAACCAAGCAACTAGTCTCGCAAACTGAGCAAGTACTCCACCAAACCAAGATCAAAACTAACAATCTACCTTCAAAGACAAACATATTTTTGGTTGATACAGGATTGCCAAGAATCCTAGAATGCTCTTGCATCATGTACTCAGTTCAGTGTATAATCAAAAGTACTGATAGCTTCACTCTAGTAAATTTGTACATCTTTTTCAATTAGCAATGTTCTAACACAATCAACAATTAATCTATTCCTTCTCTCAGCAATCCCATTCTGTTGTGGAGTCCTTGGTACAGATACCTATCTCTTTAATCCATGCTCATTACAAAAGTTAGTAAATTCATCAAAAATGAATTCACCACCTCTATTTGACCTCAAGCATTTTAGCCACTTACCAATTTCTTTCTCCACTTTTTCTTTGTACCACTTAAACATTTAAAAAGCTTTTAATTTTTCTTTTAAAAACATAACAGACATCATCCTAGAGAAATCATCAACAAACAAGATAAAAAACTATCTCCATAATAGCTCTGAGTTCTCATAGGACCACATAAATAAGTATGAACTAAATCCAAAATAGCATTTGATGAATATTGTTTTGTCTTGAAACTAGACTTTTTCATTTTACCCATTTGATATTGTTTGCACATCGCATGGTCATGCTTAGATATACTCGGTAAACCTCTAACTTTTCTTTTCTTACTGATCTTCATCATGTTGTCAAAATTTACATGGCATAACCTCTTGTGCCATAACCAAACCTTGTCATTCTTAGCCATTAAACATGAAGTTTCAAAATTCTCCAAATAAAATAGGTTACCTCTTGATTGTTCACCTGTACCAATCAGTCTTCCAACATCATCATATATCTTTACTCTTCTATTCTCAAATGCAACTTGGTGACTTGTGTTATTTAACTATGCTACACTCAATAGATTATAGTTAAGTCCTTTCACCCAGTAAGAATTTTCACATCTGATCTTGTTATTAAGAAATATAGATCCTTTACCTTTCACTTAACAAGGTGTATCATTTCCCATTTTTACAGATCCACCATTATAGTGTTCAAGATATTTAAATTTTTCTTCATCACCAATCATATGGTGTGTGTAACCATATCAATAATCCAAGTATCATTTTTACTTACTTTAGAAATAATTGCCTTTTCTACATACCTTTCTTCTTCCTTCAATGCAACAAACACCACTTCTACATCTTCATAAGTTTCAAACTTGGTATCATCATCAACTAGGTAGCATGCATTTTTTCCTTTATCTCTATAGTCTTAGTTGTCTTTGTTTCCTCTCTGTTGGTTACCTCTATGATCTCAATAATCTCTTCTATCATTCTTTATTTTACTCGATCTTTCACTTGTCCTCTCATCATCTTTCTTATTAGGACATCTTGCAACAATATGATGAACCTCTTTACAATTAAAACATATCAAGGTTAGCTTACCTCAGTATTTGCCTTTGTCTTTCGGTAGTCTTCTAGACATTAATTCTTCAAGTTCATCAAGCTCATCTTCTTTAGCTTCACTATCACTTCCATTTCTTATATGATGTTTACTACTTGATCTACCAATATTCAGAGATGATACAAATGTTGATTCTACGTTAGGCAAAATATTGTTATCAAAGTTGTTAAGCTCAAATGCAATCAATCTACTGATTAGACTATCAAGGCAAACATCATTACCTGGAAATGCTCTCATTTCATGTATTGCAAAGACTTCAATAACATAGGCAGGTAATAGTGTTCTTAGAATTTTACTTACCACAATGTCTTCTTCGATAATTCCACCCGCTTCTCAGATAGCATTCACCACTTCCTTTACTTAGTTGCTATACTGAGTTATGTTTTCACCTTCTTTCATCTTCATATCATCAAAATTTCCTCTTAAACTTTTTTCTTTTTCCCTGAGCACATTTTGATCTCCACCATGAACTAGTGTCAGTTTATCGCACATTTCTTTTGCACTTGTACAGTTCTTAATGTCTTCAAATTCAACATCTAATAAAGAAGAAGCAATCTCAATCATCATTGTATTATGCTCTTGTCTCTCTTTCATCTGTGTGACAATCAAAAGACTGAAAGAAGTTTTGAAATCATTTTCCAAGTAGTATAGTGTAGAATCCCCAATGCCTAATAGATAAAACT
This sequence comes from Chamaecyparis obtusa, assembly GCA_027943335.1. NCBI lineage: Eukaryota > Viridiplantae > Streptophyta > Pinopsida > Cupressales > Cupressaceae > Chamaecyparis > Chamaecyparis obtusa. Next base: position 290,046 of record BSBK01004704.1, on the reverse strand, counting down.
TCATCCTACTTTTCCACATTGAGAAATTATCTTTGTTCCACTTCAATACCTATCTCTTATACATCTTTAGATCTTTAACTTAAGTCCTTCAAAATTTTTCTTTTAAGTACTCAGAGCTCTAATACCAATTATTAGATAATTGAGAGGGGGGGTGAATCAATTAAGTCAAGTTAAACTACAATCCCAAATTCCTCCCTAGATGTATAATACCAACTTCAACAAATAAACTAAACAGCTCAATAAAAACTTGTCTGTGCCTTTTTGATTAATTAACCGACTATCAGATAAATTATCTAGTATATACTGATCAAACCATTTATTATAATGTGTAAAGTAAAATATCAAAACATCACATGCATACACATTTAACACTTAATTTTTAATGTGGAAACCTTGTTAGGGGAAAAACCACTTGGGACTGGTACCCAAAATATTTTCACTCTTCTAAAGTGAGCTCGGTTAAGAGCCAACCCTGTTAAAGGTTACAAAACACACTGTAAGGTGTGACCTTGTTAGAGGATTTATCGCTAACAGTTCTTTGTGACCATACATTCACTTGGGTCAAAAAGAAAACAAGTAACATTCATTCAATGCTAATATAGAAATAAAAAGACAGTTAAGTCTCACTTGGGTAAGATATTTTGTCTGTAGCAATGGTTAGAAAGAAACAATATATGACCTGATTGCAACTTCCTTTTCTCATTTTCCAAATCTATGCTAAGCTAAATATAACTCTGTTCATCATAATCTCTTCAATCTCCTTCTTCGTCTACCCTTTTTCTACTTGGTTATCTCCTATAACTCAGTGTTGTCTATGGAATCACTTAGTTCTTACATCAACCTATCTGACCAGCTTCACATGTATGCAATCCTTTCTTCACATGACATAACTCTTATTGAATTTCTTATCTCCTTATATAGACATGATAAACCATTTTCTTCTCAGCCATAGATTTTGCCTCTTAATCTACATCATTGATTTTGCCTCTTTAACCTTCCTCAAAACTTGTGCCTTAAAACATTTTCAATCTTCATCATCTGATCAACCTTGAATTTTTTTAGCCATAGATCTTTGTAACTAACTTTATCTTTATCCTTGGAATCTTACAGATTCGTCCTGCTCATCATCTTATGTCGGTAATCACATGTTCCTCCTTATTTCTCCCACTCGGTCAATACCATGATATGTCAATTTCTTCCTGCTTGGTTAATACCACACTTGGTATACATTGCATCTACTCGGTGTTCACTATACCTACTTGGTGTATACTAAGTTCTTCATGTACCGACTAAATTAACTTGTACATTCTTGATCTTCAATACTGAATAGAATCATGTAATACAATCAAATCACTATCATAATGTCATAGATTCATCAATAAGTTTCCTAATGAATACCATATTCATAAATTTAGCATACATCTCATCATCATGCTAATATCTTCTTTCCTTCACCAATATTACCTTCTTTAGATGTTTGCAACTATCATGATAAGTACAATAAAAACTAGTTGACATCAATGACAATATAACAACTTATCTAATGTCTCACATATACTTTAGTAGCTCAGTGATCATCTTCACATTCTCCCATTCCCTTCTCCAAGTAGTTCATCAGTTGTAGTTTCAACATACTGATGAAAGACCTATTGATCTTGGTCAAGGACAACTTGAAGAAAAAATAAGTCATGCACATGATCAAAAGGAAAGTGAGGATAAAGTTGAACATAACCCTATGGATGAGTAGATCCTTGAAAAGATTGAGGAAGTAAAAGTTGAGCAATCTGAAGAGGCAAGAGACACTGCAAAATAAATACCTTCACTATTAGAAAAATAGACTATTGATGTGTAGCTACAAGGACCGATTGAGTTGGATAATCTCAGAGAATATCATTTGATGGCACTTTCTTTGTTTTCTCATGCCAAAGCAAGATAATGCATAATGAAGTCAAATGAGAAGGGGAACAAACTCTTAACAAGGGAAGAAAATGTATTAAGCAATATTATGCCAGAATATGCATTAGATCTAAATGTCTCTACATCTAGTTAGTTAGAAGATCTATTGGACGTAGATGACTCACATTTCTAGTCTATTGAAAAATTGACAATGATAAAGGTGCAGAATGAATTCAATGTGAAAAAATTTAATCAAATAAATTTCATGATTTCAAAGGACATGCCATCATTGGGTGTTTCTATTCGAATCTTAAGGACTCATTGGGAGAAGGGAGCAAAGTATATTAGATATGTATTGATCATTTCAAACATGTAGCTGACATTGATAAGATTATCAAGGAGATTGAAGATAAATTGATTGAGCTATCACAAGTTTTTGATCCTATGAAGGACTTAGATTTTGTTCATGCCACCCAAGTGACCAAAATGAATGATAAGATTAAGATGTTGGATTATGGAGAGGGGGGTGAATCAGTACTCCTTGATTCTCTGTACCTTAAAAACTTTTCTCTAATTAACTTGGTTAAACACAATTCACTATTTACCAACAACAGTAAATAAAATTTATCAACAAAAAAATAATTCACATAAATCATTCAACACATTTAACACTAGTATTTAACTTGGAAACCCATCTTTGGAAAAAACCACTGTGGGAATTGTCACCCACTAAAGAAATACTCTTCTGAAGTATGCTTGGTTAAAAGCCAATCCTATTAAAGATTAAAATGCACACTCTCAAGTGTGACCCGGTCAAGGGATTTACCTCAGAGTTTTTATGATCTTCACCCTGTTAGGAGTGGCCTGGTTACAGGGCTTCAAACACTCTTTAGAATGTTACCTTTTGCAAGGATTTTACAATAAGACTATTAAGTCTACTTGGTTAAGATATTTCTCTTTTAAAAATGTTAATAAGCAATAGTAAACAAATTGACCTATAGATTTTTATCTATCCTTTTCATAATTAGATCCTATTTTCTTTCTTTATCTTCACTTCAATCCTTCACTTTCCACTGGCCTCAACACTTCATCAAATTCTACTTTTCCACTTAAAATCTATCTTTTCCTTCTTCATTGCATCATTCGGTGACTCTTCAACTCTTCACTTTGCCAACCATTTGTACATACAACATCATACTTTATATAGAGATTTTTTTGCCACTTAATCTTCTCTATTACGTTTTCCTTTGATCAATCTTAACTGTCTAATTCATTTCACAAACTTATTCATTGAATCTAGATTTTGGTAACATGTTTTATCATCACCTTAGAACTTGAACTTTCTTGAAACTTGTTCCTTCTCTTTTTGTCATTTAGATCTTTCCTTAGATCATCATCTTGAATTTTCCTATTCATAGATCTCTTAACTAACTTTCCTCATCGTCAAAATCTTCCAGCTCATCATAGCTCAACATTAAATATCATTATCATCCTTATATTTAATTTTTCTTCCTTTCTCGATTTCTTCCTAAATAAATTTTGGTTAACTTCACTTGGTGACTAAAACCTTTAGCTCAATCTTTACTTCTTCTCGCTTTACCAAAAATTTTCTTTGTTTTACTGAATTACTTTTTCCTTTTATCGAATGACCATTCCTTCTCAGTAGCCAAAATTGTTTTGCTTACTGACTTGACAAATCTTCTTTACCATAATTTACCAACTTGGTATAATCAAATGTTAGGTAGAAAACAATTATATCAATACAACCTTAACATTGTTTGATCTGTATGAGTTTCCCAATTGAGTTCTTCATCTTCTCATCATTTCACTTCTTCTTCTCCTTAACTTTACTCAACTTATATCATACTCTGAATGATATGGCAACACAATATAAATCAGATATCAATTGTTTGACATCAATGGAAAGATAATAACTGATCTAATCATTCTACTATCTTTTGTTCCTCTTATCTTGGTCGGTTTCATCATCATCACCATCAATTAATCAATCTCCAATATTACTATAAATTATAGTAACAATCTCCCTCTTTGGCATTGATGGCAATACACTAATAATCTTTATCGTTCAATTGATAATGGTAACATTTTTTGTCATTATTTTTCCCATACTCCCTCTGAGTTGTAACTTCTTCTTTGCTTGATCTTCTTCTATTTATCTTTGACAAATTCTTTTATGATCTTCTCTCTTTCAGTAATCAATTGCTTTATTCTCCCTTTATTGGATCTTTATCTCCCTCTTTGTATTCAACAATTTCATCTCCCTCTTTCACAACAATGCCAAATACATATACTCCTGAAAACTTTTCTCAGGTAGTAAATCATACCTCAAATGTATAGATTTCTCATTTCTTCCATAAACATCTTTCACAACTTTAGGCTTCATCTAAAGAGTGAACACTAGCATCAACTCACAAAATAGATATTCTAATGAGTTCTTGAATTGATGCAACATGCATCTTACCTTAGTGAATATTGGATAGGGGAAGAACCCCTAACTTACCTCAGAGATACTCAAAAGAATCCTTTGGTAGTGGTTTTGTAAATATATCATCTATCTATTCCTTTATATTCACATACTCCAATATCACATGCTTATCTTGTACTCATTCTCTCAAGTAGGGATACTTGATAGAAATGTGCTTTGTCTTTGAATGCATAACTAGATTCTTTGATATGTTAATAGCACTTGTCTTATCATAGTAAATAGTAATAGGATCAGTAATCTCTTCTTGCATGCCTTCAAATAATTGTTTGATCCACACTATGTTTGAACAATTCATAGCTGCAGTAACATACTCAGCTTCAACAGTAGACTATGAAATACAAGTTTGTTTCTTTCTTAACCATGTCACTAGCCTTTCTCCTAAAAAGAAAGTGCCACCACTTGTGATTTTCCTATCATCAACATTACCTGCCCAACTAGCATTAGTGTATACCTTGAGATCAAAATATTCATTATTCTTGTACCATAATCCATACTCCTTGGTTCCTTTTAGATATCTAAATATCCTTTTAACTGCATACATGTGTGTGTCCGTTGGATTTGTAGAAAACCTTGCAACAATCCTAATAGCATGAGAAATATCAAGTCTACTATGTACAACATATTGTAACTTACCAATCATGAATTGGTAAAGAGTCTCATTAACTTCCTTTGTCTCATCTTCCTTTGACAATATGCAACTAGTAGCCACCGATGTTCCAACCAATTTTGATTATTCCCATATTGAATGTCTTTAAGATCTCCTTGATATACTTTGATTGTGTGATGTAGATCCCATCTTTAGCTTGTTGAATTTGAAGTCCAATAAATAATTTATCTCTCCTATCATAGACATCTCAAAGTCCTTTCTCATTTCTTTAGCAAATGATTTAAACATTATTTCATCATTATTTCATTTCCTCCAAATATAATGTCATCAATAAAAAACTCAACAATCATAATTTTATCAGTAATATCACATTTCAAATACAAATTTCTGTTATCACTATCCTTTAAAATTCAATCTTAACTAAATAAGAGTGTAGTATTTCATACCATACTCGGGGAGCTTGCTTCAAACCATATATATCCTTGTGTAGTTTACATACCATATCCTTGTTAGGATTCTCAACAAATCCTTCAAATTGTTCAATGTAAACTTCTTCAAGAATTCAATTAAAAAATGAAGACTTAACATCCATCTGATAAACTTTGAATCCTTTATAGGTAGCATATGAAAGTAAAATTCTTACTCATTCTAATCTAGCAATAGGGGATTCTTACTTACTCATACTAATCTTGCTTTGTTTCTAATCACATCTCCTTTTTCATTGAGTTTATTCCTGATAATCCACTTTGTTCCAATCACATTCTTATCCTTGGGTCTCGGTACATGTGACGAAGTGTTATTTTTTTCAATCTAATCAATTTCTTCTTTCATTACATTAACCCAATCTTCATTCTCTAGTGCATCCTTGACTAGTCTTGGCTAAAATTTAGAAATAAGACATGTTATCTCTTAACTTACTTCTTGTCATGACTACTACATTCTTGTCTGCAATTATTTTTCTTGTTGAGTGGTGTCTTGTCACATATTTTTCTAATACAGGCTCGGTAGATTGTACATCATTATTTTTATCTCTCGGTGGAGGCTCAAATTGCTCTTCTTTTTCTCCTTGTTGCAGCTCGGGTGCAGTTTTTGAAATTCCATCTTGTACATAAAAAAATCTTTGGTAGTCTTCTGGTTCATTTTTACTATCTCCTTTATTTATTTATGCAAATTCATGAATCCTCACATTTTCACTTTCCACAATTTTATTAGTAGCCTTATTCAAACATTTATTTGCTTTTCTCTTTGTGGAATATCTTAGGAATATACCTTCATCACCTTTTGAATCAAACTTTCCATTTCTAGCATCTTTCAAAATATAGCATCTACTTTCAAAATCTTTAAAGTAGCTAACATTCGGTGTATGCCCATACCCGAGTTCGTAAGGTGTCTTGTTGGTATCTTTCTTCAATTTTACTTAGTTGAGTGTGTAGACAACAATACTAATGGCTTCTCTCCAGAATGTTTGTGCAACCTCTTTTTCAATCAACAATGTTCTAGAAAAATCAACTATATATCTATTTCTTCTTTTAGCTATTCCATTTTTTTGTGGAGTCCTCGGTGCAGGTACTTGTCTTTTGATTCCATTCTCATTGTAGAAGACAATAAATTCATCAAAGATAAATTCACCTCCTCTATCAAATCTTAAGAATTCTTGTTGCTTTCCTGTTTCCTTCTCAACTCTTGGTTTATACCATTTGAACATTTGGAATACATCTGACTTTTCTTTTAAAATCATAACAGACATCATCCTTGAGTAGTCATCAACAAAAAAAATGAAATACCGATCTCCATAATAGCTTTGAATTCTCATAGGGCCACAAAGATCAGTATGAACTAATTCCAAAATACCAGTTGATGAATAATACTTGCTTGAGAAACTAGATTTAGTCATCTTACCGATTTGACATTCCTTACACATCACTTTGTCAGACTTTCTTAATTTTGGTAGATCTCTGACTCTATTCTTCTTTCTCACTTTGATCATGTTATCAAAATTTACATGAAAAAGTCATTTATGCTACAACCATACATCATAAAATTTAACAAATAAGAAATTATTTGCATTAGTATCAAGGTAGAATAAATTACCTTTTGATTGTTCATCATTTCCAATTAGATCTCCAACAACACCATAGATGTTCACCTTTCTATTTTGAAACTCTAGTCAGTGGCCAATGTTGTTCAATTGTGCTACACTCAACAGATTGTAGTTTAGTTCTTTAAACCAATAAACATCATCACATTTCACCTTTTCATTCATTATAATGGATCCTTTACCTTTTACAAGACATGGAGCATCATTGCCAAATTTGACAAATCCTCCATCATACTCTTCTAGGTTATCAAACTTATCAATGTCACCAATCATGTGATGTGAACATCCACTATCTATTATCCATGGGTCAACTTTAATCACATGAGAAACAAGGCCTTTTTCATTTTCATACTTCTTTTCTTCTGAATCATATTTCATAGCAACATAGAAAAATTTATAACTATCTTCTGTATCATCAGATTCATCATCAATAACTCCTTCCTTATCTAGGCAACAAAACTTGTTTCCTTTGTCCTTGTAGTCTCTGAATCTTCGGTGTCAGTTGTCTTTCTTGTCACTTTTATCATTCCTCTTATTATCAAGACATCTAGATGTAATGTGACCAATCTTACTGCAATTAAAACATTTCAAAGGTAGTCTACCTTTATACTTTCATTTACATCTTGGAAGTCTCCTTGCCAATAGGGCTTCCAATTCCTCTTTCTCTTTCTCTTTGGTTAATATACTATCATATTCACTTCCACCAGTACTACAGTGACTCTCTTTCTCTTTTCTTGAACTCCCAATAGTTAGAGATGACTTAAAGACTGTTTCAATAGTCGGTAGACTATTATCATAGTTGCCAAGCTCAAATGTAGTCAACTTACCGATTAAGGCATTAAGAATAACAATGTTATTCAGTATGGATCTCAATTCATGAATAGAAGATACTCGAATGTCATACCTTGGTGTAAGAGTCTTGAGAATTTTTCTTACCACTTCTTCACCAGTCAATGTTCTACCAACACATTTGATATCACTTACCACATCTTTTATTCTTCCACTATATTGTGCAATGTTCTCCTTGTTGGATATTGCTAATGCATTTGGGAGATTGTTGGATACATTTAATATGTTTAATCACTACATTGAGTGATGTTGGAATTATTGTTGTTATCATTCATGTTTTTTCACTGATGTCAACATATGTTTCTATAAAGAGAACATGCTGGTTCTAACGGTATACGGATACTGTATGAATGTTTCAAAATGTGTGAAGTTAGTTGTGAGTATAGGAAGGTGTTTTGATCTTATATCTAAGATCGCATGATGTAATATGGCATATTGGTTGAGTTACAAAAGAATTAGTGAAGACTAGTTACTAGACAGTGACAGTGGAAGTTGACAGAGTAAGGTTCTGTGTTTTGGATACATCTTACAGGTGATGAGGATTCAGTGTATGCAAGCTTAAGGGATGACATTTAGTGTACTGAGGAATGTTCATTGGTCTATGCAAGATATGAAAAGCAAGATGACATCAGTTGTGGCGTGTATTCTAGAGAAGACTTATTTGGAAGCCAACTTCAGAGATGTAGCATATATTATGGATGGTGAACATGAATTAAGGATGTCGGTCCTTAATTATTGTAATATAATTATTGTATACTTTTTTTAGATACCGTGTGTATCTTAGCAAGGGGTTATGTAATCATTTGTATATTAGGAAATCCTAGTTGGACGACTTGATGGTTTATTTTGTAATAGGGTATATATGTAAGATATTTTCTTTTGTAAAGATAAGAATGGTAGAATGTATGTGATATAAAAGATGATTCTAGAAGCTGTGAGCTTGTGTCTGCTGGATGTAGAGAAGAGGATAAATTATATACTTCATTGGAATTGATCAAGCAAAGATAGTTGCTATCAAAAAGTTCAAATATTGTGTATTTCTTTATATACACTTGTGTTGTGAACAATGAGTTTTGAAGGTGGGCATAACCTTCTTTGGGGCCTAGGCAGTGAACCTACCCCTTTTTCTTGACTCCTAATAGGGTTTTTCCTCTAACAAGAACTATGTACTGTAATGTTTTAATCAGCTTCTAACATGGCTAGATCTTCTAACAAGGATACTATACTCTCAATACATCATTAATGGGTGTTGATTCCCATTGGGGTTTTACCTTTAACAAGGTTTCCTCAACAACAAATATTGTGTTATTGTGTTGGCATTTATTGTTGATGAAGGGTGCTCCCCTTAATACCACAAACACATAACAGAAATAGAGAAACAACAACAATATGCAAGAACAGAAAATTGGCTTCTTATTATCTCCACAAATGTGGAATTACAAACTTTCAGAATTACAATATGCAAAGCCCCATGGGCATTCCCTTACAATATTCTGTAGGACAAAGCCTCGAATTATTGCCCAGATCTACTACCCAGAACTATTCTGAACTGCCTAAGACAATAATACAGCCTTCCTTATATAGGCAATTCCCCACCGCCTGGGAAGGTTCCAGAATTTTAGCCAATAAGGCCGACCAAACTTAGAATTATTTTATTTTACATTTCATTACATCATAGTCGGCTCAAGATAACCTTTGAAACCCGAACAAAAATTTTGAAGAAAATTATTTTCTACCATTTCAGGTGGCCCAACTTCCGAAGACCATAAGTCATCACTAGTTGACCCGATCGGCTATTATAACCCCATTTCGGAAATGCCACGAAGCGCTCTACAAGCTTGACTAGTGCAAGCGCCCGTCACCCAAATTTTTTGACCTCATCCGAGGCCTCTAAAGCCTTCAAAACTGAGTTCAAAGTTTCTGTACCCTGCTGCCAATACCGAAAATCTTCAATATCTTCCAATATACACTTGATCTGGCAATGAAACTTTACTGGCAGACTTATATGACCAAAATGAACCTCCAAGAAAGAAATCAGATCATTCTGAGCACATATGAAAATTACCAAAAATAGTAACCTTCCATAAATAGCAGCTCTACACTAAAATAGCCCTTATTGAATATAAAACAGAAATATTTTTGGGTGATGCAAGATTGCTCTTACACCCAGGATGCTCCAGCATCAATTGTGTTCATTTGATTTGATATTTCTGCTATTCAAAGTTTAAAGTTTAATAATCTATCATACAACTGATTCACCCCCCCTCTCAATTGTCTTGGTGGACTGTTATTCCTAACAATTGGTATCAGAGCTACTAGTCCTTAGAGAGAAATCTTAATAGCTTGAGGTGATCTTGGAGATGTCATTCTATAGGAAGGATAGTCTAAAATTTGATCCTAAAAACTTTGACAGTTGGAAGAACAAGATGTGAACTCATTTGATATGTTTGGGCATTGACTACTGGGTGATTACAAAGAATCAGGTGGCTATGAAGGCTGAGGATGAATTGGAAAAAGATACTAATGATGAAAAGAAGATATTTTTGTATAACATGGTCGCAAGGGAAGTACTGATCAATGCACTCTCTAAAGTTGAATTTACTTAGGTTAAAGATCTATATTCAGCACACAAGATTTGGGTAAGATTAGAAGCACTATATGAAGGATACAAGTTTACCAAAAAAGAGAAGTTACAAAAATGGAAAACAAGGATGGAGAAGCTACAAATGAAGGATGATGAAAGAATTAGGGCTTATGTACAAAGGGTTACAGAGGTTGTGATTGGAATAAAAAATTCTGGAGGCACTTGTGAAGTGGAAGAAGTCATTCTGAAGATCCTTAGATCATTGAAACCAGTCTACAAGACCAAAGCTCAGACTATGGGTGAAAACCACTTCATGGCAGTCTTAGAACCTACAAAAGTAAAAATAAAAGACCTATCCAAAGGTGAAAACCTCTCTGAGGCACCTAAGGATGAGATATTTGATGTTTTTCTAAGTCATTTATATGATAGATCTCTAGTTCTAATTGAGCCCACTCAATCCATCAACTTGGAAACAACAGAAGAACCACAGTTGATACATGTAGCACAATCCTTATCAAAAGAAGAAAAGAAAAAATTTACTACATTCTTAATAGAAAAGAAGATCAAATTTGCATGGAAATATTCAGATATGCCAGGGTTAGATCCCGATCTTATAATGCACCATTTATCTATAGCTCCAGGAGTCAAACCTGTCAAGAAGAAGTTGAGAAAGATGCATCCACATGTTGCACTCTTGGTCAAAGCTGAATTAGAGAAATTACTAAAAGTCAAATTCATCCGTGTTATTGACTATGCTAAATGGATCTCTAATATTGTACCTATTTCTAAACTAGATAAATCAATCAGAGTGTGCATAGATTTCAGAGATGTAAACAAAGCATGCCCTAAGGATGATTTTCCATTACCTAATATTGATATGATAGTGGACATGACTGTAGGCTTTGAGATGTATTCTTTGATGGATGGTTTTTCCAGATACAACCAAATAAAAATTGGTCCAAAAGATCAAGAGAAAACTGCTTTCACATGTGCATGGGGTACCTTTTGTTGGAATGTCATGCCATTTAGGCTTAAGAATGCTGGTGCTACATATCAAAGAGATATGAAACCTATCTTTCATGATATGATGCATATAACTATGGAGGATTATGTTGATGATACCTTAGCAAAATCTATGATAAGATCTAAACATCTAAATGATTTGAGCAAAATTCTGGATAGAATGGAGAAGTTTAGTCTTAGACTAAACCCTAAGAAGTGTGCTTTTGGTGTCACTTCTGGAAAGCTCTTAGGCTACATTATTTCAAAGAAAGGAATTGAAGTAGATCCAGCTAAGGTCAAATCTATAATGGAGATGCAACCTTCCATGAATATAAGTCAAATGAGAACATTGCAAGGGAGAGTACAATCTATTAGACACTTCATATCTCAGTTGGCAAACATATCACAACCTTTTACAAAAACATTACATAAAGGTGTGACTTTTGCATGGAATGAGGAATGTGAAAGTAATTTTAATCATATCAAGAAATATTTATCAAATCGTCCTATTTTGATGCCTCCTATTCAAGGGAAGCCATTGATCCTATATGTCTCCACAACAAATACATCACTGGGGGCATTACTAGCACAACATGATGAGAACAAGAAGGAAAGAGCTATATATTATATCAGTAGAACATTGGTAGCATATGAGAAGAACTATTCAATGATTGAAAAGGCTTGTCTAGCTGTGATCTTTGCATCACAAAAATTGAGACACTACATGTTAGCTCATACCACACATTTGGTAGCTAAGATTGATCCACTAAAGTACCTACTAAGCAAAGCTGCCCTCACAGGTAGCTTAGCTAAATGGGTCATGCTCTTAAGTGAATTTGACATTGAATATGTTGAAAGAAAAGCTATCAAAGGTCAAGTAATTGCAGATCAACTAGCTGATGCACCTTTGTTTGATGATACACCCATGCAAATGGAATTCCTAGATTCTTCTATCATGAACCTATCCTCTAGGTCATGGAAGTTATTCTTTGATGGCTCCTATACACAGAATGGATTTGGAGCAGGCATATTGTTCATCACTCCTCAAGGATACTCAATCCCTAAAGAATTTATAATCAAGTTTCCTTACACAAACAATATTGTTGAATATGAAGCCCTTCTTAATGGCATGAAGATAGCAATTGAGTGGAGAATAACAGAACTACACATTCAAGGAGACTCACAACTTGTAATACACCAAGTCAATGATGTGTACCAAATGAAAGATGGAAAGCTAATCCCATATAAGAGAATGGTAGATGATCTAAAGAAATATTTCATATCTATCACATTTGAGAAAATACCTAGAACAAAGAACAAGGCTACTGATGCAATGGCAACACTATCTACTTTATTATAGTAGCCCGAACATGAGCTATGCTACGAGTTCCTGGTGGAAGCACTATCTTATCCTGCATATGATTCTCGCAAAACTCACATGATCTACACTGTTGTTGGTCATGATTCATCCTGATACAAATATCTTTTCTCTTACCTCCAAGACCAAATCATTCCCGATACCTTCAACTGCCATGAGAAATGATACCTTATCTAAAATGCATCTTGGTATGTCATCATTGGTCACGATATGTACAAACGAGGTCTAGATGGTACACTCCTTAGATGTTTAGAACATGAAGAGTCTCAAAATGCATTAGAGGAAGTCCACGAAGGTATTTGTGGATCACATTCGAATGGTTTAACACTAGCTCAAAACTTATTAGGGTTGAGTACTATTGGCCTAAAATGGAAAAAGAGGCAATCAAGTTTGCTAAGAATTGTCAAAAGTGCCAAGTACATGGTAACTTAATTCATGCACTAGGGAGAGATCTAATTCCCTTTACTACACAATGGCCTTTTCACCAATGGGCATTTAATCTTATAGGATCCATACATCCTCATTCTTCTAATGGACATACCCATATTATTACAGCTACAGACTATTTTACAAAATGGGTAGAGGCAATTCCTTTAACTCAAGCATCTGGCAAACAAATTTCAATGTTCATCTTGAACTACATCATATGTCATTATGGTATTCCACATTCTATAGTCATAGATAATGGTGGACAATTCAAGAACAAAGACTTAGATGATCTATGTGCCAAATTCAAGATTACACAACATTGGTCATCAATCTACTATCCTCAAGGGAATGGACAAGCAGAGGCTTCAAACAAGAATCTATTGAAAATCTTGCAATGAACAGTTAATAAAATAGGAAGAGACTAGCATCTCATGATCAATCCAGCTCTCTGGGCCTGCAAAAAAAGTATCAGAACGCCCACTAGGGCTACACCATTCACTTTAGTTTATGGGTCTAAAGCGGTACTGCCTATTGAGGTTGAAATTCCATCACTAAGAATCATAATGCATGGTCTAGTAACTGATGATGACTACAGAGTGTCTAGGTTGCAAGAACTTGAACTACTAGATGAGCACAGACAAGCAGCGTATGATCATCTTAGAGTATATCAGAAATGAATGTCTAGAGGTTACAAAAAGAGAGTCAGACACATAAAATTTCAGGTTGGCGATCTAGTCTTGAAAGAGAATCCTAAAAATCAATCACATAGAGAATGCAAGGGGAAGTTTGAACCCAACTGGCTGGGTCCCTTTTTAATCACTGCTACTTTTGGCTCTAGAGCCTATCAACTCTCAACGACTGAAGGAGAATAGCTCTGAGAACCAATCAACATTCTCCATTTGAAGAAATTCTATGCCTAAGGCATTCAATATTCAAAAATGTAAAAAAATCATAAAAATTAGAAAAAGTCCTAAAAAAAATGAACATCCTGGTAAAAACCTAGCAATGGGCACCTTGATGATTCACAAAAAAAATAAAAAAATATCAAAAGTACAAAAAAATTGAAAACATGAAAAATACTAAAAAAATGAGAAATAGAAAAAGTGCCTTGGTGAAAACTTGGAAACAGGTGCCTTGGTAGCAAAAATAGAATCTCTACCAAGATGGTAAAAACTCAACAAACGGGTGCCAATTGTTCAAAAATGCTCCATCTATCAGTGCAATCTTGGTCTTTCCCACCTTTCAGTCTTGCTTTAGTTTGTACATACCTCCCTATTTGTTTCTACATTCCTATTTTCAATAAGTCGATCTATACACCAATCTGGTCAAGCGCATGTATCCTATCAATGCTCAAATTTGGGGGTAATCAATGTCATATCCTATGGCCTCCAGTATATCCTAGATGAGTCATATCCAATCAGAGTCCTTTGAAGCTTCATCCGAGTCAGTCAAGTTTGTCTCCTCTCCAGAAAGGATTTTGCATCTACAACAACACAATCAAACACAAATTGAAAACAATCTATGCTTTTACATGCTTTATCTCCTTGTATGCTTACTGATTCGCATTGAGATTTTTGCATATTGTGTCCCTTCAAACTCTTCGATGATGTCCTTTAAATGATTTAGAGAGTGATGACTGGGGGCATAATCTTTTCTTTGTTTTCTGCTTGTATGTGAAAATCTAACAACTTTGGAAACTCTGGATTGAAATGGTGTCCATTTGTAAGAGCCTCTATCTCGTATTGGATGGCCATGCGTACCTTGACCATTGATACTAAGAAAATTCAAGGAAGTTTGATCTAGCTATTGTCTTTTTGAGAAAGTTCTTACTCCTACTGTGAAACACAATCTTACCTAAGGATGCAAACGATAAAGGGTCACTATGAGTAATTCACACTAGATTTAGAATGATCTCTTGAATTCTTGATGTGTTTGTTTCACAAGACATATTTTGGTCATCACGACGTCTATGTTTTGATGCTTATACAAATTACTATATCAAAATGGACATGATATTCAGGTCATCCTAGCGTTTGTGCCTTGGTGCTTATATCTAGTATGACATTCTGAAAATAAAATCAATATTCATATGTCTATGGTTTCATAACTAGTGGGCATTGTATTGATTCTTGTGCATGCAAATCGATATTCATATGTCTATAGTTTCATAAGTAGTGGACATTGTATTGATTTATCCGATTACCTAAAAAGTTCAATGATGACAACAAATTGACACATGATTAGTGACTAGGTCCTAGGTCTTAGGTTTGCATTTCATTCTGCATGTCATTTTGCACTTTGCATGATTTCATGATCTCACAAATTGCTTGAACACTTAAACGATCCTTCAAAACTAAACTTAAACATGACATGAAGAGCTAAATCTCACACAAAGGTTTCTTCACAAAATCACAAGAAGTCACCATCCTGGGTTAGACATCCTTTTTGAGATAAGACTAAGTACTTGTCTTCATCAATACCTGGAAAACATATCATGTGTATCATTGCATTTTCATATCATAATCATTCCATCTGTTGCATTTACATTGCATTCATGTGCATAATTAGAATCATACATACATTTTCCATAATCAATTACATTTGCATAACATCCATACATGTGAAAGAAATCATTGCATTGCATAAATCCATACATACATTTTACACTACTCATAGAATTTACATCACATGATATCATCATAAATCAAAACATGACAAGTACAAATGAAGTCATAACCAAAATCTCAATCTCATATATATCATATAACTTGAACTAGTTAAGGGTGCACTACTGGCACAGTGTAAAAAAGAATGAGCTCATGTGAACTATGAGAAGTCAGCATAATATACATGAAAAAAAGAGAAAAAATATTGACATATATAGATAGATAAGATGTCTGCATGATCCTTTGCATCTGGTGGAGGTGGTGGTGGTGCATCAGGCACTGCCTCAGCTTTGGGTGCCCTAGCTCCCTCTGAAGCTATCACATACTGAGAGTATGTGGGTACTCTCTAAGCAGTAGGAACAACCGCATAGTACATAGAAACATAATAAGCAGCTCTCGAGGTCTGATGTGTCACCTCTATTTGTAATCATGTGTTCTCCTCTCAAAAATAAAATCTCTGTCTATTAGCCTCAGTTAATCACTCCACCCACCAAGCACTCTGTACCTTCAGGTCCCTGACTTGTAATCTTAGCCATCTGATAATCTCCTACAGAGTCTATGGTATACTAGGATCTACATCTACCATAGGCATATTAGTATCTACCACTGGCTTCTCAGTGGTCTCTACTCTTTGTGCCTTATGACATCTAACCTCAGCACGGAGATCAAAACTGGTATCACCCTGTAAAGGATCTGGACTGGCACCCACATCCTGCTTTGCACCCAGTACCTCATCTGCTATACCCACACTACCTAAAGTGTCACTCTCTCCTCTAGTTGATCTCCTATGTAAAATTGCAGATCTACCTATTGACGAACTAGAGGTACGAGGTGGTCTCATATATCTAGATGGTCTCTGTGGCGGTGTCAATACTACTCTCGATCTCAGAGGTGTAGTTTGGGGCATTTATACTCATGTCTATCTTTGTCCTTGACCAATCAGAACCTGTGCACCTGTGACATCCATGGCCTCCTCCATCAAGGGTATCAGCTCCGTCGGATATGAAAATCTATGTAAGGATGCTCTGCAAGCCAACCTATGAAACCATATATCACACTAGCATCTGGAACATCTGCTCTGTAATCCTAGTCCCTGCCAACAATACCAATGTACTCCTATGTACAAAGAGCATATAATAACCAAGGGCCCCATCCTAATCCAAGATCTCTCAAAATTCATGCATAAGCAACATGCTCCTCTAGTGCATCCTAAATGATGCCATATTGCCTCCATACTCTAGTGATCAGGAAGTGCTCAATAACAACAGTAGATCACCCAATCAGTACACAACTCTGACAAAAATAACTAAACTGCTCCCTCGTAGTGGGCTAGGCCTCTATCAGCAAGTACGGTCTCCATACTACAAAAGTCATATCATCAAGACACCATCGCCAGTACTCTATATGGCCCATCTGAACCTGAGTAACATATCTAGAGTATACATAAATAACCGGCTCCTGTGGCTGGCGTTGTGTCTGACACACTGGTCTACATACTGTGATGTGCTCCCAGGTCCATATTTGAAGTACCAATGCACCGGAGGAAAATGTCTTGCTCTCTTGATACATGATCTCGTGCATCTCAGAGAATATATGTGCCAACATGCACTGACCCCAAGCTAACTCAGAAGGAGTGGCCATCAATCATGCCACCATCAGGGCCCAGCTCATCAATAGACCATTCTGCTAATGGTCAAATATGATGATACCTCCTATCATGCCTACTATGATATACTCTAATCTATGGGTTTGCCCATAGCGCTGCACTAATGTCTCCCAAGAAATGGAACCAGTGAGCTGTGTGTCATCTTTGAACAATCTACGAAAAGAATGAAGATAAGAGTTCCCAAAACTCACATAATCCAGATGTTGACCATGGAATGGTATATGTAATATCCTATATATGTCCTCAGGTGTGACAGTAATCTCTCCAGCGGATAGATGGAAAGTCTGGGTCTCTGAATGAAACTGCTCTATCAATGCACTCAACAGTCCATGGTTAACCCTAATCTTGGGCAACCGAATCAGATACTCGAACCCACAGGAAGCAAGATGTACCCTCATAGGGTCTAGAAGAGACATGCATAATCTCTGTGTCACGGGATGTGAGATGCACACATGAACATCAGGGTATATAACCTACACAACATAGAAATAGGGAATCCTATTAGTAATTTGGTTGAAAAATAGGTTGACAGTACAAAAATTTAGAAGTTCACTATCTCAGAAGGTACATTAAAAGCTTAGTAATCAGCCTAAGGAATCAGAAAATCAAAATTTTTGACCTAAAGAGGAGTTTTAAGCTCATTGTTTCCTAAACGACAATTCAGATTGACATCAAAATTCGTATGAGTTTTTGTAGGGTATCATACGACAAACAATGAGTATATGAGTTTCTAAGTCTTCTCGTACGATAGAGGAGGGACCTGACGAAATGTCATATGACTTTTGGGTTCCTCTCATACGAGTTTTAGGGGGTTCTCAGATGATAAAAGAAAGGAAATTGGAAAGTTGTACGAGTCACAGAGGATGGTCGTACGCATTTCCATGCATGTGAGAATTCAAAATCTAAAACATATGAAAAATGATCTAAAAATGCCACAAACATGCAAAAATGGAATTTACAAAGAGGCACAGAGGTCCACTTATCGGATGTCCATACTATAGAGGTCGCTGATGTCTCCAGCTGCACTCAAATCAGTGGGAAGAGATAGGTACCTTCATCTCGGCCATTTTCTCGCTCAGAGGGCTCCACAAGGTTTCAAAAGTCAAATGTGAATAATGAATTGAAAATGACCCTTTTGGCCTTTGTATAGCTTTTGACCTAATTTTCAAAAGTGCTCTATTTTCCACAAAAATTGCACCCCTAGCTAATTTCAATGTTCTGAACCCATTTTCGGGATCAAAATCAAAATCTGAGATTGTTTAATATGTCAAAATTGTGATTTAAAATTTTTAGACCCAAGACGGTCGACTGCTTGCATAATCAACCTTCACTCATCACAAAAATCTAGTATTCAACTTAACTGATTACCTCACATCAAACTATCAAAATTTCAACTTGGTCAACCATGGTCAACTCATGGTCAAACCTAGTCAAACTTAGTCTCCAAGACCTCTAAACAATGCATAATGCATTCTCGAACGTGTATAACCACTTCTTAAATCAATTAACATGTTTCTAAACCATTTAATGCTGACTTTTCTTGTTAGATTTTGATTTTAATCCCAAAGGGGGCATGGTATTGCATATCAATCAAATTTGTAAATCAAATTTCACTTTCCTTAGTGATTAGGACAACAACCACATCTGGTTACTGATTCATCAAAAGTCCTTGTCGCTTGGGGCAAATCTATTATCTCTTGGGGCATATCAGATTCATCAAGATCCATATCAATCTGCTATCCTAAATCTATCTTGTAAACTGTATCAGCTTTTCATAACCAATGGTTCATTAGCGTCATTTCCTTGGTTCTTTGTAACTAATGGGTTCAGGATGTGATACCAATATGATTCTCTTGGGACAATCAGGTATGGAATAGTTCACTCACTTCTTCACAATCATAAGGTTCAGAATCAGGTGTTTTGGCACTTTTTCATAATCACCGGTTCATTGTTGCTATAGTTAACATCATCTTTGGTCAATCATGACCTAAATCTTGCATCTTCAAAATCTTTCGATTAGTTTCTATCTTGGAATCGGTTAATCTTTCAAATCAGTTTCAAACATCTTTATCATACACAAATTATTCTTTGAACCACTATGCTTCACATAGTGATTCAAAGAGGGGCAAAATGTAATACCCCAAAAATGGGCTATAGGTTCATTAACCTCCTACATCTTCAAATCGAACAAAATCAACATCAAAGTCCTAACCTAAGGCACATCTGCACGTTATCGAATCCTAATTGATTTTATCCTAAATTCTACATCAGGGAATATTCCTAGAAATATTCCTATTTCATAATTATCTTGATTTAATAATTATTTGTTGATAAATCTTATTTATCCTAAAGTTTGATTAATTGAATATTCTGAATATTTAATTAATTAGATTTAATGCTGCCACTTAATTATTTAATTAGATTTAATTAAATTTATTCCTAAATTGTATTATTTGATTTTGACAATAAAATCTAAAATCTCATGACTAATTGATTAAATTCTTATTTAATTAATTAATGTCAACTGTCAAATTTAATAATATAGTTTTTGAATAAAAGTTTGATTTAATAATTGATTAACCCATAAATCAATTATTTTAATTCAAAAATCAGTTAAGTTGAGGATAAATCACTTTATTTTTAAATTAATTTATAATTAAATCATGCACAATCAGAAAAGCAGGCAACTAGAAATTAACAATCAATTTTAAAATTGAAAGTCAACATCTGATGATGAGTTGAAATATGATCTAAACTCTATTTTGAGTTAAACACTGCTTTTGCATGATTTTTGTGAGTTAATTATCTCTGATTTCCTGATAACTCAAAAATCAACCCGAGTTTATCAAGAGTGATTTATGGCTTTTCTCCTGCATCCTCAAGCCCTAGAATTCTATAAAATCAAGGCTTAGCTCTTCATAATAATCAACTCTCAAATTTGCACAATTACTTTGGCGAATTGGCGATTGAAGGATTAAGCACTTGCGATAGGCGATTTGTGAGATCTTTCATAGTTGATCATAGTTTGCATAGTTTTCATATCATAGCATTCACTTTCATTCATATCATTCTTAGATTAAATCTGCATTCAATTTCATTCATCTAGCTTAAATTCATACAGTTTTCATATTATTGCACAGAAAATACAAAAATATAGATTAATCTAGATTCATATAGTCTTTCATTCTTTTGCAATCAAATCCTTCGTTTAGGTGTTGCATTATCACTGATCTCGATTTCAATTTGAGAACATCATACTCACACCTACTAGAAGGTAGTAAATCACCTGGTTAGCATAGTTTCATTTACTTGCAAGATTTTGATTTCTGCTAACCTAACCTCTAATGTTTTACTGAAGTGTTGTGTCTGCAACTAGGTACAAAATTCACACACACAAATATTATCTCAATACCATTAAAAATATCATGATTATCAATGTCTATATCAAATAAGATGACTTCCATTTCTAGTGAAGAGTCATAATCAGTGTCTAACCCACAACTATAAGAAATGCTTTCTTGAAAACTTTCATAAACTAGTTTATACAACTCTGAAAGCAAATCTACTTTAGCATTTTCAATCAAGTCCTCACTTAAACAACTTTCAGTTTCATATTCAGAATTATCTAGATTAATAGAAGAATTTGGAAATACTGAGACTAATTCATTATAAGAATCTGAAAGCATCTCAAACTTGACATCAACATTTTCACAAACCTTAAATGCCTCAAATTTTGAATAATGAAAAACACCACACTGCAATTCAGAAAAAGAAAGCATCACCCTAGGCTCATGAGAATCAACACATTTATCAATTAAGCAATCACAAAGATCACTTGCAAGACTTCTAAAGTGATCATTATTTTCTACAAAAACATCTTCATATTTCTACCCCTGAATTACCATTACTGAGAATTCATTTTCCCCCAAATCATGTGACTTATCATTATTTTGAACTTGGGGCAGACTATACTCATTGCAAACAACATCAGGCACAAAAATTTGACACAATCTTAAAGGCTCAACCTGATCTTTGTTAGTTAAAATTACATCAGTTGGATCATAAAATTCACCATGATTGTCACTACTTACTATAATCACTGAGGTAGTGCCAGCATTTGGGAAAGTTACCTCATGAGATCTTGCATTTTCAGCACCATGAAGTTTTGGCAATCCAAACTTCTTCATCCTTTCTATATTTGACGCTACCTAAAAAGCATGATATAATTTTTGTGGTTCCTTGTCTCTCAACAAGTAAGCCATCTTACTATCAAAGGAAACCAAGTAAATAACCAAAGACAAGGCATCACGGGGTCTACATTTCTCTAGAATTTTCTTTAGTAAAAGTTTCCAAATCTGAGATTAAAAGCATTAACTAACTCATCTTTTCCTCTGTGAATGCCGACAAGATCAACTAATAGACTGTATTCACAAATGAATCCTCCATAGGTTTCAATAAATGCTGATTCAAAATTCTTCCATGAATAGATAGAATGGTGGGACAGAAATGAAAACCACTCCCTTGCATTTCCTACTAGTGATTGCACAAACAATCTCATAATTACATCTTCATGGCTTACATCAAAATCCTCAATCAGGTCCATGAATGCACTTAAATGTTTTTCAGCCATTTCTTCTTTTCCACCACTAAATTTGGGCATGAATTTTCTGATTTTTGGGGGTATTACATTTGGGTAGCCATGAATACCCTCAAAATCTAGAGGTGAATAACATTTAAAACCTCTTCTATCTCCTAGCTAGGATATTTTATGGGACATGATTACATCTGAAAATACACAAGCTTGGGAAAATTTTGAATACATCTCAACTTTCTTCCACTAGTAACCCAACCTTGCCTATGAAAAATCAAGCATACATCCTTATGCAAATTTTATCCACAATGCAACTGACATATCCTTTTCAAAATAATTTTCATACACCATTAATTATAGCAGCTGAATCTACTTCAAGACACTTGTATGAAAGGCACCGTAATATTTTCCCTTTCACTTAGTGCTCATAATCACTGGATAGGGAAACATTTTCTACACATATGATTCTTATAAAGCTTGGATATGAAAATCAGAGTACTTGGAGATGTTGTGGCTGCTACAAAATTTTTATTTGAAGCCTCCTCTAAATCACCTTTCAAATTGTTCATAGAGTCACCACCTCTTTGCAAAGGACAAATTCTGAGTCAACTGAGAAACTTATCTCAAATCTGAACCTTCTTTTAAAACTAGCAAACACAACACATTTAACAAGGTTTAACTGTTTGTCAAGATCATAGATATATTACACTTTCATTAAAAGAACACACTAATCAAATAGAGACTCAGAGTCACCACTCACACTTGGTGAGATAATATAACAATTTTTTGAAAAACACCTGACTCTATGACTACTTAACTAGACTCTAGGATGATTCAACCAAGAAAGGAAATAGCATCTTAAACTTTCTGTCCTTTATTTCTTCCCTAGTAGGGTCACCAATTTGTTAGTGATTTTTCTTGTTGAATCCCAATACAAGCTCTAGATGCTTAGATGGAACTCTAGGATTCCTAAACTCCCAACTTAAACAAGAAAATACTAATTAACAAGGACCGAGTCCTTCTTCACTTTGAGTTCCATAGACTCAGGTGAGTGTACCTCTTGTGATTCATTGCTTCACAGTGAATCTTCCAATGGATTAAGTGTCTTGAACACATATATTTAACATTCAAACCAAATAAAATGTAAAATAAAAGAACTGGTTTAATTTTGATTGATGATGATAACTACTAAACAAGTAGAAACCAATGCCTAATCCAGGGCAAAGAGTCAAGTAAACATACATTCATAGAAAACTCTCAACATAAACATGCCCTGAACCCAATTGAAATGCCTTACACATCACTCTTTCATTCCCATATCCAGACATCAAATTATTATGAAAATATTGAATCCTTTGAAACTACCCTCAAGAATTACCCTTCGCTTGAAAGAAACTCAAGAACAATTTCACAGTTACCTTATAACCAGTGTACTTAATTTACCTTACAAACTTAATACACAAAGATTTGAATACAAACACATGAAGACATCAAATAGACATGCAAATGGAATCCAATTTTTCTCTCATTAAAATTCATCTTCTTCAATAAATTTACAATGACAAAGAGCTATGAAAGTGGATAGAGGTAAAATGGAATCACCTTTATTGAATTTAATGTATGGGGGAAATATGAGATCCACTTCTAAATCTGAATTCCCAAGGGAGAGATCCAATTTGATCAACCAAAAGGTTAATGCACAATCAAATCAATATATGGAGAACATGAAAGAAAGAGAAAACCCCTATATTTCCCTATAGTAGAATTGTGCTTGAAATATGAAATAATTGAAATATAAGTACTAACCTCAAAATAGGGCAAATATGGAAAATGCCAATTTCTGATGTCTGTGTGTACTTTCGAGCAATTCTGCAACCTGTTTCAGACTGGAAATGTTGAGATGAAGAAAACTCAGAAATCTTTTGTCTTTCCGATGGTAGGTAGTCTTTGACCCTCATAAAAGGTCAAAGGCTACATTATTTATTTGAAGGTCGATTCTAACTTTGTTCGCAGATCCCGAAAGTTCACCGAAAAGGGTATCCAAATCTACTCTCAGATCTAAAATTCCGCACCTATACCTTCAAGAAAAAGAGGGTTTTTGTTGTTTGTTTGAAGGGTTTGCCTTGGTCAAACCTCGGTTTGGAATCAACCTTAATATTGGAATTGAAATAAGAATGCTAGCAAGTAGTAGAAATGTATCTAACAATGAAGCTATGTAATTCGATAGGTATGTAATTGTATTTTGAATGTAAACAAGTATATTGATATGAAAGCTTAAACATAACAATGGTAAAATCAAACCTCCATGATTGTATGCTTGGAATCCACCTTGATAGAAGAATGAATAGATCTTGAAGATGAACAAAAAGGATCTTGAAGGAAGATCACACCATCATGATGGCTAGATCTAGGGTTTGAATGATGAATCTTGAATGCTTGAACCAAATCCCTTCAATGGCTTGAATGCTTGAATCCTTGATCTTCAATGGAGAATTTGGATGGAGAAGAAGACTCAAATGCTTGGATGGATGCTTTCTTGATCACCTTGAGATCTTGAGAGAGGAGATTGCAAACTTGATGCCTTGATCATGAGATTTCTTGGAAACTTGATTGAGAAAATGAGAGAGGAAGGCCTCCTTTTATAGTGAATTAGGGCACAATCCTCTAGAGGGGCCACCTTGGAGAATTAAATCCCAATTAGGTCCTAACCTTTAGAAAATATACCTAGATTAAATGTAATTTAAGGATTTACCATTCTGAAACCCGAAATGGCCGACCCAGAGGTGGAAAAACAAATATCCCCGAAACCCGACACCCGAAAATCAAGGAAATTTAAAATTTGGACAGGGCTCTCCAATCTAGTGATCACATGATTGAGCACCACGTGTCCACTTCAATGGTCCTGTAGCCACCACCTATCTCCAAAATTGTCTTGTCTTTGGTCCACTGGCACAATTCCTGAGGTAGCTCCAGAGTGCTCGCGTGTGCATAGCCTCCAGCTCCTTCAAACTATAGTATGAGCGCTTTACCTTTTAAACACCACAAAACTCCTAATCTCACCCAATGTGCGACTAAACTTGTGAACCTTTATAAATTATTCATTAAAAACTTGGATAGTGCACCCAGATGGCACACAAATCTAAGTAGGCCCACAAGGGTAGAGGCCAAACTTACCTCTTTCTTTCTTTACTTTACCTCTAACTTGTTTACTCTTTCATTTGAATACCTTTGAAGACTAAATCTGGGTGCATGTGGGATAAACCCACATGTAGCCCTTTCACATTTTTCCTTCTCTGATGGCTGCAATATATGTGCTCCATTTTTTGTTTCCTCCAGTTTTAGTGCCTCGTATTGGATCTTGCTTGACTTTATACAAATCTTGAATGAGCTCTTGCCGGTGTGCCTGTGCACAAACTAGGCCTACATACTTTGTGACTTCAGGCTAGTCTTGAGATGCAACCACTATCACTATTGATGGTCTGGAATCTTCTCTAGGGTGTGGATGAGTAACATCTACCCCAAAGATGATTGTAGGTATATCGCTAACCAAAGGAATCTTCCTAGAAATTATGTCAGTAAGGACTGTGTTTCTTCCACCAACCTTCACATTAATTTTGAGAGCCACATTTGCTAAATATTGCTTGCTCATTTTAAACATGTGCTTTGTCAGGTAGCATTGTGAAACTAAACCAAGACCAATTTCACATATTCACTTCAGGTCACCATAAAAAGAACCATTGTTGTCATGCAAAATGACTATAAGAAGTTCTAGCTCTTTTCCCTTAAGTTTTGCATTTGCCTCTTTACAGATGGTCTTCAAGGCTCTCTCTACATGTTTGGGTCATGAATGATGGATTTAAATAATAGGTTCTGGGTTGAAATTCATGGAAGATACTTGGCACATCTGTGCCAACTCTTGACAAAACCCACAGGCAACACTCTCTTGAACACCTCGCGAAAAGTTTACATAGGCCCAATAGTTTACCATTCCTCCATTCACCATTTTCTTATTCATGAAATTCCATTGTCCAACTTGAGGTAAACAATCCTTTTCCCTTCTAGTTTCATGATACTTCAGCCAAGTTGCAGGAAGAATTTGGGCTTCTATTGAAGCAAGCTTGTCACTAATTTTAAGTCCAAATTCTTTTGCATATGGATCTTGATGGTATGCATTGTGGAAGACTGTCTGTAAAATTTCCATCTCTCGTTCTCGAGGGCACTGGCATATAACTTTGAAAGGGGTAGTAATTTGCCTTTCATTCAAACATTTTTAATAGCGTTGGCCCTCTACTATTTTGCATACCTCCATTGGTAAGTAGTTTGGCCTCAGATTAGTATGCAGCCCTCATTTGACCATGTTCATTAATTGCAGGCATTGGCTAGAGTATACACACCTTTCAATGTGCATTAGGCACCTTGTAACTGGTAGCCGCTTGGTGCATTTTGTTTTGTCTAGTGTGCATACACCTTACTCCAGCCAATACACACATCCATAATGTTAATTGGCAGCCTCCACACGTGCAACCACTTTGTTAATGTGTGCAACACTCCATTGGGATTCACCTCATGAACTCCTTCTTTTGGATTTATTCCCTTTGTTTCTCATGATCTTCCTAACCCTTTCGACATCATTCCACTTGCATGTTTTAGAATAGATACATGAAAACAATATGTAATTTCCAAATTTTTTAATGTTCCAGCTTAAAAAGATGATCTGCCATTAGTTCTCCAATCTCCACATTTTGCATAGCTTTGAGACAAATGCACACGCCATGGAGTAAAGTATACACATCGATAAAAATGTGCAACTTTTAAAGATAGATGTCCTCATCATACCATAATGTAATTACTAGATGAAGTCAGAACCATGGCACATCAAAATTTTGAGCACACCATTCAATTCATAGTGCCATTGCAAAACTGATCAATAACACCAACTGGCTTCCAGGATTAGCCTAAAAAATTGACCAAAAGCCCCCATAGGAAGACGCCATCAGGAATACAAGTTCATTTCCATCATGTTATTACACTTACTAAAGGAGATTTCTCAAAAAAACTTGAGCTAAAAGACATTAATGACCAAACATGGCACCTCACAAACATTTATTCAGTTTGCACTGCCAAATATACATAAGTCACCTCCAAAACTAGCTCTGAAAACTTACCACCTGAAACCTCCATGAACCAGAAACTTGGGCAATGATTCACCTCCTGAAAAGGAAAATGAATCCACAAATAGCACATCCAAAAGATCAAGTGATGAATCACCATTGAATACAAAAGTCAGTCTGTTAGAAATATTTAGGATTAAAACAGTGAATTATGTAGAAATTGGGTTCAGAATTTGATTAGGAAAGTGACCAGATGGATTGGTAGAGATCTAAAAATATTCATGGAGGGTCAATACTAGGTCTAAAACATGGAAAAACTCTTAATTATACTTGACCTTGAACCAGGTGTGAATAAAAAGACCCCAAAGTAGGCTACTCAGGAATCTGGACTATGCAAACTTGGAGAAACTTAACAATTTGCAAACGTGATGGCTCTGGAAAAGAGGTCAAACAGGCACATGGGGGGCTAAAAATGGTCATGAATATACTTTCCCATTCCTATAACATGATGAAACAACTCTCATGAAATGAACATTCACTAGGTACTAGATGCACTCTTCCAAAGTGGGCTACTTACTGAAATTTTGGAAACACAGAATGCAGATTTTTGGGAACACCTTTAAATAGCCACTTCCAAATCATGTCAGAACTAAAAACTAGGACTTAAAACCTATTACATACATCAAATGATAGGTGATAAACACCCTACCCAAGTGACTCATCATGAAAAACAACAGGCCCCATTTGCAATGCACTCAAACTAAGCTCTTACAATGATTTTTCAGAGCACTGATATGACACTTAGAGAATTTTTTTGCAAGTATGGACTCAAAAAATATTTAGGACTTTTTGAGCTCCAACAGAGCCTACATTTATTCAAATCCTAACAAGGTCTTTCCTTTAACATGGACTGTGTATTGTAATGTTTTAATAAGCTCATAACATGGCTAGATCTTTAACATGGATACTATACTCTCAGTACATCATTTATGGGTGCTAATTCCCACTGGGGTTTTTACCTTTAACAAGGTTTCCTCAACAAAAATATATTGTGTTATTGTGTTGGTATTTACTATATTATCATTTGATTTGGTGTTTCTGTCATTTAAAGATAAAATTCAATAATCTGTCTCACAACTGATTCACCCCCCCACTCAGTTGTGTTGGTGGACTGTTATTCCTAACACTTAGATAGTTAAGGAGACAAAACCAAAGTTTTGAGAGTATCTTGTCATAGTGATAGGCTAGAGTTTAGGTGATTTACAAGATCCCAAGAAAGAAAAGGTCTGACAGACCTTGACCTAGAAGCTCTACAATGTTTGAGTGCCTCACCTAATCTTTCACTATCTAAAAGGTCAAGAAACTGACCCCCACCACCTCTTCAAACTATTGCCTCACCATCCTACCAAGCTTTGGTGCTATCTGGAACCCTTGTACCTTTAAGAGTAAATCATGTTCCACTTAATATAAATTTACCTCCCTTGATTAAGCCAATGGCGTAGAACCAACTATGGGGAGCAGCTATAGGACCCTTGAATTTGGGAGCTAACTTGAATAGGTTACCTAAAGGAGCTAGGGACATTTTACCCAAGTTCGATGGAGATAGGAAGATCATCTTAATGCATTTAATGCATCATGTGGAGCACTAGAAGTCTAGCATGAAGATGTAATCATTATACTTGTTTTTTAGACCCTTATTAATGGGGAAACATATTAGTTTTATCATCTTCCCAATGCCTCTATAATGAGCTAGAATGACATGAAGGCAACATTTGAGGCTCATTTAAAGACAGTAGAAGATGAACACACTTTGTTGGTGTAATTGACATAATTTAAGAGGGAAATTCATGAGCCCATGAGAGAGTTTGTAGCTAAGTTTAACAAGATTGTTCATAAAATCCCAACAAAAGATAGGCCTAGAGAAGAAAACCAAAATGGGTTTTTCCTAAACCCTATGCTTCCTGACATCAGTTTCCATATGAGAGCCATATTAGCTGACTTACAAGATGCACACAGAACAACTATTGAGCTTAAAGATGATTTGAAATCAACTTGGAAATGGTGGAAGGATGTGAAAGCTCCAAATACACAACATTCTACATCATCCTTGGATCCAGTTGTTCAACAAATGGTAAATGATATGATTTCTCTTAAGAGGAATATCCCTAAAGAAAATAGTCTATACCGGTAACCCTATCAAGATATTAGAAGAAGGCAATATAACAAACCTAATTATGGAAAGACACCTCAACTTACCTCTACCCAACAAATATTACCCCTTGAAGGACCCCTAGGGAAGGGGACTATGTGTACTTTCCACCTTACAACAAACCATGATGGCGAGACTTGTCTTAATATGATGAGACACATTTAGATGGAGGTCACAAAGGAAGCACTTAGAGATATGACAAAAGAAGAAAGGGATATAGAGAGACCCGGTGACTCAGATACATTTTTCCTTGAGTACGAGTTTGACTCAAAAAGATGATGCAGGAGCATCATGGTTGTAAGAGCAACCTTGCATCATCCAAAAATATTTATGGTTTCTTTTCAATAAGGGCTATCTTGTGCAGAGCTTCTATTTTTGGAAATTTACTATTTTTAGTAAGTTATTCATTTGAGCTCAGAATGGTCTATTTTCTTCCCTAGAGGTTCACTTTGGTCATATCAGCCTGTTGTATGCACCCTAAAATGGTCACCTAGACTTTGGGCCCCATTTATTCAATTTGTCAAATATCAATTTTTTGAATCAATGCTTTACAATATATTCAAATCAATTTTCTTGATCAAATCATAACTATTTCAATCATTTCAATAATCTCTTAAGGTTTAATCATGTCATCAATAATTTTATTTAATTAAAAGAAATAATCCCTTTTAAATAAATAAAATAACTCTATTTAATTGAAAGTAATATCTCTTAAGTAAAATAAATTTATTTAATTAAAACCCTTTTTAATTAAATGATTTTATTTTATTTAATTAATATTCATCTTTTAATTAAATAACCTTATTTTATTTAATTAAAAGAGAATTATTCTTTTAAAATAAATAAAATCCTCTCAAAAGATCTTTTGTGATGAAAAAAGGAAATAAGTGAAATAAAAATAAATAAAATAAAGAGATTTCCTTTTCTCTCCACACTTTCTAAAAATGATATTTCTTTCCTTCTTTTGCATTAATCCCACATTGATCTTGGAGATGCTTTCTTTTCATCAGTTTCTTATATAAGGAGCCCTCTCCTTCTCAATTAAAAATCCAGAATTTTCATATTATTATTATGCTGCAATTTTCATTAGAGCTTTTGAGATCATCATTTAGCTTGCACATTTACATTTTAGTTTAATATTGCATTTTAGTTTAATTTTCATAATAGATTGATTAGCAAAGTAGTTCATTTGTTGCATTGCAATCATATAGTTTAATTTTATTTGCATGCATGAACTAGATTCAATGCTGATTAGCATGCTTGCTATTCATCTTTGAATCTCTTGTTCTAGGGTGTACTTGCATGGGTTGACTAGGTCGATCTGAGGGCCTTATAAACAATCCCTGAACATGCTTGGATAAAGAGCTATGAGTCAATTTGTGAGGGCTCATTCTTGAGTCTCCTTGCATATAAGGATTCATAGAAGTGTACCACATCTTGGTGTACACACCTGCTAGTAAAATTTCATTGCCAGATCAAGTCTAGTTTTGAAGATATTGAAAATTATCGGTATTGGCAGTAGGGTATAGAAACTTTGAACTCAGATTTGAAGGCTTTAGAGGCCTCGAATGAGGTTGAAACTTTGACTAACTAGAGCTTGCACAAATCAAGTGCTGTAGAGAACTTCATGTCCTTTTCAAAATGGGGTCATAATAGTCAATCGAGTCAACGGGTGATGACTTATGGTCTCCAAAAGTTGGGTCACCTAAAATGGAAGAAAATGAATTTACTATAAAATTTATTTTAGAGTTTCAAAAGTTGTTTTGAGCCAACTCTGATGTAATAAAATGAAAAATAAAATAATTCTAGGGTTGGTCGGCCTTAAGGGCTAAATTTCTAAAACCTTCCCGAGTAGTGGAAAATTGCCTATATAAGGAAGGTTCGTAGTGTTGTCTAGGTAGTATTGGGCAGTTCTGGTAGTAGTTCTGGGTAATGATTCAAGGATTTTTCCTACATAATATTATAAGGAAAATGCCCATGTGGCTATTCATATTGTAATTTTGAATATTTGTAATTCTACACTTGTGGAGATAATAAGAAGCCCATTTTATGTTCTTGCAAATTGCTGTTGTTTCTTTGTTTCTATTATGTGTTTGTGGTATTAAGGGGAGAAACCTTCATCAAGTGGTATCAGAGAGGGAGTTCCTAAGTGTGTAGATAGATCACTGACTATGAGGCAGTTTGCACTAGGACCGTGGTTTAGGGTTTCAGCGATAAGTGCAAAAATGCCTCCATGAAGGGAACGTGGCATAAGAACTAGTGGTGTGCCACCTGAGGTTAGAGTCCTCCAGAGACAAGTGTGAGCATTGCAAGAAGAAATTTGTAGAGGAATGAATCTTACGGTCAGAGACAAAAGTGAGGATGAAGCTGAAGAAGAAGGAAATTTTGATCAGGAAGGAGAAGGCAAAATTTTGAACCAAGAAGAAGAAAGGATTTTCTGGGCCATTTCCAAGATCAAGAAAAGACCTAAGATTAAGGTTCCTACATTTTCAGGAAATATTAACCCAGAGGAATTTATTGACTAGATCAATGAATTAGAAGAATATCTCAAGTATGAAAATATCGAGGATCCTGATTGAGTCAAGTTTGTGTAGGCCAGACTGAAGGGTCATGTAAAGATTTGGTGGCAAGAGATTCAATTGGAGGGAAATAGAAGAGGAAAAGAGAAAATCACAAAACTGGATTAGATGGTAGATAAATTGAAGTGACAGTTCATTCCTATTGATTATGAGCTTGATCTATTGAAGAAAATGTAAGGTTTGAATCAAGTAGGGAGATTTGTTCAAGAGTATATGGAGGAGTTCTATCGAATCCTCGTCAGAATAGGCCATGTAGAAGCTGATAAGGATAAATTTTCCTATTACCTTAATGGGTTGAGGCCAAGCATTTAGGAGGAGTTGAATTTGGTTTGAATGAACAATATTGAAGAGGTATACCAGTTTTCCCTAAAAGTAGAGGAAAAGTTGAACAAGAAGTTTGAGAGAAGACAAAGTAGAAGAGGTCGTGGTGGAAGATCCAGTGGAGGGTCTAATGGAGGCCGAAATGAAGATTAGAAAAAGAAGGATGCAGCCAGTATTAGTCAAAATTAGAGATGAAAAAATTTCAATCATTTCCATGATCAAAATAATAGAGATCAAAGAGGAAGGGGAAGAGGACAAGGATGAGGAAGAGGAGGCTTTCGTGGAACATGTTTTCACTATGGAGAAGAAGGTCATAGGGAATTTGAATGTCCTCAACACCGAGGAAGGAAAGATAAGAGAACTAAAGGCTAGGCTAGAGTTGCACATGTGGATGAAGATGCTAAATCATCACATTATGAAGATGCTTAAAGAGGAGAAACACTAATTAACAAAAGAGTTCTGCTGAGTGATGAGAATGAATTGGAGAAAAGGAGGAGTTTGTTTTGCACTAGGTGCACGTGTGAGGATAAATATTGTGATTTGATTATCGATAGAGGAAGAAATGAAAATTTAGTGTTAGAAGATATGGTCACAAAGTTGAAGCTCAAGAGATAGAAATACCCACATCCATACCGGATTGGCTAGGTGCAGGATGACCACGAGATCATGGTCAATGAAAAGTGCATAGTAAAATTCAATATTGGTGGATACCATGATGAGGTACTATGTGATATCATACCTATAGATGCATGTCATATGTTGTTGGGTAGGCTATGGCAGTTTGACAGGCATGTGGTGCATGATGGTCATGTGAATACCTATTCCCTAACAAAGGATGGAGTGTGATATAAGCTAAAGCCATTGAAGGACATAGAAGAAAAGGTATGTAGTGTTGCAAGAATAAGTTTTTTTGATGGAAGAAAATTCCTTGAGGGTATGAGGCATGACCATATGTGTTTTTATTTAATTCCAAAAGGTGGTAAAGAGGAAGTAGAGGATGTACCTATAGATGTTGTAGATTTGTTGAATGAGTTTCAAGATTCCAGGAGCCAGTTTTCCAAATAAGGTAACACACATAATGACACCAACATAAAATGAAGAGTTGAATAGACAAGTACACAAGTTATTGCAGAAGGGGTTGATTTGAGAGAGTCTGAGTCCATGTGCTATACCAAAAATATTAGCACCAAAGAAGAATGGATAATGGAGGACCTATACAGATTCTAGGGCTATAAACAAGATCATAATCAAGTACAGATTTTTATTGCCGTGGATGGATGATATTATGGATTGTTTGAGTGGATATGTGTATTTCTCAAAGATAGATCTAAAGAGTGGATATCATTAGATTTGCATCAGAGAAGGAGATGAATGGAAGACCACCTTCAAGATAAAGGAATGATTGTATGAGTGGTTAGTCATGCCTTTTGGGCTAACCAATGCACCAATCACTTTCATGCGGCTCATGAATGAGGCTCTGAAAGAATTTTTGGGTAAGTTTGTCATTGTTTACCTAGATGATATTTTGATCTTTAGTAAGACATTAGAGGAGCATATAATTCATATTCATAGGGCGTTCGAGAAGTTAAGGGAAGAGAAATTATTGATTAATTTGAAGAAGTGTAGTTTTGTGAAGGATTTAGTGTATCAAGGATTTGTAGTTTCAAAAGAAGGTCTAAAATGGACCTAGAGAAAGTGAAGGCTATCCTCAAATGGTCTACTCCAAGGAGTGATACTGAGGTAAGATCTTTTCATGGTTTGGCTAGTTTTTATAGAAAGTTTATCAGAAGTTTTAGCAGTATTTGTGGACCCTTGACTAAAATAATGAGAGGAGATAGGAAATAGTTTAAATGGACTGTAGGGGAAGATAAGAGTTTTAAATTGTTGAAAAAAAAGTTACAGAACAAATTTGTTTTAGCACTTCTAGATTTTAATAAGGTGTTTCAAGTAGACTATGATGCTAGTGGTACTACAATAGGAGCTATTTTGAGCCAAGAAGGTAAACCTGTTGCTTATTTTAGTGAGAATTTAAATGATGCCAAGAGAAAATATTTTGTTTATGATCATGAATTTTATGCTATAGTTCAGGCATTGAAGAAGTGGAGACACTATCTAGCTTCCTAAGGAGTTTGTTTTGTATACTAATCATCAAGATTTGCAATATTTGAATAGTCAAGGAAAGTTGAACCAGAGGCATTTGAAATGGGTTGAGTTTTTGTAGAGTTAGACATTTGTTTTGAAACATAGGAGTGTAATGTCTAACAGGGTTGTAGATGCTCTTAGTAGAAGGCAAATTTTTCTAACAGAGATGTATATTGAGGTGGTTGGGTTCAAGGAACTCAAGGATTTGTATCCAGAGGATCCTAATTTTGGTGAAGCTTGGAAAGCTTGCACATAACCTATTACTCTAGACAGAACGAAGTGGTTGGATTTCATCATCTAGGATAGTATGCTATTTAGAGGGAGTCAGTTGTGTATTCCACGAAGTTCTATGAGGGATAATCTCATCAAGGAGAAGCATAGTGGAGGATTGGCTAGACATTTTGGTCAAGATAAAACCCTTACTTTGGTTAGTAAGAATTATTACTGGCCATATTTGCAACAAGATGTCAAGAAATTTTTACAGAGTTGCAAAGTATGTCAAATGGAAAAAGGAGAAAAACAAAATATAGGGTTGTATCAACCATTACATGTACCAGAGAAACCATGGGAGGATATTAGTATGGACTTTGTCCTTGGTTTATTGAGGACTTAGTGGGGACATGATTCAATTTTTGTGGTGGTTGATAGATTTTTAAAGATGACACATTTTATTCCTTGCAAGAAGACTAATGATGTTCATGTAGTAGAATTAGATTTCAAAGAAGTGGTGAGACTGCATGGTTTGCCAAAGAGCATAGTTTCAGATTGAGATACTAAGTTTGTTGGATATTTTTGGTGCACATTGTGGAAGAAGTTAAAGATAGATTTTAAGTTCAATTCATCACATCATCCATAGTTTGATGGATGGATATAGGTGGTGAATAGGAGTTTGGGGAATTTTATGAGATGCTTGGTTGGAGATAAGCCAACAAGATGGGATTTGATTTTACCACAGGTGGAATTCGCATACAATAATTTTGTTAACAAGAGAAATAGTAAATCACCATTCCAGATTGTATATGGAAGTAGTCCCAAAAATGTGTTTGAGTTGAGGAAGATAGATAAAGGATAAATAAGTAGTGTTGAAGCTGAGGATTTTGTAGAACATTTGAAGAACATCCATGAGGGGGTGAGGAAGCACATTACCAAGATGAATATGTAGTATAAGGCTAAGGAAGATGAGAAAATAATGCATAAGGAATTTTAGGTTGGAGATGAAGTCATGGTTCATTTGCGGAAGGAGTAATTTCCAGTAGGTAGATATAACAAGCTAAAAATGAAGAAGTTTGGGCCATGTAAGATACTGAAGAAGCATGATTCAGGAAATGCCTATGAGGTAGAATTGCCTAGTGAGTTGAATATTTCACCAGTGTTTAACATTTTAGATCTAACAAAGTATCATGAAGGGGGTGTTGAAGATGAGATCATTGAAGCACAATGGAGTATTTGTTAGAAATAGGGAATACTAAGAGGGGTGGGGGGTGAATAAGTATTCTAAACACTTTTACTTTTTCCCAATTATGGATATAACAAATTAACTTGATGCTTGCAAAATAAAGAAAACTAAATAACATGCAAAGCAATAAAGAAAATGAACTCATAACACCATGTTTTTTCTCAAGGAAACTCTAGGCCTTGTTAGAAGCCTCAACCCTGCTAAGAGTTGGTATTACAAAATGGAATGATTACAAGATGATCTCACTCCCCAAACATGTAATATAAAATGAAATATGATTACAAAAGGTAAAGTACATAACCTTTCACTGTTGCCGAATAGCTTTCCTATTCAGATTTAGCTTTCTAGCTTCTTCACTTTCATATACAATGTCTTCTTGCTTTTCTTTTACAACATATATCTTCACATCATATCATTACTCTATCTTATTACATTATGCATATGTCTTCGCATCACATACTTCTTACATTTATACAAGTTATTAAGAAAACTAACTTTACAGCCAGCTTTACAAAACATAAACTCTTTCCAAAATACAAAACTAACTTCTTCTTCCCAAGAGCTAACATATAGGATGTTGTCCCTTATATGGTTAAGTCATTATTTTGATAAAAAACATAATCCCTTAACTATTATACTTGTTATGTCTTCTTACTCTGCTCAGTCGGCTTCAACTCTATCTCGGTAATCTTGTAATAAATCCTTCCATACAAGCCGTATAGACTTGTGCTTCCAGATGTGTCTTTGTCATACATAGAAGTATCCACGTTCAAGTGTGCATGCACTGAACCTTCTTTTGTCAACATCGCTATCCAAAACTATCTCTAGTTAGATTGGAAAATGTTGTTATACTTAGACAATTTTACTTGCGCTCTAACATAAATGCTTGCTATCATAGTGCGATCTTCATACTGATTATATGTTTCCATAATGACAACAACTTGATATCCTACTCAGCCCAATTTCCAACAATCTCCCCCTTTGTCATTAGTGGCAACATATAAGAAAATTGGCTAAGTCTTACAAAAAATTGCAAAATTGTGGCCATAACAAAAATTCTTCAATATACTTATATCTCTGAATATCTCCAAATATCTATACTCCCCATAGGAGTATGCCTCCACACTGTCTATACAATATATTATACTATCTATAAAATTTTATGCTATTACTCCCCCTTTGACAACAATGAAAAAAAATAGTGCTAAAACTATTCAACAAAAAATGTTTACCTTGGGATTCAAAATTGCAAAGCCGGTAGGCTTGCAACACAATCTGCAAAGTTTATCTTTATGATCTCTATCTCCTTCTCTCATGATTTCTTAATGGCATCTGAGATAGTAAGGAGTGCACATAAACCATAAGATTCTATTTCACATGCCTGAAGATTTGCATAGTGAAATTTTGTAGGTGCACTTCTAGTACACCATTTTTTAAACTTTTAAGTCACCTCCAATGAAGAGAAATTCTTCTAATGTATTCCCAATTTTTTCTCTTCTAACAATATTTCTGTGAAAGATGAGAATAAGAGTTCTAATGCAGATGTGAGAGTTCCTATGCCCCAATTCAAAGTTCATTGCCTCGGTTTAGAATCACAGATTCAAAATGAAATCCTGAAAGAGAAGCAGAATTGGAATGTAGAAGCACTTTTTGAGTTTTCCGCAAAGAGGAAGCAGAAAATGACTTCCCTTGGTCATTTTCTACCAAGGAGAAGCCATATTGCCTTTTTCCACAGGGAGAAGCTCTTTCCCACTTTCCAAAATGAAGAAGTGAAATGGTCATTTTCCGCCCAAGGAGATGCTTAAATCCCAAATTCTACCATGGCAAGCAACAATGAGATGATAAATGAAAGAAACATAATGAGCTCGGTCCTTTTCTATGCATTGGATTCTATCTTAGATTTAGAAGCTCCCCTTGAGTGTGAAATGGTAATTAAATGGTGATGGAGAGGGATGCTTAAAGCCATAGGAAATGGAAACTTACATAAAGCACCTTTCTTTGAATTTAGGATAGTTTCACAGCATGGATACCAGTGAAGGTATTCTATCTAAATGAAGATATTCCATTGATGCTCGGATTACATAAGATAGAGTTCACAGGGGCCAAGAGATAAAAAAACATCAAAGAATTTAGGCTAAAGATCAAAGAGTAACAGAAGATATGCATCGAATCATTTTGTACCCGAGCTTGGTATATAACCATGATAAAGTAAGATGAGCCAATGCATAGAGTGTCAGCTGAGAAAGGATATCAAATGATAAAATGTTTATTCATGATCGAGCATTCTAGAAATCCCATGCTTTGCATTGAACATGGTGTCAAGTAGGAGAAAGGAAGGAGGTTTGTCACATATGATAGCCTGACATACAAGCTCGTAGGGGGTCGAACTCCAATGATCTAATAGTGGAGACAATGGAAATAGATGTAATTTCTAAGAATTCCTTTATCAAAAAAATTGCATCCTCCAGAATCAGCTACAAGACTTGTTATCAAGTGTCCGAAACAATGGAATCATATGGTCAATTGGAGGCTTAGATGCGCAAATTCAATAAATTGAAGAAACGATGAAACTTCCTCTAATCCACTCAAAGTTTGATCTTCTCTATCGCAATTGTAGCATGTATTCAGGCCATGAGTTATGAAGTGCAAATCTCTAAGCAAGGTCGACCGATTTAAATGATTAGTAACACTTGAACATAGTCCAGCATCCTAAAGTTGAAGCCTTGAAACCAATTGCATTGTGAGTTGAGCAAGACATAGGGAATGCATGCATATGTTTGATGTCTTGATATAAATTGCTAACCTCAGAAAGGTTCATAGAGCTGTGCTACAAGATAGAGAACCAGTTACTATGAAGGCCCAAAATTTCTTTCGAAATAGTGAAACTCTCGGTGGTCTAATAATGAAAGTATTGACATTGGAGTATGTTCGAGGCTTCAAAATAAACAAATTATAACTTCTTAATGCTGGGTACGAGAGGTTGAGCTTGATAGTCAAATCATGGATGAATACAAATGAAAGCCACTGATGTAGGGGACCCAAGAATATAGAACTAACATTCACCAATCATGGGAGGAGGAATTTGTAAATGTTGTTGAGAGGCTCCATCTTTCCTAGCGATATGTCCCAAATGTGATAACATTGACATGATAGACCAAAATATTGACATGAGTAAAAGCATGTGTCTACTATGTGACATGTGACATACTCATCCAGGTAATTGGTGAGAAAGGTTGGAAAGTATTCTTTTTAATCAAGAAGGTTACAGATAAATAAAGACATATAAGAATGACACATGTCTTCATTGTAGATAATACTTATCTTCAAAGTATTCTCTCTAAATGCTAAACTACAATATACCAAGAATAAAAAAAGGCCAAGTAAGGTAGAGAGAAAAGGCAAGATCTTTATTCATTAAAGATCGGTTACAAATGAAAGATGGAATGTGATGAATGAATAAGTCATTAAACTACCTCTCAACATGAACTTAGTAACAAAGAAACCATTTGGGAGGTCGGTAATTGAGAAGTCACAAGGAATCATGGAGATTATTGAAAGGTATATGAGATGAGAGCACCATGACTGGTTTAAGTGAAGAAAGGGAAGAATTAAGAAACCAAATAGAGGAGTCCCTATAGAGTGAATGCCATCGACTCTATAGCCCAAATGGGCATGACAGTGCCAATCAAGATGAATTTGACCATTGGCAAGGCACTGTTACAGACATAGCATGCCAAGGCTATCATGATGACTACGATCACGTAAGTGGACATGGTTGAGCTACCCGAGCCTCATAGACATATCAAATGAGATTGACTTCATTCTATTTTGAGAAATGTCATGCATTCATTACAAGGAGGAAAGCCAATTGAGGAAAGTATGAATTCAAAGCTAAAATAAAGTCCGTGATGAACAAGGAGAACTCAAATATGATCACTGTGAGCTTGGAAATGGGTAGCTCGATAGAAAGAGCCTTTGACTCCTCATATTGGTAGAAAAGTTGACTATCGCGATCATACATGATGAAGCCCAACACAAAATCACTAAATGAGATTGATTAAAATTTAGACCCGTGATCGGTGACACTGAATTCATAGCATAAGAATAGGTTTACCTCTTAGGGAACTACTTGGTAAAACATGTCATTGGACTAAATGACAATTGTGAAGTGTCGGCTATGCTTTTGAAGAAAATGGTAAGCATGAAAATTTCAGTGATGATAAAATGGCTCAAGTAAATGACCAAGGAGACACAGAAACAACTAAAGAAGAAGACATGATAGATTGCTCGAAAACTTCTCATGTTGCAATCGGCATCCATTCCTTAGCAATGAAGTGACTGCCATCTCTGGGAAGGAATGTTGAAAAACATGAACACTCAGCATGTACATGATGAATGCTCAATTTGTAAGCTAGGCTAATAATGAGACACCCATAAGTGAAGTCCCTTGTAATAATGATCGATTAATATAGAGTGATATGAATGAGCTGATCAGTCATCAGAATTCTGTTGATGATAAACAAAATTGAAAGGTTATGGAGTTGAAGATAATGATCAAGTGTCAAAAGACCCTATGGTAGATGTCAAACTATTTTCCAGATGTCATTTTCGATGAAGAGCTTTCTTACACTTGTATCCTGTTATCAAGAAGTTGAAGATTTCCATGGCAGGCATATGTAAATTATTTGATAAAGTATAAGTGCTAATCAAATTCATCAAAACATTAAAATTTAAGGATATGAGACCATTGTATGTTGTTTCAAATTAATAAGTGACTCTTATTGAACTCATGAACCGATTCAAAGCCATATAGTGGTTACTATAGTTATAATGGAGTTAGTGAAATCATCTGAAGATATAGAGACATATGGAAGGTCTTCTCTCAAAAAGAAATCTCATTTTAAATGATTTTAAATATGAAAGGGAGAATAAAAGAGCTTGAAGCTATGAAGAGGCAAAATGTGAAAAGTCATAAGTAAGAAACTGAAAAGTCAGTTTTAGTAATTGAAAAGTCATCGAGAGAGAAACTGAATAGTTTCTATGAGGATATTATTTATTGTAAATTCTGAGTTGGACTGTGGGTTCTTCTTTTCCTACAAATAGTCAGAGTGCTGGAGTAGAGGGGAGATAGCATTTTCATTCATGCATTTCATTTCATGCATTTAGGGGTTTTATGTTCTGATTTTTGTAATTGATTTTGGCAAGGATATTGCAAGTAATTAAAATCAGAGTATTGTATTTATTGTGTTCAATACAAAGATAGGTTTTATTCCGAATTGGAGCATTTGGTTATTACTTTTTTTATTATAATCAATCGGAGCATGGTTGTATTTAGTTTTGAGCACATTATTGCATCTTGAGTCAAATGGTGAATGGGTTGTAGATCGGACTATTTTCATCTGTTCCTGTTGCAAAGATTAGGATATTTAATCTTCTTTTCATTTCATTTTACATTTGCATAAGTAACATTCATATTGCATTACCAATGCCGAGGAGTCATAGGAAATGCAAATCCTTGGAGTTGGCTAGGTTTAGAACTGAATTTACTACCCGAGTTAATTCTATCTAGGGCTGGCTTGGTTTTCCTCTTCTGTTCTCAGGTTAATAATGTACCCAATTAGTTTAGGAATACAAAAATTCATTGAATATCATTCATAAGGGAGTTGTACCTTTCAATTCAGAGGAAATATATCAACCTAGCGATAGATTATCCAACTGTTGGTGTCAAATTGTTTCTCACAGATTTGGGCATTTGAGAGTTAAATTAAAAAGAACAATTTGTGTACCAATAGATTTTTGGCGACTCTACTGGGGAAGAGGAAAAGAAGATTAGTGCATAATTAAGTTTCCTCAATTTTATTATTATCTCTACTGTCTAGAGATTGGTGACTCTATTTTAATTCTCAAAATTTTTGGTCAAGTAGTCTAGTGCTTTCATTTTCAGAATTTGAGGTACCTCCCCTAGGATGGAGGTTGGCGGCTCTGTTGAAGAAGTTTTTCTAAAATTTTCAAAATTTTTGAAAGATTGGGTTCTAGCAAGAGATGAGGATGTCTTAGATGTCTTTATTTTTATTCTAGGACCATGATTTAAAGAAAATCCAATTAGAGAGGTTACTAAAGATATGGTGGGGGATGTGAATTGGTTGAAGGCTACCTATAGCTCTATTCTCATCAAGAAGAGACCTCCAGTGGAAGAACAAAAAGAGAAAGAACATGCATGTGAAGGAGAAGAATCAAATGAAAACCTAGAAGAT
Organism: Chamaecyparis obtusa; assembly: GCA_027943335.1. NCBI lineage: Eukaryota > Viridiplantae > Streptophyta > Pinopsida > Cupressales > Cupressaceae > Chamaecyparis > Chamaecyparis obtusa. Next base: position 247,702 of record BSBK01004704.1, on the reverse strand, counting down.
GGTAGATATCTTGACACCTTTCAACTGCATATAGTTCCTATCTTCACACCATCTCTGGTAAATGCTGAGAAAGAGGTGAACTCTTTGGACTTCCTGTTTCTATTTTCATGTAATGAAGATTTCAGTTGCATTGTTAATGAATATGATCTCAGTTTTGAATTCAACCGCATGGTAATAGAAAGTGGTATTCAAGATGCATTAGTTTCAGCAGTACGTTATGAGAAAATTCCATCTCATGAGATGCAAAAAGAGTCTTTAAGTTCTGATTTTTCTATTGAGTACCAAGATGAAAGTGTGGTTGAAGTTGTAAAAGTTAAAAGGTTGCAATAGTTACCATCAAGGGTTTTGAAAAATGCATTATCTTGTTAAAGGGAAGTCATATCTCAGTTCTCACCGATCATTGAAGAAAAAGATGCTCATGTAATATCTTCAGGTATTGACTTACCTTATATCCCTATTTTGAACAAAGAATTTTCAGATTTAATTTGTGAGAAGCATGATGAAGTTACCTTAGTCAATATTTATCCTAAAATCAAGGATGTATGTCCAAACTTCGAGGCTATCACATATGATGAAAATCCTTTAAATATGGAAAGTTTCAAATGTTTAAATAACAAGGATAATGAGGTGTTTCCTTTTGGGAGGTTTGAGAGTTTTTTGTTTCAGTGGAAAGTTGAGAATGATCTGAAACGTTCCATACAAAAAGATGAAGGAAGGTCAAAAATTTATGATGAAGTGTGGCTGCCTGAAAAGTGTTTTTAGCTTACTAATATCTAGCACTATGATAGTTTTTCTCTTAGAAATGAAGAGGTCATCAGAGAGTCTTCATTTTGGTTCAGCTTGTTGAAGCACAATCCACTTTACCGAAAAGGCTCATACTTCTCTTTGCTAGTCAATGGCCAATGTGAGTCATGCCTGCTCTCTCTTCTTTTGGTGAGGTCTCCTCATCCTTGTTTGTAAATAATTTTTATTCAACAATTGTGGCTTGCCTAGTATAGTTTTTTCCCTACTTTGTGTTGCTGGTTGTTTCCCAGTTTTGGTTGGCCTTGCTCCCCTCCACCCTCTCGGCAAGCAGCTCTACATTACCCTCTTTATGCCTTGACTCTGTAGCCCAATGGATAAGGCACTTGTCTTTTGCTAGAGATGCTAGATTTTTTATGTACCTTGCAACACATAATCCCCATTCAGAGCCAACTGTAGGCACACTTTCAATACACCATTTTAAAAACTTTTAAGTCGCCTCCCATGAAGAGAAATTCTTCTAATGTATTCTCAGTTTTTTCTCTTCTAACAATATTTCTGTGAAACATGAGAATCAGAGTTATAATGTAGATGTGAGAGTTCCTATGCCCCAATTCAAAGTTCATTGCCTTGGTTCAAAATTACAGATTCCAAATGAAATCCCAAAAGAGAAGCAGAATTGGAAAGCAAAATTAGAATGCAGAAGCAAAATTGGAATGTAGAAGCACTTTTTGAGTTTTCTGCAAAGAGGAAGCAGAAAATGACTTCCCTTGGTCATTTTCTACCAAGGAGAAGCCATATTTCCTTTTTTCATAGGGAGAGGCTCTTTTCCCACTTGCCACAATGAAGAAGTGAAATGGTCATTTTCCACCCAAGGAGAAGCTTAAATCCCAAATTCTGCCATGCCAAGCAACAATGAGATGCTAAATGAAAGAAACATAATGAGCTCGGTCCTTTTCTATGCATTGGATTCTATCTTAGATTTAAAAGCTCCCCTTGAGTATGAAATGGTAATTAAATGGTGATGGAGAGGGATTCTTGCAGCCATAGGAAATGGAAACTTACATAAAGCACCTTTCTCCAAATTTATGATAGTTTCATGGCATGGATAACAGTGAAGGTATTCTATCTGAATGAAGATATTCCACTGATGCTCGGATTACATAAGATAGAGTTCACGGGGGCCAAGAGATAACAAACATCACAGAATTTAGGCTAAAGATCAAAGAGTAACAGAAGATATGCATTGAATCATTGTGTACTCGAGCCTGGTATATAACCATGATAAAATAAGATGAGCTAATGCACAGAGTGTCAGTCAAGAAAGGATATCAAATGATAAAATGTTTATTCATGACTAAGCATTCCAAAAAGCCCATGCTTTGCATTGAACATGGTGTCAAGTAGGAGAAAGGAAGGAGGTTTGTCGCATATGATAGCCTGAAATACAAGCTCGCAGGGAGCCAAAATCCAATGATCTAATAGTGGAGACAATGGAAATAGATGTAAATTCTATGAATTCCTTTATCATAGAAACTGCATCCTCCAGAATCAGCTACAAGACTTGTTATCAAGTGTCTGAAACAATGGAATCATATGCTCAATTGGAGGCTTAGATGCTCAAATTCAAGAAATTGAAGAAATGATAAAAATTCCTTTGATCCACTCAAAGTTTGATCTTCTCTATCACAATTGTAGCATGTATTTAGGCCATGAGTAATGAAGTGCAAATCTTTGAGCAAGCTCAACCGATTTGAATGATTGGTAAAACTTGAACAAAGTCAAGCATCCTAAAGATGAAGCCCTGGAACCAATTGCATTGTGAGTTGAGAAAGACATAGGGAATGCACACATATGTTTGATGTCTTGATATAAATTGTTAACCTTGGAAAGGTTTATAGAGCTATGCTACAAGATAGAGAACTGGTTACTATGAAGGCCCAAAATTTCTTTTGAAATAGTGAAACTCTCGGTGGTTATATAATGAAAGTATTGACATTGGAGTATGTTCGAGGCTTCAAAATAAACAACTTATAACTTCTTAATGCTGGGTATGAGAGGTCGAGCTTGATAGTTAAACCATGGATGAATATGAAGGAAAGCCACTGATGTAGGGGACCCAAGAATACAAAACCGACATTCACCAATCATGGGAGGAGGAATTTGTAAATGTTGTTGAGAGGCTCCATCTTTCCTAGCGATATGTCCCAAATGTGATAACATTGACATGATAGACCAAAATATTGACATCAGTAAAAGCATGTGTCTACTATGTAACATGTGGGATACTCATCTAGATAATTGGTGACAAAGGTTGGAGAGTTTTCTTTCTAATCAAGAAGGTTGCAGATAAATAAAGATAGATAGGAATGACACATGTCTTCATTGTAGATAATACTTATCTTCAAAGTATTCTCTATAAATGCTAAACTAAAATATACCAAAAACAACAAAAGGCCAAGTAAGGTAGAGAGAAAAGGCAAGATCTTTATTCATTAAAGATCAGTTACAAATGAAAGACCAAATGTGATGAATGAATAAGTCATTGAACCACTTCTCGACATGAAATTAGTAATAGAGACACCATTGTGGAGGCCGGTAATTGAGAAGTCACAAGTAACCATGGAGATTATTGAAAGGTATACGAGATGAGAGCACTATGATTGGTTTCAGTGAAGAAAGTGAAGAATTAAGAAACCAAATAGAGGAGTCCCTATAGAGTGAATGCCATCAACTCTATAGCCCAAATGGGCTTGATAGTGCCGATAAAGATGAGTTCGACCATAGGCAAGGCATGGTTACAAATAGAGCATGCCAAGGCTATCATGATGACTATGATCACATAAGTGGACATGGTTGAGCTACTTGAGCCTCATAGACATATCAAATGAGATCGACTTCATTCTATTTTGAGGAATGCCAGGCATTCATTACAAGGAGGAAAGCCCATTGAGGAAAGTATGAATTCAAAGCTTAAATAAAGTCCGCGATGAACAAGGAGAACTTGAATATGATCACTGTACACCTAGAAATGGGTAGCTCAATAGAAAGATCCTTTGACTCCTCATATTGGTAGAAAAGTTGATTGTCACGATCATACATGATGAAGCCCAACACAAAATCACTAAATGAGATTGATTAAAATTTAGACCCATGATCAGCGACACAAAATTCATAGCATAAGAAGAGGTTTACCTCTCAGGGAACTACTCGGTAAAACATGTCATTGAGAGAAATGACAATTGTGAAGTGCCGGTTATGCTTTAGAAGAAAATGGGAAGCATGAAAATTCTGGTGATGATGAAATGGCTCAAGTAAATGACCAAGGAGACACAAAAACAACTAAAGAAAAAGACATGATAGATTGCTCGAAGACTTCTCCTATTGCAATCAACATCCATTCCTTAGCAACGAAGTGACTTCCATCTCTGGGAAGGAATGTTGAAAAACATGAACACTCAGCATGTGCATGATGAATGCTCAATTTGTAAGCTAGGTTGATAATGAGATGCCCATAAGTGAAGTCCCCTGTAATAATGATCGATTAATATAGAGTGATATGAATGAGCTAATGAGTCATCCAAATTTTGTTGATGATAAACAAAATTGAAAGGTTATGGAGTTGAAGATAATGATCAAGTGTCAAAAGACCCTATGGCAGATGTCAAACTATTTTCCACATGTCATTTTCGATGAAGAGCTTTCTTACACTTGCATCTTGTTATCAAGAAGTTGCAGATTGCCATGGCAGGCATATGTAAATTATTTGATAGAGTATAGGTTCTAATTAAATTCATAAAAATGTTAAAAGTTAAGGATATGAGACCATTGTTTGTTGTTTCTAACGAATAAGTGACTCTTATTGAATTCATGAACTGATTCAAAGCCATATAGTGATTATTGCAGTTATAATGGAGCCAGTGAAAGCATCCAAAGATATAAAGACATAGGGCAGTTCTTCTCTCAAAAAGAAATCTCAGTTTAAATGATTTTAAATATGAAAGGGAGAATAAAAGAGCTTGAAAGCTATGAAGAGGCAAAATGTGAAAATTCATAAGTAAGAAACTGAAAAGTTAGTTTTAGCAACTAAAAAATCACCAAGAGAGAAACTGGATAGTTGCTATGAGGACAATATTTATTTTAAATTCTAAGATGGACTGTGGGTTCTTCTTTTCCTACAAACAGTTGGAGTGCTAGAGTAGAGGGGAGACAAGATTTTCATTTATGCATTTCATTTCATGCATTTAGGGGTTTTATGTTCTGAGTTTTGTAATTGATTTTGGCAAGGAGATTGCAAGTAAATAAAATCAGAGTATTGTATTTATTGTGTTCAATACAAAGAGAGGTTTTATTCTGAATCAAATCATTTGGTTATTAATTTTTTGATTATAATCAATTGGAGCATGGGTGTATTCAGTTTTGAGCACATTCTTGCATCTTGAGTCAAATGGTGATTGGGTTGTAGATCTGAGTATTTTCATCTGTTCCTATTGCAAAGATTAGGATATTTAATCTTCTTTTCACTTCATTTTGCATTTGCATAAGTATCATTCATATTGCATTACCAATGCCAAGGAGTCATAGGAAATGTGAATCCTTGGAGTTGGTTAGGTTTAGAATTGAATTTACTGCCCGAGTTAGTTCTGTCTAGGTCTGGCTTGGTTTTCCTCTTCCATTCTCAGGTTAAGAACGTACCCAGTTAGTTTAGGAATACACAAATTCATTGAATAGAATTCATAAGGGAGCTATACCTTTCAATTAAGATGAAATATATCAACCTAGTGATAGGTTATCCAATTGTTGGTATCAAATTGTTTCTCACAGATTTGGTCATTTGAGAGTTAAATTGAAAAGAATAATCTATTTACCAACAAATTTCTCATAGGATGTCTTAGAGGTAAGACATTCTTCCAATTGACTTTCAACAATACTTATCTTAATTGAAACATGCTCTCTTAATAGAGTGAATCTTCTCAATTTCTTTTCCTTTTCATTATTTAGAATCCGTATTTCGCCATTCAATTTTCTTATTTTCTTCTCAACATATGAGATCTTCACATTAGGACTTGATAAAAGATTTGCTTCTATTTGAATTTTTGCCTCATTTACTTTTATCTTCTCTATTATTTCAGATAGACGATCTTCAAATTTTGTACATTGTGTATATAGATCTTTTCCTCTTTCCAAGCTTCTTCTTAGTTCCTTTATGCAGACATCCAAATTATCAATATGATTTCTAATATTCTGACATATATCCTAAAATATCTTGGCTTCATAGGCTACTTGAGCTTTGACTGTAGCCATGTCTAATAAGTTTGTGAATTTATTGTCAAATTCTTTCACAACTTTTTCTTTGACTTGTGGATCTGCTTCATTTATCTGACTGGTTATAATATTTTGCAATTTCTCTGTTACTTCAAGCAAAGATCCTTCAGGGATTTTTACCTTCTTATTCTTGCCAATGATTCTATTCAAGGATGAGATCAGCTCTATTTGATCATCATCATCAACTTCCTATCCAAGACTAGCAAAGATGGATTCAATCTGTGGCTTCTCTGCTGCTACCTTGGGTGTGGGACTGATTGCTTCTTGTTCTTCTATTCCTTCCTATCTAGCTACCTCTATATTAACTTTTATTTCTTCTTGTGTCTATTCTTCTTCTACTTCTTTTCTTGTTTCCTTTCCTTCTTCCTCATCAACTATCATATCCTGTTGCTCAGGAGCCAAATTGTCAACAATGTTCTCAAGATTGTTGAATGGGTTATCTTCACTATCCAAAGTGATATTCGTTCCTTCCACATTCATGGTTTCATCTTCAATGTTGATTGATGGTGGTGGTGATGGTGAAGGACTTTTCTGATGCTCAGCTTCCTATACTTGATCTGATGCACTTGTGTGCTCACTAGGGTAGGAGGTCATTACTTTTATAACTGCTTGTTCAATTTCTTTGTTTATTTATTCATAGATTCCTCCCATTATCAAGATGGTTCTCCTTTTCATTCTTAAATGAGTATTAAGATTTTTTATGATTTGTTTGAAATGATCTTCATCTTTAATGTCACAGAGCTTCCTCACATAGTTTTCTCTTTTGTTTTTATCTTCTTCAGCTGCTCTTTTCTTTCTGTTCACTAACTTTTCAAAGAGTTCATTAGGAATATTACCTTGAATACTATCAAAATTTTCATCTACCAGTATCATATGCTTGACAACTACATTTTATAAGTTCAACATCTTAGAGTAATTGTACAACTCAGTAATTATTTATTTTAGAGAAATCTCCTTCATTAATGATTAAGGAATTGACTTTCTCTATCTTTGGTTTCCATTTATTTTAACTACTTCCTATTTCTTCATCATCTTTTACTTCAGATACCTTTCTATGTGCTAGTGTAAATATGGTTTTCTGCCTTTTTCTTGACCCACTTGCCATTTCCTTTACTCTTTTTGCTGGTGGAGTAGTGGAGGATCTAGTAGATTTTCTTACTTCCTGTACCTCTTCAACTTTAACCACTTCTTCTAAATTATGAACATCTTCAGTTTGACCTACAACTGATGATAGGGGTGGAAAAGACAAAACTTCTTTTTTTCCAATGTCTCTTATTTCTGTTGCTGTCTGCTTCGCAACTAGAAAATCCTATTCTGTCATGCTTGTGTCCTTAAGAATCTTCTTAATAGTGTTTTCAACTCTCTTCTTGGCTAATTTCTCTTCATGCAGAGATTTAGTGAAGTTAAAGTTCTCCTCATAGGTTCCAAATCTAGAATTTTTCACATCCAACTTGCTCTTAAGTAAGTTGTTCACATACTCTTCTAATTCAACTTCAGAGACTTCATATCCAAGTGGATCTATAAATTCCACTCTCAGTTCAACAACTTCAACAAAAGTGAAATCGGTGTCAACCATAAAACATATATCATTTTTGTGTTTCCCTACTATAGCCTGTGGAATCCTTGACCTTTTTCTCATTTGATTCTGAAATGTTTTAATTACCAAGGCTGCGCTCTCATTAAGCTTGTCTATAGGGTGTCTGAGATACACCTTATTGATTCTATCCATAGAAGTCCTGTTATCATTCCAATCATCTCCAATAGTGTATGGAAATCTTCTCAATAAATGAAAAAACATGTATGTAATCAAAGATCAGAATCTAAACTATGAGTTCTTGGTTTTCTTCATCTTCTAAAGGTTCTCAAATAACTGAATTCTTAAAATTTCACACATATCAACTTGAAATTTTTTAACACACATCAAATATGTTGCATGAACCATTCCAACTGCCATGTCATCCCTCTAGAATTTGCACAAAACTTAGATGTTAAGATCTTGCTTACAAATCTAACATCATCTTGTGTTATCTTGCTGATTACTATCCCTCTACCATTATAGGATGACTTGGTGTTATCCAATACAGTCTTCTTTACATTTTCCTATTTAAAGGGTATGACTCCAATTTTTGACAAACTAGCTACCTCATGAATTAGGTCTGCAATGATATCTATCACTTTGTCATCTAGCCAAAATTTCCCATTGTGAATTCTACTTAAAATGATCTTAGTGCATTCATCATCTTCAAATTCATAGTGCAGCAAATACTTCACAATTTAATTTTCCTTTAAATGCTCAAACCCTACTTTCAATGACATATCTTGATTGTATAACTTATCATACTCCTTAATCATATTACTATCACTAAGGGTCTCAAATTTGCATTTCAGATAACTTTTTACATCCTCTAAATTTAAAACTCCATCTGGTATGGATGACAATGGAAGACTAGGGTCTTCTTCCAAGGGTTCTACTAGTTCCCTTTGGACTCTAGGTCTAACAGTATCCCTTACATGATGAATAAGTGATACATCCATGACTTCTACAAAAGATTCAACTTCTTGATAGATTTTCTTAGTAAAATACCTCAAATTTGTGATTTAGGGCTTTATCGATCCGACATGAAATTCTTTACCAAATCCTACAAACTACTCTCAATCACCAATGTATTGATCTCCTTATCGCTTGTAGTCACTTGAATGATCAAATAATACCGATCATAAGATTTTAACCTTTCAATCTTTCAAGATTCTGACATCACATTCAATTCCTTTGCCACTTCTTTTCGAAAAAATGTTCTTGTTTTCCTGCAAAACTTCATACTTCTCACGAACTCGCATACATTCATATTAGCTCATGCGCTCTTAACCATAACATCATTATATCACATACTACATTAAATTAACTGTGCAAGACTCAATTCATTCTACTCTAACTTCTACATTATCCTAAGTTCCTATTCTAATGCATTCTTTATGAATTAAGTGCTTTGAGATGGGTTAGGAAGAGATTCACACTTACTATCAGATCCTTCACCTGTCTAATTACCTTGCATACTGAGCATGTCTACTTGATCTATGGCTTTAACAAATTTCACTTCTTCTGAATTACTACAACATCCTTTCTGACTGTTGCTTGCATTATCATTTCTCCTTGTATAGCTTCTAGGATTAGCATTTCTCATGTTGTTCATTTTGCAAAATCTTACTATATGACCAAATTTGTTACATACCTAGCAATCTACTCCATTATTTCCATATCTCGGTCCTATCTGGTTGATTTGTGATTTGGAATTTCTAGCAATGTGTCCAAGCTTGTTGCATCTATAACACATAAATCCATTTCTTCTCTTCATATCTTTAGTAGGTCTCTTATCTGCATGGTTAGTATCTCTAAACATTCTACTACTATTATTATTATTAGATCTAGGTTTCTTACAATCAATAGCTCTATGTCCAAAACCATGACAATTATAACAATAACCATTAAGAGGTTTGAATTTCTTACCTGTGCAATCTTTCTTCATATGTCCAAAAGTATTACATGCAAAACATCTACCTTTGAATTCTCTTTGTGTATCTTTAGGTGGTTCATCTTCTTTAGGTGGATTAGGTATGTCTTAAGATTTTTTAGCTTCATCAGGTTTCTTTTCATCTTCGTTCTTAGAGACTTTTAGATCTGGTTCCTTGCGTTCTTCACTTATCTTAGATGAGTTAAATCCAAGACTAGTTTTATCATAATAAGGCTTTTGATAAGACATGTGTTCATCAATCTTCTCACTGGTGGAATACAGTTTTTCAAGATGTTGTTTATACTGAGTCAATTCACCTTCCACAATTATATTGTACTTCTCAATTTCAACATACTGCAATTTGGTTTTCTCAAGTTCAGATGTCACTTTACAAAGTTTAGACTCCAGATCTTCATTTTCAAATTTTAGATTTGATTCATTCTTGCTATTTCCATCTTTCAAACTTAACTTCAGATCTAAAATCTTTAATTCATGTTTAAGGATCTCATTTTCTTTCTTCAGATTTGAAATTTCATCACAATCTTTGATTTGAATTTTAGGTTCTTTCTTTGATTTTAGTTCTTCCAATTTTTCTTTTAGCTTCTGAATGAAGTTCTTCACATCATCGTGTTTCCCTTTAGAATATCTCTTTCTTCAGTAAGAATATCAATATGTTCAAGAGCTTCTTCAAGATTCTTCTATAGTTGATCCATATCCATAGAGATCTTATTCAAGCTGCTAGGCTTTCTTTGAATAACTTACTTTCAAGTAACTAAGCTCTGATACCAATTGTTAGAAATAGGGAATACTGAGGGGGGGGTGGGGGGTGAATCAGTATTCTAAAATTTTTTACTTTTTCCCAATTATGGATATAAAAAATTAACTTGATGCTTGCAAAACAAAGTAAACTAAATAACATGCAAAGAAATAAAGCAAATGAACTCATAACACCATGTTTGTTCTTGAGGAAACCCTAGACAAGGGAAAACCCCAGTGGGGATGATACCCACAACTGATCCACTAATCAAAAGTATCTTGTTAAGGATGTTGACCCTGTTAGGAGTCTATTACATACATATAGTGTCTCTGTCCTAATTAAAGGACTCTAGGCCTTGTCAGAAGCCTCAACCTTGCTAAGAGTTGGTATTACAGAATGGAATGATTACAAGATGAACTCACTACCCAAATATGTAATATAAAATGACATCTGATTACAAAAGGTAAAGTACATAACCTTTCACTATTGTCGAATAGCTTTCCTATTCTGATTTATCTTTCTAGCTTCTTCGCTTTCATATACAACGTCTACTTACTTTTCTTTTACAACATATATCTTCACAGCATATCATTACTCTATCTTATTTAATTATGCATATGTCTTCTCATCTCATACTTCTTACATTTATACAAGTTATTAAGAATAATAACTTTACAGTCGGCTTTACAAAACATAAAATCTTTCCAAAATACAAAACTAACTTCTGCTTCCCAAGATTTAACATCTAGGATGTTGTCCCTTGTATGGTTAAGTCATTATTTTGATAAAAATAATAATCCCTTAACTATTATACTTGTTCTATCTTCTTACTCTGCTTAGTTAGCTTCGACTCTATCTCGGTAATCTTGCAATAACTCCTTCCATACATGCCGTACATACTTGCGCTTCCAGATGTGTCTTTTTCATACATAGAAGTATCCATGTTCAAGTGTGCATGCATTGAAGCTACTTCTGTCAACATCGCTATCCAAAACTATCTCTGGTTAGACTGGAAAATACTATTATACTTAGACAATTTTACTTGCGGTCTAACATAAATGCTTGCTACCATAGTGCGATCTTCATACTGATTATATGTTGCCATAATGACAAAAACTTGATATCCTACTTGGCCAAATTGCCAATAGTATTCCAGCAACTACCTCACCTATCAAGGAGATTAAGGATATACTGGATAGTTGTGTTGGTAGAAGCACAAGGGACATGACATATGAAGAATATCTAGTTAAATGGAAAGGATGACCTATTGAAGATTCATCATGACTGACAAGGGAGGAGGTTAACCATCTTGGTTTTCCTCTTCACACCTAAGACATGATAGGGTCACTTCTCAAATTACCCCGGGTGTTTGATGCAGGAGCATCCTGGGTGTAAGAGAAATCTTTCATCACCCAAAAATATTTCTGGTTTCTTTTCAATAAGGGCTATCTTGTGTCGAGCTTCTATTTTTGGAAATTTATTATTTTTAGTAAGTTTTTTGTTTGAGCTTAGAATGGTCCATTTTCTTCCCTGGAGGTTCACTTTGGTCATATCAGCCTGCCAGTAAAGTTTCATTGCCAGATCAACTCTAGTTTTGAAGATATTGAAAATTTTTGGTATTGGCACTAGGGTAGATAAACTTTGAACTCAGTTTTGAAGGCTTTAGAGGCCCTGGATGAGGTTGAAACTTTGTTTGACTAGAGCTTGCATGAGTTAGGTGCTATGGAGAACTTCATGCCCTTTCTGAAATGGGGTCATAATAGTCAATCGGGTCAACGGGTGATGACTTATGGTCTCTAGAAGTTGGGTCACCTGAAATGGAAGAAAATGAATTTCCTTCAAAATTTCTTTTTGAGTTCCAAAAGTTGTTTTGAGAGGACTCTGATGTAATAAAATGAAAAATAAAGTAATTCTAGGGTTGGTTGGCCTTAATTAAGGGCTAAATTTATGGAACCTTCTTGGGCGGTGGAAAATTGCCTATATAAGGAAGGCTCGTAGTGTTGTCTAGGCAGTATTCGGTAGTTCTAGGTAATCATTCAAGGCTTTGTCCTACAAAATACTGTAAGGAAAATGCCCATGTGGCTTTGCATATTGTAATTTTGAATATTTGTAATTCCACACTTGTGGAGATAATAATAAGCCCATTTTCTATTCTTGCAAATTATTGTTGTTTCTCTATTTCTATTATGTGTCCGTGGTATTAAGGGGAGCACCCTTCATCAAAAGAGGTGGTGAAATTTTTGTCACTATTGAAGAGCCTTCTTATGCAGTTCTCACCATAAAGAAAAAGAGCCTCAAGGTTTCACCTAGTGCGACCTCCTCTGGTACCCCCAAAAAAGGTAAAGACCATGTGGTAAGGACTCCTTTGTCTAATTCAAAAACACCAGAAGTTAAAATCTTGCAAAATAATAGTTCTTTATCTTCTTCCTTTGACATTGTAGAGTTTTGTAAATCTTCAACTTTTTAGATTTCACCTATTGAATTAAGGCTCAACCCTAAAGAACTAGATAAATTAAGTATGTGATAAGTGATCAAGTTAAAAAATCACCAAGTAAGAAACACCTAGTTGAAGATAAACCTATACCTTCTGGATTTCCCATCTTCGCCTCTGATTCATCTCATGATGTAACTTATTCTACCAAAAATTCCATAGGGGAAGAATCAGAACCAACTAAGAAGAATCCTAACCCCTTCTATGTATCTTTACTTCTTAATGGCCATAAATTTAGTAATTGTATAATTTATTATGGAGCCTTAGACAACATCATTCCTGTTGGACTACAACTAATTTGGAATTTGGTTGAAGAATCTATGATTAAAGATCACTGAGGAGTTGTTGATTAGATATGTAATATGATTAAATTAGTATTATGTTGTCATTGATGTCAAATAGTTTGAAAACACTTATCTTGTAAGTTACTATACCGAGACATCTGAAGAAAGGTGAAAGAGATGAAGAATAGAGAAATCTACATGGGGAAAGATGTACATGATAGATGAGGATAAGGAACACATTGAGTAACTTGTTGATGAGTCTATGACTTGATGATATTGACTTTATTATGTTGCATTCATCTATGATGAAGTATAGAGCTGAAAGACACAAAGCAGTGTTGTCGATAAATGAAGCATTTCTAGTATACACCGACAGAGTGTAGTGTATACCGATCATAGTATTAACCGAGTAGTGTTCATCGATGCATTTCTTTATTAACTGAGAAAAATAGAATAAATTAAATGATTAGTTTAGTTGATAAGATTGATGAGCTGTAAAGTACCTCAATTTTAGTGATAACAGATAATGTTTGTTACATAGATCAATGACTGATGAAATTTAGGAAAGATCTAAAGGATGAGAATCAAACATGTTATTAACACAAGTGCCGAGAAAGTTTGAAGTGGAAAAATATATGAATGTGGTTAAGTGGAAAAATCTGATGGTGGAGAAGAAAATGATTTACCCATCTATATAAGAGACTAGAATTTCATTATGGAATGATGCCGGAAGAAGTAGAAATTGCAGGAATATCGCGTGAACAAGGTTTTCATGCATTCTAATCATACTGGTTAGTAAGAACCGAGATGCAGAATAATTACCGAGCTACAGAGAGAAATTATCGACGGACAGTAAGTTGATATAGTATTGAATCTAAAGTGAAATATTGATCAGAAGGATTTGTATGGACTGAATATTGATCTGTAATCTGCAATTGAAGTTGTATTAAGGTAGATCATTTACTGTTACATATTTAACCATTGTAAATAGTTAAAATCTCTTAACCGAGTGGACTCTGAAAGTCTTATGATGTATCATTCATAGAATGAACATTGTTATCCTGTCAACCCCATAGTGAATGCTGGTTGGACGATAACTTCTAGTCTAAAATCCTCTAACAAGGTCACACCTGATAGTGTGTTTATAAACCTTTAACAGGGTTGGGTCTTAACCGACCTCACTTTAGAAGAGTGAACAATTTTGGGTTGCCAGTCCCAGGTGGTTTTTCCCTTTATAGGGTTTCCATGTTAAATCTCTTGTGTTATGTGTTGATTGTGATATTTGTTTGTTATCATACTTTGCATGTTACATGTTAGATTTGATCGGTAATTGTTATGGTATTAGACTGGTAATCGGTAAAAGCATAGATAGTGAAAGTTATTATTGTTTACTAATGAGCATAAATTGAAGAAATAGTTTTGAATTATACATTTTATTTTGGGACACTGGATAACCGATTCACCCCCCCTCTCAGTTATTCTAACAATTGGTATCAGAGCACTAGTTTCTTAGAACAAAGTTTTAAGGACTTCAACAAAAAGGTCTCAGGATGTATAAGAGGGAAGTACCGAGGCTAAAAAAAGAGAACTTTGTAGTATGGCAAAGTCGGATGAAGCTGCACATATCTGGAATTGGGAATTCTGCACTAGATCCGATGGAGAATGGCTACATACAACCGCCCACTGGTCCCTTAACTCTTGATCAATTAAAGGATAGGCATGAACACAATGTTACTATGATGGAACTTGTTGCTACCTATACCAATGCTGAATTTGAAGAAATTAAGACATGCACAACTGCCAAAGCAATGTGGGATAAATTAACACTAATATATAGTGGAGATCTGAGTGTCAAAAGAGCCCGAGCTGAAAGCCTAAGAGACAAATTTGACAATATGAGAATGAAAGAAGGTGAGAACATTGTACAATACTCAAATAGACTAAAAGAAGTGGTACATGCTATTAGAGCATTTGATGGAGTGATTGATGATGAAAGAATGATAAGCAAGATTCTCAGAACTTTGCTGCCAATTTATGCAATCAAGATCTCAGGAATTCATGAAACAAGAGCTACATCCAACCTTACTCTTGACACTCTGATTGGTAAACTTACAAATTTTGAATTAAATAACTTTGATAACACTATTTTTCCTTCCTTTGAATCTACTTTCATGTCTTCTTTGAAGATTGGAAAGTCTAGCAGGAATAGTAAGGATTGTGATAGTGATGAGAATACCGATGATGAATTTGATGAGCTTGAAGCTCTTATGACCAGAAGATTTCCCAAAGGAAAAGGAAGGTATATAGGTAAGATACCTTTGGCATGCTTTAATTGTAAAGAATTCGGTCACATCACTGCTAGATGTCCTCAGAAGAAAGATGATGATATATCTAAAGACCAATCTAAAGGAAACTATGGGAGATGAGTCAATAGAGGCTACTAACACAACAACAGAGACAACCGAGATGATAAAGGCAAAAAGGTATGTTACATAGCCGAAGCTATTGAAATTGAATCTGATTCTGATGATGATATAGAAGTTGTATTTGTTGCAATGAAAGATGACTCAAAGGAAGAAAAGAAACATGAAGAGACAACATTGATCTCTAAAGTAAGAAAAAATGATACATGGATCATAGACAGTGGCTGTACACATCATATGACCTGTGATGTAGAGAAGTTTGATCATCTTGTTGAATATAATGGAGGATTTGTGAGAATGGGAAATGATGCACCTTGTATGGTAAGAGGTAAAGGATCACTGATGATCAATGATAGAATACAATGTGAAAATGCATAATGGGTAGATGGATTGAACTATAATTTGTTAAGTGTGGCTCAACTGAACAATTCAGGCCACCGACTGGCTTTTGAGAGAAAAAAGGTGAAGATATATGATGATGGAGGAAGACTTGTTAGAACTAGTACACAATCCAGAGGTAATCTATTCTATCTTGATATGGATCAGTCTTCTTGTTTGTTAATAAGAGATGAAGATGCTTGGTTGTGGCATAGAAGGTTATGCCATGTGAACTTTGACAATATGATCAAGATTAGTAAAAAGAAAAGAGTTAGAGGATTGCCTAACTTGACAAAACCTGATCATGCCATGTGCCATGAATGTCAAAGGTAAGATGACTAAGTCTAATTTTAAAAGAAAAGACTACTCAACAAAGAAGATACTTGAGTTGGTTCATACCGACCTATGTGGTCCTATGAGAACTCAGAGCTATTCTAGTGATAGATATTTTATTCTTTTTGTTGATGACTATATTAGACTGATGACTGTTATGTTCCTGAAAGAGAAATCTGAAGCTTTTAAAATGTTTAAGTGGTATAAAGCTAAGGTAGAGAAAGAAATTGGAAAAGAAATAAAATGCTTAAGATCTGATAGAGGAGGTGAATTTATCTCTGATGAATTTACTAATTTCTGTTATGAGCATGGAATTAAAAGACAGGTCTCTGCACCAAGGACACCTCAACAAAATGACATTGCTGAAAGGAGGAACAGGTCTATAATTGACTGTGCAATAACATTGATGATACAGAAGAATGTTGCTCATACATACTGGAGGGAAGCTGTCAGTACAGCTGTGTATGTTCTTAACCAAGTACAACTAAAGAAGGACACCAACTGAACACCTTATGAGCTATGGTTTGGACACAAACCTACTGTAAGTTATTTCAAAATTTTTGGAAGTAAATGCTTTATTTTGAAAGATGAAAGAAATGGAAAATTTTATTCTAAAGGAGATGAAGGGATATTTCTGGGATATTCCACTACAAGTAAAGCATACAAATGTTTGAATAAAGTTACAAATAAGATAGTTGAAAACACTAATGTTAGTGTTGATGAGTTTGATAAAAAGAAATAGAGGAAAGTACAAAGGAACCAGAAGACTACGATAGATTCACTTACATTGAATATCTAGAGTATCTATCGATGCCACAAGCTATGATAATTGGTCAGCAGGGAAACCACACAGGACAACATGCAACACCAACCAATGAACAAGATGGAGCTACCGAGCAAGGAAATGACCCTGAACATGATGAGCAAGAAAGGAGAAATCAAGTTTTGGCTAGTTTTGTCAGAAGACATCATCCTGAGACACAAATCATTGGAGACAGACATGCTGGAATGCAAAATAGAAGCAAAACAAGACAAGGTATATGTCTAGTTTGTGAATTTGAACCTAAAAATGTGAAAGTTGCATTAGAGAATGAAGAATGGATTAATGCAATGAAGGAGGAAATAGAGCAATTAGAGAAGAAGAAAACCTAGTCCTTAGTACCCCGACCTAAAGATAAGAATGTTATCAGTACTAAGTGGATATACAGGAATAAATTGAATGAAAATTGTGAAGTCACAAGAAATAAAGCTAGATTGGTATGCAAGGGATATGCAGAGGAAGAAGGCATTGACTATGGTGAAACATTTTCACCTATTGCTAGATTGGAAGGAGTTAGAATGCTACTTGCATATGTTGCACACAAGAAATTCAAAGTCTATCAAATGGATGTGAAGTCAACATTTTTGAATGGTATACTTGAAGAAGAAGTCTACATCGAACAACCTGAAGGATTTTTTGATGCCGACAATAAAGACATGGTATGTAGATTACATAAAGCTTTATATGGTTTGAAGAAAGCACCTAGAGCATGGTATGAAAGATTGCATACTTACTTGTTAAGTATTGGATTTTTTAGAACAAGTGAAAACAACAATCTGTATATGAAAGGTGACATTGGTGATACTATTATCATTGCTGAAATATTTGTTGATGATATTATTTTTTGAGGTCAAGATCTTGTATGCAAGACATTTGCTGATGAAATGCAAAAGGAATTTGAAATGTCTATGTTCAAAGAGATTAAGTTCTTTCTTGGACTACAAGTGATTCAACAGAGTGATGGATATTCATCACACAATCTAAATACATAAAGGAAGTACTAAAGACATTTGGCATGGAAGATGCTAAACTTGTGGGAACACCAATGGCTACTGGATGCAAATTGACAAAGGAGGATGAAACTACAGAGGTAAACCAGACACTTTACCAATCCATGATTGGTAAGTTAATGTATGTAGTTCATAGTGGACCATATATAGCATATGCTGTGGGTATTGTTGCAAGATTTTCTGCTAATCCTAGAGAATCACACATGATAGCTACAAAAAGGATCTTAAGATATCTAAAGAAAATAGAGAATTATGGATTATGGTATCCTAAGGAAGGAAAGTTTGAACTGAAAGTTTACACTGATGCTGATTGGGCTAGAAATGTGGATGATAGAAAAAGCACCACTAGAGGAGCATTTTTCTTTGGTGAAAGACTTGTAACCTAGACAAGTAAAAAGCAAGCTTGTATTTCTTAGTCTATAGCTAAAGTAGAGTATGTTGCTACTGCTACTAACTATTCAAACATTGCATATGTCAAACAAGTGTTGGAAGGGATGAATGAGGTAATCACTGACCTGGTGATTATATATTGTGACAACACTAGTGCTATTAATATTTCAAAGAATCCTGTGATGCACTCTAAGACAAAGAATATATCTATTAAGTATCATTACTTAAGAGAACAAGTGCAAGAGAAGCAAGTGAAGTTAGAATTTGTCACATCTAAAGAACAACTTGCAGATATTTTTACAAAGCCTCTACTGAAGGACACATTTGAATACTTGAGGACTAGACTTGGGGTCCATCCCCTATCTATTAGTCACTAAGGTGATTTGATTGTTGCATCAACCTAATTTTATTAGAAGATCATTCATGTTGATGTAGCATAGTTCACACTTTGAAACATGTTCAAGGTTGTGATTAAGTTTGAAGAAATTGAACCGATTGGGATATCAGTATTCAGAGATACAAAGGATGACAGAATTGTTTGTTTATTTGTTTCTTTGGAATTTCTATCAAAGGGAGAGATAAATAATATGAAAAGGAACAAGCTATGAAAAGGAACAAGCATCGATGAGAATAATCTAAGGGAGAGACAATCTAAATGAGACACTTTATTGAAGATCAGTTATAGAGAACAGAAGCAGAAATAGGAGAACTGGAAAGATCACAACTACAGAATGGTAAAGATATATTTATAATGTTGTTTAGTAACATAGTGATTAAACATATTAAGTCTATTTGACTTACAACATTTTGTTCAAAAAGTTGTAGAATATATGTTTGGTATGTGTATGGTACATTTCATATTACTTGAGTTGCCATCAATGCCAAAGGGAGAGATTGTTAGACTATAACTGATTTGGAATCTAATTGAAGAATCCATGATTAAAGATCATTGAGGAGTTGCTAATTAGATATGTAATATGATTAAATTAGTATTATGTTGTCATTGATGTCAACTAGTTTGACAACACTTATCTTGTAAGTTACTATACCGAGACATCTGAAGAAAGGTGAAAGAGATGAAGAATAGAGAAATCTACATGGGGAAAGATGTACATGATAGATGAGGATAATGAACACATTGAGTAACTTGTTGATGAGTCTATGACTTGATGATATTGAATTTATTATGTTGCATTCATCTATGATGAAGTATAGAGCTGAAAGACACAAAGCAGTGTTGTCGGTAAATGAAGCATTTCTAGTATACACCGACAGAGTGTAGTGTATACCGATCACAGTATTAATTGAGCAGTGTTCACCGTCACATTTCTTTGTTAATCAAGTGGACCAGAATGAATTAAATGATTAGTTTAGCTGATAAGATTGATGAACTATAAAGTACCTTGATTTCAGTGATAACGGATAATGTTCGTTACATAGATCGACAACTGACAAAATTCAGGAAAGATCTAAAGGATAAGAATCAAACGTGTTATTGATACAAGTGCTGAGAAATTTTGAAGCAAAAAAATATATGAATGTGGTTAAGCAAAAAAATCTGATGGTGGAGAAGAAAATGATTTACCCATCTATATAAGAGACTAGAATTTCATTATAAAATGATGCCGGAAGAAGTAGAAACTACAAGAATATCGTGTGAACAAGGTTGTCATGCATTCTGATCATACTGGTTGGTAAGAACCGAGCTGTAGAACAATTACCAAGCTACAGAGAGCAATTACCGATGGATAGTAAGTTGATATAGTATTGAATCTGAAGTGAAATATTGATCAGAAGGATTTGTATGGACTGAATATTGATCTGTAATCTGCAATTGAAGTTGTATTAAGGTAGATCATTTACTGTTACATATTTAACCATTGTAAACAATTAAAATCTCTTAACCGAGTGGACTCTGAAAGTCTTATGATGTATCATTTATAGAATGAACATTGTTATCCTGTCAACCCCATAGTGAGTGCTGGTTGGATGATAACTTCTAGTCTAAAATCCTCTAACAAGGTCACACCTGACAATGTGTTTGTAAACCTTTAACAGGGTTGGGTCTTAACTGACCTCACTTTAGAAGAGTGAACAATTTTGGGTTGCCGGTCCTAGGTGGTTTTTCCCTTTAGAGGGTTTCCACGTTAAATCTCTTATGTTATGTGTTGATTGTGATATTTGTTTGTTATCGTACTTTGCATGTTACATGTTAGATTTGATCGATAACTGTTATGGAATTAGACTGGTAATCGGTAAAAGCACAAACAGTGAAAGTTATTATTGTTTACCGACGAGCATAAATTGAAGAAATAGTTTTGAATTATACATTTTGTTTTGGGACACTAGATAACTGACTCACCCCCCCTCTCAGTTATTCTAACAATTCCCTTCTCTATTACGAAAGCTTTAGTTTTGACCTTAACTAGGACCTTTGGGAGATTCTACTCAATGCATGGAAAATAAGTTCCTTTGATGGGACAGGTAAAGGATGCTTAGGAGGTTTTGGTAGCCTATCTAGAAAAGTGGCTTAAATTGACAATATTGGTGGTAGACATATCAGTTAGCTACATGATGCTTCTCAGTAGGACTTTTTACAAGGAAATAGGAGGTGAAATAAAAATGGAATGGTTAGAAACAATGATCCTTGTTGACAAGAAGAAGGTTAAGCTAGAACTAGAAGTTAAAACTAAGTATATAGTTTTTCCCTTAGATAATCCCAAAGCTCAAATTATATATGAAGAATGCCATTTCAAGAACTACCTAATTCTATCAAATGAGGAGTAGATCAAACCTGTTAAACCACCAAGAATTGAGCATGATTTATGGGTTATGGATTTTGATGGAAGTTGCTCAAACTCTAGGACTGGAGTGGGGAAATTTCTCACATCAGAAGAGGGTGGGCAAAGTCATTATTCCTATAATCTTGATTTAAAAAACACTAATAATACCATCGAGTACAAAGCTCTTCTCCCGGGATTGTAGGAAGCTAAAACAAGAGGTATTAAGACACTTGTTGCAAAATGAGATGTATAATTAATTATAAAATAGGTTAGAGGAATGTTTACAGTAAAAAATGAATGAATGAAGCACTACCACAATAGAGTGTTTGATGAATTGGAGTATTTTGATGCATTCTCAATAGAAGCCATTCCTATAAGTTTGAATTATAGAGCTGATTCTCTGGCTATCTTAGACTCCTTGCTGTTTCCTCACTCATATTTCAAAGAAGATACCTATTAGGTGGAAATTATCCATAGAACTAATGTACCTGATAATGTTGAGAATTGGAAAGTATTTGAAGGGGATTATCAGATTAAGGATTTTTTGGCCAATACTTAGGTGTTTGTAACTTCATATTTTGAAGGGTTAGAGAACACCTGCAAAGAGTTCTGCCCAAATCCAAGAATTGAAGATGACAGTGGTGTAATTCAGTTGAATGGTAAAAAAAATACAAAGGGTTTGGTTACCCTTGAGAACTTATTGTCTCAAAGAGATGAAAGCCTTTGGAGAGGAGGAATGCCTAGTTCAAGAGGACATGAAGAATGTGATAAAATAAACATTGGTGATGAATCCGATCCCAAATCGATCTCCGTTGGTAAGAAATGCTTCCTTGAAGAAAAATGTAGACTCACTAAACTATGGAAATAATATAAAGATGTCTTTTCATGGAATTATGACGATCTTAAATATTTTAGGGGTGAATAGTTTCAAAACCATATTTTGTTAAAGCTAGGTGCTACTCCCTCCCAACAATGGTTAAGAAATTATAATTCCAAGGTGTCCGAAGCCATTTTTAAAGAAGTCAAGAAGATGTTGAGAGTTGGGATCATCTACCCTATTCACCATTCCATGTGGATAGCGAATATCATGACCGTCTAAAAGAAGAATGGCAAGATTAAAATATGTGTAGATTTTCACAATTTAAATTAGGCCATTTTAAAAGATAACTATGCTCTTCGTATTATGGATCATGTGCTCAAAATTGTTATAGGATTAGAAATGATGTCTATGCTTGATGAATTTTCTATTTACAACTAGATAAGAATTTCTAGATCAGACCAACATAAAAAAATGTTTATCACACCGTGGAGAACATTCACTTACAATAGAATGTCTTTTAGCTTGATTAATTTAGGAGAAAACTTCTAGTGGTCGATGAACTCATCCTTTAAGGACTTAAGAAATAGAATCATTGTGGTGTATCTAGATGATCTGATAGTTTTCTCAAAAAGGAGAAAAAACCACTTGAGAGATCTAAAGACAATGTTGCAAAGGTGCAATGATTATGGTATATCCTTTATCCTTAAAAATCAATCTTTGGTGTAACAGAAGGAAAGTTACTCTACCATATAGTTTCTAAAGGTGGTATTAAGATAAAACTTGACAAAGTGAAAGCAACACAACAACTGAGCCTTCCCTCAAGCCAAAGTGGAGCCATGTCATTGTTTAGTCAAATTAATTTCTTTAGGAGCTTTGTACTAGAATTTTCAAAGATCACCAAGCATATTGTGGAAATGATGAGTGAGAAATAGGAGTTCAAAAGGAATGAAGAAGGTAAGAAAGCTTTTGATGACATAAAAGATTCTATAGATAATCCACCTACTTTAGTTAACCCCCATTTCAAAAGAGATTTTATTATCTATTATTATGTGTCTTAACATACTCTATTTGGCATATTGGTACAAAAGAACAAAGTGGGATCTAAAGTCCCCATTGTGTTCATGAGCATCCCACTCAAGAGAAATGAATTGAAATATTCTTTGATTGAGAAGAAGGCCTTTGCATTTGTAAAAGTAGTTAAGTATTTTACATATTACATTCTACATTCTCATTCAGTGGTGTATGTGCCTAACTTAGCAGTGAAAAGTATATTAACACAACAGGAGGTTGGAATTAACAAACAAGAAGCCTAAGTGGTGAAAATTCAGAAATATGATTTTAATACCAAGCCCGCTAGATTGTTGAGAGGCCAAGACTTATGTATAATGATAGCTGAAAATAACTCTGGTAAGGAAGGTGGAAGGAGAATCACCTACAATACCATTGGTCAGTCTAGAGGATTCATGGTTTTCTAATATATCTTGCTATTTGACATTGTCCTAAACATGTCACACCAAAGGAGAAGAGAAATATGAGACTCAAAGTATCAAAATATGTAATATCTCAAGATGTCTTGTACACAAGAGGCCTGTATGACACATTTTTGAGGTGCGTAGATAAGGATCAATAGAAGAAGCTCATGAAAGATATTCATCAAGAGGCATGTGGTGGGAATTTTTATTCTATAGTCACTCATTTAAAGATCCTCCAAAATTATTTTTACTGGACAGGTATGTTCAAAGATGCGTACTCCTTTGACAGAGACTATGAAAAATATAAATTTTTTACTAGTAAGCCTTAGCTGGAAGCTCTTCCTTTGAGGTTGGTAGTAATTGATGAACCCTTTAAGTAGTGTGGTCTAGATTTCACATGGCCACTTAATCCCCTGTATAATTCTAAACATATGTATATATTGACTACAAGAAACTATTTTACCAAGTAGGTGGAAGCTATACCCACGAAGAGGGCTAATTCTTAGGTGGTCTATGATTTTTTTAAAAGCTATATTTTAGTGCGGTTCAAAGTCCCACAAAATATTGTTACAGATAATGCCATGTAATTCTCCTCTGAAGAAATAATGATGTTCTTTGTTCTTTTATGAGCATAATATTACTTTGGCACACTCTTCAAATTATTTTCCATTAGGCAAGGGACAAGCAAAGTCAAGCAATAAAAATTTGATCACCAATATGAAGAAATTAGTGGAAGATATTTCTAGGGATTGACATAAGAGGTTATGTGAAGCCTTGTGGGTGGATTGGATTACTCTAAAGAAGGTGATTGGTATGGTTCCTTTTGAATTGGTTTACTATTTCGGTTCTCAAGCTTCTCTGCCTCTCAAATTAGCTACAACCAAATTGCAAATTGTGATTGAAGATTAGGCCTTCAAAGACTCTCTTGACAAAAGGGCAATGTACTTGACTAAGCTTGAAGAAGAGAGGGATAAATTGGTGGATAGGATTACACAACACTAGGAAAGGGTCAAGAATTTTTTTTATAATAGATCAAGGTGTCATAAATTTATGGAGGGTGATGAAGTAATACTGTGGGATAACAAAAAGGAACTAAAAGGAGCACATGGAAAATTAAAATTTCTATGGAGGGGAACTTGCAAGATTCAACAAGTTTTGTGCCCTAAATCTTTCCAAATTGCCTATCTAGATGGATCAATCTTGCCTCTGTCCTAGAACGAGAAGGATTTGAAATTACTCAAGTTCTGAGTATGATAGAGTCTTTTCCTTGTACATATTAGTTTACGCATGTTTTAATTTATTTTGTGTCTAAAACCTTTGTCATCATTCAATTATTGATGCAAAATAATAGATCTTGAGTTTGTTTTTACTGTTAAAATTTTGGCCCTCATACTTTAAATTTTTGTTAAACCTTCAATAATTTGACCTAGCAAAAAGAAAATGTTGAAAGCCCTAATTATCATAGGCCTTGTTATGTTTGAACATTACCTTTTTGGTTCACTAAAGATACAAAATGCATGTGTTTAATTTAAACCCTCTAAGTTCTCAGTTTCATGTGTTTCATGGTTAGGTTTTGAAGTGGGCCCCCTTTTATTAAATATTTCATGCAAAACTTTAGATTTTCCCATTTTAAACCCTGGTCATCTGATCCATTTAAATCTTGTGGTCATTGCTATCCCTTAAGACCCATGGTTGTCAGACTTTCTGACTTGCGGGGATACGACTGAATGACACCTATCATAGCGGGCCCAACTTCAAAAGCTATGTTGTCACTAACAAGTGGACTACACCTACGGTTGTCACAATGCCTTAAAGCTAAGTTGGCCACTTGTTAACCATTGCAGGACTCTAACAACCATCCAATTGGATAAAGGATTGATGATAGCAAAGCCCTGACAGTTTTGTTCTGCAGGGATACAATGAGATGACATGTGTCCAAGGTGACATAAGTTACGGTGGGGTCAGAGTTCTCTAAAAATTAAAGCTTAGTTAAATCTTGTGGCTGTCATTTCGCCACTGGAGGAAGTTGCTCAACTTTTAGGTTTGTGCTTCAGTGATGGCCATCCGATCTTCCATGTGGTTGCAAACTATGAGGTGGGTCCTTGGTCGTCAGGTCATGCTGAGATGCTCATTTTTCATTAGTCAAGCTAGAATATTATGTGGAAACTTCCAGTAGGACTGGCACTCAATAAAAAAGTAGCAGGTCCACTTGCTAGATATTGTGACGTGGGAGTTTCTGATTAGTTGAGCTAGGTGGTGACTTGGTTTGTTTTCTAGTGGGTCCGAAGTCTTTAGGCATTTCCACGTGTTCATTTGTGAAGTGGGGTCACAAACTTTTAGAAATGGTAAAGATCAGTCAGATCTTGAAAGAATCGACGGTCATCACATTGCCTTGATTGAATGATGCTCAGAATTCTAAGCTAGCGGGAATGCAACATGTTGACAACTGTCTAGACTGAGTAAAGTTTAAGTAAAGTGCAGGTTTTTTTTGCACATGGGTATAATGAAATGTTCTCATTGGTTGAGAACTAAGCTTAGAAAGATGTTAAAGTGTTGCATGGATTATTGCCAGTTGTCTAGTGTGCCAAAAGGGAATTCGAATGATGGTGTATATTCAAATTTGATTTTTTGAAGTTGTTTCACATCCTATGAACATTGTGGCTGGTAGTTTCAGTAATGGAGAACTTAATGAGTTTCATGTGAATCAGCTATGATGGGTTGTCAATCATTACATAGTCAGATTTGATCATTTGAAGTGACACTTCTCCTCTAAGTCTTTCTGCAAAGTGATTTGGCTCTCTCTGCAAACATCAACTATGAATTTTGTATGGCATACAGTAGGCATTTTGAAGTTGAATGTTCACATAATTTTTAAAGGGAAAATTTTAAGTGATTGAAATATTGTCTGTTGTTTCTATCTTGTAATTATCTGGGTAATTTTTTTATCTGGTATTTATACACTTTTCTAAAATCCCTAGTTAAAAATGCCACCCAAAAGAGAGCTCTCAGGGAAAATAGAGGATAAGGAGATGGGGTATTTGAGGATTTACTACATTTAATCCCACACTCAGATATTGGAAGATCCATAATGAATGAGTTAGTCCCAAATAACCCTAGAGACTATGTTGATGATGGATTGTATGATAGGGGATTGTGGATGAGAGATGCCAAATTAGGGAAACAATATAATGGTTTGATTCTATTTAAAGCTGCATACTCCCAAAGAAATGCTTGTGCTCCCCTCAGTAATATATGGTAGTTTGATGTAGGCAGACTCATTGTACCCAGAGTTTTCATGGATGCTGATCTCCTTATACAAATAGCTAAATATTATGACCCTATAACTAGATGTGTTAAGGATATAAATGGAAGGGATTTGATAAGTATTATAGAGGATGAGATTAGACAGGTTTTTTCACTAAATGATCCCTCTGTTGGGTTGGAAAAGATTGATTTCAATGAGTTCAGTAAGATTTATCAGGCACAGAGAGACTATCTAAGGTCTGGTCCTCTAAGAGATTTCCTTGACAAAATTGGTGCCATGTGTGTGGTTAACCCAAGCACTCTATAGCCTTTTAGAATAGATCTTTTCAATATGAGGGCACATGGTATGTACAAGTCCCTGACTTTGATTTTAGGACAAGATGAAGCTACACACATGCCTATCCCATACATGTTCATGATGGTGTAGACCCTACATCCCCATCTGGCATTAATTTTTTATTTTGCCCCTTATCTTGCAGACCTAATACATTAGGGATTAATGGGGATGAAAAATATGAAAGTAGGTAGGCCTTTTGCATGGTATTCCATATTGATGCATATGCTCTTGCACAATGGTGTTGAATTCTTTAGCAAGACAATGGATATTGTAAGGGAAAAGAATGGAGAAGTATTACTAGTCTAGTTGTGGAATACAAAGCTATCATGGGATAGGACTAATGCCAGTTACCTTATATTTGATAGGAATTTTGCTTCAAGGCTCAGATCCTTGTTATTTTTTGATAATCCAAGAATTCCCATGGAGTTGCTAAGGTTAATTAGGCCAAAAGAATATTGTAAAGATATCACCATAGTTCATAATTTTGGTGATATAATTTTGTATCTAGTTTCCATAGTGTTCAGAGTATATGGTTGTAGAAAGACACCTTTTGTACTGCCTTATCAGGTCCCTTTGAAGATAGGGTATGCTGAAATTCTAAGGTAGATTGGTGACTTGCAGGAAGCAGCCCTAACTAACAAAGGAAGGGGAACCTTGTTCCCAAGTATTACAATAGCCCACCAGTACATTATTATTAAACATGGATGGGTGCATTTGAATTAGGTTTTGCAACCTTACAGAATGGCTACTGTAGTAGTAAGGTGTGCAAATAATGAAGGTTTTATATCTGGGATGTTTAGAGAGAAAACAAGGTGTGTTGTTTTGGAACATCAATTCAATTTCCCTGAGGACATAGTTAGGAATTAGTTTGATCTTAAAACTTAGGAAATCAAAAAGGAAAAGTGGATAATCTATAAAAAGACTGTAGATTTTATCTAGATTTTTGACAAAGAATATGACCCATTGAAGGCTTTTTAACCATGGACAAGGAAAGTGGATGCCCTTATGGAGCATTTTGAGGGAATCATACAAGAAGAAAATGGGAAGAAGGTTACTGTTATCAAATATTACCCTGATAGGGAAAGAAGAATTTTGAGTCAGCTAGGATATACAAAGTTGACCCCTAAGGGGATGTCTACAGTTCAGGAGAGAAAGGGATACGATGTCCTTCTCCCAGCCCAACAAAAGGATAAAGCTCTTCGATCCAATTCCAAGGGAAAGAGACCTATGAGTGATCTAATAATAGAGGAGCCATCTCCAAAGAGGCAAAGATAGGAGGAATCTCAACCAGAATAGGAGATGTATTCCCCTTCTCAATCCCTATTACAATTAGATGAACATGGAGTTGCTCAGGAAGTAGTTCAATTAAGCAATGAGGGGAACATTTTTGTTTCAATTGATGAAATACAAGAGGGGATGCTAGAGGCACCCAAAGGAATAGAAATGGACCTCACAGTGGTAGAGTTTGAAGGTAAACAACTAGACCTAATTTTGAAGCAGGTTAGTGATACTTTCATCTCAGATGATAATTTTGTTAAAACTAGGGCATTTCTTCATTTTTTGTGGAGAATGACAATTAATCAGCACAAAGAGATTTGTGAGAAAAAGAGAGAGGAGTTCCTTGATAGGGATGTAACTAAAATTGAAAATGAGACAAAGGGGGAGATGATGAAGAAATTTGAGAAAATAAACCCATAAGTAGGTAGGGCTATGGTTCATACTGCAGGAGTGTTGATTCTCCCTAAATGGGATATTGCTAATGCAATAGTTTTTGACACAATTAGAAAAAGTAAAATTACAATTCACTCTACTACAGAGCAAGCACAACAGACTGCTAGGGGTGTGGCTTTTTTTGATGATCATGCAACCCTAGTTATGTGGTCCCTTAAGAGGGAAGGAAATAAAGATAAGAAGGAGGCATTCCCCTCAGAGTTTTCAAGTAACTTGTTAGTACATATGGTGGGTGAGACTTCAACTATTGAAGCCTCAAATATGATCTTGGAGATAGCCAAGTTTAATATGAAGGTGGCAAAAAAAGATGCTCAAGAGAAAGAAGAATTGAGGATTAAGTTTGGGACTATTCTCAAATCCTACAATGAGCTGAAGATAGAGATGATTGAGAAAGAGAAGTTGATAGCACAATTTTCAGGACCAAAAGACCATAGAAAACCTCAGCTAATGATTGTTGATAGACCTGTAGTGCCTCATTCTTCTAGCCCCATCATTGATTTCCCACCATCCCCCTTCCCAAAAACAAATATAAATGCAAGAGTCAGTTGGGAGAAGCATCAATTGCTTGAAGAAAGGGATAGATTAAGAGAGAGTAGGATAGAGCTGGATAAACAAAAGGATGAAAATATGAAGGCTAAGTGCCTTATGAATCAGAAATATGAAGAGAAAGTCATAGAGGTAGTAATGCAGTTTGCTCATGATCTGAACCCCATAGTTTTGTTTGACCATGCTAAAAAATTGAAAATATTGCTTACATCTTTAGGTAATCACAAGGCTAAGTTGGGGACAATTTTGGATAAATGGATAGGAAGGGCATCAAACATGAAGCTATTCTACATGCTTTCAAAAGCCCAACTTAATCTAGACCCTTTGATTAAACCAGTGCATAAATTTTTAAGGAGTATGGTTGATTTCAAAATAATCTTGGATGATTTTGAGAGAAAATCCAATGTGTTAAAGAAAGAATTAACACTTTCAAACTATGAGTTAATACCAGGGGTTTTCAAAGGAAATGGTGAGTTAAAGGAATTGTTCAAATGGAGAGAAGATATGGATGGTGAGTTTTCAGTAAGAATGACAAGTATTTTGACTTCAAAAAATACTCTTTCTTTCATCCACACCATCAAGGTACTAATAACTACAAAATCAAAATTTGATTTTATTCAGCAGGAAGTCAAGTAGATGGAAAGAAAGTGGGAGAAATTGTCTAGCAGAAAGGTTGAGGTAATGAATTTTATATTCCCAGGTGAGGAGATATTCAATAAATGGAGATATTAGTACATGCCCCATGTTGAAAAGCCTGATGCTCCATGTACTTCTTGAGGTGATCAAAAGGTTGTGACTCATTGTCCTAAAGTAGGTGAGATGTAGAAAATATTTATTATAGGAAAGATCATGAAGAAAAGGAAATCAAATTCATTTGAAGGGATCGAGGAAAGAATTGAAGACTTGAAGATAGGTAGATCACCTACAAAATATCAGTCCAGGATCTGATTGAGTCATTTATTGTAATCCCAATGAGGTTGTTGTAATCTTTTAGGGTAAAGTTTTGTAAACCCTAATATGATCAGAAGCTTGTTGCATTCCTTGTCTATAAATGGATTTTTCATGATCATATTAGGTATTGAGAATTTAGGTTTCTAGAAGGTAGAATTTTGAAACCCTAGCCCTCAGTCGAGGATTGTAATATTTTGTATTTTTCCTTACCAAAGTAATAGAAGAAAGTATAGGCTGCTACCATTATTTGCAGGCTTGTTTCTCAAGATATATTGTATATAATTGGTCAAATTTCATTATGCTTAATACAAATTTTAGGTCTTTATCTCTCCTTTGTGTCAAATTTTTGAATTTATGAGTTTATTAGAAACCTACATCTATGTTTTATTTTGAGATATGATCTAGGGTCTGATTAAAAACTACTCTAAATAAAACACATGTTCACTTGATTTGCACAAGGATTATCTATAAGTAGGAAAGTGTTGAAGTATTTATGTTTATGATTATGGATTAAGTTATTCAAGGATCTTTGTATTTCCTTTATACTTTGGTGATAGCATCCCAATTGATAAGGCACTGGCTTGTACAAGTACATCTTTAGTTTATAAGGATTGATTGAAATCATTACAATAAGAATTTAAACAATCAAAAGTAGTTTTTTTTAATCTTTATTTGTTGATTGAAGAAGTACGTGTTTTACCCCAGTTATGGAGAGTCAATGAGTAATAGGTTGTTATTTAGTACTTTCTCACTGTTATCTGTTATTAGATCTAGTATCAAGTTAGGAATAGAGTTATACCTATTGGATTAGGTATACCCACCTTGGTTTTGTAGAGCCAGAAGTGAAGAGGGCAGTCTTGTACTTATAGTTGGTCCAGTTACCTATAAATTTCTCATATTTGGAACTAACCCCTCGTCAAAATCAGTCTTAGGTATATTGGTGTCTCATGGAGTGTAAAATCTTTTCAAGAACCAACAAAATGGTGACCTTGCTAGAGACCCATTACAATCATATACAAATAACATAGGTTTCAAATTGAGCTAGACTTCTGGCCTACTTATTTTAAGCTAGTTAGTTACCATTGAAAACACAGAGTTATCTCCTTTTCTCTAAATTTTTCCCTTTCCTTTGTAAAATTTTCCTTGACTACAAGAGTAACATTGCAAAAAAAAAATCCCAGCTTAGTTGGGTGGTGACTCGAAGAGATATTTGTACTAGTGATGATTAAAGAATCATCTTTTTACAATGAGTTTTAGGAATACAAGGTCCTAGAGGAAAGAACATCCAGAAGAAAATTTGGAAGGAGAACTTCCAACCACATCGAGATATGGCCAAATGAGAAAAGAAAAGATTAGTAATGATATGTCCCTTACTTGGAAACATAAAGGAAATAGAGGACAATAATATCTTTCCCAACCTAGTCAAGAAGGTAATGCATCACAGTATGAAGAGGCTGTTGATTTAGGTTTAAATCAATATGAAGAATATTATTCTCCCTCTGAAAGGGATGGTGAAAAATCATAGTATAATAGGAGGATAGTTCCTAGTAAACAACATGGAATTGAAATGAGGTCTAGGAGAAAAAGTAGGAGTAGATAGGATTTTATTCCTCCTTTCACCCTTGGCTCTTCATTACCCCAATGCTTCCAAGCATCCAAGAGAACACAAGAAGAACTTTAGGCTCAACAGTCTAAATCTAAGACAACCTTGCTTGACTCTGAGCAGATATTTGAAGAAGTGTATGAATTAGAAAGGAAAATTTGTGAATAAGTAGCTATTAGGAAAAAAGAGATAAGGAAAAAGAAGAAAAAATTAGGCATGCTATGATAAGAGCTGAAAAATTGAAAAGGAAGTTGTTAGATTTAGAAGCCATAAATTATCTTTCTATACCTGAACAAAAAAAGGAACAACCCACCATCCAAGAAGTTTTTGAGATAAGAAACCTCATAGATAAAGGTAAGAAAAAAACTATGGGTGTTTCCATCAATGAACCTTTAGGCCTTAAGGATCCTATAGACTAAGCTTTAAGATTAGAGGCTGATCTTGAAAAGGCTAAAAAGGAAAAAAAAATGTTGGCCAAGGAGTTTGAAAAAGAAGAGCTAGAGGCTAGAACCCTAGAAATGAGAAGGAAGATAGATTTTCTCAGGTAGTCTGCATGACCTACAAATGTTTCTACCTCTTCTTTAACACAAGGTGGAAATGTTACAAACACTGCAAACCAGGTTAGAAATATTCATCCACCAGCTGGACTTAAGGTTTCTGCTGTAACAAACACTAATGCATCGACATCTCAGGGTGCTGGCCCATCTCAAGTAGGGCCTATTCATAAAATATGCAAGTAGTTAGTCTTTTTTGGTATCCCTAGTTATCCCAACCCCATCCTTGATGAAATTAGGAAGAAGCTTCCAAATTTCACTGGTAGTAATGTTGTCACTTGTGAAGAACACTTAAAGAAATTCATTGATGTGATTGCCGACTACAATATTGAGCCTGATGATGTAATAATGAAGTTGTTTGTTCAATCCTTAACTGAAGATTCAAGTGATTGGTTCAATGCGTTGCCACATGGTAGCATAAGTTCATGGGATCAACTCAAGTACTATTTTAAAGAACAATATGGTGATAAGACAAATGAGGGCTTTATGTTGAATGAATTTAATAACATTAAGAAAAATTTCAATGAGGATGTTATTGAATTTAATGTTGGGTTTCAAAAGGCCATGCATAAGCTTTTGCAAGTTATCAGGTTTGATGATAGGGTTTATCTTGTCACTTATCTAAATGTTTTTGATCCTAAAATGGGATACCTTTTAAGAGATAAGAATCATAGGAATCTTGGGGAAGCTTATAAATTAGCTATAAATATAGAGAGCAACCGGAGAATATTAGGAAAATTGGAAAGAAGGGATGATAGCAAGTCACAGATGTTGAACAGAAAGGAACCAGGAAAGCCTACAAATGTAAAGGAAAAGGAGGATGATAGTTTAAAGTAGATTTTGAAAGCTATAAAAGACCTGAAACCTAGTGAAAACAAAAATAATAGGGTTGCAGGAAATGATAGGCCTACTTTTAACAATCTTAACAGATTGCCAAGGATGCAAAATTATCCTTATAATACTCAATGGAAAGATGGGAAACCTATACTCTCAGAGAGGAAGGATAAACCAAATGACAAGACTCCTAATTCCTTGCAAATAAATTCAGTAAATATGATTGAGGAAGTCCCATGGTGCATTGTGTGTCAATCACCACATGACCCTAATTATTGTGTAGTATCTTAGAGTGTATCTGCAGAAGAAGAACAAGAGAACAATGAGGAAGAACCTTATGATGATCAGGGTTGTGGTATGACCTCCTCCCATCTTTGGGATGAAGTTGATTCTACTAAGGAAGATGAGAATCAAGATGTTTCAAGTTCTCAAGTTAGAAATGAATCATACCATCAGTAGATCTTTTCAGATGAGGAAGATGATAAGTTAGATGATGTCTAGTGCAATGCATTGAAAGATGAGGAGACAATTGTTTTGAGATGGTCATTTGATGAGGAAATTGCTGAAATAACTATAGATATTGTTACTTAGGCTAAGACCAATTACAATTTAAGAAATAGGGTAGTAGGTGACCCAAATTGGAAGCCTGTTGGTATTTTTATTAGGAAATCAGAGAAATATGCCAAGTTATCCTAGGATAAGGAGAAGGTTTTTGATGTTGTTGGAAAAGTCAAAATAAAGAAGAATGTTAAATTTACTGATCCAAATGTTGTTTATAGAGTGAAAACTAAGTCCCCAGAAGAGGTTTTTCCTTCTTTACAAAAGGAGGTTAAAATTCAAAGCAAAGATCACCCCAACATATCTACACATGGAGAAAATA
Source organism: Chamaecyparis obtusa (assembly GCA_027943335.1). Classification (NCBI taxonomy): domain Eukaryota; kingdom Viridiplantae; phylum Streptophyta; class Pinopsida; order Cupressales; family Cupressaceae; genus Chamaecyparis; species Chamaecyparis obtusa. Next base: position 213,466 of record BSBK01004704.1, on the reverse strand, counting down.
AAGAAGTTATCAATATAAAACAAGATATGGTTGATTCAAAGTATGTTCCTATCGATATGAACAAATTACTTTCACAAATAACTATTAAAGTCCCTTTGCTTGAGATGATGAGAATAAAAGAACATAAAGAAAAGGCTCTTAATTGGGTAAATGGTGTGGTTTCCATAGATATCCATAAGATAGATGAGACTGACAAACAAATAGCTTCTGTTGAAGAGGAGAGTGAAAATCATAGTGGGGAAATCATTTCTAAAATTCCTCAAATCTATTTGGACTCAAATGTTGTTAGTACATCATCTGGGATAGTTGATCCTTTCTTTTTAACCTTACTAATAAATGGAAAACTGTTAAAAAATTGTATGATTGATTCAGGAGCATTGAACACTGTCATGCCCACAGAAGTCATGAAGTCATTAGGATTGAAAGTGGACACTCCACATGGAAGATGTCAAGCCATGGACTCAAGGGAAGTACCAATTGTTGGCACTATTAAGGTTTTACCCTATAGATTGGAAGCATACCCAAGCAAATAGTTAACTATGAGTGTTTTGATTGTTGACATCCCTCCTTAGTACGGGATGTTATTATCTAGAAAATGGAGTGCTTCTATGGGAGGCAACATCTAATGTAATTGATCATTTTCTAATTTCAACATTGAGGGACAAAATATTAAGGTTTCTAGGGAACCTAGAACCCCACACATGATTGAGGAGGAAGACACCATGAATTGCTTCCTGTATGCACCCTAAAATGGTCGCCTAGACTTTGGGCCTCATTTATTCAATTTATCAATCCTGAATCATTTTGATCATTAATCAATATTTTGAACATTATCAATCTCTTGATCAAATCCTAATTTCGATCATATATTGGATTTTATCCTATGGGCTAACCATTTATCCTAAGTCTTTATTTAATTAAAAGGAATATTTCCTCCCCTTTCAATTAAATAAAAAGCCTCCACTTTTCCTCTTATCCTAAGTTGCACAAATAAAGCATTATTCCTATTTTATAAAAAGGAAAAAGCACTTTTTGTCTCACATGAGGCTCAAAAGTCAACACTTCACTCTCATTGGAGGATGTTTGTGCACATGGATTGCTCCTCTTTCAAGCTCCACCGCCGATTAAGATCTTTTGCCTCTTAATCTCCATGGTCCATTTCTCCTCATTTCTTATAAAAGGAGAGCTCTCTCCTTCATTTGCAGATCCATCTTTTATGCCATTGTTATGCTGCAGGTATTGGAGCTCTTTGAAGACATCCTTGCATCCAAGCTTTGAAGACATTGTTGTTGCATTTCATTTATTTTTCTTTCATAGTTGCATAATCATGACATTCTTAGTATAGATTTTCTTTATGCAATAGATTAATCTCACATAGCTTAATTAGGAGGGATTGTAAGACTTGTACTTTCCTTTCATAGTTGCATTGTACTTTCCTTTCATAGATTAGATTTCTTTTTAAGCATTGCATTGTTATCATTTAGCTTAGCTTGCACATTCATACTAGTTGCATTTGCATTTCATTTCCATTTAGATTCTTGGAGATATTGGCATTGTTGCCCTTGTCTTCACTTGAATCTCTCATTGTATGGTTGACTAGCAAGGTCACTTTCTTGTAGCTCTAGCTGAGAGCAAAACTCATAGTCCCTTGCAACTCCATGCATAGAGAGCTATGAGCCGCTTTGTGAGGCCTCATTCTTGAGCAACCTTGCATGCAATGGTTCATAGAAGTGCATATTTTAGTGTGTACATTTCTGGTGCCCACCGTGGGGCAGAGTAGATAGCTTTGTCCTTTTATTTGATGCATTTTTGGTCATTTTCGGATTAATTTTCGGAAAAATCTGCGTCTCTGGTTTTCTGTCTCAGATTCTCGCTCGACACTTCTCGGAAATATCGCGCGATATACTTCCTGTCTTGGCGCGATACTTCGCTCGGAAAAAGTATCGCACACATATATTGAAGTCTATCGCCTGGCATCGGGCGAAGTATCGCCTGGCATCGTGCGAAGTATCGCTCGACTGAGGAAGTATCGCCCGACTATAGGAAATTGTATCGCGCGATACTGTTGGAGACTGAGAAACATAACCTGATCTGGCAGAGACTTGCGCTTTCAGTTTTTTTGTCCGAATTTGACTATTTTAGCTTGCTATTTTGTTTTACTTTGTTTAAATAGGTCTAACCTGCATTTTTTTTAGCTTGAATCCATTAGATTATTGCACATTTACATTTAGATTTTGATTTTGCTAACATTGTGGGCCTAACAAGTTGTGTTTGTAGGTGCTCTCCTTTGCTTAAAAATTGCTAAAAACGCATGTCAAAGAGGGCTACTAACAGTTTTTGCAGGGCTGCCCAAGCATAAAAACAAAAAAAAAATTATTATTTCTTGCTTGTTTATTTACTTTCCTTTCAAGTGTGGCATTCACTAATTGTATTAGGAATCTTAATACCTTGTGAAAGGGATTTTGAGGTGGTAGGAGAAGTATGCTCTTCACCTTTAGGTGAATCAGAAAATCTTGACCCATCTTAAGGTTTTGGAAGCAAGGGGGTAATTGATCTCTTTGCTTGGTGTGTTTGGGAAAGATTCTTGAGATAGGGGAGTATGCTCTTCACCCTTGTGGTGAATCAAAAATCTTGAACCTCAAGATTTGATCTATTTTGTTTAGTTTAGGAATCCTTTAGAGGGCCTACTCTTGAGCAATCAAGAGGAACGACTCAAGTGGGGACAACCTTGTCATCATTTTCCTTGGTGGCAAGTGATTCCAACTCACTATAATCTCAAGGCTATCAAGGACACCAAAAACATTGATAGACATAACACTTGTCTTCGTTTGATGTAAGTAGCTCATGGGATTGCGACCATGAGGAAAACATTGAACAAGAATGCTTAAGGTACTCTTGAGGCCGCGAGGTCCTAGTCCTTTATGAGGAGCAAGAGGGGTGTTGTGAATGGAAATCCTTATTAAGAACCATTAGATAGGAGCCACCCTCTTTTAGCCGCTTATCTTCTTAGTGCAAGGATTGATCTAAGTGGTTTACCCGGATCACTTTAAGATACTCACCATATGTGTCCCTTTGGTTGTGTCATTTTGACATTTCCATGACAAAGCCAATATCTCTTGTGGGTAACCACTTGGTGTGAGGCAAGGGGGCATCAAGTTGTGGGCTAAGTTGGTAGGTATTGAGCCTTGTCTTGTAGGTAGTAATTGCTTGAATTGTCTTCGATTGTGTGATACCAGTGTAAACGTTCTCAACATACAAACAATCGGTAGCATTCATAGGGTGCTTTTTCAATTTTGATATCGCAAGTGTTTGCCTTGGCAAGGTTGCTTTTGCCCTTGTTTCAAGTGTTTGAAGACATGTTTGATCCCTTGCTGTTTGCAAACCTATCCAAATGCTGTTGAATTTGTGACTGAAACCAAAAACATCAACCCTCAGACTGAAAATTTTGACCAAACAGACCCAAAAATGCAAATTTCACACAATTCTGGTCAAGAGTTGAATAATTCTGCAACAGTATCGCGCCCTGTAAGGTGAAGTATCGTGCGATACTTCGCACATGCTATAAATATCACCCCCTTTGAAGAGAAATATCGCGCGATAGTTCGCCCCTGACGGACTATCGCCCTGCCTGCCTGGAGTATATCGCCCGCTAGTGTTAAGAAGTATCACCTGTCTTAGGGTGAAGTATCGCACGGGTATAGGTTTATCACCCCAGTAGCCTGGAGTATATCACCTGGTTCATTTTTGTCGTGCTTAAATTTTGGTTAGTTTCAGTTGCTGTCAATTAGGCCAGGTCTTAGAACAGGCTTCTCACCTTGACGTTTGAGATCTGTCTTGACTCCAAATCTCTGGTTCTTAGTTCTCCGGGATAGCATCATTTGATTTACAAAGTCACTTTGGAATAATTGTCAAGTTAGAAAGCCATTCTTGGTGCCAAGGTTCATCTTTAAAATTGTTAGCTATATTCTGGGAAAATTTCAGTTCTCTTATTGTCCAAATCGCTTTCATTTTCAATTATCTTTTGGCCTAGTCCAACCTCCTGATTCAAAAGTGCAAGGGTAGTCACCCTTTGATTTGAAGCACCTCTTTGACAGTGTTGGTAAAGCCCCCTTTCTTTTCTTTTTTTATTTCTCTTTGGACAATAGAGGATTTTGATTATCCTAGTTTGGTGTTGACACTTTGAAAGGTCACCTTATCATTGAGAATATCTCTCTTTCATGTCAGTTACGACAAGGTACCAAGTTAATCAAGGGAAGCGACCCCCTGTTGCCTTTATCCAGTTACCACCTATCAAGACCCGTCGACAACCTAAGGGAAAAGGACCCCTTTTTGACCAATCTCCTAAGAGTGAATCTGAGGTTTGTTTCAATCCGGGAGCTAACCCTAGTGAAGTGAGCACCTCTTTCATACCACTTTCATCAAGTATGGACATGAGTTACACTTTCACCCGACAACAAAGAGAAGCCATGAATCAAACTCTCGAGGATATCTTTCAACGACATAAAAGAGAGTATGGTGGTTCTTCTCATGCCAGTCCACCCGGGTCACCTCCTAACAACGCGAGGTATTTTGATGCTCATCAACGAGCCGAAAGACAGCATAAGTCAGCCCACTCAGATTCAGGGTCACAACACGAAGACCAGAACAACGAATCTAGTGATCACCATATCAACGCAGCTAATGCAATAAGGCATTCAAGACAAACCTCCCCACTTAAGGACACTTCTCGATATGAAAATACAAGATTAAGAAGCATTGAGAGAGAGAAGCAAGCCTACTTAGATGAACAGGCTGCAAAAAAGGAAAAATTCTGACAACTAGAGGAAGAGGAACGTGCATTGTTGGATATACAAAAAAGAGTCGCCCAAGAAGAAGAAGATAGACTCTATGCACAACAACTCCAAAGTCGATTTAACGGGAGGGGAGCCAATAGTGGGATCAACTCACCCCCATCTACCCCTTCCCCTAGCCCTCGAAGAAGATCAAAGACACCCTCACGATCCCCAAGTCCTAGAGGAAGAAGGACTTCAAGATATGACCATCATAGGAGACAATCGTCTCATAGACATTCAAAGCAACCCTCCCAACGAGCACATCATGGCTCACAACATGGAGGTAGTTATGCTAAATCTGATCACATGGACTTCATGACTATGCAACAAGAACCATCCTTTCAAGCCTATGTGGAGCAATACGTGGAATAAAACAAAGACTAATTTTTGGAAAGTCTTATCAACAAAGGCGCTAAAGTTCCATATAACTTTGATGTTCACCAAAAAATCAAGAAACAGAATCCTTCAACTGATGAGTTAATCTTACAAATGCAAAAAGATATAGACAGAATGAAGGCTCCTAAGAGTACATTTCATTTGGACTCCATATGTCCTAATCCCATTGACAAAAGTGTGGTGATGGTAGAATTTCCTAAGAAAGTTGAATTCCCAACATACGACAAATATGATGGCACGGGTGACCCTCATGACCATGTTCGACAATTCTACATAATGAGCTTTTCCTTTCACCACGAAGAATCCTACTTGCTGAGATTATTCCCAAGGAGTTTAAAAGGTCAAGCCATGGAGTGGTTCACCAACCTTTCCCCTCCAGTAAGGACATTTAGAGAACTTGTCCAAAAATTTGTGCAACATTTTGCTTACAATTTATCTAGGTTGGTCACCATGCTTGATTTGTGTAAACTTAAGCAAAATCAAGGGGAATCTTTTGTCACCTTTTTGCAACGATGGAGGGGATTGTGTTCGAAATACCCAAGGACAATCCCTGAAGAAGAGAGAATTGATATCATTGTGAACAATCTAATACCAGAACTCAAATATGAAGTCAAGAAAATCCCATTTAATTCCTTTGATACTATGATAGAGGTGGCATGTCGCATTGAGGATGTCCTAAAAGAACAAGGAATTTTGGCTAAACCAACAAATAACAACAATAGCCAAAATAACAATACTAATGGTAACAAGGACAAAAAGAACTCTTATTGGAACAAAAATAAGCAAGTCGTCAACGACGGAGTTGTTGATTCATCTCAGGTCAAAAATGAAGGAGTTCTTAATCTCTCTCATGCAGTTCAAGCTATGAAGTTGCAAACATCGTCAACGCAACAAGACAAACCTCAGTATCAAAAGAGATCTAAAATGGAGAAAAGACAATTCACTAAATTGGGAGAATCCTATGCAGATGTTTTTAAGACACTAGTCGCTCATAATCTGGCGCACCCACAGGATTCTACAAAACATTGAATACCAGATCCTTTACCTCATTGGTGGGATGCTAAGGCTTTTTGCATTTTCCATAATGGGATTGGACACGACATAGAAAATTGTTTTAAACTCAAGCATCTTGTCCAAGACCTTATTGAGAAAGGACAATTACAAGTGGATGGGTTAACTACTAATGCAGACCATAAAGCCTTTAAAGAGCCCTTGCCTAAATATGAAAAAGGAGAGAATTCTAGCAGTAAGAATGGCAAGGCGGCTATTAACTATACATACACACATGCTGATAATGTGATTAACATGCTTGAAGTGGCTGACGATAATATCAACATGGTGAGAAAGAAAGATCCTCATGGACATAATGTGGACTCAGTTCCTATGACTAATGAAAGACCCGCTGTGGTGATAAGAGGTCCTCACTCACAAGGAATGCCCCAGTCCCTCAATGCGGTCACTAGGGGTCAGGCCCAAACACCCATTATCATCAAAGGTCCTAGCACTAGCAAGTCTAAACAGCCCGTGTCCAAAGGTGCTCCTCCAAAATCTATCGTTGGTCCTGATTCCAATTATAACCTTATTGACCAACTACAACGTACACCCGCTCAGATATCCATTTTTGAGCTTTTAGAATTATCTCCTAAGCACAAGCACGTCCTCGAGGATGCTTTGCGAGCAGCCAATGTCCCTAATAACTTAGATATCGACCAATTCCAAAACATGGTCAACCATTTGGCTAGCCCTCATTTCCTCACCTTCTCAGAAGAAGATGACAAATCCATTAGTCACCCACATAATTTGGCCTTACACATCGAGGTCATGATTCATAAAACCCGTGTTAGGCGTGTACTGATAGATGGGGGTGCGGGGCTCAATATTTGTACTCTGAGTTTGCTGCTAGCTCTAGGGTATTCCGAGAACGTCATTGACACAAAGAAAAGAATCACAATCAAAGCATATGACGAAGCAGAAAGAAGTTCTAAGGGATTGGCTGTTTTGCCTATTCGTATTGGTCCTGTAGAAAGAGACATATTATTCCAAATTGTTGATGTTGGACCTCTCACCTACAACATTTTTCTAGGTAGGCCATGGATTCATGAAATGCAGGCAGTCCCATCGACATATCACCAGTGTGTTAAGTTCCCCCATAATGGTGTAGAAATTTGCATCCCGGGAGATAGTGCTCTATCAGTTAATAACATTTCCGCGGGATCACATGTACCTTTGAATAGAGAAGCTGACAGTCCTAGTATTTCACTTGAACAATGCAAGCAGAAATTCAAGACCATGGACCTTGGGATGGGAGATTATAAGATTGATTCTTTTACAAAAATGCCAATCTCTCCTAGGTCTTATGGGAGACCCTCCCCAAATGTGAAGCCTTCATCATCAGCAATGACGTTATTTGGGAAATTTGTTGAGTCTTCGGTCCCCATTCAAGAAGAGAAAGAGGAAGTTGCTGTAAGGAACTGGATATATCACGAAGAGAAATACAAACATAATGAGAATTTTGCTCCTTCACCTGAAACTTATGGGAAAGGATATACACTGGTTAAAAATATGGGATATCCGGGATTTGGTCCCCTTAGTCATAGGCTGGATGCTAAAGCTGAGCCTCTTGATCATGTTCTTTTTGGACGCAAAAATAAGTCCACGATCGGCTTAGGTTTTGACAATAAGAAGCAGAAAGGTATCCCTGTCCCAGCTGCAACGGACAGTGATAGTGATGCAGATCATACGCCCGATCTCTCCAACCAACAAGATGTGTCTGATGATTGGATGCCCTCAACGAATCTCCTTTGGGGAGATTCCACAGATTTGATGCTTAATAGTCCTACTATCCCAGCTGCGACGGATAGTGATTGTGTGACTTCTAGATCGACAAAGGAAAGTGTTACTGTCCTAGCTACGACGGATAGTACCGATACTAGCACTAGAGAGGGGGAAAACCTTCCTAACCTTGAGGCTTCCACATCACGAGGCCTAAATGATGACTCAGAGATAGAATCCCGTGAATATGAATGGGATTCTCTTTCAGACGCAACAATTGATCTAGATGTGGATATTATCCATACCTATAGTACCCAACCCGATGCAACTAACGATCCTAGTGTCAGACTAGAGGATTGCCCTCCTCACATCGCCTTAGTAGACGACGCTTCATTTGATAGGATGAGCCCCAATTCAGGTATTTTAGGAGAAGACTTGATGAGCTCTGATTATATGGTCACCAGAGATGACACCTTTTGCATTAACAACATCGAACCTACCATTGACTTGCCCCTTGTTCACTTTGACCTGATTGACTGGCCCCAGCGCCACCACGAGCCCACATTCCTCACATTTCGCAACGATTACGAAATTGCTTGCTATCTGAATGCTCTCGAACCTGTGGCTTCTTCCACCAGTGAACCAACAACCAGCATGACGGAGCCTGATATTAAGTACCTCAGTCTCAAAACAAAAGAGAAAAAGAAAAATAGGTCTGATGGCGAAAACCACTTTGTGGCGGTGTCAGAGCCAAAAATAGTAAAAAGAAATGACACATCCAAAGGTGAAAACCTCTTTGAGGCACCTAAGGATGGGGTACTTAATAACTTGCCGAGTTATTTCCAGGATAGATCATCAATATTGATTGAACCAACAAAGCCGGTCAATCTAAACACAGAAGAAAATCCTCAGATAGTCCATCTTGCTCAGTCTTTATCAGAGGAAGAGACCAAGGCATATGTACAATTTTTACAGAAAAAGAAAATTAATTTTGCATGGACCTACTCAGACATGCCAGGGCTTGACACAAATCTCATAATGCATCACTTATCTATAGCTCCTGGAGTCAAGCCAGTTAAACAGAGACTAAGAAAAATGCATCCACATATAGCTCTACTTGTCAAAGGAGAATTAGAAAAGCTTTTGAAAGCTGGATTTATTAGAGCCGTCGATTATGCAGAATGGATCTCAAACATAGTACCGGTCTCCAAACATGATGGGTCCATTCGTGTCTGCACAGATTTTAAAGATCTAAACAAAGCCTGCCCAAAGGATGACTTTCCACTTCCAAACATTGACATGATAGTGGACATGACGGCGGGCTATGACATATATTCCCTAATGGATGGTTTCTCGGGGTATAATCAAATCAAAATAGCTCCTGAAGACCAAGAGAAAACAGCATTCACATGCGCATGGGGAACCTATTGTTGGAACGTCATGCCATTCGGGTTAAAGAATGCAGGAGGAACCTACCAAAGAGCTATGACAACTATCTTTCATGATATGATGCACAAAAATATGGAAGATTATGTGGATGATACCCTGGCAAAATCAAGAAAAAGGGACACACACCTCAATGATCTGGAAGTAATTCTAGATCGTATGGAACAATTTCAACTCAGATTGAATCCAAAGAAGTGCGCATTTGGCGTCACCTCAGGCAAACTTTTAGGATTCATAATATCAGCAAAAGGTATCAAGGTTGATCCCGAAAAAGTCCAAGCAATCCTAGATATGCCACCTCCTCGAAATATCAGCCAAATGAGAAGTCTTCAGGGACGTCTTCAATCAATTAGGAGGTTTATTTCTCAGCTTGCAGATAGAGCCCAACCCTTCAACAAAACATTGCATAAGGGTGCTTCTTGTGTTTGGAACGAGGATTGTCAAAAGAGCCTAGATCAGATCAAACAATACTTGGCTAATCCTCCGATCTTAATGCCTCCTATTCCAGGGAAACCATTGCTTCTATATATCTCAGCTACAGACACTTCCCTGGGGGCATTATTGGCTCAAATAGATGATACTGGGAAAGAACGGGCCATCTACTATATCAGCCGCACTCTAGTCTCTTATGAGATCAATTACAATAATATTGAGAAGTCTTGTCTCGCGGTGGTGTTTGCTTCTCAAAAGTTGCGCCACTACATGCTTGCTCATACCATACACTTGATTGCCAAAATTGATCCCCTTAAATACTTGCTTGGTAAGGCTGCCCTGACAGGTAGACTTGCTAAATGGATGATGGTCCTCACTGAATTTGACATAGAGTATGTTGAAAGAAAGGCAATCAAAGGACAAGCTATTGCTGACCAATTAGCTGATTTTCCAATCCAGGATAATATACCAGTCCAAGTGGAATTCCCAGACGAACACATCTTATATACCACTACTCGCACTTGGACAATGTTCTTTGATGGCTCCCGCATGCAAAATGGATCAGGTGCTGGAGTGTTATTTGTTTCTCCACATGGGTACAACATTCCAAAGTCTTATAAACTATTATTCCCATGTACCAATAATATTGCAGAATATGAAGCTTTAACTAATGGCTTGAAAATGGCTATAGAATGGAATATCACAGAATTACATGTCTTTGGGGATTCTCAGCTAATCATCAACCAAGTCAATGAAGAGTATCAAACCAAGGATGACAAATTGATACCCTATAAAAAGATGGTTGATTCTTTGAAATGCTATTTCACCTTTGTGACGTTTCAACAAATCCCTAGGATAGAGAACAAAGCTACAGACGCCATGGCCACATTAGCTTCACTTCTTCAGTTGGAGACACATGAATCCAGATTTGAATTCCTGGTGGAAGAGCTACACCATCCCATCTTTGACTCATCTGAAAGCCGTGTCATTTGTGCCATTACCACACACGAGTCTTCCCGATATGGTGCTATCTATTCATATCTTCGTGATGGCATCATCCCTGACACGTTCACCCGCTCTGAACGCCGAAACCTCATCCATAACGCCTCTCGCCACACCCTCATCTCTGGTGACTTATATAGAAGGGGTTTAGATGGGACACTCCTTAGGTGCTTGGAAAAGGAGGAATCCAACCAAGCGTTAGCTGACATCCACGAGGGCATTTGTGGTGGGCATTCTAATGGTCTGGCCATGGCCCGAAGGTTGCTTAGGGTAGGATATTATTGGCCCACAATGCAGATGGACGCAGTCACCTTTGCTAAGTCATGTGAAAAATGTCAGAAACACGGCAACCTGATTCATGCTCCGGGTAGGGAGCTGATTCCTTCTATTTCTCATTGGCCATTTCAGCGCTGGGCCTTTGATCTGGTTGGGCAAATTCACCCCAACTCATCAGGTGGACACAAGTTCATTATTACTGCCACTGACTACTTCACAAAATGGGTGGAGGCCGTACCACTTTCTGTTGCTTCAGGATGGACCATTTCTTTGTTCATCTTGAACCATATCATTTGCCGATTTGGAGTGCCTTCTGAGATCATTACTGACAATGGAGGTCAATTTAAGAATAAAGACCTAAAGCACCTATGCAAAAAGTTTAAAATCAAGCAACATTGGTCCTCCATATATTTCCCACAAGGAAACGGACAGGCAGAAGCTTCTAACAAAACCATTCTTAAGATTCTTCATAGAACAGTACACAAGAATGGTAGGGATTGGCACTTACAAATCAATCCAGCACTATGGGCTTAGCGAACAAGTATTCGCACACCTACAGGAGCCACTCCTTTCTCTCTCACCTATGGCGCTGAAGCAATATTACCTTTAGAAGTCGAGATACCATCCCTCAGAGTCTCACTCAAAGGTTTGATTACAGATGAGGATTACCGCGCCATGAGGTTGCAGGAACTAGAACTTCTAGATGAGAAGCGTAAGGCTTCCTTTGATCATATGAGAGCGTATCAGAAGCGTATGTCCAAGGCATTCAACAAGAAGGTTCGCCCTAGAGAATTTCAAATAGGTGATCTTGTTTTACGAGAAAACCCTAAAAACCAACAAAATAGAGAGCAAAAAGGCAAGTTTGAACCTAACTGGCTTGGACCATATGTCATCACAGCTGCTTTTGGTACTGGTGCGTATTTACTGTCAGATCCTGATGGAGAACTCCCTGATCTCATCAACATTGTGCACCTTAAGAAGTTCTATCCTTGATGCCCGTTCTGTCTGGGGGCATCTTTTGTATATATCTTATTGGTCCTGAAAAAATTCCAAAAAAAAATTGATATATGATGCTGAAAAAATCCTAAAAAGCATAAAAAGTCCTGAAAAAATACAAAAAAATTAAAAAATTAAAAAATTCAAAAAAAAAAAGAAGAAAAAAGTGCCTTGGTGAAAACCTAGCAATAGGCGCCTTGGTAGCAAAAATCTAAAAAAATGAAAAAATGAAAAAAGAATCCAAGTGGTGAAAACTTGGAAACAGGCGCTACTTGAGGCCTTTGTACCCCTATTTGTTAGCATGTGTCCTCGACACTTAACCACTTTCCATCATGCCTTGACCTTATTTGGCCTAGTCTGGAATTGGTCTTTGTCTTTGTCTAGGGGGCATAACTGTTCGCATAGGTCCTTTTGGTGCGTTTGTCTCTTGGGGCATTTCACAACAGGTGTTTTTCAACACCACCCCAAACAGTGTTTTTCAACACTACCCTTGCGTCGAGTGTTTCTTAACACTTATCAGATGTCTTACCCAACAGTCTCGCATGATGCGATATTTCCCATTTGCAGATAAGATACTCAGAATTTGACTCTATGACCAACACACACGCACTTAAACAATCAACTCGCTGACGATATGATGACTTTATTTTTCTTTGTGTGTTGTCTATGAGGATTTCTTTGATGAGTGATCTCTCCCTGAGAAGTTTTCAATGATGCATAGCTAGAAGACTGAGGGAATGAGAACATGTTTTCTTTCTTTATCTGCTTGCGGGTATATTTTGTTGATCCTAACTGTCATGAGCATTTATGCTGGTCCTACTTGACACTATGGATTGACAAGGTATTATCCTTGACTGTTTTGCGAGTGCATGCTTTTAGCTATCCTGACTTTCATGTGTCTTGATACAAGCATAATCTCGCCATATCAAACTTAGGTAGTCTTACTGCATTAGTCATCTTGACCTATATGTCTTTGATGCCTAGGTAAGATTTCCACATTTCTATCTGATAAAGATCATATTCATATCCACATAGTAATGCTAGTGTGCATTGTATGATCTTACGATGCTACCAATAACGCTCGATGATGATAATTAGATGTCTATAAGCGTTGTGACCTTGCAAGTCAACCACTTTCATAGTAGCTTGCATTTTTAGGGTCATGTTAGTCTAGTCTTGCATCTTGCGCATGGAGAGAGCTCTCCTTTTCATCCTACATGGACCTGTTAGTCAACTGCGCTCACTTTCTCTCCTTCTTGATCATGTCTTTCGCTCTTTGTTTTTTTCATCTCGAACCTGTTCCTGTTCATCACAAGGGGTTAATCACATCATCATATCTATATTACAAACCGTTATTTTCAAAAAACATAAGTCCACATCATACATATGAGAATTAAACATACAACTATGAGAGAGAACATACATAAGCACATACATAAGCATTTTTGAGCAAAATGACAAGACAATATACATAAACTGATACATCCATCACAAGTGAGACAAATAAACATGATACATCGAACATCCAGTAATCTCATAAATCAATAAATGTCATGATATACAATATGAGATCCCAAAATTTGGATCAAAAGTCTCAAAATATGTCCAAACATCTAAAACCTAAACCTAAGACTCGCTACCACCCTCATGAGGAACTCGTGGTGGTGGAGGAGGCATGGCTCTCCTATCGAGTACCACGTCTGATACCCCTACCCGCTGAGAGTATGATGGTGCTCTCTCACCCTCTGGGATGGCCTGCAGATATAACCCGTGATAGTAAGCAGCTCTCGCTGACTCCCGTCGGAGCTCCAATGCCTTGGCCTGTGCCATCGCCTCACGGCGTGCTATCTCTACTCTGAGATCAGCTATCTGCTGATCTCGCTCTGCCCTTAGATCTAGGAGCTGCTGATCTCTCACAGCTATAGTGGTCCACAGATGCTGTATCTCTGTCTCCTGAGCCTGTATCTGGGCTCTCAGGTCCTCTCCCCCCGCAGGCTGCTCCTGCTATACCTCTACCTGCCGGCGAGCTGGTCTCGCCTCCTCCTTAGGAGTGGCTGATCTCTGTCCCCATGGCCATTTCTGGCCACCTGATCCCGACCCCTCTCCTCTCTCCATCCTCCTCCCTCTCCCCCTCCCGCCATCTCCTCCCTCCTCTCCTCCGTCCCCTCTGTCCCCTCCTTCTCCTCCCTCTCCTCCCGGCGCTGGCACCTGAGCATCTGGTACTGTAAATCGAGGGAATGGTACCCTCCACCGCTCTGCTCTGTAGGCTCCATCAGCCCCTGCATCTGCCACATCAGGGAAATAATCCCAAGGCTCGCTCCTGATAGCTGCTGTCTCTACGACAGCCTACTGATAATCCAGCATGGGTAGCCACCCATGCCCCTCCTCGTCTCTGGCCCTGGCATATGTGGTAGTCTCTGTCGAGACTCGCTGCTGCCTCCCGAACTGCCGCCACACCCGACTGATGCAAAACCTCTCTATGATATCCACATATCGACCTACCAGTGGCCGACTGCACAGCATATAACTCAGCTCCTCTGCGACATCCCCCCAAACCTCAACCTCCCTGTATGGCCTCCATGTGAATGAGGCTATCTCATCCAGAATCTGTCTGTAATAGGTCACATCCCCTGAATGGGCATGTGATATAAACCCGATGTACCTATAAATAAAGGGGTACCTCCTCTCCCTCGGCTGAACCCTGGGACGCACCACAGCAATGTACTCCCATGCCCATACGTGTGCCAGGATGGCACCACATGCCCATGTCCGACCGTCCCTGTAGACGATCTCATGCAGCTCAAGATACATCTCTGCTAGGATCGCAGGCCCCCATGCCATCCATTGGGGCCTGCCTACCAAGTCCACCAGTAGCCTGCCCCATCCGAGCGGGAATCCCTTCTGACTGCGATCAGTCATCAGGATCTGTGAAATGATCGATGCCACAATACATGGCATCGGATAATCTTGGCCGAAGTCATCAAGTAGTCGCTCCCAGCTGACATGCCTGTCTAGGATGGTCACATCCTGAAACATCTCCTGAATCAACCGGCGCCCCTCAGTGACGTCCTGATCATAGTATACCTGTGACAACACATAAATCATGTTAGTTTTCATCTTTTGGAAATATTACATTTTACATGACTATCTTAAAAATATGATTATACTTACAGGCTCTCCGTGGCATGGAACTCGAAGGATCCTATAGACATCCTCCAGTGTGATGGATGCCTCGCCTGTAGGAAGGTGGAAGGTGTTGTGCTCGCTGTGCCATCTCTCGGCCAGCGCAGTCAACAACCCATGGTCTGCTCGGATATATGGGTACCGCAATAGATACCGGAATCCCATAGCCCTGATATCGGCATTGCTCGGATCATCCAGATCTCGGACACACCGCAACCCAGTCACCTTCGGCGCTCTGATGATGAGCGCCGGAAAAACCTCCTGCAAGCCAAAACCAAACCCGTTGTTAGTACATATCATGATGGATGTCCAAAAAACTCAGTATAAAACATCTTAAAAACGTAACATTGTCTAGACCCATGTCATTTTTGCTCAAAAATGTATTAAATATCAAATTTTTCAACTGGGCGATATTCTTTTTTAGAGAAGTATCGTGCGATACTTCTCCCTATAGTGGGGCAATAAACCTTATGTCGAGCGATACTTCACCCAGTATCACGCGATCTTTCGCCCAGTATCGTGCGATACTAGTGTCTAAAGCGTGCGATACTTTTGGGGCACGCGAAGTATCGCGCGATACTTCTCCCCAAAGCGCGCGATACTTCTAAAGTATCGCGCGATATTTCGCACAATAGAGAATTTTGAAATTTAAAATTTGAAAAAAAGGTGCTAAAAAAGCTATTAAATGCTAGAAATGACCAAAAAGCTTGAGTTTTTCGAAAACATACCGGGGCAGGATAGTGTGGTGGTCGGTTGTGCAACCGGGCGCGCTCGAATCGATGCCTGTGGACGGGAACTCCTGCTTGCTGAGCCATTTTCTCTCTCTAAAGCTCTGAAATTCTCAAATCACTAAAAGACAAATGATTTTTGAAAATGACATTTTGACCCCTTTTATAGCATTTTAACTTTTTGACCTAATTTTCAAAACACCTCGAAATTGCGCGAAAATTGCACCCCTAGCTAATTTCGACGTCTTGGATCCATTTTCGGACTCGAAATCAAAATCTGAGATCATCTTCATAGTCAAAATCACATTTCAAATTCTTTCCCCCCTTCTGCGCAGTTGGCTGATCTTTTGAGGCCTAATCTTTTAATCTTTGCTGGGGCATCATCATTCCTTCCTTTTCATGTCTTCCAAACTTCTAGTCTTTCATTCATAGCCATTCCACTCCCTCATTCCTCACATTGACTGCATCTTTCCAGTCAGGCTGGGGCATGTTCTATTGCCTAATGATTAACCTATTTGACCCTTACATTCGATTATGATTTGATTAACTTTATCAATTTTCTATCTCTCCTCTACCTGATTTCGATTTCGATTCCGAGGGGGCAGTACCTATGGGATTCTCATCCCCAATCGCTTGATTCTCTTGATTCAGACATCTTTTGTGAGCTTTTGCTCAAAATTTGAGATTCTTATCTCCCATTTTTAGACATTGATTATTGCCTAGCAGCGACGGTGATAGTTTTGTCTAAAGCTTGATTTGCACCTAGCAGCGACGGTGTTGGTCTAAGCTTTTGTTTATGTTTGTCTAGATGTGATCCTGAATCGACCTCATATCTGAGTTGTTTTGTGATCCCAAATCGATCTCACATTGCAACTTCATTCTTTGACTACATGTGTTCCCAAATCGATCACACATTAGTCAAAGAGGGGCAAATGTATGCACCCTAAAATGGTCGCCTAGACTTTGGGCCCCATTTATTCAATTTATCAATCCTGAATCATTTTGATCATTAATCAATATTTTGAACATTATCAATCTCTTGATCAAATCCTAATTTCGATCATATATTGGATTTTATCCTATGGGCTAACCATTTATCCTAAGTCTTTATTTAATTAAAAGGAATATTTCCTCCCCTTTCAATTAAATAAAAAGCCTCCACTTTTCCTCTTATCCTAAGTTGCACAAATAAAGCATTATTCCTATTTTATAAAAAGGAAAAAGCACTTTTTGTCTCACATGAGGCTCAAAAGTCAACACTTCACTCTCATTAGAGGATGTTTGTGCACATGGATTGCTCCTCTTTCAAGCTCCACCGCCGATTAAGATCTTTTGTCTCTTAATCTCCATGGTCCATTTCTCCTCATTTCTTATAAAAGGAGAGCTCTCTCCTTCATTTGCAGATCCATCTTTTATGCCATTGTTATGCTGCAGGTTTTGGAGCTCTTTGAAGACATCCTTGCATCCAAGCTTTGAAGACATTGTTGTTGCATTTCATTTAGTTTGCTTTCATAGTTGCATAATCATGACATTCTTAGTATAGATTTTCTTTATGCAATAGATTAATCTCACATAGCTTAATTAGGAGGGATTGTAAGACTTGTACTTTCCTTTCATAGTTGCATTGTACTTTCCTTTCATAGATTAGATTTCTTTTTAAGCATTGCATTGTTATCATTTAGCTTAGCTTGCACATTCATACTAGTTGCATTTGCATTTCATTTCCATTTAGATTCTTGGAGATATTGGCATTGTTGCCCTTGTCTTCACTTGAATCTCTCATTGTATGGTTGACTAGCAAGGTCACTTTCTTGTAGCTCTAGCTGAGAGCAAAACTCATAGTCCCTTGCAACTCCATGCATAGAGAGCTATGAGCCGCTTTGTGAGGCCTCATTCTTGAGCAACCTTGCATGCAATGGTTCATAGAAGTGCATATTTTAGTGTGTACACTTCCTAGATATTGACATTAATTATTTCAAAGTCCAAGACAAGGAAACATAGGAGGTGTTGAATCTACCCTTGTATCTAATAACCAAGAGGAATGGACTGACCTTGATAGTCTATGGACTATGTACTTTGATGGAGCAAGCTCAAAGGATGGGCCTGGAGCTGGAATATTGCTAATATCTCCAAATGGTAAAACTTTTAAGTTTTCATTCACTTTATTGTTCTCATGTACAAATAATGTAGTAGAATATGAGGGTTTGTTGATTGGATTAAGGTTACCATCAAGACATGGCATAAAGTGTTTGAAGGTGGTGGGTGATTCTGAATTAATAGTTTCCCAAGTTAGATCAAAGTATGCATCAAAGAATCAAAGACTAAAATAGTATAGAAATGCACTGTGGGATGAAATTGAAAGCTTCAATGCATTTGACATTTGTTGGGTAGAAAGAAGTCAAAATAGGATGGCTGATTTATTAGCCAATGTGGTTCTAAGGCCAGAAGATATTACCTTTGTAGACATATCTAACATAGAGGTTCAATCTAGACCTTATATCCCTGACAATGTGGAAAATTGGCAAGTTTTTTCTAATGATCAGGACATATTGAGATTTTCGTAGTGTGATAGAGAGATAGATTTTGGTGCCTATGTTGACACCATAAATGGGAAAGAAGTTTTTTTTGGAAAGTAGGTACTACAGTTGAAATCAAATAGGGTCCCTAAAGGATTAGTTTCTCTTGAGAGGGCATTTGACAATAAAGATAAAGCTTTTTCTGCTAACACTAATATATCAAATGATCTTGAGGAAATCAATTTGGGAACAAGAATGGTGCCTAAGAAGGTTTACATTGGTAAATATTTATCCCCTAGAACTCGAAAAAATTTGATTGATCTCCTCAGGAAATTTAGGCATATTTTTGCATGGTCTTATGAAGACCTTAAGGCTTACAGAGAAGACCTGTTCCAACATGAGGTCCCATTGAAATAAGGTACTAAACCTTTCAGACAAAAATTGAGACCTGTTAACCCCACTTTGGCACCTAAAATGCAAGGAGAGCTTAAGAAAATGATAGATGCTGGAATCATCAAGCCTATTAGACACTCAACTTGGGTTTCAAACCTAGTTCCTGTCAGGAAAAAGAATGGTGATATTAGACTTTGTGTTGATTTCAGGAACTTGAATATAAACTCCTTGAAAGACAATTATGGTTTACCCAATATGGAAAACATGCTGCAAAAGGTTACTGGGTTAGAGTTAATGTCCATGATGGATGGTTTTTCTAGATATAATTAGGTCATGGTTAAAGAGTCAGAGCAATTCAAGACTGCATTTACTACCCCTTGGGGAACATATGTGTATGTAAGAATTCCCTTTGGACTAAAAAATGCTGGTGCCACTTTCCGGAGAGCTATGGATGTAGCTTTTGTAGATTTCATTGATAGATTTCTGGTGGTATACCAGGATGACCTTACATCATTCTCAGCTAAAGAGGAACAACATTGCCAACATTTGGAATTTTTTTTCATAAGAGCCTTAGAGTATGGAGTTTATTTAAACCCAAAGAAATGTGCCTTTGGTGTTGTAGAAGGAAAACTACTAGGACATATTGTTTCAAAAGATGGGGTGAGAATTGACCTTGAGAGGGTTGAATCTATTGACAAACTATCCTAGCCTAAGAATATCAAAGGAATATAGTCCTTTTTGGGACAAGTAAATTTTTTGAGGAGATTCATTACAAAATTTGCAGAGATTAGTATCCCTATATCAAGAATGCTAAAAAAAGGAGCAAAGGTTGAATGAGATGCAGAGGTTGTTAGAAAGTAAAGATCCCCAAGATAACTAAGAGGGGGGGGGGGTGAATCAGTTATCTGATAATTTATCCATTCAACTACTTTAAAAAATGTAATCAATGTATTGATCAACCATAGAAAGATAATCATACACAATTGCACAATAACACAAGATATGTTGACTAGGGAACCTCTTGAAAAGAGTAAACCCCGGTGGGAATGATGCCCACAAAATGATGCACTAATATGAAAGTTCCTTGTTAGAGGATGGACCCTGTTAGGAGTCTTATGAAATACATTCAGTACATATAAATCCCTGTTAGGAGATTTTGAATCCCCGTTAAAAGATTCTAACCCGATTAAGAGTTTATGGAAGACAGAAGGACCCACTGCCCAAACAACTTCAAGGCAAGATCTCTAAACCCACTATCCAAAAGATCTTAGAATTATTCAATAGAATAATATGAAATATATTACCTCCTTCACACTGTGCCAAAACTACACTCTCTGCTACACAAGATCACAATTCCAGATCTCTGTACTCAAGTCTTCCTTCATCACTGAATTAGCTCTTTTCTTCACTTCATGCATATATTCGCATCTCAATCTTCATAGTACACATTAAATCAAGGAAAAAATTCCTTCTTATATACCAAAATCAAATAATTACAAATGAGTCGGTCCTTAATTACAAAATAATAAATTCTAAACGCTACACATAGAATTCACATAAAACTGTCAGCTTCCAGATACTGTAACTTTCTCCAAACATATCCTCGAAGTTTGTGCTATGAACCACATCATCATTAATGAGTCTCCAACATCCCTTTAACTGCACAAAATTAGATTCCATCCCAGCTAAGAGATATCCTCTGATTTTTGAACATCTCTTCACAGAAACACTGTCTAAACACTGCTTTCACCAAAATGCTCATAACTTTCACAAATGAATGAATTTCTTTTTGTGCTATTAACCATAGGTTAATAACACACCAAAGAACATACCATCAACTTCAAAAAATCCAATCTACAATACAACATGTGCGCAAAACAAAATTGTACCTACTTTCCTGCTAATATCCAGAATATCACTGTGTTGACATCAATGACAATCCAAGTCATGAATGCAACAACAACTGCTACAGAATGACTACCAAAATACTTTTCATTCATTCTTAAAAATCTCCCCCATTAGAATTGATGGAAACATAGATGAAAAACATCCAATGTTCCAAAAATCTAATACTGCAACATCACTGCAAAATATGAAATTAAATCTTGCTTCATTTTCCTATTTAGTTCTCTCATACAATCCACAATGTTTTTCATGTATATCTCTCCCCCATTGACATCAATGATAGAAATTCCATCACTAAGTCAACAAAAATGTAATGTCAAAAGAAACTTTTCAGAAAAATACAGTAACAAGAGTCCTCATGACTCAGCTCATAAACTCCCCCATAGAGGAAGTTCCAACATCCAATCCAGAAGAAAGATAGGGCTCATATACCACTGGACAGATGCAATCATCTGCATCAATTCTCAAAAAAAAGTTGGGGCATAACCCCAAGCATACCTCTCAGATACACAAATGTATCCTTAGGTAAAGGCTTTGTAAATATATCTGCTATCTGCTGCTTTGTACTTATTTACTCCAATCTTACTTCTTTTTCTATAACTTTCTCTCTTACAACACGATACTTGATCTCAATATGTTTAGTCTTAGAATGTAAAATAGGATTTTTTGACATACTCACTATACTGGTGTTATCACAATGTATAACAACAAGCTCATCAAACTTTATTCCAATATCCTTCAACATCTGCTTCATCCAAATAATCTAATTACAATTATTTGCTGCTGCAACATATTCTACTTCTGCTGTGCTTTGTGCAGTACAATTCTGCTTCTTACTTAGCCAAGAGACCAATTTTCCTCCAAGAAAAAAGGCTCCACCACTGGTGCTTTTCTTGTCATCAATGCTGCCTCCCCAATCTACATCAGTATAGGCACATAAAGTAAAATCATCAGAATTCTCATACCATAATCCATAATCCATTGTTCCTTTTAGATATCTCAGTATCCTCTTTATTGATACATAATGTGTTTCTCTAGGTTCTACTTGAAATCTTGCTACAATCCCCACTGAATGTGCTATATCAGGTCTTGTATGTGTCAAGTACTGCAATCCTCCAATCATAGATCTGTACTTTTTCTGCTCAACTGCTAGTGTCTCATCTTTGCTAGATAACTTATGTCCAGTTACCATAGGTGTTCCAACAGGTTTAGAATCTTCCATTCCAAATCTTTTTAATAAGTCATTCAAATACTTAGTCTAACTTAAAAATATACCTTTCTTGCTTTGTGTTATCTGTAATCCCAAAAAATATTTCATTTCTCCAATCATGCTCATCTCAAATTCAGTCTTCATTTCATCTGCAAATTTGTCACTAGCTTCATCTTCTCCTCCAAAGATAATATCATCAAAAAATATAACTATAACCAACAAACCATTCTCAATTTCTTTTGTGTATAAGTTACTATCTATTGTTCCTTTTATAAATCCCAATTTCAATAAATACTTATCCAATCTTGCATACTAGGTTCTAGGTGCTTGTTTTAATCCATATAAAGCTTTCTTTAACTTACATACCATATCTCCTTCTTGTGCCAAAGGAAAACCTTCAGGATGCTCAATGTAGACTTCTTCCAATTCACCATTTAAAAATGCTGACTTCACATCCATCTGATACACTCTGAATTTCTTGTAAGCTGCATATGCTAAAAACATTCTCACTGCTTCAAGTTTGGCCACAGGTGCAAAAGTTTCTTCATAGTCAATTCCTTCTTGTTGTGAATATCCTTTACATACCAATATTGCTTTGTTTCTTATCACTTCTCCTTGTTCATTCATCTTGTTTCTGAATACCCACTTTGTTCCAATCACATTCTTGTCTTCAGGTCTACGGACCAATTCCCATGTCTTGTTTTTTTCAATCTGCTCTAGTTCTTCTTTCATAGCATTAATCCAATGTTCATCTTCACAAGCTTCATTAGTAGTCTTAGTTTCAATTTGAGAAATCAAACATAAATGTACCTTATTTCGAGTCAAAACTCCTCTATCTAAACTTCCAATAACTTGCTCAATAGGGTGATGTCTTGAAGTATACTTGTTAGGTGTCATAGTTAATGATCTTGTTCCGACTATAGATTCTTCTCTACTTTCTTCTTTGTTTTCTTCTCTATTTTCTTCAATATGAATTTCATTCAGCAAATCACTGTTAGTTCCAAAAAATAATTCTATATTTTCAATGTTAGGTAGAGGTTGTGCTTCTCCATCAGATTCATAATCAAGCATTCTTTCCTAAATTTTAAACTTCTCATCAACTTTTACATTTGCACTTTCAACAATAGTCTAGTTCTTTTGTTATAACATCTATATGCTTTGCTTTTTAAAGAATATCCAAGAAATATTCCTTCATCACTTCTAGGATCAAACTTTCCTATATCATCATCTCTCTTTATATAACATTTACTTCCAAAAATTCTAAAATACTTAACTAAGGGTGTATGTCCAAACCATAATTCGTAAGGTGTCTTGTTTGTATCTGTTCTGATTTGTACTCTGTTCATAGTGTATACTGCTGTGTTCACTACTTCTGTCCAAAAAGTCTTAGCCAAATCATTTTCAAATAACATAGCTCTTGCTGCTTCAGTTATTGACCTGTTCCTTCTTTCTACAATACCATTTTGTTCTGGTGTTCTAGGGGCTAAAAGTTGTCTCTTAATACCATTCATTTCACAAAAGGTGTTAAACTCTTTAGATGTAAATTCACCACCTCTATCAGATCTTAGACACTTAATCTTCATTCCAGATTCATTCTCAATTTTTATTTTTATGATCTTAAATTTATCAAATGCTTCAGATTTTTCTTTCAAAAATGCAATCCACATCATTCTTGTAAAATCATCAACAAGAATCATAAAATACCTTTCTCCATAGAATCCTCTAGTCCTAGTAGGACCACTCAAGTCTGTATGAACAATATCCAACTTCTCTGTCGATGTGAACTTCTTGTTGGGAAATGAACTCCTTTTCTAATTTGCCATCATACATTCTTTGCAAATCATGTTAGTAGGTTTCATAATTCTAGGTAAATCTCTTACCGCAAGTGTAGTGTTTACCTTGACAATATTATCAAAGTTTATATGACAAAACCTTTTATGCCATAACCAATTGTCATCAATCCTAGTTATCAAACATGTCATCTCAGTAGGATTCAACTGAAATACATTACCTCTGGTTCTGGATCTTTTTCCAATCAGATTTCCATCTTTATCTTTTATCACACAAGTTTTCTCAGAAAACCAAACTTGATAACCCTTATCAACCAATTGTCCAATGCTTAGTAGATTATGTCTCAATCCATCAACAAAGTAAACATCATCAGTGTTAGTCTTTCCATCAAGAGTAATAGATCCTATACCATTAATCAAACAAGGTGCATTGTTACCAACCCTAACAATTCCTCCATCATAATTATCTAACTTAACAAACTTTCTTTTATCTCCAGTCATATGATGTGAACAACCACTATCTATAATCCAATCAGATTTCTTTTCAACTTGTGAAACTAATAATTTTTCTTCCCTTTTATGAGATTTAGAACTTTCTTCTTTAATTGCTACAAATCCTATTTCCTCAAAGTTATCATTATCACTGTCACTTAAATGTTTTTCAATTCCTACTTCAAGATCTTCATCATTTGCATAATAACATTCTTTAGATCTCCTAGGTTTAAAGTTGCTTCTATACTTCTTAACTCTTTTAGGACATTTAGATGCAAAATGACCATATTCTTGACAAGTCCAACATTTAAAGATTTTCTTACCATCTGGTTCTCTTTTTACAAGTAATGCAATACCTTCTTCAATCTTCTTATCTTCCTCAGATCTACTACTATTGGCATAATCTCCATTCACACTAGTACTTCTTGTAGGTCTAATGTTAAGAGCACTGAATGCTATTTCCATTCTAGGTAGCTCTCCTGTAATCTCAAGTTCATGTCTGCTGTTTCTAATCTTCCAAGAAGAGTCTCTCTTGAAAAGTTTGATGTACAAGGTATCACTTGTTCAATCATCTATGTTGTCTGCTTGAATACCGGTGCCAAAGTTCTCAGAATTTTCCATATCACTTCATTTTCTATCTTATCACCTCCACAAGACTTTATTCCTATTACAATCTCAGACATCCTACCAATATAGCTTCTAATAAATTCATCTTCCATCATTCTGATATCTTCAAATGCACAAATCCAATTATGTAATCTAGCCTTCTTTGCATGTTCATCACCTTCAAAAGTAGAATGTAAAGCTTTCCAAATTGCATGAGATGTTTTCAAACATCTTACCAGACTATATTGATTCTTTGGTAGTGTTGACAAAAGTGCTTCTCTTGCAAGTATGTTACACATGAATAGATCTAGTTCATCTTTAGTTCCTGCCTCTAGATTGTCTTCCTCAATGATAGTCTTCTCATTCTTTGTAATCAACCAATAACTTGGTCCTAAACACAATAGATGTGTCTTCATCTTTTCTTTCTAGCTGTCAAAATTTACTCCATCAAACTTAGGGCTTTCTTTTCTGAAATTCACCATGGATCTCCTTAAGTTGTTAAACTTTTCTTTCAAGGACCTACTCTCTGATACCAATTGTTAGAAAGTAAAGATCCCCAAGATAACTGAGAGGGGGGGGTGAATAAGTTATCTGATAATTTATCCATTCAACTACTTTAAACAATGTAATCAATGTACTGATCAACCATAGAAAGATAATCATACACAATTATACAATAACACAAGATATGTTGACTAGGGAACCTCTTGAAAAGAGTAAACCCTAGTGGGAATGATGCCCACAAAATGATGCACTAATATGAAATTTCTTTGTTAGAGGATGGACCTTATTAGGAGTCTTATGAAATACATTCAGTACATATAAATCCCTGTTAGGAGATTTTGAATCCCTATTAAAAGATTCTAACCCGATTAAAATAAGTATTAAGCTCCATTCCATGAGGTATGCGATTATAGGTGGTGAGTTATGGTGGATGAGTAATGAAGGGGTATTACTCAGATGTGTAGATAGAGATAGATCCAAAATATTGCTGAAAGAAATGCATAACGGTGTTTGTGGAGGACATTATATGGCAAAGACCACAGACCACAAGATTCTCAGGTCAGGGTTTTGGTGGCCAACACTTTTTAAAGATACCCATCAGTTTGTAAAAAAATGTGATTCTTGTCAAAGGTTTGCTGGAAAATTGAAATTCAGTGGAAATTTACGTCTTAGACCGGTTGTAGTTCAACCCCTTTCCAGAAGTGGGGTATGGATTTTATTGGGGAAATTCCTAATAAATCTAGTGGTGGACATTCTTATATCTTGGTAGTAATAGATTACTTCACTAAGTGGGTTTAAGCAATCCCATATAGAAAGGCAACCAGTTGTGTGCTATAAATGTGTCACACTTCTATGGATCATTACATGCAAGGAAACTCAAGAATGAGCCCTCACAAATTGATCCATAGCTCCCTAGGCATGGAGTGCAAGGGTTTTTAAGAATGCTCTCAGCTAGAGCTATTTAGCCTATAACCTTGCTAGTAAACCATGCAATGGGAGATTCAATGAAGACAAGGGAAAGAATGCCAATATCTTCAAGAATCAAGAATGAAAATGCAATGCAATGCTATGCTAGAGATGGAAATGCAAGCTAAGCTATGAAAAGAAATATGCAAGTGTTACAACCCAAGCTAATTAATCTATGTGAGCTAATCTAGAGCATAGAAATGAAGCTAATCTAAGAAAGCATAAATATGAAGCTAAGCTAAGAATGCAAGAATGAGATGTAGAATGCAAGAATGAGATGTAGATGCTAAGAATACTACAAATTTTCAAAAGCTCCAAAGTGACCTACAAATCCTGTAGCATAAAGTTAGCATAAAAAGTTGAGGATCTAGAATGAAGAAAAGAGCTCTCCTTTTAAAGGAAATGAGAAGGAATGAACCATGGAGATTAAGAGGCAAAAGATTTAATCAATGGTGGAGCTTAAAAGAGGAGCAATCCATGTGCACAAATATCCTCCAATGAGAAAATAGGAGTGGACTTTTGTGTCCATATGAGACAAAAAGTGCTTTTTCCCTTTTTATAAAATAAGAATAATGCTTTATTTGTGCAACTTAGGATAAGAGGAAAAGTGGGGGATTTTTATTTATTAAAAGGGGAGGGAATTCCTTTTAAATAAATAAAAACTTAGGATACGATGGTTAGCCCATAGAAAATAATCGAATAAATGATAGAACTAGGATTTGATCAAGAACAAGCAATTTATGATTTAGCAAAAGGGGCTAATAGTCTAGATGACCATTTTTAGATGTATACATTTTCCCCTCTTTGACTAATGTGAGATTGATTTGGGAACACATGCAGTCAAAGAATGAAGTTGAAATGTGAGATCGATTTGGGATCACAAAGCAACTCAGATCAGCTAAGAAGGTAAGAGATAGCCAAGAAGGCAAGAAATAGCGATCTGACTCCAAAGAATGAAGTGCAGAGAGATAGCAAATCCTGCATGGTCAGCCTGGTAGCGACATTACTGAACACTTAGGAAAGAGATAACCAATAAGATATGATGTGTCTGCCCCCTTGAGATCAAAAGTGAAATCCAAGTAGAGGGAAAGCAGAAGCAAGAGCAGCATGATCAAATCACTAGAAATCATAATCGAGGAAAGAGAATAGAATAACCATCAAGCAGTGAAGATATGCCCCACACATGGGACACGGGGCATGAACCTATCGGTCCCTCAACCTATAAAAACCATGGAGGAGGAATTGAACTTGGGATGTGAAAGTGAATGAAAGACTGGAAGTTGAGAGAGATGGGGATGAAGAGGTGAAGAATGCCCCAGTGAAGATTGAAGGATCAGGCCTCAAAAGGTTAACCAACTGCATGGAAGAAGGAAAAAGATGAGTTGGGTGATCAAGGTGAACTCGGATTTCGGTTTGGATCCTGAAATGAAAGGAAAATGATGTGATATGAAAGACAAGCAGTGAAAGACATGATCAGGAAGAAGCAAAAGGTGAGCATAGTTGATTAACAAGTCCACAAAAGATAAAGGAGAGCTCTCTCCATATGCAAGATGCAAAACTAACTAACATGAACCTAAGAATGCAAGCGACATGAAAAGTGGTTTACTTGCAAGGTCACAATGCTAATAGACATCTAATATTCATCATTGAGCATTATTGGTAGCATCGCAAGATCATACAATACACACTAGCATAACTATGTAGATATGAATATGATCTTTATCAGATAGAAATGTGGAAATCCCACCTAGGCGTCAAAGACATGTAGGTCAAGATGACTAGTGCAGTGAGATTACCTAAGTTTGATATAGCAAGATTATGCTCGCATCGAGACACAAGATAGTCAAGATGAATATAAGCATGCACTTGCAAAATAGTCAAGGATAATACCTTGTAGGTCCATAGTGGCAAGTAAGACCAGCATAAATGCTCATGATAGTGAGGACCAAAAAAATATACCCACAAGCAGATAAAGAAATAAATCATGTTCTCATTCCCTCAGTCTTCTAGCTATGCATCATCAAAAATGATCATAGGGGGAGAACACTCAGCAAAGAAAGCATCATAAATAGCACACAAAGAAATAAATCTAAGAAAGTCTCAGCGAGTCAAATGTTTAAGTGCGTGTGTGTAGGTCATAGAGTCAAACTTTGAGTATCGCATCTGCCAGTGAGAAATATTGCATCATCTAGACTGCAAGTAGGACATCTGATAAGTGTTAAGAAACACTCAACACGAGGGTAGTGTTGAAAAACATAGTTGGGGTGTTGTTGAAAAACATCGTTAGAACCAAGTTGCCCCAGAAACCCAGATGCACAAAGAGACCCAAGATAAGCTTAAAACAACGTATGCCCCCTAGACTAAGACAAGAGTCAATTCTAGGCTAGGAGAGGCAAAGCGAGAAGTGGAGTGAATGAGCGCCACACAAGACTGATAGACATAGGTGTAGAGGGTCTCAAGTAGCACCTGTTTCCAGGTTTTCACCACTTGATAGATTTATTGCAATTTTTTCAAGACTTTTTATAAATTGTTTTTGTATTTTTGCTACCAAGGCGCCTATTTCCAAGTTTTCACCAAGGCACTTTTTCAATTTTTTTTGATTTTTTTTGATTTTTTGATTTTTTTGGTGAGACATCAAAGTGCCTATTACTAGGTTTTCACTAGGATGCTCATTTTGTTAGTACTTTTTATGCTTTTTAGGATCTTTTCAGCATCATATATGAATTTTTTTGGAATTTTTTCAGGATCATAAAATATGTACAAAGGATGCCCTAGACAGAAATGGGCATCAAGAATCTGCTTCCTTTGATGTAGAGAACTGATAGGCCCCAGGCCCAAATGCTACAACTATGACAATAGGAGGTCTCAACTAGTTCGACCAATAATAACCAGCCCTGAGCAATGTTTGAGCTAGCGGAGGATCGTTAGAATGTGATCCACATATGCCATCGTGGATTTCAGTTAGCACTTTTTCTGACTCCTCTATTTCTAGACACTTAAGGAGAGTTCCATCTAGACCCTTCCTATACAAGTCACCAAAGACAAAGGCAAAGTGTAAGGGATGGCGGAAGGAATGGCATGGTGGATTTGCAAGAGGAATATGAGGTGGAAGATATGAAAAGATGGTAGGATTGTAAGATTTGTGAGCAGGATAGCGTAATTCATCCACCAGGAACTTGAAGCAAAATTTATGCTTTTTCATTTGTAAGATGGATGTTGAAGTAACCAAGGCATTACTAACTTTGTTCTTAGCTCTAGGAATGGGCTGAAGTATAATAGATATGAGGTCATGCTTGAGGTAGTGCATCATTTTTTTGTAGAGAATCAGCTTGTCATCTTTTATTTGAGAATCATTATTTTTGAGCAGATTTTTATTTTTACTTTTCTTAGGTACGGATACTGCCACAATGTGATTTTCACCATCAGACCATTGCTCTTTTCTTTTGACTTGATGACCGTGATGTTTGATTGCTGATTCAATCTTTTTTGTTGCTAGTTCTTTGGTGGAAGAAGTAACAGGTGTTGATGTGAGATGAAATGAAGTGACTGGTTCAATAGTATTTATGTGAAGGATGTCATCTCTAGTGACATGAGAGGTTGAGCCTATAGAGTAAGCTCCAAAATTAGCTAGATCTAGACTTGTCATAGAAGAACCAGCGTGGTCCACTAAGGCAATACGAGGAACAAACTCATCAGACCCCACACAAGACCCATCAACCATGTCAGGTGGGTTACAAGAGGTATGAACCACATCAACATCCATATCAGTCATGGGAGGATCTTCTGGAAGAGGCTTAAGATGCCAAGAAGTAGAGATACTCATGTCATTATGTGAGAGATCACCTCTTTGTAGCAGTCGTGCAATGTTGCGACATTGTCTATCATAGTGCAATGATTCTTTAGGCACATAGGTTCTAGACATAGAGGCCTCAGCCATATCATCAGTAGATATACATTCTTCTCCCCAAAGGAGTGAAGTAGAAGGAAGATCATCTCCCATTTGAGCCATAGTGTGTAGCGGTGACTCATCTGTATCTGTGTCTGAATTACTGAGCATGGGAGTATTTCTAGAATCCTCTCTATAGATCCACTCTTGAATAGCTTGTTCTTCTCTTTCTGCTTCTAAAGGAATGGATGAAGGAACAAAGGTATCAAAGATCACCATAGCAGAAGTGGAACGCTTCATCTGATCAGAAGGTCTCCCATATGACCTAGGAGAAACAGGTATAGAAGCAAAGGAACCCAGTGTATATTCACCCATACCAAGGCTCATCATCTTAAGTGATTTCTCAGCAATAGCTAGAGACGTACTAGGATCAACAAAAGGTTCATTATGAGGAACAAATTTTTTAGTAGTAGCAAGAGCATTGATAGCAATAGTATGGTCTCTAGGAATCACAACTTCAGTGCCATTGTATGGAAATTTGATGCACTGATGATAAGTGGAAGGAACAACTTGCATGTCATGGATCCAAGGATGACCCAAAAGAATGTTATATGTGAGTGGGATGTCTAATACTTGGAAGCTAATATCTTTCATGATAGGGCCCACTCGGACAGGCAGCGTGACAAGACCTTTGGAAGATCTTTCCACTTCATCATAAGCTTTTATAGTAATCTTCTTCTTGGAATCCACAGCCAATTCTGACAAACCCAATTGTTGTATGACATTGAAAGAAACAATATTTAACCCCTTGGGCTAATAGTCTAGATGACAATTTTTAGATGTATACACCAGTAAGGTTGTGCTAGATTTTATGATGTAGAATATTCTTACTAGTTTTGGTTTCCTAGAAATAGTGGTGGTTATAATACAATGTTTTTTAGATCAAAATATTTTGTTGAATTTTGTCAGGAAAATGGTATAAATATTTCATACTCATCTCCTTATCATCCACAAGGCAATGACTAAGCTGAGTCCAGTAACAAAAACTTGATTAAAATACTGAAGAGGGTACCGGACAAGAATAGGAAAGCTTGGGACTCAAAGTGATTACAGGTCTTATGGGCTGATAGGGTAATTGTGAAGAAAACAATAGGATGTGTCCCATTTGATTTGGTCTATGGAATCAATGCAAGATTAACCCAAAATAATTTTCTACAGATGTACCAATTCATTCAGACATATGATGATAATTTAGAAGATGAAATGACAATTAGGATTAATGACTTAATCCAACTGAATGAAATAAGAAGTGATGCACATGAAAGAAATGAAAGGATTTAGGCCCAATGTAAAGTTTTATATGATAAAAGGGTTACTCAGAGAAGTTTTGTGAATGGTGATCTTGTATTGATGTGGAATGCAAGGTTGGATGATAAGGGGAAGCATAGAAAATTTGATCCCATTTGGTTGGGCCCTTACATTATTGAAGGAAATTGGGGAACAGATTCATATATTCTAAAAAGTTTGACAGGAGATATTATTGAATTGACAGTGGTTTGTTCCTTAATCAAAGTTTTATAATGGTCTACTTCTCCAAGAGATTCTAGATTTCTTGTTGTATCTGTAGGAAATACACGTCCTCGAGTATGAGCCACTATTAGTACTGTTAAAATTTTGGCCCTCATACTTTAAATTTTTGTTAAACCTTCAATAATTTGACCTAGAAAAAAGAAAATGTCGAAAGCCCTAATTATCCTAGGCCTTGTTATGTTTGAACGTTAGCTTTTTGGTTCACTAAAGATACAAAACACATGTGTTTAATTTAAACCCTCTAAGTTCTCAGTTTCATGTGTTTCATGGTTAGGTTTTGAAGCGGGCCCCCTTTTATTAAATATTTCATGCAAAATTTTAGCTTTTCCTATTTTAAAGCCTAGTCGTCTGATCTATTTAAATCTTGTGGTGGTAGCTATCCCTTAAGACCCATGGTTGTTAGAATTTCTAACTTGTAGGGATGTGACTAAATGACACCTATCGTATTGGGCCTAGCTTCAAAAGCTACACTTTCACTAATGAGTGGATTGCATCTATGGTTATCGCAATGCCTTAAAGCTAAGTTTCTCACTTGTTAACCATTATGGGACTACAACAACCATCTAATTGGATAAAGGACTGACGATAGGAAAGCCCTGAAAATTCTATTTTGTGGGGATATAATAAGATGACATGTGTCAAAGGTGATGTAAGTTGTAGTGGGGTCATAGTACTTTGAAAGTTAAAGCTCAGTTAAATCTTGTGGCTGTCATTTCACCACTAGAGGAATTTGCTCAAATTTTAGGTTTGTGCTTTAGCGATGGCCATTCGATCTTCCATGTGGTTGCAAACTGTGAGGTGGGGCCTTGGTCGTTAGGTCATGCTGAGATACTCATTTTTCATTAGTCAAGCTGGAATATGATCTAGAAATTGCCAGTAGGCCTGGCACTCAAACTAAAAGTAGTGGGTCCGCTTCCCAGATATTGTGACATGGGTATTTCTGATTAGTTGAGCTAGGTGGTGACTTGGTTTGTTTTCCAGTGGGTCTGAAGTCTTCAGGTGCTTCCACATGTTCATTTATGAAGTGGGGTCACAAACTTTTAGAAGCAGTAAAGATCTATTAGATCTTGATAGAATCGACAATCATCACATTGCCTTGATTGAACGATGCTCAAAATTTTAAGCTTGTAGGAATGTGACATGTTGACACTTGTCCAGACCGAGTAAAGTTAAAGTAAAGTACAGGTTTTTTTTGCACATGGGTATAATGAAATATTCTCATTGGTCGAGAACTAAGCTTAAAAAGATGTTAAAGTGTTGTGTGGATTATTGTCAGTTATCTAATGTGCCATAAGGGAATTCAATTGAGGGTGTATATTCAAATTTGATTTTTTGAAGCTATTTCACGTCCTAGGAATGTTGTGGCTGCCAGTTTTAGTAATGGTGAACTTAATGAGTTTTGTGTGAATTAGCTGTGATGG
The DNA here is from genome assembly GCA_027943335.1 of Chamaecyparis obtusa. Classification (NCBI taxonomy): domain Eukaryota; kingdom Viridiplantae; phylum Streptophyta; class Pinopsida; order Cupressales; family Cupressaceae; genus Chamaecyparis; species Chamaecyparis obtusa. Next base: position 180,124 of record BSBK01004704.1, on the reverse strand, counting down.
GTTGGTAATGATTATATAGTCAGATTTGATTGTTTGAAGTGACACTTTTCCTTTGAGTCTTTCTGCAAAGTGATTTGGCACTCCTTGCAAATGTCAACTATGAATTTTCTCAGGCATATGGTAGGCATTTTGAAGTTGAATGTTCATAGAATTTTTAAAGGGAAAATTTTAAGTGATTGAAATATTTTGTGCTGTTGCTATCTTGTAATTATTTGGGTGATTTTTTATCTGGTATCTATACACTTTTCTAAAAGCCCTAGTTAAAAATTCCACCCAAATGAGAGCTCTCAGGGAAAACAAAGTATAAGGCAGGGGGTATTTGAGGATTTACTAAAGTTACTCCCACACTCAGATATTGGAAGATCCAGAATGAATGAGTTAGTCCCCAAAAACCCTAGAGACTATGTTGATGATGGACTGTATGATAGGGGATTGTGGATGAGAGATACCAAAGTAGGGAAATAATATAATGGTTTGATTCTATTTAAAGCTGCATACTCCCAAATAAATGCTTGTTCTCCCCTCAGTAATATATGGTAGTTTGATGTAGGCGAACTCATTGTGCCTAGAGTTTTCATGGATGCTGATCTCCTTATACAAATAGCTAAATGTTATGACCCTGTAACTAGATGTGTTAAGGATATAAATGGAAGGGATTTGATAAGTATTATAGAGGATGAGATTAGACAAGTTTTTTCACTAAATGATCCCTCTGTTGGGTTGGAAAAGATTGATTTCATTGAGTTTAGTAAGATTTATCAGGCATAGAGAGACTATTTGAGGTCTGGTCCTATAAGAGATTTCCTTGACAAAATTGGTGCCATGTGTGTAGTTAGCCCAAGCACTCTGGAGCCTTTTAGACTAGATCTTTTCAATATGAGGGAACAATGTATGTACAAGTCCTTGACTTTGATTTTAGGACAAGATGAATATACACACATGCCTATCCCATACATGTTCATGATGGTGCAGACCCTACTGTTGGGACTAAAAATGCAACATGGGTTTTGAGTACCATGTTAAAATTTTAAAGTTTGAAGCCCTATAATTGATTTTCATGCATATGTACCCGACTATCATTTTGAAGCCTATGAGGTGTTCCAGGTGTTTAACACACTCCATTTAGTATGTGCATGCATTGTGTGATGTTATCTTATCAGCCCAGGTCATTCGGTGAAGTCCCATTTTGAGCAAGTGTGAAATTGCACAATTCTGCCTAAGTGTCAAACAGTGTACAGTAGCCTAGTTTTCCTTTGAATATCTTGCGTCCAGAAATATTTCATGACCCACCACTTTGAGGATGTTTAGTATGTATATCAAAGAGCCTATGTTCCAATTTTCAAGTCATTTTGAATCCGTTTGATTAGGTTTCGAACCCATCAAAGTTGGTAGTTTGTTGTTGTCATGCACTTGCGTAATTGTTCAGAATTCTGGAAGGGCCTGTTTGATCAGTCATATCTTTGACCCAGTTGACCCTATTGAGAAAATTCCTTTTGCATCATATTCCAAGGGTCAAATAATTCCTATGTTTCAAGTTTGAGGTCATGATGAATCCGTTTGCTTAGTTTGAAAATGCGATTCCAAATACAACTTCTGTTGTTTTACAAGTTGTGAAATGTGCAGATTGATCTGTACCCCCGTTCGGATGATTGTATCTTTTTCCCAGATATTGATCGTAACATGCTGGTTATGTAATTTTATTTTAGGTATGGGAGGGAGTCATCCTACCAATTTTCAGCCTTCCATGTGCCCGTTTGACCTGTTTGCTAGTATCATTCTGTTTGCAATTTGTTAAAATTCTCTGAATGTGCAGTGTCTAGTTTTATATGTGGCTTACTTTGAGGCTTTGTAATTCATTCCCTCTACAGGGTCCAACATAATTGATTATGGTTCTATATTTTAGACCTCGAGGATTAAGTGCCTGATGATTTTCAAGTCCCTGTCAATCCATTTGATCAGTTTCCTAGGCCAATTCCAAAACTGACTTATGCATATTTCACTGTTTTTGGTCCTAAATTTTATTGACAGGCTGAATTTGCTGATTAATTGTGATTGGTCATGAGATCTTCAGAGCAAGCTGATGATGGATTCATACTCCTTGTATGAAGGAGAGTTTTGGTTTTTGAAAGTTTCATTTGGTTAATTTTAAAAGCCAGTTCTAGAGCTGATTTATGTGATTTTGGACAGCGCGGACATAATTTGTTGCTAAGTGGTTATGTTTGATCACGTGTATCTTTTGGCTCAGGGATCTTCATGAGTATTCCTCTGAAACACATGTTTTAGTGCTGAAAGTGAACGTGTGTGCCCAGCGCCATGTCTCGGTTACTTGATTTTGTCAATTTTTAGAGCTAGTTCCTGAGGCCAGTCGTTGCTAATTGGAGACTTTACAAAGGATGAAGAGAATTAGTAAAAAAGGTCTTTGAGATCGATGAGAGTGGAAGCTCATTAATAAATTTGCATCATCATTTATTTGAGGCTAGCAGACTTGGCATCACAACTGTTGTTTCCATGGATTCTATATGACATGTGATGAGGAGTTTTGTGGATGAAAAAGAAGATCTTTTATTATGGGCCTCAACATATCATTTGGTGGGTATTTGGATCCAAAGCTATGACAAATTTAAGGATGCAGGACATAGAGTGAAATGGTGATTGATACTCTTAACAGGATAAATACTGTCTAGAAAGAAGGAAAGCAGTTTGTTGTGGTGGAAGGAGTGCATTTGAGCTTGTTTTTTATTTATGATGGGGCTCATGGAGAAACATCCATCAATCATAACATTTATGATCTACATTGAAAATAAAGATAAACTTTTGGAGTCAATAATACTAATATGGACAGATGTGTGGATTCTACACATGCCAAAATATTCAGTTGTTTATGTAGAAGGTATGAGGTTGCAGCTTTGTTACATTGTGATGTGCATGAAAAGTAAATGGGATGCGCACATATTCAAGGAATACACAGGGAGAACATATTGTTTTAAAATGAATATTTACAACATTGTGTTGTGCATTGTTATTAAAGGTAGTGTGTAATGATTGGGGGGATGCCTAAGTTTGAAGTATTAGTGTATGCCAGCATGGAGGGTGCTGCATATAGCCTCACACACTATGGAAGGGGGACTGATTATTAATATATGTCAGAAAATCTTTGAAAGTTACGCATAATAATGTGTGAGTGCTTTAAGCAATCAGAATGGCCAATGTACTTGAAGATGTTGTGTGCCCGTGCCATGGTGGAGGAAGATGCTCATGTCTGGAGTTACCATCGAAGAGGAAGAGGGGTGCGTAGGAGCCTAAGAGGGACTCACTCACCAGTAGAAAGGAAAGTGCCAGTTTGTAAACAAATATGGATGAGGAGTTGCCTGCTCATCATGGATGGACTAGTCTAAGAAAGAAATGAGGATGTATGCCTACGTGGGATTAGTTATGTTGCTAGTTCGAGCTAGCACCCAATTAAATAGAACATGGTGTGCTTGTGCAACCTAAGGAGGCTGATGTTTTTTAATATATCATTGCAATTTCAAATGGAGGCTTTTCTGTGTGAGGTTTTAGAACCTGTGAATAGAAGGAGGCACATCATTCTAGAGGATGCTAGCATACAGAGATGGACTGTTCAAGCAAGCCAAAGGAGACTTGTGCCTTGAGTAAAGAGAATGGCAGTCTGCATGGCACCGACGCATAAGGAATCCATGCAAATATGAATGGGCCCTCATGCATGTACTAGAAGGGGCATGTTTTAGTGTGTCTGCTCTTGTGTTAGGAATGGAAAATGTTGGTTACTAGCAAGGAATGTAACGCTAAGGGGCCTTGTGTGAAGACAAAATGGAGGAACCTGTGCAAAGGAAGTTCACGCTAGTGCAAGACAATAAGGGGAGGCCATGCAAATATGAGTGGGGTCTCCTGCATGAAACAATGGAGTACCAGATTGGGCATTTTGAGTAGGAGGCATGGAGGCCTCACGCTAACGAAAGGAGGGATTGAAGAAAACCAAATGGTGAGCGTGGAGGCTCAACATCATATAGAAAATCCTGCGTGAATGCATGGCTGGGTGCACTTTGTTTTCAAAACATGTTCTATAGATATATCCCACATTGGTTATGTAGTGGTTGTTTAGACTATTTATAACCAAAGACACTCCAATGCATGGTAAAGAAAGAACCATAGAGGCTCTTGGTGGGCCTGCTTAGTTGGAAGTCTCTATGTAGCGGTGGGGCCCCCAGTTTTGGTGCCAAGTTTGGAGAGGGTTTTTAAAAGCTAAGAAATAATTGTCCCACATTCACCCCGTAATTGGTTTGAGGTAAATAAATACAAGTCCACTCCAATATGAAATAAGTTGAAGAAATGGAGGTTATGCACGTGACCCTCTATGCAGCTGCCTCAGTTTCCATGCTGGTGGGCCCGAAGAAAAGAATTTTTGCAGAGCACTGATAGTGACAAAGGTGAGATCGACATGTGGTAGGCATTCACATAGTCATGAGAAGGAGCTAGTAGTTAGCTGATAACCGTGTGACTTAGTGGGTGGTTAGTTGACCGCCAATCACCAGGTCGCTAGATCTTGGTGGTTAGGCCCTAACCATTCCGTGATTTAGAGAATAGGTAGTCGCAAGATCTCTGAGTAGCTAACGGTCAAGTTGATTCATTCCGTGATTACGAGAATGGGCCTGGTCACTAGTTCACTTGATTTCACCTGAGGTTAAGAGTTCATTTTGTGAATTGAAGATAGGCTTTTCACCAGGTCACTGATGCTAACTACAGTTAAAGAGTTTATTTAGAGACCTGGAGAATGCATGTGGTTGCTAGTTCTCTAAATGAAAGTGGTTAACCCATGGTCAAAGCCTGAGCATCCAGCTAGGAGGTGACAAGTGTCCAAATCTGGTGGCTTTTGTGGAAAATGCAGAAAATGATTTAAAAATTGGTGCCATGTGTGTGGTTAGCTCAAGCACTCTAGAGCCTTTTAGACTAGATCTTTTCAATATGAGGGAACAAGGTATGTACAAGTCCCTAACTTTGATTTTAGGACAAGATGAAGATACACACATGCCTATCCCATACATGTTCATGATGGTGTAGACCCTACATCCCCACCTGGCATTAATTTTTGATTTTGCCCCTTACCTTGCAGACCTAATCCATATTGATGCATATGCTCTTCACAATGGTGTTGAATTCTTCAACAAGATAATGAATATTGTAAGGGAGAAGAATGGAAAAGTATTACTAGTCCAATTGTGGACTACAGAGCTATCATGGGATAGGACTGATGCCAATTACCTTATTTTTTATAGGAATTTTGTTTCAAGGCTAAGATCCTTGTTATTTTTTGAGAATACAAGAATTCCCATGGATTTGCTAAGGCTAATTAGGCCAAAAGTATATTGTAAAGACATCACCATAGTTCATAATTTTGGTGATATAATTTTTTATCCAGTTTCCACAATGTTCAATGTATATGGGTCCAAAAAGGCACCTTATGTACTACTTTACCAGGTCCCTTTGAAGATAGGGTATGCTAAAATTCTAAGGTAGATTGGTGACTTGCAGGAAGAAACCCTAAGTAACAAAGGAAGAGGAAAATTGTTCCCAAGTATTACAATAGCCCACCAGTATATTATTATTAAACAAAGATGGGTGCATTTGAATTAGGTTTTGCAACCTTACAGAATGGATGCTCCAGTGGTAAGGTGTGCAAATAATGAAGGTTTTATATCTGGGATGTTTTGAGAGAAAACAATGTGTGTTGTTTTGGAATGTATGCAAAATTATGTGAATACTATTCTAAATGATAAATTAACTATATTAAAGATTAATAAATCTATCTAATTAGAAAACTACAATGAAGAATACAATCAAAATGAAGCTAAAATGACATTTTACCTTCACCTACCATGTAGCTTGTCTCCATTGCTCTCCTAGCCTTGATTTCTTGAAGATGTTGAGCTCTCAGATTTCCAAATGAAGCCTTCTCCCAAGATGCTACCAAAGTGTGGAGATTTGATGATGAATGCAAGGAAGCTTAAAGCTTGATTATGCAACTAATGGATGGAATGTAAGATGGATTTGATGATAATATGGATGCTTGAATGCTTTTAAAATGCTTGGATGCTTGGACGCTTGATTGCTTGATTGCTTGGATGCTTGATTGCTTGATTGCTTGAATGCCTATTACAAAAATACCTATTATCTCTCAAAGGGGAAATGAGGCTCCTTTTATAGATTTTTGGAAGATCTAGGCCTAGGTGGCACAATCCTATGGTGGAGAATGAAAAGTGGAAGATCCTAGGGCTAGGATTAAATTGGTTGAAGGAGTTGAGAAAAAGGGGGATGTAGTTGGAATGTGTGAGAGAGAATAGGGATGATGTTCCTCTCACATTGACATGGAGGAGAACAAGGTGGAAGGGAAAGACACATGTCAAGTGTCTCTCAAAGACCCAAGAGAGAAAGAAGGAGAGACCTTTTCCTCATGAGGACTCTTTGTACAAGTGTCCCATGAGTCACCTTTGACCCTTAGAGGTGGCTTGAGAAGCCCCTTAGGAATAGGAGATGTCTCTTGACTTGGTTTAAGAGAGGACATGTGGTCATGAGACCAAGTCCTATGAGGCCACATAGCCCTTAAGAATAGGACATGTGTGGGTGAGGATAATTACTAATAAATAATTAATAATAATTGTTTACTTTAGCCAAAGTGATGTATCAGGTGATTAGGTAGGTGAGGTGGACTAGGGGACTTAGTCATATTTAGGTGATTATATATTTAATTAAATCACTTTAATAAGACTAATTAGAAGACTTAGGATAGAGGAATAAACTATAGTGAATTTACTAAATAAATTGAATAATTTATTTAACAAATAGAGGAATAATTATTAATTAAATAATAAATATTTAATTAATTTATCAAGTCTTTATTAATTAAATAATAAATATTTAATTAATTAATGAAGCCATTTTTAAGTGTATACATTTTTCCCCTCTTTGAAATAATGTGCGTGCCACACTATTTCAAAGAAAATTTTAAGTATTTTGCCCCTGCCCTAGACAATGTCTGAAATGACCTAAGCATGCCCCCTTGAGAGATTGATTAGCAAAAAAAATTATCTCATTTTTTTCATTTTTATTTTTTTCAAGTTGGATAATCAATCTCATGAAAGAAACAAGAGAAAAGGTGGGTGAGAACGGGGTGAAACAGGATAAAAATGGGAGGTAGGGTCCACACACCAAGCACATAGGGTCCACAGGCTATAAATAGGGCTAAGGGGTCCACAATAAGCTCATTGTGCACACTTGTCATTTGGAGATTAGAGTGTGAGAGAGAGAAGACCAGAGCCACCAGGATGTCATTTCTATTGTTAGATCACCACTTCGAGAGGGTCAGACACTTCAAGTGACCACCTGATTCAGGTGAGCTGGTAGGTGATTCGATCCTCTTTGTCAATTCGATGCTTTTGAATGGTTTACAGTAGATTTGTAGCATGTTAGGTTAGATCTAATCTTAGGTTTAGATTAGAATTTTTTTTTGTTCTTAGCCGGAAAATGAATGTGCCATTGCGGTGCATGAATGCACAACAATTAGCAATGTTTGCGCAAAAATTTAAAATTGTTGCACATTCATTTAGGGAAATGGTGCATTCATGGTAGAAGATAATTTTGTCCTCACAAATGTAGATTAAAAGTGTGCATTGGTTCTTTCGGTGCATTGGTTATGAATTATGGCGCAAATGTGCAATAAAATTGCACATACATGATTTCCTATTCAAATGTGAAAAGTTATGGCACATACATTTTTCTGTGTTGTGCATTTGTTTGATGGATAGAATTTGGTCAAATTAGAAAGTCAAATAGGTCAAACTAGATGTCGATAAGTCGATTGGATCTGTCAGTGGTTAAATTTGATCGATTAGGTCAAGATAGACAACATTGTAGCATGGTTGCTAGTTAACTAGTCTTAATGCTAGCTGATTGATAAAATCATCTGTTAAAACACATGATAGAACATATTTGTAGTTTATATAGTAGGATAGATAGATGTTGTAGATCAGTTTATCAAAATCTGATAGCTTTATTTTATTTGATTTGTATAGGAGGACATTACTGATATTTTGATTTCATGGGAGAGATATCCCGTCACACAAAATTTGAGACCAGCACTATCAGAGACTAACAGACTCCTGATTGGTGCATCCGGGTTATATCATGTGATTTACATGCTTGAGATTAGGGTGAACCAGAGTATGATGATGACACTGGTAGAGCGATGGCACTAAGAGATGAGTACCTTCCATCTTTCGACGTGGGAGATGACTGTTACACTAGAGGATGTATATCGCATCCTCCAACTTCCTATCATAGGGGAGTTAGTACATTATGATCGACATGGTGGAGTGATGGAGTGTAGAGCCATCTTCAGAGATGATGACATCGATGAGGGGGAGATTAGCTGGGAGGACATGGTGGACTTATATGAGCCTCTACTAGTGGTACTAGCTGGAGCGATTGGGGGTTTCATTTGTCCTGATTGTAGATCACATGGATTTGCAGTTGGATGGGGCCGCACTCTACATCAGATGATGGATGAGACCCATTTTTCTTGGGGGGTTTGTTTATTAGCTCACCTATATCATGATCAACATTAGGTGGTGTATCATAGAGGAGCATCACTATCAGCAGGCATCACATTACTCCATGTTTGGGCATGGGAGCACATTGTAGTGACATGGCCTATAGCTATTAGATTTCACAGCACAGGACAACTGTACATCCATCTGTATTCATCAATTTTGTCTCAGACAAAACTGGGACACTTGGAGTTTTGGCGGTACACCTTTGATACTTTGGATACAGTGACATGGAGGCCTTACCTAGGATGTGAGCCCTGGGATGATGAATGTTGGGATTTTGTTTTGAGTCATGATGGCTGATAGGGAAGATGCCCTTTGTTTTGGAGAGATAGTTGGTTAGTCAAGTTCTGCGCCAGTTTGGTAGGATCTAGGGCATGCCCCAGGGAGTGATAGAGTTCTCCAGGACTCATCAGGATAGACAGGATTGGGGACCTATGACATCTTTTGATGTGGCCCGATAGGAGTTTTTGGACATGCCATTCCAGGCATGGACTATGTGATAGGGTGTGGTGGATCTTGGGATGACTGTTGATCTGGAGCAGTTCCTTAGAGACTTTCTAGTTCCATGATTGATTGATCTGGATGCTAGGCCACCAGAGAGAGATCCAGTAGATAGACATTGTGGGAGATGCTGAGGGATGAGATAGGCAGGGATGAGGGAGAGGTGATGGCGGTGATGGTGGAGGACGTGATGGAGGAGATGGGGGGAGAGGTGACAGGGCTGGTCCTTGGATGAGAGGAGGAAGTGTTAGATAGAGGGGATTAATGCCACCCCTAGCTAGACATGGTTGGAGATAGCCTCCAGCATAGCCAACATAGCCAACTATAGGAGCTCCACTATAGGTTCTAGTAGCATAGGTACAGATACCAACTGACCCATTACATGGACTAGCTATACCAGCACAGGATGAGGCAGACATATTATTAGCTTAGGGTGGAGTAGTACATGGTGGATAGATCCTTGGTGATGGATTGGATGAGCAGGATGCCCCTATAGAGGATGTGGATGCTCAGGAGTAGGCAGCAGAGATGGATATTGGGGGATAGGATCCCTACTTACAGAGAGATGTTGCAGAGGAGGAGGATCTAGATATAGACTCATTGCTAGTTTGACTAGCAATGACACAGGTGTAGGTAGACCATGTTCTTGGTCTAGAGTGGTGGATTGAGAGGCTGGAGAGCCAAATGGGGCTACTTAGGCATGAGCGTGATGCAACCCTTGAGAGACTTGGGGAGTTAGAGATGTTACTAGATGAGCTACAATGCATAGAGGATTTGGGTCCCCATGGAGATAGCATTAGAGCCATGATACATGCCAGGAAGGAGATATCCTACTGGTGAGAGGCTTACAAACAAGCGGTCCCGAGGGATCAATGGATTGGGAGCTACAGGGAGAGCTTAGTGGCTATTAGGACTATAGTTCATGATAGAGAGGCACTAGCTGGTGGAGGAGGTGTATCATCACACCCTCCTAGAGCACCAACAGGTTCACAAGATCAGGGTGGATCCTTAGCATCAGGTAGTTTAGCAGCATAGGGCCACATTGCATCTCGTAGATAGTGACAGACAGAGTCTGGAGGCAGTGGTTCATAGATTTGAGAGATCATTATATACACTATTGTACCATTTTATCATTGTACCATTATATTTTTTACTTGATGGAAATAGACATTTGATATATTGTTATATTTCTTTATATCATTGGACAGTTGGATAGTTTTGTTGTATCTGATGGACTTTGTATGATTGAATCTATATGATGGACTCTATATATATAGTGATGCAGTTCTATCATGATTTACTTTGATGATTTATAGACATGTGTGTACTAACATATGTAGGATGTGATGATTTACTTTAATATGCATAGAATGTATGGCTTAGAATGCAAAATGCTTTATTCTATTTGATATATTTAATGCTTAATGGTTAATCATATGATGTTGATATAAATGCATGTCTTAAATGAGTTTACACTATACAAATGCTTATGCGATGACTAATGAAATGATGGAATGAACAATGTGGATAATGGATAATAAATGAGTGATGTAAATGAATGATGATTGTAAACACATGTTATGGATAATAAATAAATGATATAAAATGCATATAATGGATAAAAAATGAATGATATATAATGTGTATAATGGATAAGAAATGAATGATATATAATGTGTATAATGGATAAGAAATGAATGATATATAATGTGTATAATGGATAAGAAATGAATGAAAATGTTCGTAAGATAACTAAAATATACAATGTTCACCCTAACGAAAAGATAATGAGATATGAATAACAACTATAACAACACATGAAACATGCATGTAATATAGATGGATAATATACAAATGAACATAACAAATAAAGATAATGCATGGCCTAAATGAATTTGATTTTTGTAAAATGCAAAATAAAACTCAATATTTTTGTTGTCCAAATGTCCTCAACTTAAATAACAATGTATTTGACACAAGAAGAATGGACTAGGAGAACAGATAACCTAATAAGAAAGGTAACCTACAAATCTCTATAAAAGGAGCACTGATATGTAAGTCATGAACTATTTAAATGAAATGCAATATGAAATGAATGTATCTCCACAACTTTAGGTAACATCTTAGAACTTCATAATAACTGGAACTTGATTTTCATCATTGAGCTTGTTATGTTGCAAGAAAATGCAAGCATCATGGTATAATTAAACCAGGATGACCTAAGCACTTCTTGCATGGAGTTTAATGTAGCAAACTTGACAAGCATCTAGGTATAATTGAATTGAGATGACCTAAGTTTCATTTGCATAATAGAAAAGGAATATTTCCCCCCTCCATTGGGGAATAAATATTTGGAGTCGAGGTATGTGCTGGCGTATCACCATAAATAACATATGTAGAGAAACATGATTTGGATGTTGTCAATACTATTAAATGGATGAAGGCACTTATGCACAGACACCCCAATTATTTGTTCCTTCGATTTCATCATAAAACATCCCACAAACAACAATTAAAGAAAATACCATGCCCCATCATGGCTATCCTAATCAATGACATATTAGAGTTTCAAACTCATGTTAAAGATATCATGGAATAGCATAGGAAACATGATAATAATGAAATCCAGATATGAATGCATAATCTACAACATATCATTCTAACATGCCTGTCATGAATATACATTTCTTTTGCCAAAAGATAGTGTAAGATATAGTGATCAGTTCAAGTGATGATGTATAGTCTAGATTTGATAGATAAATAGTCATGTTTCAAAGGATAGATTACAGATTCTAATTCATCATAAAGATATCATTGTGAAAGAACGTTTGATTGTGTTTGCTTTGTCTGGTGAAAATACTCCATTATGTCCTCTAAGAGTCATGACTATCATAGATCCACTTCCTGAACTAGGTCGAGGACATGCCCCTAGCTAGGTGATGGATTGACTTATTATGGATGAAGAAAGATGTAAAAAGAATAGGATGAAGACCAGGACAAATGATCAAGCTATGATGGGGTTTTATTATGGGTAGATACAATGGATGGTGTATGAACTGGCTATTTTATTATGATATGTACATGGTGGGTATGGGGACTGACTAGCTATTTTATTGTGGATATATACAATGAATGGACAAACTAGAAGAATCCTAATAGATAAAGGAGCTAACTTGATACACATGGTGCCTATTTCCAAGTTTTCACCACATGCTTTTATTGCAATTTTTTTTTGATTTTTTTTTTTTTACCATTTTTTGTATTTACAAAATATATACATAGCCCTTGCATTGGGATTTCAAGGATAGAACTTCTTGAGATGGATACTATTAAGAGGTTCATCCAAAGGATCTCCCTCAGGTGTGGACAATTGATAAGCCCCAGAACCATAAACTGTTGTAACTACAAAAGGACCTAACTAATTGGGTTCAAACTTGCCCTTCTTCTCACAATGCAATTGATTCTTTGGATTTTCATTAAGGACTAAATCACCCAGCTAAAAGTCTCTGATCTTTACCTTGCTGTTATACTGATGAGACATACATTGCTGATAGACTTTCAAATGATCATAAGCTCTTTGACGACGTTCATCTAGTAGTTCTAGTTTAGTCAACCATGCAACTCTATAGTCTTCATCAGGAATCAAATCTTTGAGAGTGACACGAAGGGAAGGCAACTTGACCTTGAGGGGCAGGACTGTTTCAGATCCATAGACAAGGGAATATGGGGTGGCTCTAGTAGGAGTATGGATGGAGCTACGGTAAGCCCATAAGGCTGGATTTAGTTGGAAATGCTAGTCATGGCTAGTGTCATTGACAATCTTTTTTAGGATTTTAACAATAGTTTTATTTGACACCTTAGCTTGGCCATTTCCTTGGGGATAGTATATGGTGGAATAGTTATGGGTGATATGGAATTTTGCACACAGTTCATCCATGTCCTAATTTTGAAACTATTTCCCATGATCAGTAATGAGATACATAGGTATACCATATCTACAAATAATATAATTTAAGATAAACATGGATATTTGTTTCCCTATGGCGATAATTAATGGAACAACCTCAATCCATTTAGTAAAATATTCTATTGCAGTGAGAATCCATTTGTGACCATTGGAAGATGGAGGGTTGATAGCACCCATAAGGTCAAGCCCCCATCGACTAAATGACAAGGTAGTTGTAAAAGGATGTAACTCTTGCGCTGGAGTATGAATAAGGTTTCCATGTATTTGACATTTCTTGCATGCCCTAGAAAAATGAAAGGAATCTATTTCCATGGTAGGCCAATAATAACCTATACGCATGAGTTTCTTAGCCAAAGAGGGACCACTCAAATGTATCCCACATATACTCTCATGTACGTCTTGCAAGGTAGTTTGAGCTTCATCATGCTCGAGACATCGTATGAGAGTACCGTCAAGACCTCATTGATAAAGGGTATCAGATATTAGGACATAGTGGGAGGCTTGGTGGAGAAAAGTTCATTTTTGATTGTGAGATAAGTCAGGGGGTAGGATATCATTTTTCAGATAGGAATAATTTTTTCCATAGATTGGGGACTCGTGTCCAATTAGATGACATATAATACTCATATTAGGATCATCATATGCAGGACAAGTTATGGATTCCACCAAGAACTCAAAATGGACCTTGGTATCTTTTGTATGAAACAAAGAAGCAATCATTGCCATTTCATCAATAGCATTGTTATCATGCCGAGGAATCTACTCAAAAGTGATGACTGAGAAATATTGTTTGAAGTCATCAACCATACATTTATATGGCAATAACTTATCATCTTTATTATGATAATCATCATTAATGTAGTTTATAATCAACTAAGAATCCCCATAGACATTTATTTCAGTTACTTTCCATTTTAAAGTCATCTTTAACCCAATCAGAAAAGCTTCATATTGTGCTATATTATTGGTGCAAGGAAAGAGCAGCTTGTAAGATTTTGGAATTGTGTATCCTTGTGGTGGGACAAAAAGAATAGCAGCTCCTAAACCCTGTTGAGTATACGATCCATCAAAATATAGCTGCCAGGTTTGTGTAGATAAAGCCAAGATGTGTGCATTAGGAAACTCTATGTGTATAGGTTGGTCATCCATTAATGGAGCATCTGCTAGCTGATCTACTATCACTTGACTTTGATAGCCTTCTTGTCTACATATTCAATATTGAATTCACTAAGTAGCATGACCCACTTAGCTAATCTACCTGTCAATGTTGTTTTGCTTAATAGATACTTTAAAGGATCAATCTTTGTGATGTGCTGGATTGAATGTGACAACATGTAATGTCGCCACTTCTGTGATGCAGAAACAATGGCCAGCCATGCTCTTTCTATAGGAGAATAGTTTAGCTCATATCCCACTAGGGTGCGACAGATATAATAGATGGCTTTTTCTTTTCCTTCATGATCTTGCTGAGCTAGTAGAGCACCTAGTGAGACTGCCGTAGTTGAAATGTAGAGCAAGAGTGGCTTGCCTAGAATTGGTGACATCAGAGTTAGAGGATTCACCAGATATTGCTTGATTTTATTGAAAGCTGCTTCACACTGGTCATCCCATTGGAATAAGATATTTTTATGCAACAAATGTTGAAAGGGATGACTCCGATCTGCTAGTTGAGAAACAAATCTTCAGATGGATTGGAGACATCCTTGCGAGGATCTTAACTGACTAATGTTAGTGGGGGAATCCATCTCCAATATTGCTTTAACTTTTTCTAGATCTACTTCGATTCCTTTGGCTGAGACAATGTACCCTAATAGTTTACCAGATGTAACTCTGAATGCACATTTCTTTAGATTGAGTCGAATCTGATACTTTTCCATCTGGGTGAATATTCAATCTAACACTCTCAAATGACCAGCTCTATCTTTGGATTTTTCTAAAATGTCATCAACATAATCTTCCATAATGGTGTGCATCATATCATGAAATATTTTGGTCATTGCTCTTTGGTAAGTTGCTCCAGCATTTTTGAGGCCAAAAGGCATCACATTCCAACAATATGTACCCCATGGACAAGTAAAAGTAGTCTTCTCTTGGTCATCTGGCATAATCTTTATTTGGTCATAGCCAGAAAATCCATCCATTAATGATAACATCTCATGCCCAGTTGTCAGATCAACAATAATGTCAATATTTGGCAGAGGAAAGTCATATTTCAGACAAGCTTTAGTAAGATCTTGAAAATCAATACAAATCCTGATAGACTTGTCTGGTTTTGAGATGTGGACAATATTTGAAATCCACTCAGCATAATCAATCGCTCAAATGAATCCAACATCTAGGAGCTTCTTCAATTTTTCTTTAACCATTAGTGCAATGTGGGGGTGCATCTTGTGGAGCTTCTGCTTAACTCATTTTACACTTGGTCTGATAGATAAATGATGCATAATGAGATTTGGATCCAGGCTAGGCATATCAGCATAGGACCAAGCAAAGTTGATTTGTCTCTCTTTGAAATTTTTTGCAAAAGCTTCTTTCTCTGATTCTGTCAAGGATGCTGCTTCTTTGAGGATGCGCAGAGACTCTTCTGTTCTAATGTTAAGAGGTACTATTGGTTCTATAAGAATGGTAGATTGTTCTCGATATAGATAATTGGGAAGAGTGTCAATCCTTCCATCATCAAGTGCCTCAGAGAGGTTTTCACCATCAAATGCATCATTTCTTTTTACTATTTTTGGATCTAATACTGCCACTGAGTGGTTTTCACCATTAGATCTATTGATTATTTTTATATTTTTATGATTGAAAGGATTGGCACTCTCACCAAAGTAGGCCATGTCATTGAGTTCTATCAGAAATCCTGACTTGTGATCTCCTGGTGGTAAATGATCTCTAATTCCAAGATAGTCAATGATTGCATCATCATTATGGAATACATCAAGTTCTGGATGATCGGGAGAATCCCAATCGATAACTTCAGGATGTTCAAGGGGCATTGGATCATTTGGGTCAGTTTCAAAGGTAGAGATGGTATGGATGGAAAAATTGTCAAGGTTTTTGATGGTATCAGTGAGGTCTATTTCCATACTCTCATTTGATTCATCTATTGCAAGATAAAGGTTACTTTCCTCACAATCGACAAAAGTAGTATCACGTGGGACCAATCCTAGTGAGTTAGTCTTTGAACTCTCTCCCTCATGGTAATCATTACTATAGTGATGGACAACATCAACTCCTATTTCTTTAGTACAATTAGATAGTGAATCTGATTCATAATCATTTGAGTCAGAATCGTCATTATCCCCAAGTCTATCAATGATTCTCTGTGCTATCCTTTGTTTCTCTGGATCTACATACATACCATTCTTTCTAAATTGCAAGGCAGGAGCTTTATATATCTCATGAAAAGGTGTGATCTTTGCTTTTCCTTTTGGTTCTTTCGCTCCTTCTCCTTTGTATCCTAATCCTGTAGTGTCTCTTTGATAGTTTGGATTTTGCAAGATTGGTTTGATAACACCTTCTCTTTGTAACCCTATAGGTCCAGCCCCTTAGTATCCCATCTTTTGTAGCAAAGTATACCCTTTACCATAGACATCAGGTGATATATATTCATGTTTGATATCCTCTTCATTCTTCTATGACTTAAGAAAATGATTAGCATTACGCTCAGCTACCTCTTTAGATATTGTGCCCCCACTTATAAATGTGTCATAAACAAGTGTTGAAGGGGGTTTTGATTGTTGTTTAGTGATCAAAGATCTACCATATGATCTAGGAGATAAAGGTAACTCTGTGATGCAAAGAGCTTGACCTAAAGTGTATTCACCCATACTTCTTTCTTTTATGTCTATCTTGATCCCATTTGATTTAGAGGTTGATGCTATATTACTAGGATCACTGGGGATAGTTGTAGAATATCCAGTACGATTATAAGGTATCAAAGAGTTAGATGTCTTCATAGAGCTGCAATATTGGAATGGATCAGTGTCTCCTTTGATAGTGACCTCCTGACCATTATGAGGGAATTTAAAGAATTGATGATAGGTTGATGGTACAACTTGCATGGAATGAATCCATGGTCTTGCCAAGAGAATGTTATAAGAATGATCCATGTCTAGAACTTGGCAAGGGACATTTTGATTATAGGACCTACTTTGATTGGTAAAACAACAGATCCATTGGATGATCACTCTTCCTCATCATAAGCTTTTATTGTGATTTTCTTCTTAGGATCAACAACATTTTCAGAGAATCCCAATGCAAGGACTAGTTTCAATGTATAGATATTTAAGCCAACTCCTCCATCTATTAGCACTAATTTGATTTTGTGACTCTAGACAAGGACTTCGATATGTAGGGGAGCATTATGAGGTTGGGTAATAGCTAAGTCATCATTTTCAATGAAGGATAGGTAATGTGGGGTTGTTAAATGGCCCACCATAGCTTGAAATTGATCATGATCTAGATTTGTGGGGACTTGGGTTTCTAAGAGAGCTTTTTCAAGGATATCTTTCTGAGATGGGGATAGACACAAAAGCTCTAAGATGGATATCAGAGCAGGTGTTTTCTTGAGTTGTTCCAAAAGGTTATACTAGTTGGAAATATTCGTTGTAGTCTTTGGGACATAAATAGACTTTTTGTGAGGTGCATTTGGTTTAGCTAGACTCCTTGGAGAGTAAATTTGGATTGATCATGAGTAGTGACATGGAGTGGTTGAATCTTTGATCTTCCTTTGATGGTAATGACATTGGCATAATACTTAGAAGGATGACATTAATAAATGTTACCAACATATCGATAGGGAGTGGAATTATTATTGGCTTGATTGTCACTCTTAGTATTGGAAGAACCTCCTTTTTCATGCTCAGGAATTGGATCTTTGAAAGCCATATGTGATTCATTTGAGGTATGTCCATTAAGACTAATTTCACCACTTTCAATTAGATCTTGAACTACATTTTTGAGTCTTAGGAAGTCATTGGTTTTATGTCCTTTCCCTCTGTGAAACTCGCAATAATCATTTGCATTCCACAAAGAAGGTTTTACTCTAGGTTCATAGTCTTTCATTTCAGGAGGCGTAATGAGTTTCTTCATGATTAACTTCCGTAATGCTGATTCGAGGGATTCCCCTAAAGGAGTAAAATTTCTTTGAGGTGACATAAAAGGCAATCTTGGTTTAGATGAATCTTTTTTGGTGTTTTAATTTGATGATTGATTGCTGTAGGTTCCTTGAGTAGCATTAGCTTGACTTGTGAGATTGAGAAGGGGTTGTGTTGGTTTGACATTACGATTATCAACAATCCCATCATTGACAATGTTTTTGTTTTTATTCCAAAATTTTGATTTGTCATTGTTGTAATTGTTGGAATTGGAATTTGAGGATCTAGCATTGTCTTCAGAATAAATTTTGATCTCACCTTTTCAGACCATGGCTTCCTCAATCTTGATACCATTTTCTATGAGCTTATTGAAGTTTGGTGGACATTGAAATTGTAACCTATAACTCATTTCTGGTGTAAGGTTATGCACAAAAATATCCATCTTTTCTTGTTCAGGAATCGTTCATGGATATTTGGAAAAAAATTGATGCCATCTTTGCAAAAAAGTAAGGAAGGGTTCTCCATTCTTTTGATGTGCATTGCAAAGATCAAGCATAGCGACTTCATGTTTGATGTTATAGGAATAATGAGTCACAAATTTGTCAAGAAGCTCATTGAAAGATTTGATGCCTAGGGGTAGTTTGGATAACCATTCCATGGCTTGTCCTCCTAAACTTCATGGAAATAGTCACATAAGATAAGTGTCATTGTGAGCGACTTCAATACAAGCAGCACAAAACTCATGAATATGGTCTTGTGGATCTGAATTCCCTTTGTATTTATCAAATTTTGGTACCTCAAAATGAGGAGGGAATGGAATCATTGCTAAATGTTTATCAAAAGGATAAGGACATATATCATCCAAGGAATACTTCTTTGTTGATGATCCAGTTTGGATGTTACAGATTTGTTGTTGAAGCATCTGGATTTGTTGTTGAAGCATCTGGATTTGTTGTATAATGGGATCCAAAGATAATGTGTTTCCTTGAGTGTTTTGGGAAGCATCATTTTGAGAAGCATGGTTTTGCTTATCATTTTGAGAAGCATTAGATGGTTTCTTGGTTTCTTTTGCTCCATGAGTATCTTGAGAACTACTAGGAATTTCTTGATTGGTTACAATAGTCAGTTCTCTAAGATGAGAGACATCAAAATCACTTGGTAATTTGGCTCCTTGTTGAGCAAGCATGAGGAAATACATCTCCCTATCTAGGTCTATGAGTCTTTCCATGACATGATAAAATCTAGGATCTTGTGTAGCATCCCTAAGTTCTTGATCTGTGGGTTACTCTTCGGATGTAAAAAGTGAAGTTTTCTTAGGAGCTTTGGGCCAAGGATTCTCATCATTACTTTTATTTCCTTCCATTTTGTCTATGGATTCTAAATCAACAGGTTGTTTTAATTTTTGAGATCGAGTTTGAACCATAAAATGGGAAAATTGATTTGTAGAATGAGATATTTTTGATGAAAAGATATGGAAAGAGTGGTTGATAGAAAAGGTAGTGAAAATGTGCTGAAAAATGATGAGACAACTTGATAAAATCTAAGTCAATAGGAAGTATAGAGCTCACTATGATATGACAAAGAAAATCAAGAGATAGTAACCTAGGTAAGTTTGATTGAGGATGATAGATCCTGATAGGATAAACTCACAAAGATTAAAATGTGATAGATAGGGTAATGTTTCAACACTAAATTTAGAATTTCAGAAGATTGGAAGAAATGATTTGATGTTTTTTTTTTTTTTGGTGAAGAAAGGTTGATGAAAATTGATGAAAAGTGATGAAAATGGTCAAAATAAAGATTAGAGGTCTGTGTATCTCGAATGTTTTTCTAGAATCTTACTAAGGATGAAAATGGGTATCTAAAAAAGTGATTTTGAAAATTTCAAAGTTTATGGAAATGTTCACTGTTGTAAATGCCCAACAACAAATGCATAGGACAGATTGATAAATGTGCAACAAAATGAGACAGATGCACAACAAATTGTGACCAATGCATGGAACAATTATCAAATGCACATAATAGTTTAATGTATGCACATCAAATTTGTATGAATGGACAGATTTTTGTTTCTGATTGATTTGAACAACAAGATTGTGAATTTGGTTTGTTTTTCTGATGTTTTCTGGTTTTTGGCAAATGAAAAATGCATAAACACACACACACAAGACATAAATGATTTTAATCTAACTATGCTAATATGAATGCACAAACACGCTTACAATATTCCTATGGTTGGCAAGGACGATATCTACTGAATCCCCACTAGGATAATAAAATCCAGCCATGCAAATTCACAGTGGATAGCCTAGGAACTTGGAGGCATGGGCTCCTCCTTACAGTGCACTCACTTCTCAGGCACACCAAGTTCTGAATTCAATGGGTCATCACTTCCTAAAGAACTGCTATCTCTACTATGAACCGTGAGTAATGTGGGGTGTCTTCACAAGCTTGGGTGACTCTTTGAGCCAGCAGATAGAAGGTTTTTGGACACTATACAAAAGATTTTAATAAGGACATACATTCAGGTGGTTGTGATCAAGTCATTTTCCCAATTAAGGGGGCTCTCCCAATCCTTTCAAAGCAAGGCTTTCACCTCTACTAAGTAGGACTTTAACACACCACTAGGGTACTGGAGGAGATTTTGGTTGCCACAATGAATTCATACCTATCTAATGTCAGACTAATCACACTAGCATTTTTTATATACTAGTTTGGAAGGGCTTGGCTTTAGCCTATTACTAGTTGGGTCATTCCTTGGGGTGAGTACCTCTTTTCCCACCAAAGACCACCCTCTAAAAATTATAACAATTTCTCTTACACCCAATTGTTGGAAATATTCAAGACTATCTAGGTTACTGAGAGGGGAGGGGTGAATCAGTAACTTCAAAAATTTTAACAGATTCAGATCTTAGTAATATTAGATTGATAATCTGACTACATGCATGAGTAACAGAAAGAATAAAACATTCATAACACTTAGAACACAGAGATTTGGTGACCCAGAAACCTTCCAAGTAGAAAGTAAAACTGGGGTGGGGATGATACCCACAAAACTTCAATACTACAGTATAAAGTTTACCGATTAAGGCTTACAATGATCACTTCTGATGATCTACCCTATTAGGAGCAATAAGGACTGCTAGGTCCACCTTGTTAGATGTTTTACAAACATAAAATGAAGTATGCACTTGGTTAAGAGATTTTTAAAAAGACTGTTAAGTCTACCCGGTTAAAAGATTTCAAGCTGATTCACCTGTTAGGATGAAACAGTAGATCTCTTACTTGGAATTGTACTTGTTGATTGAGATTCTCTGATGTACTGATCACCTTCTGTGATAGATAGATCTTTGCTGCTTCTTATACTGCTGTAGCCCTTTGTAATTTGCTTATCTCTGCCTTTCTCTCTTTTTCATACTTTTTCTATTTTATCATACTTGGATATGACATAAAACATTGTTTATATATCAATCTAAGTTGATTCCAAAACAATTACAAAGTTGGCTCTTAAACAAGTAAACACAAATATTACTGAGTCAGCCCAAATATAGTTACACAGTTACTGCAAACTAACTCGGTGACTTTCTGATACTCAGCATCCGCTGCGTTACTTAGCATCATCATGCACTCGATAGAAGTGGAAACTCAGTCCATACTAACCACTCAGTCATAGTTTCAAACTCGATAAACACTGGAGACTTAGTAGATAAAGTGTTACTCGATAGAAACTAAATTTCCTGTTTAACCATGTAGTTCTCGATAAACACTGTGAAACTTTGCGAGCTTGGTATGCACTATTCTACTTGGTAAGCTTTGTTATGCTTGGTAAGCTCTGTTCTACTCGGTAAGCTTTGCTCTGATCGGTAAGCTCTATTCTGCTCGGTAAGCTCTGCTCTACTCGGTAAGTATTGTTCTGCTCGGTAAGCTCTATTCTGCTCAGTAAGTACTACTCTACTCGGTATGCACTGTTCAAAATAAGCGTTGTCACTAATGAAAATCATGCTTAATGCCAACAATCTCCCCCTTTGGCATTAGTGACAAAAACACTTATAGCCAAAACTTATATACAAAAATCATGCTGAATCTTTTTTTTGATTTTTCAAAATTTATCTTTGTCAACCTATTGTTTATACATTTCATGACTTCCTTATATATAGTACTTTCTCCCCCTTTCGTATTTATACAATTTCTCCTATACATTTTCTCCCCCTTTTTGACAATAATGCCAAAGGTGTATATACAAGTATTTTACAGGGAGAATCCAAAATGTGAAAGAAAATCAGAATGTACCTTTATAATTAGTGCTAGAGTTCTGTCCCAATTCTCTTGTAGAATCTTGCATGTTTGGAGTGCAATTTGGACTTCTGCAGAGAGTTCAATCATGTGATCTACAATTGAAAATTGATTGTCATGGAGTAATGTTTTTGAGTGAACAATGTTCTTTTGCATTATGTCCATGATGGGAAGGATCATGTTCTGAATATCTAGCAGTGTTGACCAGATCTTTGTATCTTCTCTTAATAATTCCAACTACCTATTTGATAGGAATGTGATTTTCATATGATGTGTAGAGCTTGAACTAGGTTCAAGTTGCAACCTCTGTACACTGTCCTTCAGATCCTCATCAATCTTATTCAATTTATCCTTGACTTCCTTAGTGAACTCGGAAACATTACATAGCTTAGCAACAAGTGAGGTAACATTGGAATAGGAGGACTCAATATCTGTCAAAACTAAAGATAATTCTGCCTGATTAATAGCTATATGCTGAGCAACATGCTCAAGCACTTTATTGTCAAACTTCTTCTCGGCTTTCTCAAAAATCTTCTCTAACGTAGGGGAATCCTCATGGAACTTGTTTACTACCTCAGCTAACTGTAACAAAATATGTTGAGAGGAATCAACTTTAATACCTAATGCTTCTGACAAAATATCCTTTGCATCTTCAATAATTTTATATTCCTTGTCCCTTTCTTCTTTTAGTTTCTTCTGCTTTGCTTTCTTTTGGAGGAGTTCACCAATGTTTTGCATTTGATCTACTGAGAGATTTGCAAAGTCTAATTTTGGAATCTCTATCTCCTCATCTAAGTCTATATCCTCTTCTACATTCTTACTCAAAAATCTTGTACTCGGTTGAGCCTTAGGATCAACCGTTATTACACTTAATGCCTTTGTAGAAGTTATTGTAGACATTGTAGGACTAGCTATGAAAAATGATAAACTACCAACTGGAATACTTGAAGGGCTCAAAACTGAAGTATTCACAATTGTAGAATCAAAAACTAAAATACTTACTGAAGTATCCAAAACTGAGGTACTTACTACTGGAAAACTTGATATGGAAGTAGGTACTGAAGTAGATACAAGAGACTGCAACTCGGTAAAAGAGGTGGTAGTCATTTCTGTTGATGATTCATAGAGTTGTGGTAGTGATGATTTGACATTTGATGTATCTATGGAAGTTGTCACAATCATACTTGAAGTTATCTCCATGCTAGGTGTAGCAACTTTTGCTGGAGAGTGAGGAAGTGAGGCAATGACTTCTGCAGCTATCTGAACAATATTATCTTCCTCATCACTTTTCTTGTCTACCTCGATATCTTCTTCATGTTCATCACTGTCATCATCAATATCCTTGATTATCACAGTTTTGACACTCAGTTTGTGAAGATTATAGATGTTTTTCCATGTGGCAGTGGCACTCTTCACAAATGACTCAATATCTTTGATCAAAATCAAACAACTGTTGAATTTGAGTGTCATCTTAATTTCATTATCTATCAATGCCTTATTAATTTCAGCATTTTTCAAACTTGGCATTAATTGCCTCAAGGTTTGAGCATAGATGTCCTTGACAGTTTGTCTTGCATTGGACCATCTCAACTTAATTTTGTTCAGCAGAGTTCCTGGGATTTGAGAAGCTATCTCTTCAGGTGAGTATTTCCATCTTCCTATTTTCTCGATAACAACATCTTCAATTTCCTGCTGCTCTTCCTTAGATCTAATTTCATATTTTAGAGATTTGAAGTTTGCAATTCTAGATCCTTCTTTCATATCCTTGATCTTTTCTTTTAATGAAGGAGGAGGCCTTTTGAATACTATTTCTTCACTGTCTTTGCCTGCATTGCCTCTTGCACTCCTTCTTGTAAATACTGTAGAGGGTTGCTTGGGTGCCTTGGTGATAAATACTTTTCCTTTCTTCTTTGCTGGTAGTTGTTCTTCTTCCTCCTCATCCTTTTTCTCTTCTTCTTCTTCAAAGTCCTCTCCTTTTTCCTCGGTTGACATTAGAGGTGAGCTAGCTTGTATTTTAGCCATCCTCTTTCTTCCTTTGTTAACCACTGTGGAAGCTTTATACTAAGCTCAATTCTCTCCTTAGCTTCTTCATATGTCCCAAAATATGGTTCCTTTGGATTAACAGGTTGATTAATTAGGGCTTCAATAATATTCTTGGTTTCATCAATATTTACCTCATAGGGAAGAGGTTTCACATGTACAATCCTTGGTTTTGCTGCCTGTATATACAGATTATCATAGTCCACCATGAAACAAATATCATCTTTGTAATCTTCCACCAATTTCTGTGGAATCCAGAATCTATTGTTCATTTTCTCTTTAAATGATTCAAAATAGTTATCCATTATGCTTTCAAAATTGTCACCCATTTTTGAAATGTATTCATTCATCTGATAAAGAACCGGCACATCTTTTCTCCATACTACCATGCCTTTTGATGGGAAAAACTTTTGAGCATAGAAAAATAAACAAACCAATAGTGAGCCAAACTTACATGGATTGTTCTTTGAGGTTTGGATGCTCTCCATGTTCTTGTTGAACTGTTTCAACAAAAGATCTGCTAGGTCAAATGACAGATTGTTCTTTACAATTTTATATGCTAGGTCAATTGCTTCACACGGAACACTGTTCTGCCTACTTGAACTATATATCTTGTGAGATACGATATGTATACCAAACTTCAATTCTACATCTATAATTTTGCTTATCTTCATACCTCTACCATCCCACTCGGCTAGGGTTTTCTCTTCCAGTTCCGTCTGACCTAGGGTTTTTGTAGATTTTGCCTTGTCGAGCATGGGAAGACCAGTGATTCAGTGAATCATCTTCTTTGTAATCTCTACTAGTTGCTCAAGCCATATTTTACTTTCATGTACTCGGCTGAGGATATATCTGATCCATTTTATCTGAAAGCTCCGAGGCAAGTGTGTGATGTGAACTAAACCCTTATCTTCCAAATGTTGATGCTCTGGTTTGAGAACACCATTGACACATAGTTCCTCACGAATAGTATCTATCTCTAGGGTTCCAAGCTCTTGAATTGTACACTTAAAATGATTGCAAATATCATTAATAAGGAGTACCTTAGGATGAATTTGAGATTGAGCTCCACTTGGGTCTAGGGTTCCGGCAACTGCGGGCACGAGTTTGAAATTTGGTGCTTTCCATTCTCCATGAACCAACATTTCTGAATCTTTCTTCATTTTAGCACTGGATGATGCCATGGTAGCTCGGTGAACACAGTAAATTCTTCTAGGAATGAGAATATCTTGCTGAAATATGCTTCAAAATGCTTGATTGCACTAGGAGACTTTTGTTCGTGGTGAATAGTGAACTTGATTTCACTCCTTTTGTTAAAACTTTGTCATTAATGCTCAGTACGAATTAGGGTATTGAATTAGATAGGCTATCATCCACTATGAATTAATTGCTCGGTGAAGACTCCGCAACTTGGTGATCATACGAATTCATACTTCTCCGACCTTACTTGGTAAACAAATGAAGTTAGGTTACTCCCGACCTTGCTTGGTGATAATTGATACCGACCTTCTGGTGATCCTTCTGTATCTTGCATATTGATTTGGATCTATCTTCCTTTCAATTTAGGAACTATTTTGGAATATGTCTATGAAGATACAGTTCTAGTGCTTTCTTGGAGACTAGTTAGAGGTCATAGAGCCACTACCTTCATTAGTGACTTCAGGATTGGTTTGCTCGGTAGGTTTAGGAATCCACTTTTGTCTCATCTACTTCCTAATGTTATTTGCTTTTGCTTTCTTTTCATCTTCAATTTTGCCTAAATTCATGCAATTTTTAGCTATGTGACCAAGCTTAGTGCAATTATAACATCTTATGGTAGAATCCCTTTTTCTCAAGTGGTGCCTTACACAATTCATGCCAATGTGTCCATAATCTCCACAATAATGACATCTACACCAAGTGTTGTAATCCCAACCAAACATTGCTTTAATAATTTGTTCCGCTGGATTGGGTGTTTTAGTTCTGCATTTTGATGCCTTATGACCTTGTTTGCTACATTTGTGACATATGCCTTTAAATCTTGGTTTCTCCTTGCATTCATTTTCTTTATGACCAAGCTGATTGCAATTGTAGCATTTTCCATTGAATTTTTCTTTTTCATTGCTCCAACATTTGTTTGAAGTATGACCAATTTTTCCACAGTGATTACAAGTAGGTTTCTGATTCTTTTGAGTACCTTGTTTGGAGGATTCACCTTCCTCTTTGTATCCAAGTCCTGCTTTTCCTTTTTGCCTATGAAGGTTTTTTTCATACACTTGATTCATATCTTCTTGAGATTTCAACATTCTCTCATTGATTTGCCTTTCAGCATCTAGCTCACTCATCACTCTTAAATTGATTTGCTTTTCAGATCTCAGCTCTTTTCTCATATTTACATTTTCTAATCTTAGAGTCAAGATTTCTTCATTTGCATTGGAGATTTGATCAATAAGATTTTCTAGCTGAAGAGTTTTATTCTGGATTTCATTGTTCTTTCCATCTATTTCATCTTTTATCTTGTTTCTTTGTTCCAAGACTTCACAGAATCTTGTTGACTAAATTTCTTGTTCTCTTTTCAATTTTCTCACTTCTTCTTGCAGAGATCCACTCTTTTCTAGAAGTTCTTTGATTGCATTATTTTCTTCATCTGAGCTACTTGAAGGGAAAAAGTCTTCAATCTTTTCTTCAACATACTGGTGGTCATTGATCTGATTTGCAAGTTCCTTCCTTCATTTTAGGGAAAGGGAAAGATGCTCTCTTGCTTCTTTGAGTTGAGTCATGGCCATTTCTAGATCTAGCTTTTCATTCTCAATTACTTTGTTTAGTCTGAATATCTCCATTGTCTTGAATCTTTTCTCAAGCTGTCAAACTTTATTTTGAGATCCACTGGGCTCTGATACCAATTGTTGGAAATATTCAAGACTATCTAGGTTACTGAGAGGGGAGGGGTGAATCAGTAACTTCAAAACTTTTAACAGATTCAGATCTTAATGATATTAGATTGATAATCTAACTGCATGCATGAGTAACAGAAAGAATAAAACATTCATAACACTTAGAACATAGAGATTTGGTGACCCAGATACCTTCCAAGTAGAAAGTAAAACTGGGGTGGGGATGATACCCACAAAACTTCAATACTGCATTATAAAGTTTGCCGGTTAAGGCTTACAATGATCACTTCTGATGATTTGCCATGTTAGGAGCAATAAGGACTACTAGGTCCACCTTGTTAGAGGTTTTACAAACATACAATGAAGTATGCACTTGGTTAAGAGATTTTTACAAAGACTGTTAAGTCTACCCGGTTAAAGGATTTCAAGCTGATTCACCTATCAGGATGAAATAGTAGATCTCTTACTTGCAATTGTACTTGCTGATTGAGATTCTCTAATGTACTGATCACCTTCTGTGATAGATAGATCTTTGCTACTTCTTATACTTCTATAGCCCTTTGTAATTCGCTTATCTCTACCTTTCTCTCTTTTTCATACTTTTTCTATTTTATCATACTTGGATATGACATAAAACATTGTTTATATATCAATCTAAGTCAATTCCAAAACAATGACAAAGTCAGCTCTTAAACAAGTAAACACAAATATTACTGAGTCAGCCCAAATATAGCTACACGGTTACTGCAAACTAACTCGGTGAATTTTTGATACTCGGCGTCCACTGCGTTACTCGACATTGTCATGCACTCAGTAGAAGTGGAAACTTAGTCCATACTAACCACTCGGTCATATTTTCAAACTTGGTAAACACTGGAGACTCGGTAGATAAAGTGTTACTCAGTAGAAACTAAATTTCTTGTTTAACCGTGTAGCACTCGGTAAACACTATGAAACTTTGTGAGCTCGGTATGCACTGTTATGCTCGGTAAGCTCTATTCTGCTCGGTAAGCTTTGTTCTGCTCGGTAAGCTCTACTTTTCTCAATAAGCTCTATTCTGCTTGGTAAGCTCTGCTCTGCTCGGTAAGTACTATTCTGCTCGGTAAGCTCTGTTCTGCTCGGTAAGTACTGTTCTGCTCGGGTATCACTATTTAGAATAAGTGTTGTCACTAATGACAATCATGCTTAATGCCAACACTAATGTCCACGAATGGTGAGGGGAGAGGATACGTTATAATTTTGGGATTACAAATAGCTTAAAAAGAAAAAACACGATAGACACTTGATTCTATTCTAAAGAAGACACACAAAGCAAAAACATGTCTTTTTTTAAGCCCAAACTAGACTGTAGTTTATTTTGCAAACCCTTTGGCAAATCTGCATTCAAACTGTTAGAAAAAATTTTCTTAGCAAATGGGGTCTTCAAAAATAACATCCTGCAAAATAGCCTAAAAGACTACCAGAACGAATAGACACTTGTTAAAGATTAGCAAAAATCCAAATAACTTAGAAAAACTTTATGTATCTACTATATAAAACAAATGCACAATAACAGTTAGTGAATGTGCAGGAATATTGAATGAATATGCAGGAAAGATGGATGCACAACAGAAAGATACTAATGTGCAGTGAGATGGTATATATGCACCGAAATTACACATGCACAATAGAAAATTATGTATGCGTGAAATAGTTGGATGAATGCGTAGCAAGTTGACAGAAAATGGAAATGTAGAATGGAAAATTGTGACTGTGGCGTCAGGAAATGGATGCGCAGTAGAAATGAACAGATGCACAAGAATCATGGATGAATGCATAGAAATAACCTGTAGAAAACCTGCACATGAAAAACTAAAAACTGAAAGTGAAAGACATGGGTTGCCCCATGGTGGGCACCAAAAATGTATGCAAAATTAGGTGAATACTATTCTAAATGATAAATTAACTATATTAAAGATTAATAAATCTATCTAATTAGCAAAGTATAATGAAGAATACAATCAAAATGAAGCTAAAATGACATTTTACCTTCACCTACCATGTAGCTTGTCTCCATTTCTCTCCTAGCCTTGATTTCTTGAAGATTTTGAGCTCTCAGATTTCCAAATGAAGCCTTCTCCCAAGATACTACCAAAGTGTGGAGATTTGATGATGAATGGAAGGAAACTTAAAGCTTGATTATGAAACTAATGGATGGAATGTAAGATGGATTTGATGATAATATGGATGCTTTTAAAATGCTTGGATGCTTGATTGCTTGATTTCTTGAATGCCTATTACAAAAATACCTATTATCTCTCAAAGGGGAAATGAGGCTCCTTTATAGATTTTTGGAAGATCTAGGCCTAGGTGGCACAATCCTACGGTGGAGAATGAAAGGTGGAAGATCCTAGGGCTAGGGTTGACTTGGTTGAAGGAGTTGAGAAAAAGGGGGATGTAGTTGGAATGTGTGAGAGAGAATAGGGATGATGTTCCTCTCACATTGACATGGAGGAGAACAAGGTGGAAGGCAAAGACACATGTCAAGTGTCTCTCAAAGACCCAAGAGAGAAAGAAGGAGAGACCTTTTCCTCATGAGGACTCTTTGTACAAGTGTCCCATGAGTCACCTTTGACCCTTAGAGGTGGCTTGAGAAGCCCCTTAGGAATAGGGCATGTCTCTTGAGTTGGTTTAAGAGAGGACATGTGGTCATGAGACCAAGTCCTATGAGGCCACATAGTCCTTAAGAATAGGACATGTGTGGATGAGGATAATTACTAATAAATAATTAATAATAATTATTTACTTTAGCCAAAGTGATGTATCAGGTGACTAGGTAGGTGAGGTGGACTAGGGGACTTAGTCATATTTAGGTGATTATATATTTAATTAAATCACTTTAATAAGACTAATTAGAAGACTTAGGATAGAGGAATAGACTATAGTGAATTTACTAAATAAATTGAATAATTTATTTAACAAATAGAGGAATAATTATTAATTAAATAATAAATATTTAATTAATTAATGAAGCCATTTTAAAGTGTATACATGGAACATAAATTCAATTTCCCTGAGGATATAGTCAGGAATGAGTTTGATCTTATAACTCAGGAAATAAAAAAGGAAAAGTGGATAATCTATAAAAAGACTACATTTTATGTAGATTTTTGACAAAGAATATGACCCATTGAAGGCTTTTCAACCATGGGCAAGGAAAGTGGATGCCCTTATGGAGAATTTTGAGGGAATCATACAAGCAGAAAATGAGAAGAAGGCTACGGTTATCAAATCTAATCCTAATAGGGAAAGAAGAATTTTGAGTCAGTCGAGATATACAAAGTTAACCCCTATGGGGATGTATACAGTTTAGGAGAGAAAGGGATACAGTGTCCTCCTCCCAGCCCAACAAAAGGATAAAGCTCTTCCATCCACTTCCAAGGGAAAGAGACCTATGAGTGATCTAGTAAAAGAGGATCCCTCTCCAAAGAGGCAAAGACATAAAGAACCTTAGCCAAAATAGGAGATGTATTCCCCTTCTCAATCCCCATTACAAATAGATGAACATGGAGATGTTCAGTAACTAGTGCAATTAAGCAATGAGGGGAACATTTTTTTTTCAAGTGATATAATAAAAGAGGGGATGCCAGAGGCACTAATAGAAATGGACCTCATAGTGGTAGAGTTTGAAGGTAAACAACTAGACCCAATTTTGAAGCAGGCTAGTGATGCTTTCATCTCAGATGATAATTTTGTTAAAACTAGGGCATTTGTTCAATTTTTGTGGAGAATGAAAATTAATCAGTACAAAGAGATTTGTGAGAAAAAGAGAGAGGATTTCCTTGATAGGGATGTAACTAAAATTGAAAATGAGACAAAGGGGGAGATGATGAAGAAATTTTAGAAAATAACCCCAGAAGAAGGTAGGGCTATGGTTCATATTGCAGCAGTGTTGATGCTCCCTGAATGGGATATTGCTGATGCAATAGATTTTGACATAGTTAGAAAAAGTAAAATTATAGTCCACTCTACTACAGAGAAGGGACAATAGGCTGCTAGGGGTGTGGCTTTTTCTGATGATCATGCAACCTTGGTTATGTGGTCCCTTAAGATGAAAGGAAATAAAGATAAGAAGGAGGCATTCCCCTCAAAGTTTCCAAGTAACTTGTTAGTACATAGGGTGGGTGAGGCTTCAACTATTGAAGCCTCAAATATGATCTTGGAGACAACCAAGTTTAATATGAAGGTGGTAGAAAAGGATGCTCAAGAGAAAGAAGAATTGAGGATTAAGTTTGAGACTATTCTCAAATCCTACAATGAGATGAAGATGGAGATGATTGAGAAAGAGAAGTTGATACAACAAATTTATGGACCACAAGACAAAAGAACACCTCAGCTAATGATTTCTGATAGACCTGCATTGGCTTCTTTTTCTATCCCCATTATTGAGTTCCCACCATCCCCCTTACCAAAAACAAATATAGATGCAAGAGTCAGTTGGGAGAAGCAGCAATTGCTTGAAGAAATGGATAGATTAAGAGAGAGCAGGGAAGAGCTGGATAAACAAAAGGATGAACATATGAAGGCTAAGTGCCTTATGAATTAGAAATATGAAGAGAAAGTCACAAAGGAAGTAATGTAGTTTTCTCATGATCTGAACCCCATGGATTTGTTTGACCATGCTAAAAAATTGAAAATATTGCTTACATCTTTAGGTAATCACAAAGCTGAATTGGGGCCAATTTTGGATAAATGGATAGGAAGGGCATCAAACATTGAGTTGTTCTACATGCTTTCAAAAGCCCAACTTAATCCAAACCCTTTGATTAAACCAATGCATAATTTTGTAAAGAGTATGGTTGAATTCAAAATAATCTTGGATGGTTTTAAGAGAAAATCCAATGTGTTAAAGAGATAATTAACACTTTCAAACTGTGAGTTAGTACCAAGGGTTTTCAAAGGAAATGGTGAGTTAAAGGAATTGTTTAAATGGAGAGAAGAGATGGATGGAGACTTTTCAGCAAGAATGACAAGTATTTTGACTTCGGAAAACACTCTTTCTTTCATTCACACCATCAAGGTACTAATGACATCAAAAGAAAAATTTGATTTTATTCAGTAGGAAGTCAAGTAGATGGAAAGAAAGTGGCAGAATTTGTCTGAAAGAAAGGATGAGATAATGAATTTTATATTTCCAAGTGAGGAGATATTCAATAAATGGAGATATTAGTACATGCCCCATGTTGAAAATCCTGATTCTCCATCTACTTCTTAAGGCGATCAAAAGGTTGTGACTCATGGTCCTAAAGTAGGTGAGATGTAAAAAATATTTATTGCAGGAAAGATCATGAAGAAAAGGCAATCAGATTCATTTAAAGGGATCGAGGAAAGAATTCAAGACTTGAAGACAGGTGGCTCACCTAAAAAATATCAGTCCAGGATCTGATTAAGTCATTTATTGTAAGCCCAGTGAGGTTGTTGTAATCTTTTAGGGTAATTTTTTTAAAACCCTAATATGATTAGAAGCTTGTTGCATTCCTTGTCTATAAAAGGAATTTTCATGATCATATTAGGTATTGAGATTTTAGGTGTCTAGAAGGTAGAATTTTGAAACCCTAGCCCTCAATCGAGGATTGTAATATTTTTTATTTTTCCTTACCAAAGTAATAGAAGAAAGTACAGGCTGCTACCATTATTTGTAGGCTTGTTTCTCAAGATATATTGTATACAAGTGGTCAAAGTTCATTATGCTTAATACAAATTTCAGGTCTTTATCTCTCCTTTGTGTTAAATTTGTGAATTTATGAGTTTATTAGAGACCTACATCTGTGTTTTATTTTGAGTTTTGATCTCGGGTTGGACTAAAAATAGCTCTAAATAAAATACATGTTCACTTGATTTGCACAAGGATTATCTATAAGTAGGAAAGAGTTGAAGTATTTGTGTTTATGATTGTGGATTGAGTTATTCAAGGATCTTTGTATTTCCTTTATATTTTGGTGATAGTAGCCCAATGGATAAGGCACTGGCCTATATGAGTACATCTTTAGTTTATAAGGTTTGATTGAAATCATTACAATCATAATTTAAATAATCAAAACCAGTTTTTTATCTTTATTTGTTGATTGAAGAAGTAAGTGTTTTACCCTAGTGATGGAGTGTCAATGAGTAATAGGTTGTTATTTAGTACTTTCTCACTGTTATCTATTATTAGATCCAGTATCAAGTTAGGAATAGAGTTATACCTATTGGATCAGGTATACCCACCTTGGTGTTAAAGAGCCAGAAGTGAAGAGGGAAGTCTTGTCCCTATACTTGGTCCAGTTACCTACAGATTTCTCATATTTGGAACTAACCCCTCCTCAAAATTAGTCTTAGGTATATTGGTGTCTCATGGAGTGTAAAATATTTTCAAGAACCAACAGAGTTCTCTGTGATTTTTTGAAAAGTACAGCCCCCAGCTAGAGCTGATGTTGGCCCCCTTTTTAGTCTCCCTCATCATTTTCAACTTATTCTGATCTGATTTCCCAATCCTTAAAATGTCCTAAGTAAAAGTGATATTTTAATAAATTCATCGAAACCAGTTGAACCAATTTCAAAGAGGTTCAAATGTTTCCAAGGTTCATACCGGTTCAACTATTTACTTAGTCCCTCTTTCAAAGAATTTTTCATCATACATGTTGAACCACTACGTACCTCCCCAAAACCTTTGAACCATTTTTCCTTATGGTTCATCCTAGTTCATCGATTTCTTTTCTTCACTCTTATTAGTCAAGTTAAACTAATAAAATTAATGTGTCAGCCTCACATCAGTTATCCATTGTATAGAATGCTCTTAGGTTTGGACACACTTTGGTAGGATTGGACCAAGATGAACCATGTTCCACCAAGTTCAAGTAGGTTCAAGGGAGTACTGATGATGTGCAATTTTACTCAAAAGGAGAATTTAAATGCTAAGGTGATGGGGATGGAATTGATTTGATGGGACAAACGTGTGATCTCAAAGATAATTATGGAAAAATGATCTATTAAAAAAGGGAAGTAATCATAATTAAACAAGGTTGCACAAAAATGTGACTAGTTATTAATATTTACATTCCCAAAGGTCATACTAACCTTAATCCACATGGGTGATACTTAGCAAATTTATCTTCTCATTTACAAAGCAGTGAGTAGCAGAGCATATCAAGTCAACTGGGTTGTTATGTCAGAGCATTGTAGTGTGTTAAATTAACAAGACGAGTCCCAAAATCTTTTCTTGTTGATGAATTCCATTTTAAATTTGCATTCCTCATCTATTAATTGAGGTAGAACAAGTAAAATAAGGCCAGAATTTAATATTTTTGATAATGCCAAATATTTCTAGCTTGTCAATCCCCTATATACCAATATACTTCCTTGGATAATTTTGATATAGAGGAATTCAAAATGAGAATTAGGAATTTACCAGTTCAACCTTTTACCAAGGAAATTATTGAAAGTGGTCTCATAGAGGATGCTACATTTTCTTTAGTAGTTGCATGCCCATAATTGATAAGGGAATACATCAACAGATGTGACACAAGGCATCAATGTATCCACAAAGGCGATGGGGAAATATTGATGTCCATTAACAAGGAAACAATCATCTCCATTTTGAAAATTCCAAAGAAAAAGGTATATTCAAATTTCAACCCCATCCTATCTCCTAATAAATATGAAAAAGAGGAATCTTCTTGTAAAAACATCATAGCCCATAGCTGGTTTCTTAATTCTAAAAGGGAGGTTCTAGATTACTGATATCATTCACTGCTGACCACATAAAACCTTATGTACGTGACTTGGTAGTATTGTTGCATAGGGTTAAAGGGTCAGATTGTGCCAAACATTTCTCTAGGTGAATGTATTTATTTATACATATAATTCTAGAAGGAAAGAAACAAATTGATAGGGGAGAAGTAATCATTGAGGCCAAGAAAGAACAACTAAATTTATCTCATCTTAGTTCAATATACTTTTATATGTCATCATACTTGATTTATTGTCTTTCTCATACTAGGTAATGGGTAGGTCTTCCTCATAAAATGTGGTCCTGGGTAATTAATATATATGAATATTACCTGTTGATGCAAAGAGATGGAGCTCTAGAAGACTATAAAAGACTCAATGATGTCTTCATGAGGAGATTGTTGTTAGATCATGGGCATGGTGGTTAAAAGGATTATAGATAAAGGAAAGTAGTTCATTAGTGTTTATGGAAGTTATTATATTCAATTCCCACATTTCACCTATCTCATGTAGGAGGGTATGAAGAAAAACCTACCAAGTTGCTGAGGTATGCTAAGGATTGTTTATTTTAGCAGAAGTTTGTAGGGAACTAGCAGTGGTGGTCAAGAAGTACCTTCCTAAAGAAGAACATGATACTAATTTCCCTTTGGAGATAAGACTTTATTCTTGAAAAAATTTAACAGATGCTATGAGTATTGGATATGACTTGAATAGGTTTAGTTTCAAGTATTACAAAGCTAGGAAAGGCATTGATAGAAGGGATACACCCACAACCACTTGAACCTCAGTGATCAATTTCAGCCTATGAGTCACCTAGAAGACTATTGGGAGGATTGCATAGATAAATTTAATGTTAGAAGGAGACATTGGAGAAGGTGTTGGAGATTTTCCAACAAGACAAAGTGTTGATTAGCATGTGTGGAAGCCTGATGGAGAGAGCTATGAGTATATGTTTCCTAGATATGTTATCAGCATGTTATTGTAGACAAAGAGGTTGATTCAGAGTGAAGATAGTAATACAACAATCTATATTAGTGAGTGTTCCTGACAGGTCCCAAGAAGAGTTTTGTATGTGATTTATAGTATGGTTTTAATGGATCCTTGCATGTTTATATTTATGTTGTAGACATATGTATGATGTTATGTTCATGGATGCTGAGTCAGATATGTAGTACATGTTGAGTTATGAAGTCTCTAGTTGACAGTCGTAGATTCCTGAGTTTATCTGGCATAGCTGACATTGTTTTTATTGTTATAGTAGTTGTTCCTATCAGTTTGATATGCATGCTTGGATTAGTGCTTGGAGAAGAGTTAAGAATGTTTTGATTACTAGAAAAAAAAGGTTTTCAAGGGACTCGAAACCCTTTATAATTCAAGTATCAAAAGATAGAAAAGGTAGAAGAGTTAAGAATGTTTGGTTAAGAGTGCATGACATAATTCAGCATGAGAAGAAAGTATTAGTTAATTTGGTGGAGCTGACAGTGTGAAGCGATGCGTCTACT
This sequence comes from Chamaecyparis obtusa, assembly GCA_027943335.1. Classification (NCBI taxonomy): domain Eukaryota; kingdom Viridiplantae; phylum Streptophyta; class Pinopsida; order Cupressales; family Cupressaceae; genus Chamaecyparis; species Chamaecyparis obtusa. The sequence goes on along the minus strand of BSBK01004704.1, from coordinate 143,485 downwards.
CATATTGAGTTGGGCAGTCCTAATTTATGTTGCATGCTTAGTAGAGCTGAATGAGATGTTATTGGAGAGTTGTATTGTTTCTCTAATGTGATTTCAAGATGGTTCTAATAGGCCGACTTGATTATATCATTTACAGGAAATATATTTATAGGCAGTCATTTGTGATTGCTAGGTATAGTAGATAGTTGAAAGATAAGAGCAGAGCATAAGGTGCGAAGTGTTAAGCCATCAAAAGAAGGTATATGTGACAAAGTAGAGAGTATATACTATTAATTGGAACTGATCAAGATAGAAGGTCTACGTGCAGTTCACCAAGATCTAGATATAGTGTGTATCTATTAAACAGAAGGTTGTAGCCTTCACCCCTTTGAGCAGTGTTCTTTCAGACAGTGTGTCCTCACCCCTAACAGGGTTAATTGTAAAAGACTCCTAATAGGGTCCAACTCTTGACTAGGTCATTATACTTAATGCATTGTAAAGATCAACTCCTAAAAGGGTTGTAAGATCTTCTAACATGGATCATAATACTCTAGTGCAGTTTATAGTGGGTACTAATTCCCACTGGGGTTTTTACCTAATTGGGTTTCCCCGTAACCAAAATTGTGGTGTTGTGTTTGTTACCCCAATTTTTCCTCTTCCATACAAATTTGGCTATATACTGATTCCATCCAAAGGTCTGTATTTTACTCCTGTTGAACACCTTAAGAAATTTCATGGCCTTGTGTCTTTTCCTCTGGTCCCTGCAATTGTTTTTCTCCCTGGTCTGCAAGTTTTTTATTTGAAAATGTGACCGTTGGAGGCCAAGAAGGCCTAGAAACCCTTCAGCCTGTTCTAATTTTCCATGACCTTTTTCGGCCACTAAACCTTCATATTTCCCATATGTACTTTTTAAGAAGCCTTCAGTTGCAAGATCTCTAGGTCCTCGGTGGAATATACTTTTCATTCCTTGACTATACGAATGCCTTTTATCTCCTTATCTCCCAATCGGAAGGCATGTTTCATTTTTATTCGGTGACTTGGCATTTTTTTTCTCAGTTAGGAAATCGGTCAAGGATATCTGAGGTCACTGGTCCTTTCAATGACTAAGCGATTAACTATGTTCACAAGTTATCTTATTCCTAGTGGTTAACCCCTTAACATGCTGCGATCTGGCAGGCGGTTACCATTTGGTTGGCGGTCTCAGTTCAGCGGTAAAAGTAAGGAATCTAGATCGATGGTTGGTGCATAATCACATAGGCTAGGAATATTCTTTATGATCATGCGATGGCCGTCGATCTTCACTATCTGCAAAGTTTGGTTGTTAGTGGGTTCGATGCTAGGTCATGCCGATGTGCAAGCTTCTGATTGGTCAAGGCTAGTGATGTGGAATTTTGTCAGCGGGCCCAATGGGTTGTCAGTCAATGATGATCTAATGATTTTCATATGATCACATGGAATATTCCAAGCTCATGCGATCATATGCCAACTGTTGATTTTAATTTATCTCTGGGCTCTGTCAGGTGGGTCCTTTCTTGGTGACATGCTCATTCTTTATTGGTTGGTCGGACGATAGCTAGGTTTTGTCAGTAGGATCATGTCAAAGGATTTGTAGGGGTGCTAGTAGAATTTAGATCTATGGTTGTCACTTGATCGCAAGGGATCTTTTGAGCCCATGCGATCTTGCGACAACCGTCTGATGACAATCTTAGTCTGGCATGGGTCCATGTTGCCAAGAGGCACTGACACACTTGCTTTCGATTGGTCGCTGAGTATTATAGGTGGCATCTAGCATGGGTCTAAGGATATTATGTGAGGTGGTAGTCAATGATGATCTATGGCTGGTGCATGATCTCATAGAATCTTTTGAGCTCATGAGCTCATGTGCCCACTGTTTGATGCAAAGCAAGATTCTTTCTATCTTTTGATGTCAGTGGTTGCCAAGGGGTCTGCTGATGAGGTGGTTAAAAGTGAATAAAAGAAAGACAAGTGGCATGGATGGGCCTAGATTTATGTACTCGGTTAGGTGATCGCTTAAACAAAAGGGGATATTCTTTCTGATTTAGTGATTCAGAGAACAGGTGTGTTCACCAGTTTGCACAATAAGCATGCAGTCAAGTTTCCCTTTTAGCAAATGGGAGATAGTCTTTGGTCACCAATTCTCTGAATGTAACCAGGGGTCAATGAAGGATTATGAGACTTGGAAAATGCTCCATTCACTGAATCACTTAATCAAACCAGAGTTAGGAAATGTGTTTCACAACTTGGAGACTTCCTTCAATTGTGCATTCACTGATTGACTAAGGGTTACTATGTTTGCTAGGATAGGTGGGTCCAAACTGCCAAGTATTATTGACGTGCATGATTCTTATTGGCTAAGAGACTACTGACAAGGCTAGTGACTTTTCAAGGCTTTCTGACTGTTATAAAAATTATTGAGGACCACTCGATCTACTAGGAAATAAATAAATCAAGGGTTACATTTTAAACCTGAGCCTGTTTGCCATTTTTATTCAAATTCAAATCTTTCTGCAGGGGTTTTACCAGTATTTCATCCAGTGAGCCACAAATGACAGGGGTAGCTCAGATGTCACTAGGATGATTGCAGTTGGGAAAATGATGTGAAGACCTAGGAAATCATCGAAGGTCATTTCTTGCTTCCTGAGAGTACCAATTTGAGCATTCATGGCGAGCCCGAGTTGAAGGGGGTAGATAAATGAAGGTGGCTTGTCTGTAGACAAATGTAGTACAGAGATGGAGATTGCATTCAAGGCATGTATCTAATCGATCAAGATATTTCAAGATACATTTATGATTAGACATGATAGAATTAGGGTTTGATTATTATCTGACAATCTCTATAACCCTAATTAGGTTTTGCTTCTACCTGCGTGCAAGGGGAGATATATATTAATTTTTGGGAGCTTTTTAGAGCTCAAGGTTGACAATTGTAAAAAGAAGGATTTCCTTTCTCATAATTTATCTATGGAATTCTTTTTGCCCTCTAATTTTTGTAGTTTGTAACTTTCATTGATGGTTCAGATATTGCAAGGTACTTTGTGACATTTTTCATGTCCCTATGCTTTTCTTGTTTGAATTTTCTCTTATTGAATTCAGTTTTATGTGTGTTTTCAGTGATATCTTAGGGTTCTTGATCCCTCTTTCTTTTTATAGTTTATGTGTATGCTTGTGAATGATCTGATTTGAATGCTCTTGTGGGTATACTTCCACCCTTGGCAATCTGTCTCATTCTTATACCCAATTGCAGAGGTGAATGTCTGTTTGCAGGTCATAGTTTGTGTCTAAGTTCTTGAGAGTGCTATTGTCTTGTGAAATTCTCCCTTTCCCTGCATAACATCTCTCTATTGCAGACCCTTCTATGAAATATTGATACAAACCTATTTAGTGAGTTGTGATCTCCTAGACTTAAGATTGTGTGCTGAGTTCATTCTTTATACTACAATTCATACCATATTTTCAGTGTATCACCTAGTAGGTAGTTTGCTTTTCAAGTCATTTCCCTTTTAGCATTCCTTCTATCCCTTTCCCCTCAAAGATTTACTTTCCTGTCTAGAAGCAAATTAAGGTGATTATCCAAGAGGAACCAACCTAGAACCTGGAGGTCTCATCTCAGTTAGCATAGGTCCCACAACCTAGAGATGATTCCCATGTTATACTAGGTTATCAAGACCAAGAGAGCTTGAAACAAGGGTGCAAACTTAGTTTATAACAATTCTGGCACTCCTGGTGGGACTAAGAGGTCATAGTTTTCATAGTTCTTGCTAGTTTTGATATGTATCCAGCAGGTTGCAGACCTTGGAGAGGTCATTATTTTGCATTTGGTGACTCTAAGTTCACATCCACTGGTTTCAAGGAGACTCAGTACCTAAAATGGACTACCATCCTTCTTTTCATGAGGACATCCCTTCATTTCATGAAGGTTAGCTTTATCAGAGTAGTTGTACTTTTGATTTCATGCAGGACTATCTAGTTGTAGCAATGGAGCAACATTCACCTCATGATTACCCCCCACCCACCCAACTTCTAGTATCATGGTGGCATCAACACACATATAAGAAACCTTAAGATGAGATGTTTTCCATAAAGGAGCATGCTTATCATGTCCAGATCCAACAACAACAAGCTTTGGCTCAATAGGATCAAGGTTATAGGAGGTATCTGGCAGAGCAGTACAAGAGAAATGAGGCCAAGCTCGTTGAAGGGTTGGAAGCGCAAAAGGAGTTTTATCAAGAGGTGTTGGAAACATAGAAAAGGAATATGCAGACACAAGAAAAGGAGCAGTTTGATGCTAGATGGAAGCAGTATGAAGATATCATCGTAGGATAATGACAAAGCCAAGTAGCCCTTACAAGCAACCTGGAAACACTAACAAAGTTCACAAGGAAAATTTGATTAAGGTTATTGCTGCTATAGCTGTAAAAGAGGAAGATTTTCAAAGAACATTAGTAGCTTAGAGGGATGCATTTGGAGAATTGGAGGTTCATAAGAATAATTGTGAAAAGGTGATTCAAGGCCAAAGGAATTTGATAGAAGCCATGTTTGATAGAGGCAATGAATTTTAGATTGAGAAAGAAAAGGAACTGAGAGCTCATGAGGGGTTTCATGAGAGGAGCTATAGGATCTCAAGAAAAATATAGGATCCCTGGCTTCTACAGCTAAAACATATAAGAGAGGCTATTAGATGTAGATTAAGAGATGTTCTCAGCTCGAGGAAGAAAAGGAGATCATTGAGCAGGAGATTGCTGATCTAAAGATGGGTCTCTCTGAACAAGTCAAGACAAATGAGTTTTCAGCAAATCATGATAATTGTGCTGACAATAGTGTACTTTTCCTACAAGAGAATCTAGAAGAAGAAGAAGAGGATCAATTTTGGGACAAGATGGAACACTTTTGCTTGCATCTTGATGACAAGCCCACACTTCTAGAGAACATCTACAAGCTACAAGAGATAGTTATTTCCGGTCAGCATAAGGAGGAGATCAATCAAACTAAAATAATCTCTTAGGAGCCTGAGTCTATCAAGGAGAGCTCCAGGTCCAACATCTATCATGGCTTCCATATCAGAGATTTGGCCAAGATGGAGGCTATCAAAGAAGTACAGGTTGCGCTAACATCCCAATATGATTTTCCACCAAAAGCTGAGGCTGAGAATGAATCAAATCAGCTTGTTGTCCCTATTTACCAAGTAAGTAAAGTCCTATTGTTGCATGTTGTTTCTCCTCAGAATGATAGTGTTTATAATCAGCTTGACCAAGTGAATAAAGTTCATATTAGTCAAATCCTTGTCAAGCAAGTGACCCTGCATATCTCCTATGTTCATCTTGTAATAGCTTTGTAGAAGCATGTAGATTATTGTGAACTTAAAAGGATGGGAAGCTATTTTTCACAATCAGTAAATGGTTTTGTTTGACCAGCATTATGTAGTGGTTGGTTTAGAATATATTAGCTTCCCTGCTTTCTAGCTTAGTCTTTTCCTATTTTCCAAGAAGTGCTCGAGCACACTTAGTTCCTCCCAATTCCAAGTCTATCTCTCTGTCAAGACCTTTGTTCAAAAGGATGAATCCCATGCCCAATGGATTGTTTCAAGGCCACTGGTTTCCATGTCTAGTAGGCTGACATCTAGTAGAAATCACCAAAATGTTACCCCAATTTTATCTCTTCGATACAAATTTGGCTATATACTGATTCCATCCATAGGTTTGTATTTTACTCCTGTTGAACACCTTAAGAAATTTCATGGCCTTGTGTCTTTTCCTCTAGTCCCTACAATTGTTTTGCTCCCTAGTCTGCAAGTTTTTTATTTGAAAATGTGACCGTTAGAGGCCAGGAAGCCCTAGAAACCCTTCGACCTATTCTAATTTTCCATTACCTTTTTCGGCCACTAAACCTTCATATTTCCCATGTGCACTTTTAAAGAAGCCTTCAGTCACAAGATCTCTAGGTCCCCGGTAGAATATGCTTTTCATTCCCCGACTACGTGAATGCCTTTTATCTCCTAATCTCCCAATCGAAAGGCATGTTTCATTTTTATTCAGTGACTTGAAATTTTTTTTTTCTCAGTTGAGAAATCACTCAAGGATATCTGAGGTCACCGGTCCTTTTGACGACTAATTGATTAACTATGTTCGCAAGTTCTCTTATTCCTAGCAGTTAACCCCTTAACATCCTGCGATCTGGTGGGAGGTTATCATTTGGTTGGCGGTCTCAGTTCAGTGGTCAAAGTAAGGAATCTAGATTGATGGCTGGTGCATGATCGCATAGGCCAAGAATATTCCTTGCAATCATGTGATGGCCGTTGATCTTCATTGTCTGTAGAGTTCAGTTGTTAGTGGGTTCGATGCTAGGTCATTTTGATGTGCAAGCTTTTGATTGGTCAGGCTAGTGATGTGGAATTCTATCAGTGGGCCTAGTGGGTTGTCAGTCGATGATGATCTAATGATTTTTGTATGATCACATGGAATATTCCAAGCTCATGTGATCATACACCAACCATTGATCTTACTTTATCTCTGGGCTCTGTTAGGTGGGTCCTTTCCTGGTGATGTGCTCATTCTTTATTGGTTGGCCGGACAATAGTTGGGCTTTGTTAGTAGGACCGTGTTGGAGGATCTGTAGGGGTGTCAGTATAATTTAGATCTAGGGTTGTCACTTGATCACAAGGGATCTTCTGATCCCATGAAATCTTGAGACAACCATCCGATGAGAATCTTAGTCTGGCATGGGTTCGTGTTGCTAAGAGGTGCTGATGCACTTGCTTCCAATTGGTCACTGAGTATTATAGGTGGCATCTGGCATGGGTCCAAGGATCTTATGTGAGGTGGTAGTTGATGATGATCTATGGCTAGTGCATGATCTGATAGAATCTTTTGAGCTCATGAGCTCATGCGCCCACTGTCTGATGCAAAGCAAGATTCTTTCTATCTTTTGATGTCAGTGGTTGTCGAGGTGTCTGCTGATGAGGTGGTTGAAAGTGAATAAAAGAAAGACAAGTGGCATTGATGGGCCCAGATTTATGTACTCAATCAGATGATCACTTAAAAAAAAGGGGATATTCTTTCTAATTCAATAATTCAGAGAGCAGGTGTGTTCGCTAGTTTGCGCAATAAGCATGTGGTCAAGTTTCCCTTTTAGCGAATGGGAGATAGTCTTTGGTTGCCAGTTCTCTGAATGTAACCAAGGGTCAATGAAGGATTATGAGACTTGGTGAATGCTCCATTCGCTAAATCACTTGATTAGATTGGAGTTAGGAAATGTGTTTCATGACTTGGAGACTTCCTTCAATCACGCATTCACTGATTGACTAAGGGTTACTAAGTTTGTCGAGATAGGTGGGTCCAGACCGCCAGGTATTGCTGACGTGCATAATTCTTATTGGTTGAGAGACTGCTAATGAGGCCAGAGACTTTTCAAGGCTTGCTGGCTGTTATAAAGATTATTGAGGACCGCCTGATCTGCCGAGAAATAAATAAATCAATGGTCACATTTTAAACCTAAGCCTATTTTCCATTTTTATTCAAATTCAAATCTTTTTGCAGGGTTTTTAAAAGTATTTGATCCAGTGAGCTACAAACGATAGGGGTAGCATAGAATTTATGTCACCAAGATGATTGCAGTTGGGAAAATGATGTGAAGACCTGGACAGTCATTGAAGGTCATTTCTTGCTTCTTGAGAGTACCAATTTGAGCATTCATGGTGAGCCCAAGTTGCAGGGGGGTAGATAAATCAAGGTGGCTTGTTTGTAGGAAAATGCAGTACAAAGATGGAGATTGCATTCAAGGCACATATCTGATCGATCAAGATATTTCAAGATACATTTACGATCAGACATGATAGAATTAGGGTTTGATTATTATCTGACAATCTTTGTAACCTTAATTAGGTTTTTCTTCTGCCTGCGTGCAAGGGGAGATATATATTAATTTTTGGGAGTTTTTTAGAGCTCAAGGTTGACAATTGTAAAAAGAAGGATTTCCTTTCTCAGAATTTATCTATGGCATTATTTCAGCCCTCTGATTTCTGTATTTTGTAACTTTCATTGATGGTTTAGATATTGCAAGGTACTTTGTGACATTTTTCATGTCCCTATGCTTTTCTTGTCTGAATTTTCTCTTATTGAATTCAATATATGTGTGTTTTCAGTGATATCTTAGGGTTCTTGATCCCTCTTTCTTTTTGTAGTTTATGTGTATGCTTGTGAATGATCTGATTTAAATGCTCTTGTGGGTATACTTCCACCCCTGGCAGTCTATCTCATTCTTATACCCAATTGCAGAGATGAATGTCTGTTTGTAGGTCATAGTTTGTGTCTAAGTTCTTGAGAGTGCTATTGTCTTGTGAAATTCTCTCTTTCCCTGCATACCATCTCTCTATTGCAGACCCTTCTATGAAATATTGATGCAAACCTATTTAGTGAGTTGTGATCTCCTAGACTTAAGATTGTGTGCTGAGTTCATTCTTTATGCTGCAATTCATACCGTATTTTTAGTGTATCACCTAGTAGGTAGTTTTCTTTTCAAGTCATTTCCCTTTCAGCATTCCTTCTATCCCTTTCCCCTCAAAGATTTACTTTCCTATCTAGAAGCAAATTAAGGTGATTATCCAAGAGGAACCAACCTAGAACCTGGAGGTCTCATCTCAGTTAGCATAGGTCCCACAACCTGGAGATGATTCCCATGTTATAATAGGTTATCAAGACCAAGAGAGCTTGAAACAAGGGTGTAAACTTAGTGTATAATAGTGTTAAGTGTTCTTATACTAAGTTTATGCTTAATGTTCTTCTATACTTAATTGGATAAAGAATTGAATCTTGTAGATAACCGATTCACCTCCCCCTCTTAGTTATCTCTAGGGACTATTCCTAACAATTAGTATCAAACCGAAGAGCCTTTGAGAGAAATTTTAACAACTTGAGGTTGATCAGATGACATTCTTTAGAAAAGAAAGTCCTAAGTTTTATGGAGAGAACTATCTAGATTGGAAGAACAAAATGATGACACATTTGCAGTACATTGCCTTTGAGATTTTTGAAGTAGCTACCAAAGAAGTTTAGATTCCCTCTCTAGTAGATCTTGCAAAGGAATATGCAAATCTTAAGTAGAAGGAGATGTTCACTCAAAATGCTATTGCAAAAGAAGCCCCCATCAGTGCATTGTCTGACAGTGAGTTTTCAGAGATCAAGAAAGTTGATAAAGCGTACAAGATATGGAAGTATCTAGAAGACATGCTTGAAGGAGATTTCCAAGCCAAGAATGCATGCAGAAAGACATGGAATAAAAAGTACAATACATTGGAGATGCTACCTAAAGAGAACATTAGAGCCTATAATCAAAGGATTAATGAAGCAGTTGCAAGAATAAAAAATAATGGTGCAGATATCTCAGAAGAAGACATCGTGGATAAGTTTATGACTCCTTTGACATCAGAATATGAGAGAAAGATAAACATCCTAGATGAGAATATGAAATTTTCAAAAGACTTCAAAAGAGAGACCTTAATCAGCAAGATTTCAGCTTTTGAGATATCAAGCTTGAAGACAGAGCCTAAAAGTGAGATAGCCTTCAAAGCTTTAGTCCATGGTAAGAAATCCTTGAACACTTCTAGTAATTTTGATAATGATGATGAAGAGAAAGAACTAGATGATTTCATTGCTTTGATTACTAAGAAAGAAATGAAAGGAAAAGGAAAATATGAAGGTCAGTTACCATTCAAATGCTTTTCATGTAACAAGATCGGTCACTTTGCATCTAAGTGTCCTACTAGATTCAAGAAATTCAAAACTAACTATAAGCCCAAGTATACAAAAGAATGTTACTATGTTGGAGATGGAGTATCAGATGAAGAATCAACAGAGGATGAAATTGGATTCATTGCACTTGAAGACATGGAGAAAATTTTTGATAAAATGGACCTTGAAGATGAAAAGGAAGCACAAGAGTTAGCACTAATTAAAAAAGCTGACATCAGGACAGATTGGATCATTGACAGTGGTTTCTCACATCGCATGATAGGAGAAAAGGATAGATTTGTACATCTGGATAGATACAAAGGCGGCATGGTTAGATTTGGAGACAACACTCCTAAGCTTGTCATAGGTAGAGGAGATATCACCTTGGATGGAAAGAACATCACTGATGATGTTCTTTATGTTGATGGTTTGCAACATAACTTACTAAGTGTTGGACAGTTGCTTGACAAAGGATATCAGTTGGAATTCAAAGACAAGTTCATCATTAATAACAAGGAAGGAGAAATGATTGCATCAGGTTCAAAGACTAAAGGTAATGTTTTTTAGCTTAATCTTGAAGAAATTTGTTTTGTTTCTAAAGTTGATGACAGTTGGTTATGGCACAAAAGACTATGTCACATCAATTTTGACAACATAGTAAAGATAAGAAATGTAAAGGCAATAAGAGACCTTCTTAGCATTGCAAAACTAGTTGATACAATATGCAGGGAATGTGTAATGGGAAAGCATGTGAGGAATTCATTTAGAAGAAAGCATAATTTGGTAGAGAAAAAATTGGATCTAGTGCATACAGACCTATGTCGACCAACTCAAACAAGATCATACTATGGTGAAAGGTACTTTATTTTGTTTGTTGATGATTATTCTATAATGATGTGGGTTGTGTTCTTAAAGGATAAATTAGAAGAATTTGAGAAGTTTAAATTATTCAAAGCTAAGGTTGAAAATGATTCTGGATTGAAGATTAAATGTCTGAGATCAGATAGAGGAGGATAATTCACCTCTGATAGATTTTATGAGTATTGTGAAGAACATAGGATAAAGAGATAGTTAAGTGCATCTAGAACTCCTTAGTAGAATGGAATTGCAGAAAGGAGTAGGATCATACTTGATACAGTGCACACCATCATGATTGAAGGAAATGTCACACACACCTATTGGAGAGATGTGGTCAATACTGCAGTCTATACTATCAATAGAATACAATTGAGGCTAGGTGCAAACAAGACACCTTATGAGCTATGGTTTGGGAATGTAACTATAATAAAATATGTTAGAATCTTTGGAAGCAAGTGCTACATCAAGAGGGATGAAGAAATTGGAAAGTTTGATGCAAGGAGTGATGAAGGTATTTATCTTGGTTACTCTACCAAAAGAAAAGCTTGTATATGTTTTAATTTGAGATTGAAGAATATCATTGAAAGTTATCATGTTAAGATTGATGAGAATTTTATGATTCAAGAAAGATATCATGATTATGAACCTATGATTGAAGAAGAACCTAGACCTACCACTGGAGAAATAGTTGTTGATGAAATGTTTGACAGTATTGATGTATTATTCAATGACCCTAAAACTACTGAAGAAGAATCATAGAATTCAGATGAGAGAGTCACACCTAATGTTCCTAAATTCACATCTAGATATCATTCAATAGAAGACATCATTGGAGATTAGGACAGTAAAGTCATGACAAGATCAAAAGAAAAGAGTTCCATAGAAAATGAAGAGGTATGTTTACTATCACAGATTGAACCCTTAAGTGTTGAAGATGTATGTAATGATTAAGATTGGCATGAAGCAATGAAAGAAGAGCTAGATAAGATAATTAAGAATGACACATGGGAATTTGTCCCTAGGCCTAGTGATAAGAATGTGATTGAAACCAAGTGGATATTCAGAAATAAGATGAATGAAGATGGAACAGTGGTAAGAAACAAAGCAAGACTAGTGTGTAAAGGATATGTGTAAAGAGAAGGAATTGATTATTTTGATACATTTGCCCCTGTAAGAAGATTGGAAGCCATAAAGTTGTTTTTAGCCTATGCTACATTCAAAGACTTTAAGGTATACCAGATGGATGTCAAGTCAACATTCCTAAATGGAGAGTTAAAGGAAGAAGTATACATAGAGCAGCCTAAAGGATTTACATTATTAGACAGACCTAATATGGTATGCAGATTAAAGAAATCCCTCTATGGACTTAAGCAAGCCCCTAGAGAATGGTATGAAAGACTAGATGGATAATTGACAAAGATTGGATTCAAGAAAGGAGTTGCAGATTGTAATTTATTCATAAGAGAAACATCTGATGGATTGTTATTAGTTTCTATATTTTTTGATGACATTATCTTTGGTGGTAATGACAAGCTTAGTGCTAAATTTGCTAAAGATATGCAGAGAAAATTTGAAATGAGCATGATTGGACCTATTAAATAATTTTTGGGACTGAATGTGCAACAAAAAGACAAAGGTATTTTCATTAATTAGTCTAAGTATGTGAAAGAGATATTAAAGAAATTCAAGATGGATGATTGCAAACTAGTAAGTACCCCTTTGATAAAAGGATGCAAGCTTTCAAAGGAAGATGATTCAACAATAGTAGACATAACCTTGTATAAGTCCATGATTGGTAAACTAATCTATCTTACTCAATCTAGGCCTGATATTTCCAATGCAGTTGGTATTGTTGGAAGATTTGTAGAAGATCCTACACAAAGTCATCTCATGGTAGTAAAGAGGATATTCAGATACTTGAAAGGAGCTATAGACTATGGTTTATGGTATCCTAATTCAGAAAATGTAGAACTTCATGTGTATACAGATGTAGATTGGGCATGATGCATGGATGGTAGGAAGAGTAGCTCAGGAGGAGCAGTATTTCTTAGAGATAGGCTTGTGACTTGGACAAGTAAGAAGAAAAATTATATTTCTTAGTCAATAGTGGAAGCAGAGTATGTTGTAGCAGCATTAAATTATGCTACAATTGTGTGGATCAAGCAGATGATAAAAGATTTTGGTATTCAGATTGATTATCCTATTTTTATTCATTGTGATAACACTAGCACTATCAATATGTCAAATAACACTGTGATGCATGCAAAGAAAAAACATATTGAGATAAAATATCACTTCCTAAGAGAGAAAGAAGTAAATTTGGACTATGTGAGCACAAAAGATCAGCTAACAAACATATTCACAAAGCCTTTACCTAAGGATGCATTTGAGTATCTCAGGGAGAAGTTGGGAGTAATCCCCTTCCCTAAATCTTATTAGAGATTGCAAGAGTGCATTAGTCTTCAGTGACTGATGAAAGGTTGATTACTCTACTTCAGGAGTAGTACCGGTGCTTAATTTTTTCATACCCTTTGCCATTGATGTCAAATGGGGAGTAAGTATATAGTTATGAAAAACAAAACTTTAAGTAATACAGTAGTAGATGGAGGATTCATCCTTAAGGAAGTTTTGATGAGGAAATGGAGAATGTTATAAAATAATTGCAGCAAGGGGGAGTGATTATTTAGCAAGAAGAAACAAAACAATAAGAGATGGAGGATTCATCCTTGGGGGAGTTTTGTTGAGGAAATGGAGAATATTATAAAAATATTGTACATTTGGATTGGTGGTGTTTTTCATTCCATATGTTTCCATCAATTCCAAAGGGGGAGATTGGTGGAGATTTGCAAGCAAGCCAGAGTGCTGACTGTATGCTTGTCATTGATGACAACATATGGTAAGAAACATGTGTGGAAGCCTGATGGAGAGAGTTGTGAGTATATGTTTCCTAGATATGTTATCAGCATGATATCATAGATGAAGAGGTTGATTCAGATTGAAGACAGTAATACAACAGTCTGTATTAGTGAGTGTTCTTGACAGGTCCTAGGAAGAGTTTTGTATGTGATTACAGTATGGTTGTAATGGAGCCTTGCACATTTATATTTATGTTGTAGACATATGTATGATGCTATTTTCATGGATGCAGAGTTAGATATGCAGTACATGATGAGTTATGAAGTCTCTAGTTGACAGTCATAGTTTCTTGAGTTTATCTGGTAGAGTCGACATTATTTTTATTGTTATAGTAGTTGCACCTATTAGTTTGATATGCATGCTTGGATTAGTTCTTGGAAAAGAGTTAATAATGTTTGGTTAAGAGTGCATGATGTAATTCAGCATGAGAAGAAAGTATCAATTAATTTGAAGGAGCCGATAGTATGAAGCAACGCATCTACTCATATTGAGTTGGGCGGTCCTAATTTATGCTGCATGCTAAGTAGAGTTGACTGAGATGTTATTGGAGAGTTGTATTATTTCTCTAATGTGATTTCAAGATGGTTGTAATAGGCTAAATTTATTATATCATTTAGAGAAAAGATATTTATAGGTAGTCATTTGTGATTGCTAGGTATGGCAGATAGTTGAAAGATAAGAGCAGAGCAGAAGGTGCAAAGTGTTAAGCCATCAGCAAAAGGTCTATGTGACAAAGTAGAGAGTATATGCTATTCATTGGAACTAATCAAGATAGTAATTCTATGCATAGTTCACCAAGATCTAGATATAGTGTGTATCTATTAAATAGAAGGTTGCATCCTTCACCCCTTTGAGCAGTGTGCTCTCGAACAATGTGTCCTCACCCCTAATAGGGTTAATTGTTAAAGACTCCTAATAGGGCCTGACCCTTGACCATGTCACTATACTCAATGCATTGTAAAGATCAACTCCTAATAGGGTTATAAGATCTTCTAACAGGGATCATAATACTCTAGTGTAGTTAATAGTGGGTGCTAATTCTCACCGGGTTTTTTACGTAATTGGGTTTCCCCGTAACCAAAATTGTGGTGTTGTGTTAAGTGTTCTTATACTGTGTCTATGCTTAATGTTCTTCTGTACTTAATTGGATAAAGAATTGAATCTTGTAGATAACTGATTCACCCCCCCTCTTAGTTATCTCCTGGGAATATTCCTAATAGAAGGTTCATCCTACAAAAGATACAAACCATAGGGTCAAAGTTGGATGTTTCCCACATATAGCAAAAAAATGAAGAAGTAATTGATACCAAGTTTGAAGAAATAAAGAACCACCCCCTCCTGAAGTTAATTGGGCTGAAGATGAAAAATATGATATTGATACAAAGAAATTTGGTGTCATGTGGAGAACCGAGCTATGGCTTAAACAAAATAAAGTGAAAGGAAGCATAGGTTCTAGAAGATGAAGTCCCACAAAGAAATCCAAATCTCATTAGCTGACTATATCTTTTGATGCTAATATTCAACCTTGTGATGCAAGTAAGACCAAGCAAAAATGAAAGGGGTGTTGAATCAACAAAGAACAAACACATTCTATTACTGTGAAATCCCTTTCTTGGGTAACTAGGTCAAAATTGAAAGCATACATGAAGAACATATCGAGAGATGAATTAGTGATAGACCTAGATTTAGTGAAAGAAAGAAGAGAAAAATAGGAAAAACACTCTTAGCCCATTGATCCCATGAACAACCTTTTGGACTCAGATGTAATGGCCATGGATAATAATACCCTTGCTAAGCTTGATACTACCAAAGAATCAGTTGAAGGTACTCCCACTTGGTTAAACACCAATATTAATAAGAAAAGGAATATAGTCCTCATGTTGATTCTAGTTAGTGATATGGTGAGAAAGGATGCTAGTATGAAATCAAAACCCAATAAATTAAAGACTACGTCCATACTTGATGTTGACTAGAAGATATGAAATTGGATAGTTGAAGTGGCTAAGCCAAATAAGGAAAATCAAGAAGATAAATGGACCGAGGTTTCTTTTCAAATTCATGAAGTGCAAAGATATGGGGTAAACAAGTTCCTATCAAAGAAAGCCCTGAAGGATGTAGATGAAGGTTGGTTAGCCATTTGCAAGAATGACATAGACTGGATGAAATTTGTAAGTAAATATGGATGCCATGACTTTATGAAGATGGAGAAGGAGTTACCTATGTATCAATGTAACTTATTTTGGCATGACAACACCATGGAGCATGACATGGATGTGGTTTTCAAAGCATTCAAGAAAGAAACTGGTAAGGTAAGAAGGAAAAGACCCCTATGGTGGAACACTTCTCAAAGTTGGCACAAATTGAGTCTACACTCTTCCTGCTCAATGAATAGTTACTGAAACATGCACATAGGCTTGGGGAGATGAAATGGGAGAAAGATAAATGGAAATAAAGGACACTATCAATGAAGACCCTAAACCCCTTCTTCACTCTATAGTTTAAAAATGCCTAAAAGGAATAGAAAGAAAAGAAAAGTGCGGTAGCGGAACTCAGAGGAGCAGCTAACAAAATTCACCACGTGAATCTTAGTTATAGTTTTTCCTAATTTTAAAAGACTTTTTCTAAAAATTGGGGATGTTTATCTAGTAGTTATCTAGTTTTAGTTATTAAAACTAGTTTATTTGACCTAGGGTTATTCTACAACCACAGGTAGTTTTTAAATTAGTTATGGTTAAAACTCTGGTATAAATTTTGGAAAAAAAAATCTTAAAGGTTCAAAATTTTGGCTTTTGAAACTCTATTAGTGATACAATATATATGCTTTGATATATTTTGAAGATGAATTGGGGAATATTTTATCTGTGAATGAAAGTATTTTGAATTGGCTAAAAGTAATATAAGTATGTTTATATTTTGGTTGTATCTTTTTTGTGCGATGGATAAAACCTACTAGTGAATTCAATTATTTACTAATTTATGTGTATGGATGTAAGTTTCTATAGAGCTAGTTGAGAATCAATCAGTTTATGTATTTGTGGATTGAATGTTTATAGAAAACCATGATTTTCTATGTGATTTTGATCATTATGTATTCAAAACATATTGATGGTTGAATGCATTGTGCCTTATGTGCTTTCTGGTGAAAAGAATGCTTGAATGTTAGTTTAGTTTGATTCATTGGAAATATGATTAGGGAGTTGTACCTTGTAAAATTCAGAGGGAAACAAATACAATTGTTTACCCAACTATTGTTTATAGATGTGTTTCTTAAAGGGCATGAGTCATTGATCTAGTAGTGTAAATTTTGTGAGAAACAAATATGTTTGCCAACACTATATTAATATCTATGTTTCCACATTGATTGATATATATCTATATATATAATTATATATAACTATATATAATATAATTATATATATACATATATATTATTATGTATATGTATAGACACATCTCTCTCTCTCTCTATATATATATATATGTATATATGTATATACATATATATGTATATGTATATACACACACACACACATATATACACATATATCTACATATATATATGTACATATACATATACATATATATATATACACATATACATATACATATATATATATATATACACATATACATATACATATACATATACATATACATATACATATACATATACATATACATATACATATACATATACATATATATATATATATATATATACATATATATATATATATATATATATATATATATATATATATATATATATATATATATATATATATATATATATATGTATATATATATATATATATATATATATATATATATATCACACACACACACACACATATATACTTTGGTTTTGATATTTACATATGGAAACATAGATACTAGTGTAATACCCCAAAATTGGCACCTAATAATTTCAATCAATTTTGGTGCATTTTCTTCAATTTTACATCTTCAAAGTCCTATTTTACTAGGCAATTTTCTCTCTCCTACCTGACTTTATTTGACTTGATGTGAATTGCAAAAAACCCTAAATTGCATTAATCTCACACTATAATTAATTCCTAAGTATTCAACTTTATTAGCTAAATAATCCCTATGATAAATTGATTTAATTCTAAAGTCCTAAGTGCTTTAAATTAAATTAAATCCACCCCATTTGGCTAATACACATAAAAGGAATTAATAATTACTTGGTTATTTGAATGGATTATCTTATATGGATTTAATAATTCAAAATATTCAAATGGTCACCCATATGTGGCAATAATCCATTCTTTAATTAAGTAATTCCTTGATATTTGTCTCAAATGGGAATGAAGAGTCAACCATTTCATTCCAAGAACCTCTTCATTCTCTTCCCGGGCTTGTCTATATAATGAACCTTCTCCTTCATTCGAAAAAGGGACAATTGTGAGAGTAATTAAACTATAGCCAATTTTAGTCTCATTTTCATATTTTCAAGCTTTAATTGCAATTAGCTTAATTTATCATTTTAGTGTTGATTGCATCCTCATTTAATATAGTTTTCTCATTGTTATTAGCTTAATTATCATATTTCTTTCATGTTCTTAGCTTAAAATCTGCACTCTCATATCTCTTTCAAAGTTCTTAGTGTAATTGCATCTTCATTCTTGGAATTAATTGCACATTCATCTTAGCTTAATTTCATTTTGTTCAATCTTTCATGCTTTTAAATCCTCCATCTTAGTTTGGTCTAATGGTTGCTGGCTCTATCTGAGAGTAATTAAATACCCCAACTAATTAGGAGGCAATAGGTCAATGCACCATAAATCTGTGAATTGAGTAATTCATACTCATTTTCATAATTTGATTTGTGAGAAATGACTATGTTGTGTCTATGGCTAGATTAGAGGTCCACGTTTAGCTATAAACATTCTCGCGCCCACCGTGGGGCAGAAAAGATCATTTCTGGCCTCACTCTTTAATTTTTCTGATAAACAATTTGAATTCTATCGTGCATCTGTACTTGTTTGTGTACGGAATTTTTTGCGAGATTCCAGAGCATGCCGCATGAAGATTTTCTCCTTGTAGCACTCTGTCATGTGAAGAAACACTTTTGTCATGCAGGACAGTGTACTTTCTCACATGCAAGGTAGTACTTGCGTGAAGTTTCACTATTAGTTAGTTAAATTTCCATATTCTACAATTTACTGTTGTTTTTTCTTGACGTCTACTTTTTGCTATTGATTTCATATCTTTGTTTCTGTCACAACATAATAGTGGTTTGTAGGTCACTTTGTTGAAGATCATAAAACTTGCTAATGGTTTACTTGCAGGACGATTGCCGAAGATCTTTTAAAACATTGTGTTTGTTATCTTGCTTTCATTCACATAGTATAATTAGGGCTTTGTTAAAATTTCTCAAGGGTCTTGATAGAAAAGTAGGGGAATAGGCTCTTCATTATGTGGAAGTGATGGCCATGGATGAAACCAAGACCTAGATGTTGCTAGAATGATGGATACCTAGGAAAGCAAAGAAAGGTAGTGAATCTTTAGCACTTCTACTTGCTAGGGGATTATGCTCTTTTGTCTTTGAGAGAACTAGAAACCCAAAAGCTTGTGGATTTGGTGGAGTGAAACTAGCTCAGTGATGAATATGCTTGATGTGTTTGGGTAAGGTGAAGAGGTAGAGAAGTATGCTTTTCTCTCTTTGAGAGAAACATAAAATCAAACCCTTGGATCCAAGCCAAGTTGTGTCACCTTTAGAGGGCCTATCGGAAGTTGAACCTCTGGGAATGACCCAAGTGAGTACGCACCTATCACCAGTGATTCTGCCTCACTATAATAAATAATGTTTTGTTGAGTCTAAAGACTCCAAAACCATGTTAACTTCCTTCTCTTGATTTTGACTATCATCTTGAGAAGGCTCCGTCTGTTGTACTGAGCGACACCGCTCCTAGCCCTACTTGCGGGGGTGTATGACTTTCAGGTGTTGGTGTGGCTACGAGGCCTCAACCCTATATCAGGGGCATTGAAGGTTAGTGTGAACAAAAGCCCACTAAAAAATTTCCTTAGTTTCCTACTCGAAGCACCTCCGAAAGGAGTCATAATCTTTGCACAGGGAGGGGGAAGAATCTCTCTCATATATTCTCACCATAGGCACACTTGGATGCTTGAAGGTGGTATATGACATTGGCCCCTTCTTCAATGGTAACCTTCAAACATATACTATTGAGTCCTTAGAAACATTGAAAATATAGGTGCCCTCTTGGGGGTGACACAACTGTGTGAGGTGAATGCATGCGCATAAGCAGTGAGGCAAAGGTTTTGTCTTCTCACCATTTTTTTTGTAGGGATAACTATGTGTTTGTTATCGAGTCTTAAACTTGTCCATCATGATTAAAAAAAGACTCCCATGATACTACCATTTCTTGATCAAACCTTCATGCTTGTAAATGAATGCTTGAAACCTTCAAATTGAGATTTTTGATTAAACCATTCTTCAAACCTATCTGGAAACTAGATTTCCTATCTGAGAGCCATTTACACTATGTCCCAAAACCTATCTTTTATCTCAAAATTTGTGTTGAACTGTCGAACACTATCTTTTTCTCGCACAAAGTTTTAGAAACTAAGCACTTTCTCGCACGAGATTTTATTCTCTTGCGTGAAGCCTGACACCTTCTCATGCAGCTTGGTACTTTCTTACATGAACTTGTACCTTGGTTTCCAAAACAAAGACTTATTTCCCATTGACTGGTGAACTTTTTACCTGATCTAGTTTTTGTCTAAGGTTTGTTTGTCCATTTTCCTGTCGTTCACTATCAAAAACTGAGTGTCTCAAGCTACAAACTGATCGATTATTTCTTTGACTCATTTTGTCTCTCCTTTGTTTATCTTATCTCTTTTTTCTTTTGTACCTCACATCATGATAGTCTTATCTCAACTATTCTAGCCATACTCCTAATGATTCGTACTAGGTGCATTACACATCTTGGCTATTCTAGCCTTTATCTCCTTTTCATTATTCCTAGAGATAGAATTTTAGAATTATCCCAAGTCTTCTCTCATTTCATCTTTGTCTATGACTGTCACAACTCAAAGTGGAAACACTTATCTCATTTTTAATACTGGTCAAGGTAGAGGTAAACCTCATAATCAAGAAATAAGTTGTCTCAAACCTATTGTGCAATCTAAGCATTGTGAGGTATCCTCAAGTTCTTCGTTGAGTACTTTGAAAGATAGCTTGTCTCAATCACCTCTGGTGTTCCAAGAGTGTTTTAATCCATTTTTTCAATCGCAACCTGGTTTCTCATTCCAAGAGAAAGACAACTCATTCTTCCAAAACAACTCATTGTTTCATAACTTTGGAAGACCACTTCCTTGGACTAGTCCTATCATTGAACCTATCGATCCGGTTGATGATATCAACTCATTTGAACCTATTGATCCTCTCAACCCTATTAGAGCACCAAAGGTTACCTTAGCTACACCCTTTCAACATTGTTCATATCATTTTATTGAGTCTTCATTCGCTGCACTGTCCTATGACAAGATGGGAGATCCATTCGACTTCCAACTGGGCAAATATAACCAAACTTATAACCAACCTCAAAACAACCAACATCATAGTCAATCCTCCAATGACCAATGTCATACTCAAACTTGAAATGAGAAACGTTATGATCAATCTCAGAATGATCAGAATTAACACCAAGCTCAGAAAAAAGCTCAAGGTGGTCAATCAATGCATCACTATCATGCTGCCCCTTTCAATCAGAGTTAAGATGAAATCCCAAGCATTTATGAGATGCTTGGCAATGAGGGTGATGACACAATAACTCAAAATGACATAGATGCTGTGAAAGAAAACAAGAGTCCTATTAAGATGATGGAGATCATCCTTCTAGAGGAGAAGGAAAAATACTTTCTTGAGTTGGCCAAACAAGGGGCTAAATTACCCTCAGATTTTCAAGTTGAAATGCTTGTGGCCAAAGAAGAAGAGACTGAGGCCATGAAGTTGCAAAAGATGGTCTGAGACATGCAAGATCAAATTAGTCAACTTGTGAATAATAAGGACAAACCCACACAATAATTCACTATGGAAAGCATTTATCCTTTCCCCTTTGATAGGAGTCTTCATATGCCATCTTTTCCCAAAGGTGTAGAGCTCCTAAATACAACAAATAATTGGGTGCTACCAATCCCCAAGATCACCTAAGGGATTTTGGAACTTTATCCATGGAATTCATACATGATCAAACATATCTCATGTGCCTATTTCCTCATAGCTTCGGTGGACCAGCTATGGAGTGGTTTTCTCGATTGCCCACTACCATTAATACTTTTGATGAAATGGATAATCTATTTATCCAAAATTACTCACATAATATTCAACATCTGGTCAACATCCGAGATCTTTGCAATTTGAAGTAGCGACAAAGGGAATCTTTTTTGACATTTCTCCAAAGGTGGAGACAATTATGTACAGGTGTCCTCACAAGCTACCAGAGTCCAAGAGACTCAACATTTTCTTGGACAATCTTGTCCTAGACTTTGGATACCAAGTGCAATTACAAGGTCCCCTGATCTTTGATAGCATGATTAAACAAGCAGTGTGAATAGAGGCCTTTATGATCAAGAAAGGGGAATTGACTTTGAATAAAGACAAAAAAAAAGGATCTTCAAACTCAAACAAGGATAAGGGGAAGTTTGTCAACAAGAATAGAGACATTTTGAATGATGGAGTGGTAAAAAATGTGACCCCAAAGCCTGCTAAGTCTATTTTTAATCTCTCTTCTAGCATACAAGAAATCAAAGCTACTGAAAAGCTTGTGACAGAAAAGTAGCAACCTTCGAGGTTTTCCAGGAACAAACCTTGGGCATCTTGACCCAAGCATGAGTTCACTTCCTTGGGAGAACTGCTTGATGTGGTCTATAAAACTCTTGTGTAGAATCAGATTCTTACTCCTTTGGAAAAGCCTCTCTATGACCCACAACCCCGACCTCATTGGTGGAATGACAATGCATACTGTGACTATCACCAGAATAAGGGTCATAAGACTTCTACTTGTCTTCAGTTGAAACATAATGTCTTGTTGGTTCTTTGAAATATTTTACACTCCATGAGACACCAATATGCTTATGACTAATATTAAGGAGTGGTTAATTCCAAATGTGGGAAATCTATAAGCAATTGGACCAACTATAGGGACAAGACTACCCCCTTCACTTCTGGCTCTGCAAAACCAAGGTGGGTACACCTGATCCAATAGATTCAACTCTATTATTTACTTAATACTGGATCTTACAATAGATAATAGTGAGAAAGTACTAAATAACAACCTATTATTCATTGACTCTCCATCACTGAGCATGACTACTTATATAAAGTACATAAAAGTAAAATGATTGGTATTGATTATATGTTTAGGGTTACAAAGATTTTGATTATTCCTCACAAAGCAAAGATAGGAAAATATAGGTGAGTGCCTTATCCATTGGGGAAAATATCAGAAGACAGAATGAATACAAAGATGTTTTAAGAATAACTAGTCTTTAAACATAAACACAAACACCCCAACTCTTTCCTACTTATAGAAAATCCTTAAATAAATTTAGTAAGCATGTATCCCACCTTGAGCAATATTTAATCCAACCCTAGATCATAACTCAAAGCCAAATACATACATATAAATCTCAGAAAGATTTAAAGATTCACAGAATAAACTCAAAGGAGAGACAAAGATTTGAGATTTGTATTAAGTATAACCTTGATCATTTGTATACATCATATTCTAAATAGTAAGCTTGAAAAATAGCAGTAGCAACCTATACTTCTACTCTATTTCTTGATGAAAAATAATACAAAATGTTACAATCCTCGACTGAGGGTTAGGGTTTTAGAATTTATATCTTTTCAACACCTAAACTCTCAATGCCTAGAATGATCGTGGAAAATCCTTTATATACAAGGAAATGCAACAAGCTACCAATCACTCTAGGGTTTAAAAAATTCCTAACCTAAAAACTTTACAACCCTATTGGGTTTACAATAAATACACTGATCAAACTGGTGAGATATTTGTAGATGAGCCGCCTTGCTTTATGTCTTCAATTATGTCCTTGACTTCTTTGAACAAATTTGATTGCAATATCTCCACTGTCAATCCTACAATAAATACCTTTCTACATCTCAACAACCTTCATGACTCAAAAATTTACTATCTTCACTTGTCTCAAGAGGCTGGTGGAGTATTTACTTTTTCTACATGAGGTATGTACTGATACCTCCACCTATTGTACACCTCTTCACTTGGGAACTCAAAATTTGCAAATTCTGCATTTTTGCTAGACAACTGTTCCCACCTATCTTCCAATTAACTAATCTCTCACTGAATAAAATCAAACTTGGACTTAGTAGAAATTAAAGTCTCAATAGTATGTATAAAGAATAAAGTATTCTCTAGAGTCAAAATGCTAGTCATTCTAGCAGAGAAGTCATCATCTATTTGTGCTCGCCACTTGATAAATTTTTTAAGCTCACCATTCTTCTTAAAAAATCCCAAGATCAAGTCACAGATGGGGAGTGTCAATTCCTTCTTCATCAAATTTGATTTTCTCTCAAAATCACCTAAGAGTATATCATGCTCCACAAGCTTCTTCACATTTTGGTGCAACAGTTTGATCAATGGATCAGGATCATTTTGGGATTTAGACAACAACCTGAATAATCTCACATTTGGAGATCTCTCAATCCATTTCTTAAAAATTGGTTCAAATTCACTCTTATACTTATCCAATGAAGTGAGTAATATCCTTAACCTCCTAGCATGGTCAGACATGACTGTGGGATTCAAGTTTGTAGCAAACTATATAACAGCCTCTGTTACCTTAACTTCATATTCCTAGTTCAACAAGCTCTTATGTTTCAAATATTCTTCCCTTAACCTATCCAATTCTTTCCTTTTCCTTTTGAAGTGATTCATTTCCTCAAGCAACTATTGCTTCTCCCAACTGAGTCTTGCATGAAGGTGTGTCTCTGGGTAGGGTGATGGTGGAAACTCAATGATAGGGTTGGATGATGAAGCCACTACAGGTTTGTCAGCTATCATTAGTTGTGGTGACCTGTGATCTTGTGGTCCTAACAATTTAGCAATTAACTTGTCCTATTGGATCAACTCTATCTTAAGCTCATTATAGGACTTGAGGATAGTTTCAAACTTGAGCCTCAACTCTTCTTTTTCTTGTGCATCTTTCTCTGCCACCTTGACATTAAATTTGGTAGTTTCCAAAATAAGGTTTGAAGCTTCTACACCAGAAGTCTCACCTACTTGTACCAACAAATTTATTGCATATTTTGTAGAGAGAGCCTCTCTTTTTCCATTATTCTTCTCCCTCTTAAGGGACCACATTACCAAGGCAACATGATCATCAGAGAAATAAATTCCCCTAGAAGTTTTTTGAGCTTGTTCTGCAGTAGCAAGAGTCCTTATCTTGCTCTTCCTGACCTGATAAAAAACTATTGCATCGACAATATCCCATTCTGGTAAAATCAGCACCCCTATAGTATGTACCATAGCCCTTCCCTCCTCAGGAGTAATCTTCTCAAATTTCTTTACCATTTCTCCCTTGGTTTAAGTTTCTATCTTTGTTACGTCGCCATCAAGGAACTCTTCTTTCTTTTGCTCACAGATCTCTTTAAATTGATTTATTTCATTCTCCACAAAAATTGGAAGAATGCCCTAGTCTTTACAAATTTGTCATCAACAACAAAAGAGTCACTAGCTTGATTCAAAATAGGGTCAATTTTCTTACCCTCAAATTCAGCAATAGTAAGATCCATTGCAACCTCCTTAGGTGCCTCTGGCATTCCTTCCCATAGTTCATCATTGGAAACAAAAATGTTCCTCTTATTCCTCATCTGTACCAACTATTCTGCTACCCCATGTTCATCTAAATGTAAGGGGGATTGAGAAGGAGAGTATACATTTTGTTCTAATCCTGATCCCTCTTGTTTTTGCCTCTTTGGAGAGGGTCCTTGCATTGTTGGATCATCCATAGGCCTCTTTCCTGTTGAAGTAAAAGGAAGATCCTCACCTCTGTGCTGTGTTGGTAGAAGGATAGTGTACCCACTTCTCTTCTGCATAGTATAAACTCCCCTTGGGGTCAATTTTATATATCTTGGCTGTCTCAAAATATACCTAGCTCTCTCAGGGTCTGTCTTGCTCACAACAGACCTTTTCTCATTGACTGCATGCATGATGTCTTCAAAATGCTCCATAAGAGCCTCTACCTTCCTTTCCCACAGCTCAAAACCCTTTCATGGATCATAAGTTCTATCAATTTTTTTGATGAAATCTACAGTCTTCTTGTAGATTGTAATACCTCTCCTATGGTGATACTTAGACTTTGCTGATTTGGACATTTTTATTATGATGGTCAGGACTATACATTTACATTTATGTTTTGTGAATGATGATATGATGGATATGCTCATTTATGGTTATCATTTATATGTTTATGAGATTAGAAAACCATCTATTTTTATATGTTTTATGGATCTAACCCAATGATTTTAATCTAACCATTATCATGATGTTTTATGTTTTATGGATATGTGTCAAATGTGTTTTCATGACTCAGGACGAAGTTGTAGTTACTCACTTAGTTGAGGTCCACATGATGTATCGATCTTGGTCATCTACTTGTATATATCTGATTTGTATATCCATATGTATATATATGTATCTCTTCTTGGTGATATAGGATTGCAGGTATCGGGTATCGTCTCCACCTGGCTTCATAGGTCTGAGCGATCCCTCAAAATCCTCAATTGTTGTTGTTGTTATGGAGATATCACTAGGTTCCACAGGAAGAAACTTCACCTTTGATCCTTTTATCCTTAGGTGGGAAGTGTCGAGTTAGTCCCTTGTGTGGATACATTATGTGATCTCTCGGTTTATTGGTTTTGTGGGTCTTGTAGTTAGTTTCTTGTCTTTTGTATTCATTGTGAATGAAGTTTTGAGTATAGTAGTTCTAGTTGTCTTTATGGTACATTCAATTTTATTAGTAGATTATTGATGTGAATTTGAGGGTATGATTTAGTAATTTATCTTTATTATTAGCTACTTATGTACTAGCAGAGCTTGTTAGGAATGAGTTAGTATGTGATTAAAATATGTGATTTTAATATCAATAATAATAAAGAATTTTATGGTATTATCTTTATAATATCCATAATAACAAAATGTCTATGGCAATAAAAATAATAAATATTTTAATAATAGTGGTATGTTTCACCTTGTACATATATCACTATTGCATTTTGTAAAGAATATGGATTAAGTGTGTAAATAAATAATATGCTTTATAATAATAATACTATGTTTGCAATAATATTTATAATAATAATAATATATGTACACATAGGCATATGGGTGCACACATATGCATATGCATACATATATTTATATAATTATTGGTGAGTAAGTAATTATAACATTCTATTAATGAATAATTAGATTAGTTAATGATATGGTTGTAAATAATAATAATAATAATTATTAACTTCCCTAAAGTAAAGGAAACACAAATTTGTTTATGGTAGTAGATAAGTATAGTTATATCTCTTCCAGAAAAAGGCTTTAATAATATCATTTAAGCTTAATCATTAACAGATAGATGGTTGGGATGGTTGCACCAGTTGGATTACCCGTGCAACCACCTTCTCCATTCTATATATAGGAAAGATTTCCTATGTGAGGGGAGTTGGTTGGGAGAGGAAATAATAATAAGAGAAGTATTATGATTATAGGGAAAAATATACTTGGGGAGAAGAGAAATTCATTATTCCCTTAGTTTGGCATTTGGTTGTTTCAGGTGGAGGCTGGAGATTTCATCTAGGAGGAGTTTAAGGATTGCTGGAAGGAGACTAAGAGGAAAGGATTCTTCTTCATCAACCGGATTCCACAGGACTCCAGGTTGGATTCCATCCTTAGAAATAGATTTAATTTAATAGCATGAATGTGGTTATTAGATTTGTTGAAAGTTTCTGTATTTGGTATTATTATTGTGAAACATATGTGTAATGTTGTATTATTATTGTATGGTGTAAGGTGAATATATTAAGGTGTTCTGTAATAATATATTATTGCAGAAGGTTGATGCATTAATGAATTTTTCAATAACATATTATTACAAAATGTTGAAGTATTAAATGTATTATTATAGTATGTGAAACATTATTGCATTATTGGTAATAGTGTATGTATTATGATATTATTTTGTCAATCATCTATACATTATATAAATGTTGTATTATTGTATTACGAAGGCTATAATAATGTATTATTCTTTCATTTGTCAACTATAATATTCTATCAAAATAATATATGTTTGAAGAAAATTAATTTGGCCTGTCAAAATATTATATGTTTCAAGAAAATTAAGTTAGAGTTCTTTTCTTCTTTTCAAAAAAAATATAATACAAAACAACAAAAAATAAATTATTAAATATAAAAGAAAATAAAATAAAATAAAATAAAGATTGAAATGATAAGTTAGGGAAGTGGGGCCACCACCTTCCCCACTCCCCTATGACATTTAATCGTAGCAGTAGGCACTGCTACGACAGCGGGTACTATAGTAGCAGTACCTGACTGCTACGGCCATGGGCTAATGAAGCGCGCAGGGTGCAAGTTAGTGGGGTACGGGGCTCGCAGGGTCCCCCCCATAAGTGACTTTTAGTTAAATTAATTTTTATGATAGTTTGTTTTAGTAATATATTTAAATTATTATTAGATTTAGTAATTGTTTCATAGGAATTTCATAGTGTAGTGTAATTTATAAATATTTGATTTATAAATGAAAACTATATTTGTTTATTTAAGTTTTAGAAATGTAACATGTGGATTTTTAATAATATTTGCTTTATATAGGTATAACATACTTTAGGTTTATGATACTTTAATTCCTTATACTTTAAGTTATACCTGTATAAAGGGATTAGGTACCTTTTGGATTGATTGGGATAGGTTTCAACATCCTAGGAGTTAAGTTACAACTTCTAGTTTTTAGATTTTTAATAAAATCAGACTTAGTCAAATTTCAGGCTTAGTTAAATTCCAGGTTTAGAATGAAATCTATGGAGCATTATCTTTTGGTATATGGTATTTAGTGTAAACCTTAATCTTGTCCATTACTTGTTTGGTGGAGGTTATGTTTAGTGCATTTAGATGCCTTAATAGCATTAGGATGTGTTTAGATATCAGTGTAGGGTTTAGAGTTTTCCAAGAGGATCAAGATATTCTAAACATCCTTAAACGTTCCCGATCTCTCTAAACATCTATAAACTATCTTATTATTTTCTACTCTTATAGAAGTTCTCGAATGTGTTATAATGTGTTTTTTTTCTATGTGTGTGATGTGTTTGTGATATGTGGGTTAAGGGTAGAAAACCTAATGACACATAGTGAGTGGCTCTCAGTGCGGGGCTGTGGCCCTAAGTGGCTAGAACCAGGATAACCAACTGAAGAGTTATTTAATAAGTGAAAACTTAATTAAACTTATGGGAATGGGTTCAAACATTAAAAAGATTAAATGTGCCTCGCCCATGCCACTAGTGCTAGTAAAGGCTATAGATGGGAGTGGGAGAACGTACCTATGTGTAGGTACGATCGAATGACACTTGTTAGTATGAAAGGCATTCAATCCCGCATGTGCCTACTTGGGGGCCAGGGCCGAAGTGGCTAGTACCAAGACAACCCAAGGAGTGAGGGCTATGCAATGACACTCACTTAGGTTGTTTCTTAGAGTTTCTACCCAAGCCTTAGAACCTTTTGGGGAAAGATTTATACTTTGATCATCTTTTATTTGCTATTTGGGAAAGGTTACCCAACCCTAGGTTTGGCTTAGCTATTCCTTCTTTGTAGACCTTGGTGTTTATCTCCTAGCATGGGGGAGTGGGCCTTTTAGGCATCGACATGGTTGGGTGGTAAATATTTTATCGAGGTATCTTTTGCGGATGCAGTGTTTGAAGATTCATGCTTACTTATGTACCAATTTTTGAAGAATGAAAGCTTTGTAATTATCTTTCATGATGTAAAGTTATTGTTACCTCCTGAGTGGAGATGAATGTAATGTAATCATTGATGTAATTTAAAATGATGTATCTAGAATGGGTAGATTTAGGAAAAAGGGAAAGGGAGATGTGAACCTTATGTTTAAGATGTATGTTGGAAAAGAAAAGGATTTTGTAACATTCCAAATTATGTAACATGCTTTCATTATTGTTGTTTAAGTGAAGCGATTGAAAATCAAATGTAGTATATTTGTAATGTATCAAATGAGTTGGATAAATTTTACAAGTTATATTGTTCATAAAGGATACTTAGGAATATAGATGATTTTTAAATGGAAAGTTGAAATGAAAATATTTTGTAAAGATATGATGCAGTTTGCTTTGAGAAATAAATCTTGTTGTTAGTTTACTTAATGGATTTGAATGAATCATGCATTTAAATGAAAAGGGAACCTTGGGAGGAATCTAAGTTTAAGTTTGGTTCACATAATTCTTTTAAAAGTTCAAAAATTTTCATAAATTATTACTTAGGTTTTCTTTAACAAAGAGAATCTTTGTTCTCTTCCCTAGTTCCCTTGCGGGGCATGACATAGATCACCCACTTCTCCTTCTTAATTTCTTGTGTTTGGAGGTCAAACTCATTCCTTATTATATCCTTAGGAAAATTGAACTAGTGCTCCATAAGAGGACACCTTATCTTGTCCCTAAACATTCCTGATAAGAAACCCTCATTATCTGCACATCTTACTGTAGTTGTAGACATTCTATAGGATTTCAAGACCTAGCTTAAATATACCCATCCTCCCTTAGTGATAACATATTGATGGGCAATGTTAATATCAGGGAAGAATGTCCCTCTTCCATTACCAGTAAGGGAAGTTTCTTATAAGTCACCAATCTGCCTTAATATTTTTGCATATCCTATCTTTAGTGGGACTTGGTATGGAAAAATGTAAGGTACCTTTCTAAAACCATATACTCTAAAAACTATGGAAACAAGATACAATATGATATCACCAAAATTGTGAACAATAGTAATATCCTAACAAAACTCTTTTGGTCTAATCAATCTTCACAACTCCCTTGGGATTCTAGGATTGTCAAAAAACAACAATGTCCTAAGCCTTGAGGCAAAATCCCTATCAAAAGAAATAAAACTGGCATCAACTCTATCCCATGACAAAGCTATGGTCCACAACTAAACTAGAAGGGTTTCTCTATTCCTCTCCTTAACAATGTTGACTGTTGAACTAAAAAATTATTCAGCTTTGTATAAGAACATATGCATGAGCATAGAGTACCACCCAAAGGGCCTACTAACCTTCATGTTCTTTAATCCCATTAATCCCTCATGGATTAGGTCAGCTAAGTGAGAGGCAAAATAAAAAATTAATTCCAATTGGGGATGCAGAGATTGCACCATCATAAAAATATATGGAACCGTCATATGTGTAGCTTCATCATGCCTTAAGATATGAGTTAAACATTTGTAAAAACCTTGTACTCTTTTACTGAATAGATCCATCTTGAAAGGCTCTAGTGTACTTGGACTGATAACACACATTGATCCAATCTAGTCTAGAAAATCCCTCAGAGGCCCTATCCTCAAATAATCCTTCTAAACTTCATATACCTCTGTGAATTCAGTAAAATCTATTTTTTCTAACCCAACAGAAGGGTCATTCAATGAGAAGACCTCCCTAATCTCATCTTCTATAATATTGATTAAATTATTTCCATTCACATCCTTGACACATTTTGTCACAGGATCATAACACTTAGCAATTTGGATCAATAATTCTACATCCATAAAAACTCCAGGAACTACCAACTTTCCTATATCAAATTGCCATATGTTGCTTAGGGTGGCACAAGAATTTCTCAATGAGTATGTTGCCTTGAATAAAATAACACCATTATATTCCTCTCCCACAGTAGCGCCTCTCATCTAATTTCCTCTATCATGGAGTCCACTATTTACATAATCTCTATGGTTCCTTGGGACCAATTCTTTCAATCTAGCTGCCCCATTATCTGAATGCGGGAGCAATTGCAATAAGTCTTAAAAAATGTCCCTATCCTTATACTCTGTCTTGCGAGACAGTCCCCTATTTGGTGAAATTTTAACTGAGGCTTCTTAAAACAATGTATAAATACTTGAGAAAATGCTAAAATTATACCAGTTAGCAACACAATTTCTTCACAACTTCCTCACAGATTGAAACAATTCTTGAATTCAGAGATTTATGACCTACTAGGCACCTAAAAAAATTTGCTTGATATTGCTCCAAAGAACAATGCAGTTTTCCAAAATGCTTATGAGAGAGGTAAAGAATACAATGATCAAATTTGGGTATATAATATATCACCAATCATTTGCAATTCATCTGCACGTAGCTCATTAAGTTTGCCATTACTGAAAATTGGTAGCCTTAGCATTCACAGGATGCGAGCAACGTCACAAAGCAAAAATTTGAATTCAGACTGTTGATCCTATTTTCTTTTCAGTGCATTGGATGATGAACAAAAATAGCCACACAACCTTCTTTTTATTTTCCCCAAACTAGTTCCTAGCCAATGAGAACAACTCAATTTAACCATGTGGGAAATGAAATAACTTAACTTAATTTTGATAGGAGTAGATATGTGTCACCTTGTCGCTAAAGTATGGGCATAGGACCTGAGCATCTTTCCTTAGCGGTGTAAAGACAACCATAGGATCCTTTCCAACTCATCACGCTTTACCATTTCCCAAAGCAATGACCCCACACTTCTCTTTAAACCTTTAATCGAATTAAGAAATGCCACATTGGATAAACCAGTGAGCAGAAACCCTAACTTTCTGCTCGGTGTCAAGTATACAGATAACCTGATAGGTCACCTTTTGCTTTTGGCTAATTAGAAATGAACCAGTCAACATGAACTGGTGACAGAGGACCCACCTTTCAATCCTCATCCTTTAAACAAGATCAATGGTTGTCGCTATACCACAGGCCTTAAAAATCATGCACCTTATCCTAGTGGTATACTGACAACTGTGAGATCAGTTTGAACCTTAAGTATTCGAGAAAGCTGACCCCACAATAACACTTCAATTAACTCTTCGTCGAAAAAAAACCTACCACGTTTCATAAAAATAGGTGGGTGAGCCCCTTCTCCTTTTCTTCTTTAATATCAAACACCCTGTCGACTACCACATCATACTTATTTCAACCAATCGAAAGCAAACATGTCAAAATGACATGGCAATTTTGGGCCCACATTCTAGCTTGTTCATCATATAGCATCAGATGGTCGTTGCTATACCGTGAAGCTTAAATACTTCACATATTTCATCAACAATATAATGACAATCGTAAGATCAATCAATGTTTTATCCTTTGAAAAGTCTGACCCCACAGCTGCTACGTCACCTAAGACAGGTGTCAATCTGAAAGAAATGCCACTGAGATGACATGCCAGAATCCTACTATTGTGAGTAAAAACTTGATCGGACGCTTGTTGCTACACTGTGATGCTTAAAAAGAGATCAACTTGACCCAATGGTGTAGCGACAACCGTCGATACACTCCTTTGTTTAATCACCAGTGTAACACCAAAGATGGGCCCACTAAGACATATGTCATCTTGCCACCAAATCGCATGTCAAAAATTTTGACAACAAGGAGCCTTGAGATTTAATGATAACCACTCATTTCAAAAGGTTAGTCACTTAGAAAAATTTACGGGAAACTTAGGCTTTGAGAGAAATATTAAAAAGGGTCTTGTTTGACAACCTAGCGATATAACATGTAAAGTGGTCACTTAAAAGGGGTAGAAAATTGCACATGCGCATTTGGAAAGTTAGTGAGTGAAAAAGTAATGCAAAAATATAACAATGCTTAAGACCAGCTAGGTCTTCCATCAAACTTAGGGTTTTAGCCATAAAACCTCACAATTATGTCTAAGAACCAAATTTTTCAAAAGTTTTAGCATGAAGCTAAATTTTTTTAGAATATTAATAACAGTGGGTCATGCTTGGGGATGTGTATCTCCTGTAGATACAATGAGAGAATTGGAATCTCTGGGAAGAGTAGACTAGAACAAAATTTTGACTGGCAACACAAAAATGCACACAAAACCCTAAACGTAAACCTACACAGAGACTCAAAAGGATATTTAAGAGAAGTAAAATTTTAAGAATTGACCATGAACTGGCAATTCCATGAGCTCTCCTATCAGATTCTTCAATATATATGAACTTTTTCCCCATTTTTCTTCAATGATATATGGGCCTAACCAAATGGGATCAAATTTCCCATGCTTTCCTTTATCTTCTTATCTTGCATTCCACATTAGGACCAAGTCACCACTTGCAAAATTTCTTTGAGTAGTCCTTTTGTCATACAAGATTTTGCATTGGGCCTACATCTTCTCATTTTTAACATGTGCATCATTTCTTACCTCATTCAATTGAATCAAATCATTCATTCTAACAGTCATTTCTTCCTCCATATCATCATCATATGCCTGTATGAACTGATACACCTGTAGCAAATTATTTTGGGGAAATCTTGCATTAATCCCATAGACTAAGTCAAGAGGGGCACACCCTATTTCTTTCTTTACTATAACCCTGTCAGCCCATAGGGCTTGTAACAACTTGGAATCCCAAGCCCTCTTATTCTTATCTAATACTCTTTTCAAAATTTTAATCAAACTCTTGTTACTGGATTCTACCTAGCCATTGCCTTGTGGATGGTAGGGAGATGAATATGAGAATTTTATACCATTGTCTTGACAAAAGTCAACAAACTCCTCTGACCTAAAGAACATTGCATTATCAACCACCATGGTTTCTGTGCAACCAAATCTTGTAAGGATATTCTGCATGATAAAATCTGTTACCACCTTACTAGTTGCTCTCCTTGAAGGGATAGCTTCAACCCACTTAGTGAAGTAATCAGTTGCCACCAAGATATAGGAATGTCCATGATTGGACTTATTAGGGATTTCACCAATGAAATCCATACCCCACTTTTGGAAAGGATCCTGAACAACAACTGGTTTGAAAGGCAAGTTTCCACTAAATTTCAATTTCCATACAAATCTTTGACAAGGATCACACTTCTTTACAAACTGATGGGTATCTTTGAAAAGTGATGGCCACCAAAAACTTGACCTGATGATCTTGTGGGCTGTAGTCTTTTCCATATAGTGTCCTCCACAAATCCCATTGTGTATTTCATCTATCAAAAGCTTGGCCTTATCCTGATCTACACATCTAAGAAAGACACCTTCATTGCTTCTCCACCATAACTCACCACTTATAATTTCATATCTTATGGAATGAAGCTTAATAGTTATTTTCTTGTTATCATCTAATTCATGGGTTAAAACCATCTTTTGCAAATATTTAACAATATCCTTGTACCACTCACAACAATCCATGTTACACACAAAAGGTCTCTGATCTTCCTACAACATGTTTATTTTGTTTGCAGTTAGATTGCTTTGAGCCATCAACTTTGCTAGGCCCAACCCTCTTACCAACTTTGTAATGTGAATGTCAATATTAAACTCTTGAATCCTATTGATCCATCTACATCTTCTTCCTAAAACTTCTTGCTTGACCAAGATATCCTTAACTGCAACACTTTGAACATAGGTAACCACTGTGGCTCCAACCAAATAACACTTGAATGTTTTAATAGCCTTTACCAAGGCATAAGCTTGCTTTTCAATAATGTCATAATTTAGTTCTGCTTCTTGTAAGGTCTTGCTGAAGAAAGAAATAGGTTGTTCAAAATCATCAACATTTTTATGTAATAGTACTACTGCAATAGTATGGGTAGATGCAAAGGAAAAGATTTGCATAGGTTTTCTATAATATGGTGTTTTCAAAACTAGGGCATGCTTGATTTCCCTTTTAATGTCATTAAAAGCCTTACTGCTTCAACATTCCATTCAACCTTTGCTCCTCTCTTCAACATTCTTGATATGGGAATGCTAATTTTTGCAATTAACTTGTCCTTTTGGATCAGCTCTATCTTAAGCTCATTATAGGACTTGAGGATAGTTTCAAACTTGAGCCTCAACTCTTCTTTTTCTTGTGCATCTTTCTCCACCACCTTGACATTAAATTTGGCAGTTTCCAAAATAAGGTTTGAAGCTTCTACACTAGAAGTCTCACCTACTCGTTTTACCAACAAATTTCCTGCATATTCTGTAGAGAGAGCCTCTCTTTTTCATTTATTCTCCTCCCTCTTAAGGGATCACATTACCAAGGTAGCATGATCATCAGAGAAAGAAATTCACCCAGCAGCTTGTTGATCCTATTCTGTAGTAGCAAGAGTCCTTATCTTGCTCTTCCTAACCTGATAAAAAACTATTGCATCAACAATATCCCATTCTAGTAAAATCAGCACCCCTACAGTATGGACCATAGCCCTTCCCTCCTTAGGAGTAATCTTCTCAAATTGCTTTACCATTTCTCCCTTGGTTTTATTTTCTATCTTTGTTATGTCCCTATCAAGGAACTCTTCTTTCTTTTTCTCAAAGATCTCTTTAAATTGATTTATTTTCATTCTCCACAAAAATTGGAAGAATGCCCTAGTCTTTACAAATTTATCATCAGCAACAAAATAGTCACTAGCTTGTTTCAAAATAGGGTCAATTTGCTTACCCTCAAATTCAGCAATAGTAAGATCCATTGAAACCTCCTTAGGTGCCTCTGGCATTCCTTCCCATAGTTCATCATTGGAAACAAAAATGTTCCCCTCATTCCTCATTTGTACCAACTATTCTGCTACCCCATGTTCATCTAAATGTAAGGGGGATTGAGAAGGAGAGTATACATTTTTTTCTAATCCTGATCCCTCTTGTCTTTGCCTCTTTGGAGAGGGTCCTTGCATTGTTGGATCATCCATAGGTCTCTTTCCTCTTGAATTAGAAGGAAGATCCTCACCTCTCTACCATGTTGGTAGAAGGACAGTGTACCCACTTCTCTTTTGCATAGTATAAACTCCCCTTGGGGTCAATTTTATATATCTTGGCTAGCTCAAAATTTGCCTAGCTCTCTGAGGGTCTATCTTGCTCACAAAAGCCCTTTTCTCATTCACTGCATGCAGGATGCCTTCAAAATGCTCCATAAGAGCCTCTACCTTCCTTTTCCACAGCTCAAAACCCTTTCATGGATCATAAGTTCTATCAATTTTTTTGATGAAATCTATAGTCTTCTTCTAGATCACCCACTTCTCCTTAATTTCTTGAGTTTGGATGTCAAACTTATTCCTTATTATATCCTTAGGAAAATTGAACTGTTGCTCCATAAGAGCACACCTTATCCTATCCCTAAACATTCCTAATAAGAAACCCTCATTATCTACACATCTTACTATAGCTGTAGACATTCTGTAGGATTGCAATACCTAGTTTAAATATACCCATCCTCCCTTAGTGATAACATATTGATGGGCAATTGTAATATCAGGGAAGAATGTCCCTCTTCCTTTACCAGTAAGGGCAGTTTCTTGTAAGTCACCAATCTGCCTTAATATTTTTGCATATCCTATCTTTAGTGGGACTTGGTATGGAAAAATGTAAGGTGCCTTTCTGTAACCATATACTCTAAAAATTGTGGAAACAAGATACAATATGATATCACCAAAATTGTGAACAATAGTAATATCCTGACAAAACTCTTTTGGTCTAATCAATCTTAACAACTCCCTTGGGATTCTAGGATTGTCAAAAAACAACAATGTCCTAAGTCTTGAGGCAAAATCCCTATCAAAAGTAATAAAACTGGCATCAACTCTATCCCATGACAAAGCTGTGGTCCACAACTGAACTGGAAGGGCTTCTCCATTCCTCTCCTCAACAATGTTGATTGTTGAACTAAAAAATTGTTCACCTTTGTATAAGAACATATGCATGAGCATAGAGTACCACCCAAAGGGCCTACTAACCTTCATGTTCTTTGTTCCCATTAATTCCTCATGGATTAGATCAGCTAAGTGAGAGGCAAATTGAAAAATTAATGCCAATTGGGGATGCAGAGATTGCACCATCATAAACATATATGGAACTGGCATATGTGTAGCTTCATCATGCCCTAAGATATGAGTTAAACATTTGTAAAAATCCTATGCTCTTTTACTGAATAGATCCATCCTAAAAGGCTCTGGTGTACTTGGACTGATAACACACATTGATCCAATCTAGTCTAGAAAATCCCTCAGAGGACCTGTCCTCAAATATTCCTTCTGAGCTTCATATACCTCTGTGAATTTAGTAAAATCTATTTTTTCTAACCCAATAAAAGGGTCATTCAATGAGAAGACCTCCCTAATCTCATCTTCTGTAATACTAATTAAATTATTTCCATTCACATCCTTGACACATTTTGTCACAGGATCATAACACTTGGCAATTTGGATCAATAATTCTGCATCCATAAAAACTCCAGGAACTACCAACTTTCCTATATCAAATTGCCATATTTTTCTAAGGGGGGCATAGGAATTTCTCTATGAGTATGCTGCCTTGAATAAAATAAGACCATTATAGTCCTCTCCCATCATAGCATCTCTCATCCAATTGCCTCTGTCACGGAGTCCACTATTTACATAATCTCTATGGTTCCTTGGGACCAATTCTTTCAATCTAGCTGCCCCATTATTTGATTGTGAGAGAAATTGCATTAAGTCTTAAAAAATGCCCCTATCCTTATACTCTGTCTTGCCAGACAGTCCCCTCTTTGGTGAAATTTTAATTGAGGCTTCTTAAAACAATGTATAAATACTTGAGAAAATGCTAAAATTATACCAGTTAGCAACACAATTTCTTCACAACTTCCTCACAGATTGAAACAATTCTTGAATTCAGAGATTTATGACCTACCAGGCACCTGAAAAAATTTTCTTGATATCACTCCAAAGAACAATCCAATTTTCCAAAACACTTATGAGAGAGGTAAAGAATACAATGATCAAATTTGGGTATATAATATATCACCAACCATTTGCAATTCATCCACACGTAGCTCATTAAGTCCGCCAATACTGAAAAATTGGTGGCCTCAGCATTCAGAGGATGCAAGCAATGTCACAGAGCAAAAAATTGAATTTAGATCATTGATTCTATTTTCTTTTCAGCGCATCAGATGATCAACAAAAATAGTCGCGCAACCTTCTTTTTATTTTCCCCAAACTAGTTCCCAGCCAATGAGAACAACTCAATTTAACCATGTGGGAAAAGAAATAAATTTAACTTAATTTTGATAGGAGTGGATAGGTGTCACCTTGTCGCTAAAGCATGGGCATAGGACCCAAGCATCTTTCCTCAGTGGTGTAACGATAACCACATGACCCTTTCCAACTCATCGTGCTTTACCATTTCCCAAAGCAATGACCCCACACTTGTCTTTGAACCTTTCATTGAATCAAGAAATGCCATGTCAGATAAACCAATAGGTAGAAACCCTAACTTTCTCCTCGATGTCAAGTATACTAACAACCTGACAAGTCACCTTCTGCTTTCAGCCAATCAAAAATGAACTGGTCAACATGAACTGGTGACAGAAGACCCACCTTTTAGTCCTCATCCTTCAAACAAGATCAATGGCTATCGCTATACCGCAAGCCTTAAAAATCATGCACCTTATCCCAGTGGTATAGTGAAAACTGTGAGATCTATTCAAACCTTAAGTATCTAAGAAATCTGACCCTAGAATAACACTTCACTTAACTCTTCATCAAAACAAAAGCTGCTATGTTTCATAAAAATAGGTGGGTGAGCCCCTTATCCTTTTCTTCTTTAATATCAAACACCCTGTCGACTACCACATCATACTTATTTCAACCAATTGAAAGAAAACATGTCAAAATGACATGGCAATTTAGGGCCCACATTCTAGCTCATTCATCATATAGCATCAGACGGTCATCGCTATACTGCGAAGCTTAAATACTTCACATCTTTCATCAATGGTATAATGACAACCGTAAGAGAAATCAGTGTTTTATCCTTTGAAAATTTTGACCCCACAACTACTACATCACCTAAGACAGGTGTCAATTCGAAAGAAATGCCACTGAGACTGACATGCCAGAATCTTGTTGCTCTCAGTAAAAACTTGATTAGATGCTTTTCACTACACCGCGATGCTTAAAAAGAGATCAACTTGACCCAACGGTGTAGTGACAATGGTTGATGCACTCCTTTGTTTAATCACCAGTGCAACACTGAAGATGGGCCCATTGAGACATATGTCATCTTGTCACCAAATCGCATGTCAAAAATTCTGACAAGGAGCCTTGAGATTTAACGATAACCACTCATTTCAAAAGGTTAGTCACTTAGAAAAATTTATGGGAAACTTAGGCTTTGAGAGAAATATTAAAAAGGGTCCCATTCGACAACCTAGTGATATAACATGTAAAGTGGTCACTTAAAAGGGGTGGAAAACTACACATGCACATTTGGAAAGTTAGCGAGCCAAAAAGTAACACGAAAATATAACAATGCTTAAGACTAGCTAGGGCTTCCATCAAACT
Organism: Chamaecyparis obtusa; assembly: GCA_027943335.1. Taxonomy (NCBI): domain Eukaryota; kingdom Viridiplantae; phylum Streptophyta; class Pinopsida; order Cupressales; family Cupressaceae; genus Chamaecyparis; species Chamaecyparis obtusa. Next base: position 103,394 of record BSBK01004704.1, on the reverse strand, counting down.
TAGGGTTTTAGCCATAAAACCTCACAATTAGGTCTAAGAACCAAATTTTTCAAAAGTTTTAGCATGAAGTTGAAAAATTTTAGAATACTACTAATAGGTCCAAGACTTGATTGATAGTAGTGACATTATTATGGACAGCCATAACAAGAATTTAGACCATCAAGCATTTAAGGATCGCTTCCCTCCTCACGAGAAGGGCGAATCTTCAAACACTAAGAATACCTATGCTAAGATCAATTACACATACGCTAACAATGACAATGTCATTGGTATGATCAAACCTATTGGAGTTAAGTATTGTGATGTGATTACGATTAAGGGGAGTGGTGATGCTCCCAAACCTAAGAATCCTTTCATCTTGCATAGTTTTACGTCTCGTTCATCTAAATCTAAACAACCTCAAGATTGTGCCAATGTTGTTACTTGATCATGTGGAAGGGTTATTTTGAAAGGTCCTGATACTTCTACATCCACTCTGAAGCAAATTGTAGATAAGACTGCTGTTGGCCTTGCCAACAAGAACATGAAATTGGTTCCTATATCTAGCATGACTAGTTGTAGCATCTTAGATCAGCTCCAGTGAACCAAAGTTTAGATCACCATTTTTGAGCTATTGAAGATCTCGCTTGCTCACAAGAATATTCTAGATAAAGCCCTCACCGAGGCAAATGTACCCAAGGATCTTGATCTCGACTGGTTCCAATCTATGGTGGGTCATTTAACTTCACCTCATTATTTTTCCTTCTCTACAGAAGATGATCACTCTCTGAGCCATCTACATAATTCTCCCTTGCATATAGAGGTCATGATAGGTCCTAAGAACATCCACTGAGTGCTCATAGACAATGGTGCCAGTCTTAATATTTGTTCTGTTAAGTTGCTTACCCAGCTAGGCTATGATGAGAATTGTATAGACTCCTACAAAAAGATTACCATCAAAGCTTATGATGAAGAAGAATGCAAATCCCAAGGCTTAGTTGTGCTACCTATCTGTGTAGGACCTATTGAAAGAGATGTTACTTTTCAAGTTCTTGACATTCCTCTTGCCTACAACATCTTGTTGGGTAGGCCATGGATTCATGAGATGCAGGCTATTCCATCTACATACCATCAATGCATTAAGTTTCCATTTCATGGAGTAGAAGTCACTATGCCTGCTAATACCAATTAGTCTTGCAACACCCTTGCGCAATCTACAGATAGCTTTGTTCTAGCTAATAGAGAGTCCATTGAGTTCTATGATGCTAAGCTCAAGGAAATGGAACAAATTCTGAGACTTAAGGATGTAGGCATGGGAGAATACCAAATTGAACCTATGCTATCACTGGCTGCTCTCTCTATCTCCACACTCTTATGGGAGACCTTCTGAGAATAACAAAAATTTTGGTGACTCTCCTCAAACAATCTACAATGGCACCTTTGTACGGGCCTCTACTCCTTTAGAAGATGAGGATGAAGAAAGAGCTATCATAGCTTGGATCTATAAAGAAAAAGAAACATCTGAAATGACTACTCCACCTCCAAATTTAGAGAAAGAGCCATACAGTGAGGCCTTCAAGATCATGAAGCGCTTCGGTTATAACAGGAGTGGTCCTATAGGAATTAATGACAATGGTTTGCTGAAAAACATTGAAGCTACAAGTTGCAACACAAAGGATACTACTAGCTTAGGCTTTAAAAAGATCCCTTTTCATTTACGGATAAACAAATTTGTGCTAGAACCTAAACCTGAACCTAAGTTAGAATTTGAAGATACTACTCTAGAGGTAAATCCAGAGGCCAGCTCTAATGAAGACACATTTCCATATCGTATTCCTTCATAACTTGTTGCATTATTTTCAGAACTGGATGAACCTGTCATACCTGTCCATCAGGTAGAGGCTGAAAGTGATTCTGATGAAACTTCTTCAATCACCCCACTAACATATGACCAGTGGATGGAAATACAAACTGCTGACCCTACTTTTGTGGGTGAACCTTACATTCCATTACTCTTTTGAGAAAGATTCAAACAAGAACAAATTCTTAAGGCTACAAGAGATGAACCTGAGTCAGATAGTACAGCCAGTGCTAATGGAATTTCCACATCAAGTACTGACTCACATGAATATGAGTTTTAATCTTTGTCTGATGCTACTTATGATAAAGATATAGACATGGTGCATACCTATGAAAACCTTCTTGAAGTAGGTGAAGGGTCTAGCATTAGGTCACATGAATTAGATGCCATCAGTGTTAAATTGTCTTCTCCTTTCGATGTGAGGTCTCATAGGGATTTGAACACTCCTTTGGATGAGATCGCTCTAGATCTTGACTTGCTCATCCATGCTTTTGATGGTTATACCATGAATGCAATTGAACTAGCCACTACTTCTCTCTCACTCAAAAATCTTGAGCTGATAAACTAGAACTCACCTTCCTCATCCAATGAAGTCCTAACATTCCAGAATGATTACGCTCTAGCCTATTACCTCCATGCTATTGAACCTATAATGTCCTCCACTAGCGAAAGTAGTGTCAGCATGATAGAGGCAGATATCAAGTATATTAGTAAAAAATTAAAAGAACAAAAAATAGATTCTCTGATGGTGAAAACCACATTGTGGTAGTATCAGAGCCAAAAATAGTAAAAATAAAAGATGTATTTGAGGGTGAAAACCTCTCTAAGGCTCCCAAGGATGAGATACTTGATATGCTTCTGAGCCACTTTCAAGAGAGATCATCAGTATTGATTGAGCTGACACAACCAGTGAATCTGGGTACAGAGGCTGCTCCACAAATTATTCATCTAGCCCAGTCATTATCTTCAAGAGAAAATGAAGAGTTCACTAGCTTCTTTTAAAGAAAGAAAATAAAGTTTGCATGGACTTACTCTAACATGCCTAGATTAGACCCCAATCTAATCATGCACCATCTATCCATTGCACCAAGTATTAAACCTATCAAATAGAAGTTGTGAAAGATGCATCCACACGTAGCACTTTTAGTCAAAGAAGAGCTAGAAAAGTTTCCTTAAGGCTGGTTTCATAAGGACTATTGATTATGCAGAGTGGATTTCAAATATTTTTCTAGTCACCAAACATGATAAATCCATTCATGTGTGCACAGACTTTAGGGATCTAAATAAGGCATGTCCAAAAGATGACTTCCCACTACCCAATATTGACATGATAGTGGATATGACAAGAAGTTATGAAATGTATTCCTTGATGGATGACTTCTTTGGCTATAATAAAATAAAAATTGCACTAGAAGATCAAGAAAAGACCGCTTTCACGTGTGCCCAAGGCACCTTTTGCTGGAATATCATGCCCTTTGGGCTTAAGAATGCTAGAGCAACATATCAGAGAGCTGTCACTACCATTTTTCATGATATGATGCATAAAACAATGGAAGATTATGTGGATGACACTTTAGCCAAAATCATGCAGTGGAAAACTCATCTGATAGATTTGGGTCCCATCCTTGACCGCATGGAACAATTTAGTCTCAGACTTTATCCCCAAAAATGTGCATTTGGTGTCACTTCTGGGAAAATCTTGGGTTACATAATTTCAGCTAAGGCCATAGAGGTTGATCCAAAAAAAGTTTAGGCTATTATGGACATGCCTCTACCTAAAAACATCAGTCAGATGAGAGGACTGCAAGCAAGGCTACAATCTATTTGGCATTTCATCTCACAGTTGGCCGACAAGTCACAACCATTCACTAAAACTTTGCATAAGGGTGTGACTTATGAATGGAATGAAGAATGTGATAGAGGAATCACTCAAATTAAATAATATCTTTCTAATCCACCTATATTGATGCCTCCTATTCATGGGAAGCCGCTCATACTAAACATCTCAGCAATGAACACAACTTTGGGTGCTCTCCTAGCCGAAGAAGATCAGAACAACAAAGAGAGAGCCATTTACTATATCGATAGAACATTGGTTTCTTATGAAATGAACTATTATGTCATTGAGAAAGCTTGTCTAGTAGTAGTGTTTTCTTCTCAGAAGTTGCGACATTATATGTTCACTCACACTACAAGGCTTATTGCAAAAATTGATCCACTAAAGTACTTGCTAAGCAAGGCTTCCCTCATGGGTAGACTAGCAAAATGGGTTATGATACTCAATGAATTTGACATTGAGTATGTGGAAAGAAAAGCTATTAAGGGATAAGTAATTGCTGATCAGTTGGCGGAAGCTCCTCTGAAAGATCACCAGCCTTTGAATATTGAATTCCTAGATGAATCCATCATGCTTCTCATGCATCAGGCTTGGAGCATGTTCTTTGATGGATCATTCACTCAACAAGGATCAGGTGCAGGCATTCTGTTCATAACACCTCAAAGATACTCATTGCCAAAAGCTTATAAAATGTTGTTTCCCTACACAAACAACATTGCTAAATATTAAGCTCTCATTAATGGTATGAAGATAGCCATTGAATGGAGTGTGGATGAGCTGAAGGTCTTTGGAGACTCTTAGTTAATCATCAACCAAGTTAATGATATCTATCAAACAAAGGATGACAAGCTAGTGCCTTACAAAAGAATGGTGGATGATCTCAAACAATATTTTGTGCACATTTCTTTCTAGCAAATTCCAAGGGAAAATAATAAAGTAGTCGATGCTATGGCCACTCTTGCCTCTCTATTACAAATGCCTGAAAATGACTTCAGACATGAATTCCTGGTGGAGGCATTACACTACCCTGCCTATGACATTCCTAAATCTAGGATGATTTGTTCAGTCATTGGACTTGATTCATCCCACTACCACCATATCTATTCCTACCTCCATGACTAGATCATTCTAGACACCTATACCTAGAATGAAAAGTGTCATCTAATTCGTAATGCTTCACGGTATGTCATCATAGCAAACGACTTGTATAGACGGGGTCTAGATGGTACCCTCCTTAGGTGTCTAGAACCCAATGAGTCAAAATGTGCATTAGTTGAGGTACATGAAGGTATCTATGGGTCTCATTTGAGTGGTCTAACATTAGCTCAAAAACTTATTAGAGATGGTTACTACTGGCCAGATATGGAGAAGTTGTTCAATATGCCAAGGCTTGTAAATAGTGCCAATTTCATGGAAATCTGATTCATGCTCCTGCTAAAGAGCATATTCCTTTCATTAGTTTCTAGCCATTCCAACAATGGGCCTTTGATCTAGTGGGTCAAATACATCCTTCTTCAAGAGGACATAAGTTTATCATCATGGCTACAGACTATTTTACTAAATGGGTTGAGGCAGTGCCTCTGGCTATAGCTGATGGCAAGTCTGTGGCTATGTTTATACTAAACTATATCATTTGTAGGTATGGTGTACCCTCATCCATTATCATTGACAATGGGGGAGAATTCAAGAACAAGGACCTGAAAGAGTTATGCACCAAATTCAAGATTATTCAGCACTGGTTCTCTATCTATTATCCCTAGGGTAATGGACAATCATAAGCTTCTAATAAGAAAATACTCAAAATATTGCACAGAATAGTTCATAAATCTGGTAGAGATTGGCATCTCCAGATTAATCTAGCTCTATGGGCCTATAGAACAAGTATCTAAACACCAACGGGGGCCATGCCTTTTGCCTTGGTTTATCAAGCAGATGCAGTATTGCCTATTGAGGTCGAGATTCCTACATTGTGAATCTCTTTGAGGGGCCTCATCACTGATGAAGAAAATAGAATATCCCAGCTTCAAGAGCTTGAGTTACTAGATGAATGCCAGAAGGTGGCATTCGATCATACCAAAAGAGGATGTCTAAAGCCTACAATAAGAAAGTCAAACAAAGAGAATTCCAAGTGGGTGATCTCATCCTAAGAGAGAACCCCAAGAATCAGCAGCATCGGGCCCAGAAAGGGAAATTTGAACCAAATTGGCTTGGTCTGTATGTAATTACTGCAACATTTGGGTCTGGTGCTTACTGACTCTCCACCACTAAAGGAGAATAGCTCAAAGAGCCTATCAACACTCTTCACTTGAAGAAATTCTACAACTGAGGCATTCTGTGTGTGCTCATGTACATACTTATTGATCCTGAAAAAATCCTAAAAATTGCAAAATGTCCTAAAAAAATGATCATCTTAGTGAAAACCTAGCCAATAGGTGATTTGATGTATCTATTATCCTGGTGAAAACCAGGTAAACAAGCACCTTGATAATACTAAAAAAAATGAAATATTCAAAAATACAAAAAAATCAAAAGATCAAAAATACAAAAAAATGAAATATTAAAAAATACAAAAAAAAGAAAAAAGAGAAAAGAACAAAAAAAATTGAAAAGAAGAAAAATGTGCCATTGATGAAAACCTAGTAAACAGGTGTCATGGTAGCAAAAATAGAATCTCTGCCAAGATGGCGAAAACTTGGTAAACAGGAGCCTCTTGTTTCCTAAAGCTACATCTCATCTCAGCACCATTTGGCTCTTGCTTTCCTGCTTTAGTTTGCTTTCTCGCTTCTCTGCTTTAGTTTGTTTCCCGCTTTTAGTTTGTTTCTTGCTTTAGCTTTCTTGCTCATGCACTTGCTTTCAATTGTCTTCGAGATTTTCTTTGAATCTTCATAGATTGGAACTGGTCACACTTAGGGGTACCTTCTTGGTCTAGGGGGCATTGTCCTAACACTTTCGAAGATGCTTTCTTGTATCAGTCACCAGTGGTTCTCACTATGTCTGCTTGCTGATACCTAGTTATTGCTTGGATCTCTCTCTTTGAGGATCCCTCATACATCAGTCACTAGTGGTTCTCACTATGTCTGCCTACTGATGTTTTGCTAGTAACTCTGAGATCTCTCTCCTTGAGGATCTCTCTTGTATCGGTCACCAGGACTTTTTGCTGCATCTACCTACCGATACTTCATTTAGCTCTCTAATTTTCTCTTTGAGATGACTTTTCACACCGTATTCTTTCAATCCAACTTCAATCCACTTGATAAAAAATGTAAACTAAAACTAAAACTAAATTTTTGATTCTCTGGAGTGTGCTGAGCTTTTTTTTCTTTTGTGTGTTGTTCTTTTGCTTTATCATTCCTCCTCGAGCAACTCTAAGGTGTCTCCTTGAACGAGAGAAGTGAAGACTAGGGGCATCATCTTTCCTTTGCTTTCTGTTTTCTATTTTAGTTCCAATGAACCAATAATTCTATCTAAGAGGAGTGTCCATCTATAAGAACCTTCATCACGTATTGAACAGCCACGTGTACCTCAACTCCTTTTATATGGAAACTTTGGTGAGGTTGGTCCTTCTCCTTGTCTATTTTGAGTGACTTCTTTCTGCTACAAGTAAAATTGCAAATGCTCATCCTACTAAGTGAACATAAAGGTCACTATGAGCATTCTTTAGCAAAGGAAGGAACTCTCATGTGTCTGGTGTGTTTGTATGCAAGCAACATTCTGATCATTCTAGCAATTATGCTTTGATGCATATGTTAACTTGATAAATCAAAAGGAATAGGTGTTTAGGTCATTCTGGCATCTTGTGCTTTAATGCTTACACCTTATTCCGACAAATCTAAGACTTATGTGATATTCATATTCTCATGATTGCAATGTTAGTGAGAATTTTATGGCATCTTGTGATGATCCTATGCCTAAAAGAACTCTATGATGATAATACGGTGAGTCCAAAAACCAAGTCCTAGGGTTTGCATCTAGCTTAGGTTTTCATTTTCATTCTAGGCTTGCATTGAGACTGTGTTTTGGTTCTCTCTTGATTATTTTCTTCGAGATCTATTCATTGAAGGTTCTCATCTTTTGTCCCGGGTTCATTTTGGCTGCACAAGTGTCTGGTCCTCACTCTCGATCTTCAAACATCCTTTTGGTTAGTACCTATCATATATTGCTACATCCTACATGAGATGATTAGTACCATAAACATTGCATATTAATTGCATTATTATCTACATATAAATGTGCATCCATTATAAGCATAAATCAAATCATACATTACATTTTTCATCCATTATATGCATATCCATCTATCATCTATCATTGCAAATAAAACATGTGCATATTCATATCATAAAAGAAATCATGTGCATCTCATACATATCTAATCCATACATCTAAAACATCTAGGGAACATCTCATAAAACATCAACATTAAAGCAATATATAAACAAGTACAATGATATCAAAATAGCGATCTCATATATATATCTCGATCAAATCAATGTCATGTACAAAAGAAGGATGCTACTTGAGTAAAATATAAAAATGGGCTGCAATATGTGTATCAAGCTAAGCTAACTCTGTCCCTTGCCACTTGGAGGAGGTGGTGGCAGTGGTCCCTATACTGGTGCCTATGGAGGTGGCATCAGTCTTTGGGGATGGGGCATCAATCTCTATGGAGGTGCCTATGGTGGTGCCTATGGTGCTCCAACATACTCAAAAAATGGAGACACCTTCTCTGACAAATCTAAAATGACTCCACAATATGCCACATAATAATAAGCTGCCTGAGCAGCCTCATATCTGGTCTCTATCTATGACCGTGCTAGCTCCTCTCATAGCTCTCTGATCTCTTGCTCTCGATCAGCTACGCGGGTCTCCTGTATGATGAATCATGTGTGGTAGTCATCTCTCTCATGTTGTACCTACCTGACCCTCTCCTAACTCTTCCTAAGAGCCTCCTATAGCTATGGTGCCTGTGCTCCAATAGGAACATCCTGCATATCTGTATCATCACCTAGAGACATCTACTGTGATGGATCCCCTATCCTCTACCTGGTGGATCTTTGTTGAGTCCCACTACCCCCAGCACCTACATTTGACCCCATAGTCCTTGGGGGATGTCCATCTACCCTTTCCATGGCCTCAGCACTCTCTGTCTCTGCTGCTATTGACATGGCCCTTGCTGTGCAGCCTGATACTATGCAGGCTACTATACTGGTACCTATTATACTGGTACCTTCTACTATTGCTATGTTGGCTACTGCTATGTAGGCTACTACTATGCTCCCTATCCCATCCTGATAGGATCTGTAAATCTAAGGAATGGGTGAGCCTGGTAGTGATCTCTATATGCAGGCGTCATCCCTGCATTGGTGACATCTAGCATATAATCCCACCATGCTGCAGGTACTTGTGCCTCAATTGCACATCTACCTAGATCTAATCTCAAGTGCCACCCCTTCTTCTCCTCATTGGAAAAGTGGGCATAGGGGTAGTACTCCTAGGAGATGTCCTGTTGTGTCCCAAACTGACACAAGACACGTGTAACAAGAAAATGCTCAATAATGGTAACACTACTTCCGATCAGTGGACGTGAGATAAACATGTGTGATAACTCATGACGAGCATCATCCCACAGCTTGGTAGCAACCCAAGGCCTCCAAACAACAACTACCATGTCATTGAGCTGTCCATGCCACTGCTCTGTCTTACCCAGTAATGGCTAAGTCATCAGACCAACATATCTATATATATATGGATCAAGAGCCTACCATGTATCATGGAAAATTGGCCTACAAATAGGGAGATGCTCCTAGGCCCAAATCTGTAGAACAAAAATGCATACTGCCATGGTCTTGGCTCCTTGATACACAATCTCGTGCATCTCATGGTACATATGGGCAAGCATGCACTCATCCCATCTGAATCTGACTGCTGGCCTATCCAACATCCTCTACAGCATCAACCCCCAACCACACTCCAAACCATGCTAACCTCAATCGAGAACCAGGTAGAAACTTAGGAACATAGTGAGGACCATGGCTAATGGGTGAGCACCATCATACCTACTAATTAAATCCTCCAAAGAGATGGCCCAGCCCATCACTACATCATCTCAGAATATGGTCCTTAATGCCATTGTGCCTACCCTTGGTTGTACATCATACTCTACTCGAGTGCCATGGACGGGTATCTACAAGATCTTGTAAATATCCTTGGGAGTGACTGTCATCTCCCCTAGCGGCAAGTGAAATGTGTTTGTCTCTGAATGGAAATGCTCAACAAATGCACCAAGAAGACTGTGATTTACCCAAATGTTGGGTATATCACACAAGAATGACAATCCTAGTCCCTTAATGTGGGCACTCTTAGCATGTGTCAATCTATAGACTAGTGTAGTGATCACTGGATGATGTGACCAAAAGATGACATCGGGGAAGTCAACTTGAAAAGAAAGCAATGACATTGGATCAGTATCTCAATATGATGGTTTTAACAACAACAACAAATACATCAATGCATCTATCCTAGACATGACTCTGTGACGCTCTACTTGGCTGATTTCATGTAAATTTAGAAAATTTTGGCAACATTGTACAAAAGTACAACAACATCCCACGCGAGGAAACTATTCCCTTGCACGAGATGGGACCTTCTCCTGTGTAAGGATGAGAATCTTCACACGAAACAACCTTTTGCTTCCATGAGCTTTTAGGTAGGCCCCGAGTGAGGAAGCCTTGACCCATGCGACGAAACCATTTCCTTGCGTGAGGCGCGACTGAGGCCGGTGTGAGGAAATTGTTTCCTTGCGTGAAGGTTGAAGAACAAGCCCTAAAACATGCTAGATCTATCCTAAATTGACCTAGAAAGCATTAAAATTTGAAGTGCAGGGAAGATTATCGACTACTCATAGGTGCATCATACTCCGGTGGCCAGGCATGTCATCATGAGCACTCAAATTGATGTGTATGCACTGGAATACCCTCCATTCTCTCTCAGAGCTCAAATTCACAAGAAGACAAAAGTGAAGAATGAATTGAAAATGACCCCTCTGGGCCTTATATAGCTTTTTGACCTAATTTTCAAAGTGCTCCATTTTGCATGAAAATTGTACCCTTAGCTAAATCGACTGCTTTGAATCCATTTTCAGGAGTGAAATCAAAATTTGACATCTCTAGATAGTTCAAAATCATGTTTTAAATTTTGGGCTCCTTTGGGATCAGACGCTTGTGCAGTCAACCTTCTAGCATCATTTTCCTACCAGATTCTCATCTCATCATTTTCTTGAGGTCTTCAATGTTTTCATCTCTCAACTCTAGTCAACTCTAGTCAAACATGGTAAAAAATTGGTCAATAGGACCTCCAAATTACTTCTGCAACTCCTTGAATCTAGTCTGATTGCTTCTATTCTACAACCTCTTGTTGTTAATCATCCTTCTGATATGTCATCTTTCAATTTCTCCCCCGAGGGGGCAGGATGATTGCATCATTTGAATCTTGTTGAACTAGTCTCATATTAATCTGATCTAAATCAAAGTCGTCACCACTTGGGGCATCTCTTCACTAGGGGAATCTTTGTGCCTCACATCTGGTCATCTAGTCATCTATCTTTTAGGTATCTGAGAAATCTAACTTGGATCCTTGAGAATCAAGCTTCGTTCTAAAGATGGTTCTCAAACTCTCATTAGGTATTGGGGAAATCTAACCCTAATTCCTAGGAGTCAAGCTTCATTCTGGAGATGGCTCTCAAAATCTCTTTTGGACCATTAGCTGGGCAATCTAACCCGGGTCTCAGAGGGTTAAGCTTTGTATTGTGGAAATCTAACCCTGATTCTAGAGATTAGTCCTAAGTCTACATCTGTCATCATTCTATCAATCGGTATTGGGGCAATCTAACCCTGATTCCAATCTCTTCTCAAGTTGTCATTAGACTGTTGTCTTCGCAATCTAACTTAGACTTCAGAGAATCATGCCTCATTTTGGAGGTGGTTCTACAATTCAATCTATTTTGGTTTCTTGGCATCCTAACCTTGACGTCCGAGGGTTAAGCTCCATTTTGGGGATAATTGTAAAACCTCATTTGTCACATCAGACTATTCTTTGAATTGATACGCTGCTCGCACATCAATTCAAAGAGGGGCAAATGTAATACTCCAAAATTGACACCTAATAATTTCAATCAATTTTGGTGCATTTTCTTCAATTTTACATCTTCAAAGTCCTATTTTACTAGGCAATTTTCTCTCTCCTACCTGACTTTATTTGACTTGATGTCAATTGCAAAAAACCCTAAATTGCATTAATCTCACACTATAATTAATTCCTAAGTATTTGACTTTATTAGCTAAATAATCCCTATGATAAATTGATTTAATTCTAAAGTCCTAGGTGCTTTAAATTAAATTAAATCTACCCCATTTGGCTAATACGCATAAAATGAATTAATAATTACTTGGTTATTTGAATGGATTATCTTATATGGATTTAATAATTCAAAATATTCAAACAGTCACCCATATGTGGTAATAATTCATTCTTTAATTAAGTAATTCCTTGATGTTTGTCTCAAATGGGAATGAAGAGTCAACTGTTTCATTCCAAGAACCTCTTCATTCTCTTCTCAGGCTTGTCTATATAATGAACCTTCTCCTTCATTCGAAAAAGGGACAATTGTGAGAGTAATTAAACTATAGCCAATTTTAGTCTCATTTTCATATTTTCAAGCTTTAATTGCAATTAGCTTAATTTCTCATTTTAGTGTTAATTGCATCCTCATTTAATATAGTTTGCTCATTTCTATTAGCTTAATTATCATATTTCTTTCATGTTCTTAGCTTAAAATCTACACTCTCATATCTCTTTCAAAGTTCTTAGTGTAATTGCATCTTCATTCTTAGAATTAATTGCACATTCATCTTAGCTTAATTTCATTTTGTTCAATTTTTCATGCTTTTAAATCCTCTATCTTAGTTTGGTCTAATGGTTGTTGGATCTCCAATTTGAGAGTAATTAAACACCCCAAGTAATTAGCAGGCAATAGATTGATTCACCATGAATCTGCAAATTGAGTAATTCATACTCATTTTCATAATTTGATTTGTGAGAAATGACTATGTTGTGTCTATGGTTGGATTAGAGATCCACGTTCAGCTATAAACAACTAGTACTGATATGGCCATTAGATGATGCAATAGCTTTGGTTGGACCAAACCCCAAAATGGTGTGACAAAATGATTGTTTAGCCAATGATGGATTCCAATTCGCCTACTTCTTTAATACTTAGGCGGATACATCACAAAATGTTTATCCAACTTGGATGGTATTTTAATACATATATATGGAAACCTTACCTTCTACTAATGCATCTAACAGTTAACTTATGTTGTCTCAAGGTCATTATTACCTAATGATGTCATCTCATTATTATAAGGTCTTCCTTATTAATGACAACCAGAGTTACTTCCTTTAAAAGCCTTCAAAGGTGGCTCTTTTCATTATGATAGCTTCTCTATCTCCTTCTATTTTGAAACCCATCCTACCTTTTGACTTGAACCAATATGAACACTCCAATTAAACTATCTTACAAAAAGAGGCAAATGACACTCACTTTTGCAGTGATGGAGGAACATCTATGAGGTATAGTTAAATTATCCAATGATTTGGTTATTAGAGAAATCATGAGGATGTTTGGGGATGACTATTTCCTTAACAAAGACTAATATAAGGCTAATTTTGATATTGCCTCAATGTTCCTAGCACTAGTAATATATTTTGAGAATGATAGGGAGGTGGCGAGGAAAACTTGCAAGAGCATTTTCATTGGAGCTATTTTAGGTGACCTGAATAGGGCTTTAGTGAACATATATGAGGACCTTACCATTCCCAAACCAAAGCATTATGATAGAGAAATGTGGCATAATGAACCGATCCCTAGATACCCTATTTTGGAAATTAAAGAATGCAATCGATTTGAAAGGAGGAAGCCTAAAATCATCCGTAACCTTAATTTTCTTCTCTATCTATTTCATGTCAAAAGATCCAATAATCCTCATTGGTTCACTCAATATCATATTGAGGAAGGAATTCACTAGTATGACGAGGTTGTGGAAATTCCTAATGCCTCATTCTTAAATGAGGAAATGGGTACGGAAGAAACTAAAGAAGAGTCTTATGGAAGATAGAGAAAGAAGGGTAAACATGGGCATATGTGCTTGGAAAAAATAATGACAAGAATGAAAATGGGTAAACATGGTTCCTTCAATGGTGACAATGAGAATGATAGGAAGGGAAAAAGAATCAAGATTTCTGATTAATGCCCCACCTTTGGGTTAGGCCATTTTTTATAATGCTAAGGCCTTTCGATAGTTTAGATTTTGGTTTTTAAGCTTGAAAGCCATTTACTAGTTACTGATAGCTCATATACCTTGTAATTATGACTCTGTTCAATTTCTCATTTTGGAAAATTTCATAGAACTTATGTTAATAGTATATGTTGATGAACTACAACTAATTTAGAACCTAATTGAAGATTTGTGATTAGAGATCATTGAGTTGCTGATTAGATATGACATATGATTAAATCAATAATATGTTGTCATTGATGTCAACTAGTTTGACAACACTTATCTTGTAAGTTACAATACCTAAACATCCATAGAAAAGAAGGTAAGAGAGATGAAGAACAAAAATATCTACATGAGGAAGATGTATATGATAGATGAGGATAAGGAATACATTGGGTAACTTAATGATGAGTCTATGACCCTGTGTTATTGACTTGATTATGTTTAATTCATCTATGATGAGGAAAATAACTGAAAGACACAAGACAGTGTGGTCGGTTGATGAAGCATCATAGTATACACCGAGCAATGTAGTGTATACCGAGCATAGTATAAATTGAGCTTGTGATCACTAACACATTTCTTTGTTAACCGAGCAGGAGGAAAGGAACTAATTGATTAGTTTAACCAATAAGGATTGATGAGCTGGAAAGTACATCGAAATCAGAGATGGAGATAATGTTTGTTATGAAGATCAACAGATAGAATAATTCAAGGAAGATCTAAATGATGGAATTAAAATGTATTACAAACACATTAGTCGAGGAATGTTTAAGCGGCAAAATGGATGAAGGAGAATAAGAGACAAAATTTTATGGTGGAGAAGAAAATAGTTTACTTGTCTATTTAAGAGACTAGGGTTTCTTTATGAAACTTATGTCGGAGGAAGGAGACTATAGAATTATCACATGAACAAGCTTCATGTATGCCTAATCAAACTGGTTAAGGAGAACCAAACTACAGAGTTTACCAAGCATTAGAAAGCTATTACCGAGCGATAGTAAGTCATTGATTTTTGTTGATACATAATTGATATATTGATCAGAGGATTTGAATGAGCATAATATAGATCTAAACATCTGCAATTGAAGTTGTATTATATTCAAATCAACTGCTGTTACATTTTAACCATTGTAAATAGAGAAATCTCTTACATAGTGGACTTGAAAGTCTTATATGTATCATTCATACAATGAACATTGTTATCCTATCAACCCCATAGTGAATACTGGTTGGATGATAACGGTTGGTCTAAAATCCTCTAACAAGGTCACACCTCACAGTGTGTTTGTAACTTTTAACAGGGTTGGGTCTTCACTGACCTCACTTCAAAAGAGTGAAATTTTTTGAGTTGCCAGTCCCAGGTGGTTTTTCCCTTCACAGGGTTTCCACATTAAATCTTTTGTGTTATGTCTTCATTGTGGTGATTGTTTGTTATCATACTTTGCATATTACATGTTGGATTTGATTGGTAATCATTATTTGTTATTGACTGGTAATCGGTAAAAGCACAGACAGTATAGTATTCTATGTTACCGAGCTGTAGAAGTTTAAGTAAATTATTTGGGATTATACATTTTGATTTGGGACTATGGATAACTGATTCACCCCCCTCTCAGTTATTCTAACAATTGGTATCAGAGCACTGGTTGCTTGGAATAGAGTTTTAAGAACCTTAGCACAAAGGTCTCAAAATGTTTAAGAGGGAAGTGCCAAAGCTAAACAAGGATAAATTCACAATATGGAAAAGTCGAATGAAGCTACATATATTTGGAATTGGGAATTCTACCCTAGATCTGATGGAGAATAGATACCTTGCACCGCCCACTGGTCCCTTGACCCTTGATCAACTAAGAGACATGCATGAACATAATGTTACTATGATGGACATTGTTGTTGCCTATTCAGATGCTAGATTTGAAGACATCAAGGAATGTACTAATGCTATGCAGATGTGGGATAAACTTGCTCAAGTTTATAGTGGTGATGCAAATGTCAAGAGAGAAAGAGCCGAAAGCTTAAGAGGAAGATTTGATGACATGAAGATGAAAGAAGGTGAAAACATTATGTAGTACACAAATAGAATAAAGGAGGTAGTTCATGCTATTAGAGCATCAGATGGAGTTATTGATGAAGACACTGTGGTAAAAAAATTTTTAAGGACCGTATTGCCTATCTATGCCATCAGAATATCTGCAATTCATGAAAATAGGTCAGCACCTAACAACACACTCACTCTTGATAATCTGATTGGAAAGCTTACAACATTTGAAATAAAAAATTATGATAATAGTGTTGAACCAAATGTTGAATTTGCTTTTATGACTTCTCTGAAGATTGGTAAGTCTAGAAATAAGTATGATGATAGTGATAGCAATACTAATGATGAGCTTGATGAACTTGAAGCTCTTATGGCTAGAAGGTTACCTAAAGGTAAAGGAAGGTATAGAGGCCAATTACCTTTAGCATGCTTTAATTGTAAAGAAGTTGGCCACATTGCTGCTAAATGTCCACACAAGAAATATGATGAAAGAACCAAAGACCAATCTAAAGGAAGCTATGTTAGAAGAAACAACAGACGGTACCAACACTACAATAGAGACAACTGAGAGAATAATGATAAAGGCAAGAAGGCATGCTACATTACTGATGAAGAAGATATGAATGATATTGACATTGATGATGATGTGGAGGTAGTATTTGTAGCAATGAAGGATGATTCCAAAGAAGATGAGAGGTATGTAGAGACAACACTTATCTCTAAGATTAATAATAATGATACATGGATTATAGATAGTGGTTGTACACATCACATGATTGGTGATGAAGAAAAATTTGATTATCTTGATGAATACAATGGAGGATCTGTAAGAATGGGTAATGCTGCACCCTGTATGGTAAGAGGTAAAGGATCCCTGATGATAAATGATAGATTAAAATGTGAAAATTCTTATTGGGTAAAAGGATTGAACTATAATTTGCTAAGTGTGGCACACCTAAACAATTCAGGCCATCGAGTTGCTTTTGAGAGCAAAAAGGTGAAAATATTTGATGATGGAGGAAGACTTGTTGGAACTAGTACACAATCAAGAGGTAATCTATTTTATCTTTTTAATGATTAGTCTTCTTGTTCAATAATGAAAGATGAAGATGCATGGTTGTGGCATAAAAGGTTATGTCATGTGAATTTTGATAACATGATTAAGATTAGTAATAAGAAAAGAGTTAGAGGTCTACCTAACTTATCTAAGCCTGATCATGTTATGTGTCATGAATGTCAGAAAGGTAAAATGACTAAATCTAGTTTCAAAAGAAAATATTATTCAACAAAGAAAATACTTGAGTTAGTGCATACCGACCTATGTGGTCCTATGAGAAGTTAGAGTTATTATGGAGATAGATATTTTATTCTTTTTGTTGATGATTATACTAGGTTGATGGCTATCATGTTCTTAAAAGAAAAATCTAAGGCATTCAAGATGTTCAAGTGGTATAAAGAAAAAGTAGAAAAAGAGACTGGTAAAAAATTGAAATGCTCAAGATCTGATTGAGGAGGTGAATTTATCTCTGATGAATTTACTAATTTTTGTAATGAGCATGGTATTAAAAGATGGGTCTCTGCACCGAGGACACCATAATAGAATGGCATTATTGAAAGGAGGAATAGGTCAATTATTGACTGGGCAAGGACATTAATGATAGAAAAGAATTTTTCTTAGACATATTGGAGGGAAGCTGTTAGCATTGCAGTTTATGTGCTAAACTGAGTACAACTGAAGGACACTATTAAGACACCCTATGAGTTATGGTTTGGACACAAACCCATGTTTTATTCTAAAAGATGAAAGAAATGGAAAGTTTGACTCAAAAGGTGATGAAGGGATATTTCTAGGATATTCCAGTAAAAGTAAAGCATACAAGTGTCTGAATAGAGTAACTAATAAAATGATTAAAAGTACTAATCTTTGAGCTGATTAGTTTGATGATAAGAATACAAAGGAAAGTAGAAAGGAACCAGAAGACTATGGTAGATTCACTTACATTGAACAACCTGAGTATCTACCGAAGCCGCAGACTGTGACAACCGGTCAGTAGGAAAATAATAGCGAGGAATAGGAAAGAGAAACCGATGAGTAGGAAAGACCTACTGAGCAAGAAAATGAACCTACATAGGATGAACAAGAAAGAAGAAATCAGATATAGGCGAGTTTTGTTAGAAGACATTATCCTGAGACACAATTCATTGGAGACAGACAAGTTGACATGCAAATAAGGAGTAAAGCAAGATAAGGTACATGTCTAGTTTGTGATTATGAACCGAAGAATGTAAAAGTTGCATTAGAAAAAGATGAATGGGTTAATGAAATGAAAGAGGAAATAGAATAGATAGAGAAGAACAAAACCTGGACCTTAGTACCTAGACCTAAGGATAAGAATGTTATCGGTACTAAGTGGATATTCAGGAACAAGCAAAATGAGAATGGAGAGGTAACAAGAAATAAAGCTATATTGGTATGCAAAGGATATGCACAGGAGGAAGGAATAGATTATGGTGAAACATTTGCACCTGTTGCTAGATTAGAAGGAGTTAGAGTATTACTTGCATATGTTGCACACAAAAAGTTCAAAGTTTACCAAATGGATGTCAAGTCAGCATTTTTGAATGTGATACTTGAAGAAGAAGTCTACATAGAACAACCTGAAGGGTTTGTTGATCCAGAAAACAAAGATATGGTATATAGATTACATAAAGCTTTATATGGTTTGAAGCAAGCACCAAGAGCCTAGTATGAGAGGCTACATACTTATTTGTTAAGTATTGGATTTGTTAGAACAAGTGAGGATAGAAATTTGTATATGAAAGGAGATACTAAAGATACTATTCTTATTGGTGAAATATTTGTGGATGACATAATATTTGGAGGACAAGATCAAATTTGTAAGTCATTTGCTGATGAAATGAGAAGTGAATTTGAAATGTCTATGTTTGGAGAGATTAAGTTCTTTCTAGGACTACAAGTGATTCATCAGAATGATGGTATATTCATCACACAATCCAAATATATCAAGGAAGTATTAAAGACATTTGGCATGGAAGATGCTAAACTTATGAGAACACTGATGGCTATTGGATGTAAACTAACTAAGGAAGATGAAACTATAGAGGTGAACTAGACACTGTACCGATCAATGATTGGTAAGTTAATGTATGTAGTACATAGTAGACTAGACATAGCACATGTTGTGGGAATTGTTGCAAGATTTTTTGAAAACCCTAGAGAGTCACACATGGTTGCTACAAAGAGAATCTTAAGATACCTAAAGAAAATAGTTGATTATGGATTATGGTATCCTAAGGAAGGCAAATTTGAACTCAAAGTCTATACCAATGTTGATTGGGCTGGAAATGTGGATGATAGGAAAAGTACCATCAGAGGAGCATTTTTCTTTGGTGAAAGACTTGTTACATGGACAAGCAAGAAGCAGGCTTGCATTTCTCAATCTATAGCCAAAGCAGAGTATGTTGTTGTTGCTACAAATTGTTCAAATATTGCATATATTAAGAAAGTATTGGAAGGTATGAATGAGATAATCATTGATCCGATGATTATATATTGTGATAACAGAAGTGCAATAAACATTTCAAAGAATCCAGTGATGCACTCTAAAACAAAGCATATATCTATTAAGTATCACTACTTAAGAGAACAAGTACAAGAGAAGCAAGTTAAGCTAGAGTTTGTTACATCAAAAGAACAACTTGCAGACATATTTACAAAGCCTCTACCAAAGGATACATTTGAATACTTGAGGACTAGACTTGGGTTTCGTCCCCTGTCTACCAATCACTAATGTGATCTGGATGTTGCATCAGCCTAATCTTATCAGAAGATCATACATGTTGATGCAGCATAGTTCACACTTTGGATCATGTCTAAAGTTGTGAAAAGTTTGGAGAACTGGAACAGATTGGCATATCAGTATACAGAGATACAAAGAATGCACCAGACAACAAAGAGTTATATGGCTACTAAAGAGTTGTATGTTTATTTGTTTCTTTGGCATTGTTGTCAAAGGGAGAGATAAACAATATGCATTGATGAGAATACTAAAACATCTATCTAAGGGAAAGACAAATTGAAAGAAAGGGAGAGCACTGAAGATCAGTTACTGAGAACAAAAGAAGGAATCCGAGAGCTGAAAAGATCATATCTACATAATGTCAAAGCTGCATTGGTAATTTTGTTGAGTAACATAGTGATTAAACATATTAAGCTAGGGAGAGATTGAATAGCATTTTTTCACAGAGTTGTAGAATACATGTTTGGTATGTGTATTGTATATTTCATATTATTTGAGTTTCTATCAATGCCAAAGGGAGAGATTGATGAACTACAACTGATTTAGAACCTAATTGAAGATCTATGATTAGAGATCACCGAGTTGCTGATTAGATATGACATATGATTAAATTAGTAATATGTTGTCATTGATGTCAACTAGTTTGACAACACTTATCTTGTAAGTTACAATACCTAAACATCCGTAGAAAAGAAGTAAGAGAGATGAAGAACAAAAATATCTACATGAGGAAGATGTATATGACAGATGAGGATAAGGAATACATTGGGTAACTTGTTGATGAGTCTATGACCCTATGTTATTGAATTGATTATGTTTCATTCATCTATGATGAGGAAAATAACTGAAAGACACAAGGCAGTGTGGTCAGTTAATGAAGCATCATAGTATACACTGAGCAGTGTAGTGTATACCGAGCACAATATAAACTGAGCTTGTGATCACCGACACATTTCTTTGTTAACCAAGTAGGAGAAAAGGAACTAATTGATTAGTTTAGCCAATAAGGATTGATGAGCTGGAAAGTACATCGAAATCAGAGATGGAGATAATGTTTTTTATGAAGATCAACGGCTAGCATAATTCAAGGAAGATCTAAAGGATGGAATTAAAATGTATTACAAACACATCAGCCGAGGAAGGTTTAAGTGGAAAAATGGACAAAGGAGAGTAAGCGGAAAAATCTTATGGAGGAGAAGAAAATAGTTTACTTGTCTATTTAAGAGACTAGGGTTTCATTATGAAACTTATGCCAGAGGAAGGAGACTGTAGCATTATTGCATGAACAAGCTTCATATATGCCTGATCAAATTGGTTAAGGAGAACTAAACTACAGAGTTTACTGAGCATCAGAAAGCTATTACCGAGTGACAGTAAGTCATTGATTGTCATTGATACATAATTGATATATTGATCAAAGGATTTGAATGAGCATAATATAGATCTGAAAATATACAATTGAAGTTGTATTGTACTTAGATCAACTACTGTTACATTTTAACCATTGTAAACAAAGAAATCTCTTAATAGAGTGGACTTGAAAGTCTTATATGTATCATTCATACAATGAACATTGTTATCCTGTCAACCCCATAGTGAATGCTAGTTGGACAATAATGGTTGGTCTAAAATCCTCTAACAAGGTCACACCTCACAATGTGTTTGTAACCTTTAACAGGGTTGGGTCTTCACCGACCTCACTTCAGAAGAGTGAACATTTTTGGGTTATTGATCCCAGGTGGTTTTTCCCTTCATAGGGTTTCCACGTTAAATCTTTTGTGTTATGTGTTCATTGTGGTGATTGTTTGTTATCATACTTTGCATATTACATGTTGGATTTGATTGGTAATCATTATTTGTTATTGACTGGTAATCAGTAAAAGCACAGATAGTATAGTATTTTATGTTACCAAGCTACAAAAATTTAAGTAAATTGTTTGGGATTATACATTTTGATTTGGGACTGTGGATAACTGATTCACCCCCCTCTTAGTTATTCTAACATATGCTCTGTTATAACATTCATAATGAACTCATGTTTATATCATGTGAATATCTCGTAGAGAATATAGTTATGAATCATATTACTAGATCAAATCCTTCCTGTAAACTTTATATTTTACTTCCTAATATTTCTTGCAGATGCCACTTCCCCATATCATTCAAAATATATTTGTATATATATCTATTTCTGCACATATATATGTGTGTGTGTGTGTGTTATATACTATTATATATACATATTCTATGATCCATGGATATGGATATTAATGTGTTGGTGCATGACATATATGATTTATGTTGTCCCTCCAGTATCAATGGTTTCTTATCTATGGATTTTTTTTTTGTATTCCTTGTTTAATATCAGGGGAATGGTTAGGATAATCTATATAGGTGGAGCTTATCCAAGACTTCTCTATTTTTCTCTATTTTATTAGGGTATTTCTCTTTGGTCTCTGTGTTCTTATATCATTTTTGTTTGATGAGATGATTTTCCTGGGTTTTAATCTGGGTTCTTCAATCAATCTTCCTGTGGATTTAACTATCTTTCTCTAGATATTTGGGGTCTCCCTAATTCTCAAGCACTTGGTAAGTATTTATTTATGCATACATGTTCTTGGCTAATCTGATACTAAGTTATTTTAGTAGACTTCTTAAAAGTTAGCTAGAATGCTCCCTATTAAGTATTATCAAGGTGATCTCTTATCCCTCATGTTTCATGTTTTGATGGTTAATGTCACATCCTGGTAAGCTTATAATGATTTCAGTTTGTTATATCAACATGACTTCCTAAGTTAGTTATGTTTTCTTACTTTTTTGACCTTACGTTATAGTATGTGGACTAGTTAGGATCAATTCTATTAGAGTAAGGAAGTAATCACTTGAAGTTTCTTCTGACCACTTAAAATTTAGTTATGTTACTATGTGAAGTAGTGATAATATTTAGATAGACATTTGGTTTGGTAGTCTTTCTATGGTGATGTTACATGCTTATCAAAGATAGGTTGCAGACCAACTAAGAGAAAGATTGGAAGAGGAATGCTAGTATCTTGGACCCAAAATGAAACAGTATCAAAAGATGAATGTATAAGATAAATTCTTGACTCTGAGAAACATCAATGTATGATCATATTCATGTAATGTAAGCTAGAGGGATCATTTTTTAAATGAGGAATCTTGAATCCTTGTCTGAATTTGTAATTACTCAACAAATGTATGAATGCATATGTAATAGTGATGTAAATATCACTATCCCATAAATTGTAAAAATGGGAAGATGTAAACTATGAATAATTCAAGCCTATAAGGCTCTGGGCTATACCAAATGTTTTCTTGAGCTTGGTTCTTTCCTCTCAATGCCCACACTAAACCAAGCTGTAAAATTTTTAAAATAATAATGATAAAACTTTTGGCTAGGACCTTTTACCCATCAAAAAAATAAATTAAATACTAATTAGTATTAATAATTAATATTAATATTAATTAATATTTAAAATTAAATTTAAATTAACTTAAATTTTAATAAATATTCTTTTTTTTTTCAGAATAAAAATTCTCAACTATATTTTTCCAGAATGATAATTTTCTTAGATTTTTCTCAAATAATTTTTCAATAATAACATTTTAACTATATATATATATAAATATATATATATATATATATATAGATATATATATATATATATATATATATATATAGATATATATATAGATATATATAGATATATATATAGATATATATATATATATATATATATATATATATATATATATATATATATCTATATATATATATATATATCTATATATATATATATATATATATATATCTATATATATATATATATATATCTATATATATATCTATATATATATATACATACATACATACATACATACATACATGCACCTCCTATAATACACACACACATATACATGCATACATACATATACATACATACATACATACATACATAAATTCAAATGGATTTTCTTTTAGAATAATAATTAAACGTATATACAAATTAATCCCAAATAGGGCATGCAATATATAAATTTTCTTCCCTAAGATATATTTTTCTCCCACCTATAGAAAAATATGAATTTTTATATATGTATTCTATAGATTTATATACACATATAACCATAATATCTAAATAAGGAAAAATGCAAAAATCTAGAGACAACCTAATCAAACTTTTCACCAAATTTTTTTTTTATAAATGATATTTGATTAAAACATAAAACCCTTTTTGAAACATTCACATCAAACAATTCCAGACACGAAGAAAATATTCTTTTAAAAAAGGAAGAATTGTAAGAGGTTTCAAACCCTACCTCAATCCACAAATTGATATGAAAAAACAAAGACCAATTTCCAATCTCCAATATCCAAAGCTTTCAATAAATTCTTTAACTCCAAAAATCCAAACAAAACCTGTAACTTGTGTAGACACCTAAATTTGATTACATCATTTAGTAATTTTATTTAGTCTTCTCGTAGGCATTTTATTAATTAAATATTATTATTTAATTAATTTATGTTATCCCCTAGTTAATTAATTTAATTAATTAACTATAGTCCAATTAATTATCTAAATGACAAACCTATAGTCTAATAATTAATTAAATCCTTATTCTTCTATTAATTTAAATGGATACACTTATCTAAATAAATTAATTCACAAACCCCTTTTTCCTCCCACTTGGAATTAAATAAAATATTTAATTCTAAAAAATCCTAATTCTCCTCCATTAGCTAATAATCCATGCTTAGCTAATCTAACCCTCCACTCATTCTCTCTCCTCCCATCACATCTCCCTAATCCTCCACTTACCCTCTAATCCAAAGCTAATCCACCCTTAAACATTTGCACAATCATAATCCAAAGATTAAGAAATGCTAAGCCAGTACAAGTCAACCCTCATGTCACATCACCACATCCTCCAATGCCAAATCATAAAGCCTCTTACACATCTCTTACACACTTGTCCCCTCTCACACCTCCTAAATTGGTCACATCTCTCAAGGATTTGGCCTCTTCTCTCATCCTCCCCCATTGTGACACTTGTCACAATGCTATGCATTTGAGAAAGCACAATCTATGTGCTATCTTTTCGATTCATCTCAACCCTTCCTCAAGTTTTCACCTTGACCATCCATTCACCTTCCATTTTCCTTTAAATAAAGCCTCTTCCTCCTTCATTTTCATCCACCATTTGAGCAAAGTTATCATGCTCTTTTGAAGAGAAAAACATCCATCATAGCCTTATAATGCTAAAATTTCTCCTCATTCATTGAAGCTTTGAGCAATAGCATTGAGCACACATTCCATCCTTAGAAAAATCTTCTACAACTTGGAGATTTCTTGGGTTTGAGGTTTGCATTCGTTCGGTTTTTATCTTCATTTTGTAGGTCTTAGCATAAGTGTTTATTTAGATTGCTTTGTTGAATGATTATCTTGCTTCATGTTCTTTAACATTGCATTTTAGGTACTTATATTTTGGCACGCCTGGTGGGACCCACTTCAAGGGTCATTTCTCTTCAATCTTTCTTATTTTTCTTTGCAAAACTAACCCAAATACTAAGGTTTTTGTTGTTTGAGTGTGTTGCAAGGGTTTTTTGGGTATTTTGTAGGTTTAGAGCCGAAGAGGACATATTTGCATAGGTTTTTCCACTCCCAAATTTTACACAATGACGCTTTTAAAAATTGCAAAATTTTGCAGGAATGTGGTTTTTATCACAGGAACATGTCTTTGGTTGTGGGAACACTTGTACGGACTGTGGGAACGCATTCCCGTAGAAAAACTTATGATCTTCTATCTTTTCTTGCTCTTTGTTGTCATTTACCTGTTGGTTCTCTCTACCCTATTTATGGGATCGCATTCCCACAATGCGGGAATGTGGGTTTACCAGGCGGGATTGCCTATGTACTTTTTGTAAGCTGTATGACACTGTTCTTTTTTTTAAGGGTTTCTCCCTTCATTCTCACAACATGGGATTTCTTGTTGATAGTTGTAGGAATGTGGGTTTACCAAGCGGGATTTCCTGTGTACTTTTTGTAAGTCGTATGACACTGTCAATTTTCTGAGGTTTCTATCTTCATTCTCGCAATGCAGTATTGAATGTTGACTTGGGGGAATGCTATTTTGACTGCGGGAACACATCTATAGGCATTGACCCTTGTTTTCATTTATCATTCTATCATTTTTTTATTTCATCTGACAGTCCACGAGAAGGCCTGTAGGGCTTTGCAAGAATGCAATTTTTATGTTGCAGGTTTGCAAGTTTTTGTGGGAATGCGGGTTTAAAATTTAAAAAAAAAATTAACTCACTATCATTTGGTGCATTAAAAAGAATAGTGTATGCCTACACAACATTTCATCATTTCAATTTGAGTTTAAAATGAACAAAGGTTAAAATTGAACAAGACAAACATCACACTTCATTTGGTGCTTAAAATCAACAAAACTCAATCTTGAATGCATAAGGGATAAAGAATCAATACAATGAACACTTCATTTGGTGCTTAAAACTGATTAAATAAAGTCTTGAATGCTAAGAGGAATAACACTTTTCTTGTTTTTGTAAAGTAATCTCTATTTTCCAAGCATTGCCATTTACTTTTCAAAAAGAACCTTGCATGCTAAACATGAGTGTTTGATGTTCTAGAATAGAAAACACTTAGTCTAAACTAGGTTCAATTTGGAATGAATCCTTCTTGGTGTGTTTGAAGGAGTGTTTTTCAACACTTCCTTAGAGCTTTTAAATTCTTTGCAAAACCTTGTTAAAGTAAGTGACATGGAAGCAATCCACTTGTATCTGTATCCTCTCCCCTTGCCTTTGTGGATCTTGGGTGAAGAGAAAGATCAAGTCCAATTGACAACACTTCTAGCGAGGCCTGTCTAGAGAGAAGTGCTTCCTCTTTAGAGAATGACCTCAAACTAGTAATTCCCCGGCTGGTATATAAATAAGGTGCTGAGAAAAATCTCACCTTATCCCTACAAGCTCAGGTGAGGTGTGTTGATGGTAGCCCGAGGTAGGTGAATATCCCTACAATTTTGACATGGTCAACTAAGATCTTAAGTGAGTCATGCACATACAAACTGATTGGGGGGACGCCATGGATCTTACTAAAATCCATTAATCAGAAGTCCACTCAATCTACTCCTAAAATTATCATAATCATTGTGCAAGGACCGACCCAAGTGGTTTCTCAGGTCACTTGAAGATTATTCACCATATGTATTCCTCTTTTGGGATATCAAGCTATGGACAAAGGTTGTGATACTCACCTGTCTTGTAGGTAGAAATTTCTTGTATGTGTTCTTGAAAGTGATCAGACCTAGTGAAAACATTTGTTGAACATACACAAAATCAGAGGTACTAAAGTTCTTTTTCCAAACAGATCATCTCCCTATTTTCCTCACAAGATTGCTTTGTCTCTTGTGAGGACTGTTTGTCAACACTATCCTGAAAGTAAAGTAAATTTTTGTCCAAATTAAGCCAAGGTATACTTACCATAGTCACTTCCTAGCTTGATATATCCCATTGATTAGAAAGCAGAGATATTCCTTTTGATCTATGACCGCACCTGTGAAGCACAAGAAAGCTAAGTTACCAATACCCCATGCATATCGAGAGAAGAAAGTTTTTGAAAGGAAACTTAAAGATTACCAACCCATTGTCACTGCAGCCTGTGAAGAAGAAAAGTATCAAGGTAGATTGGATAATATAGAATACAATGCATGGATCAAATAGTTTACCTTTCAAATCTGAGTCGATTGTCAATTTTTTAGACTAGAGAATGAAGACTAGTAGGCACAATCTCCATCCTTCTCTAGAACTGTGAAGTTGTCTCAATGTCCTTAGATAGTCCCATAGGAATACTTGCATCATCCTTTAGGTAGCATCATATAGCATCACCCCCTATCCAAATCTCAAAATCATCATCCTTAATCCTCATCATCCAGGGACCCATCTTGAGTTTCCCAAACGTCATCCTTAAAATCAAAATCTTAGCCACACCCGTTCAACTAAACCTTGTCTAGGGTAGCTAGTACTTGCTCTTGTGAACCTCATCATCTTGAGCTAGAGATTGGTTCACACTAGTAAGGATCCCATCATCTAAAGATCACAAGTCTATCCTAGGATGACAATCCCATAGCATTTTGATCCCACATCAGGAAAGGTAGCTCATCACAATCCCTTAAGGAATCCATCATCCAAAATCCTTCATCATCCTTAAACACTTGCATATCATTATCTTCATCTAGATCCAAAATCCTCATCCAAGCATCCCTTTTGATACATTTTCATCCTCCCCATCTTAGGACCTTTCATTTTCATGCCTATTGTGACACGATCAAAGAAAAGGAAAGGAATGGATCCCAACCAAGCCACTAGTTTAGCAGACCCGAATGACACCATGGGTACAATGGTAATGTATGATCCCTAGCCATCAATGGTTCAAAATGTGTGGGAAGATCCCAACGAGATGCCTACTATTGGAATTAGGAGAGATAGGTACTGAGAGGGGAGGGGTGAATCAGTGCCTTCAAAAGCTTTTACTTGTAAAACCTTTCTGATCTATAACTGAATATTATGATAACCAATCAAAATAACATGAATACAATTGTATAAATCAATCATCTAGTTAACTTAAGAAAGTAAAAAACATGAAATCAATATAAAAATCACATAACATAAGTATTTTGGTAATGCAGAAACCCTTGATAGAAGGTAAAAACTGCGGTGGGGATGACACCCACAAATTCCTCACTACTGCAAATAGAAAAGGTTTGCCTATTAAGGCTACAAGTTTTGATCACTTTTGGTGATCTTACCCTGTTAGGATTAACATATTAGATCAGCTATATCTACCTAGTTATAGGATTTAAACAACACTAATGAAGTGTGTACTTGGTCAAGAGATTTGCATAAGACTGTTAAGTCTACTCTGTTAAGAGATCTATCAAAAACTCTATCATAATTGTCAGAAAGTAATAGGTAATTATCTGCTAGTTGAAAACTCAATTGTCTGAAATAGATCTATAAGTGCTCATCAAAATATCACCTTATCTGTGATGGTTTCCTTCTCTATTATGCTCGGTAGCCTTTTCTGATTCTGCTCAATCTAATATCCTCTATGCTCTGTTCTGCTCGGTAAACTGATTGTCTTGAAGATAGGCAATGTCTTCAAGTGCTCCTTGATTCATATATATTAGTTCACCAACCTCATAAAAATGGTGTGAACATGAAAAATATATAGTGTTCTATTTTTCCACCTAAGAAAAAATTAGGTTACAAAAATAATCATAACCCTAAGATCTACGGTGAAAAATAACCTAGATCAACTATTACAATAAGATAAACATTAGATTTAATGAGTATCTATTTACAATAAATGATCCTTGATCTTGGTAAACTATTTTACGATCTATTATAACCATTTGCATAGAATAATGTGCCATTTTAGATTACTATGCCATTTTATATGATCATCGGTAAACACTGTATAATCTGCTCGATGTATACTGTGATGCTTGGTGTTTACTAACCATCGGTGTCGGTGTCACTAGTGCTCAGTTAACTATGTGATGTGTTGCCTGACTTTAAGTCACTCATTTTTTTTGGCAATATTGGTCATATCAAGTCAGTCTAGTCAGTCTTGAGTCTAGGTCTAAGTCATTATAGGTAGGTAATCTTTGCCAAATTTCCCTTCATTTTCCTTTTTGTTCTAAGCCAGGTGGGATGTTTTCATGGTCTCATTGATTGGGTAGGTTGTAGCACCCAATCTAGCAAAGGTTATGATCTTTCAATTAATGATCTTTTCAGCAGAAGAATGGTTGGTGATTATGGTTTCTAGGCATTCAGAAAGTCTCAAAAGAAAGTTCTTCATATGATAACATTGACAAAGGTGGCATTGACATTGTGTCCATTGATTGATTCAGTTTTAAAGGAGCAGAATATGGACAGTTAAAGATTGAACCACATCTCAGATTGTTTACAACTTTGGGCAAGTTTCAAATAGTGGTACTTTGGAAAGAAATCTTCTATTGTTATAAGGTTATGGATTCAATTTTCTGAGGCTCTTTGATTAAAGAAATCACTCTGAGAAGATGAACTAATGACAACATTGCATTACTATGAAGATAAGAGAATATGTGATTATATGTGTTTTCATCATATAATCGTGCCAGTCCCATATTGAATCTCATCGAGCCATAAAAATAAACTCTGATGATAAAGAAAGCAGTGGCATCTCATGCTATGTAATGGATGAATTTCATAACGGTGATCAGTTTGAAGACAAATATGTTATCATTTGTTTGTGTGAACAATTTTCAAATGTCTTGAGGCTCGGTTAGCACATTATTATGCAGCATGCTATGTGCATATGGTGTATTTATATGCTCTCGGGCCTATTGTTATATGTAACACCACTCATAAAAATGAGGATAGTTATCTGAAGTTTTTGAATGAACCATGGTACACGATGAAATGAATAAACTCGGGCCTCCTTCTTAGTTCAGACAGAGCCGAACGTTACCTTGTAATGCATTTGTAACAGGTGGAAAAGTGTGGTGCTTTCCATCATATGAAAGTATAGGTTGAAGCTTCAAGTCATCATGAGCTCACTGCAAAAACAACGGCAAGTGAATTGGTTCAAAAATGACAAAGTTACAAGCCGACGAGATTAAAAAGTTTAATGAAGCACGTGTTCTAAGTAAAGGGACCCACATGCATAGGAGTGATGGGTGAAAGTGCTTCTCTTCAAAGTGGTCGCATGATCACAAGAAATAAAATAATCCCTTGCGATCATGTGACAATGCGAAATGGGAACCCGAGTAGTGGTGAAAACTTAACGACAAGAAAGTGGAAGCCCTGCGGTCTCCAGATCTACGGTTCCTGCAAGATCGCATGACTGAGAAACCAGGTTGCGATCATGTGAGATGCAGCCATGTGGAATGGTGGGGTCACGGGCTCTTAGTTGCAATCTCCAGATCTACAATCCCCAATTTGTCGCATGACTAAGGAAGATGTCTTGCGATCATGTGGGATCTCACCACGTGTCCCTCGGTGGGGTCAGGGAAAGTTGTCCAAAAAGCTTATGAGATGCTCGATCTACGGCTTCTGCTTTGCCGAGATGATAGGGAAGATTCTAAGTGGTCTCATGATCGTAAGAAATAAAATAATCCCTTGCGATCATGCGAGATGAAGACACATGGTGGTGGGCCTGAGAGAGAGTATTGTCATCGAGCTTGGGTTAATAGAGAGCATCATTTATTATTAAAGTATTCAATATCAATGTGAGGATCGAGATTCCAAATCAGCGGTTCCCACTTTGTCACTAAGCCGTGGAAGATTCATTGCGATCATGCAGGATCTCACCACGTGTTCCGGTGGTATGTCCTTGGGCGGTGACTAGTCTAGTTTTCATTGGCCGGTGGGGTAATACATTGGGAGTGGGGCCTAAACTTTCAATGAGGTGGTGATGGTTAGGAGATCTACGGTGGTCGTAAGATCTCATGGGATCTTCCGACCCCATCAGATCTTGTGCCCGCTGTTAGATCTGAATCTCAGTCAAGGTTGGCCTGGGGTCGGTAAAGTGGATGCGCAGCTACGCGGTTAATGGATTTCACATAGTCACTGGATGAAACTGGGGTTAAGGAAAGGATCATGCGACTCGGCGACTAAGAGGAGATGAAGCTAGGGTTAACTTAGAGTTAAGTTTGCAGTAAGGCTCAAGGTGGGTCCGAATGTGTTGACATGTTGGTATGCTCGCTTCCGATTGGCTTTTGACTGGTGATGTGGACTTTGACCTTTCATAGGGGCTTGTGACTATTTTGGGGATGATCCAAATCATCTAATTTTCTAGGAAGGATGGGATCAATGGCCGTGTTTTAAACGAAGAGCTGGTAACTGTTGGGGCCCAAATTTGAACATTTCTACAGGGTTTTTTTGCTAGTTGTGATTTGTAGACTTTCTCAAGCCAAATCAGATGAAAGGACAAAGTCTTATCAGTTCCTCCTTGTTGTGACATCAAAACACCTATCTTCAGTCTTTTCAAATTCTAGAATTTGAAACACTTTGTATTCCCATGAATGCTATGTATTGTAAAACTCTATATATACTGTAAAAGAAATCAATATAAGGGTCGACAAATTTTGGCATGAAGGGGGGTTGCAGAGACAATCATACTTGATGCCATTTCTTTAGTATCCATGTGCTTCCTTTTTCTGCATACAGTCAGAGAGCTAGAGTAGAGGAGAGGGCACTTTTAATTTCTGTATTTTCATTCATGCATAGAGATTGATGTTCAGTTTTTGTAATGGATTTGGCTGTAGATTGCAAGCAAATATAATTAGCATTTTGTGTTTGTGTGTTTCAAACAAGGAAATTTTTGTTATGAATCAGAGTATTTGGGCAACACTTTTCTGATTACTTTCAATCAGAGTATTGTTATGGTCAAGTTTTGAGCACTTTCTTGCATTCTTAGTCAAGTGGTGATTGGGTGG
Source organism: Chamaecyparis obtusa (assembly GCA_027943335.1). Taxonomy (NCBI): domain Eukaryota; kingdom Viridiplantae; phylum Streptophyta; class Pinopsida; order Cupressales; family Cupressaceae; genus Chamaecyparis; species Chamaecyparis obtusa. The sequence goes on along the minus strand of BSBK01004704.1, from coordinate 70,999 downwards.
TAGATCAGAGTACTATCATCTGATCCTGTTTCAAAGATTTGGATGTTTAATCTTCATTTTAACATCATGTCATTGCATTCTTGCATTACCAATATCGGGAAGTCATAGGATGTGTGAGTTCCTGAAGTTGGCTAGGATTAGGATCTAAAATCTGCCTGAGTTAGTCCTGTATAGGATTAGCTTGGTTTTTCCTCTGTTGTTCTCTAGTTAAGAACATACCCTACAGTAGGAATTAGGAATAAAACATAATTCATTGAATATCATTCACATAGGGAGCTGTACCTTAATTCAGAGGGAAGCTAGTTATTCTTAGAAATAGTTTCCCAACTGTTGTGTAAAGTTGTTCTTCATCACAAATTGGGCAATTAAAAGGAGAATTAGAAGAAGAACAATATGTTTACCAAAAAATTTTTGGTGACTCCACTGGGGATGAATTTGCAAAAGACAATATTTCTATTTTGCCCTTTTATAACTGATCTTGTGGAGATAAGGTGCTTGCCATAGGGATCAGGCTTCTAGTCCTACAACCTCAACCTGATGTAGAAAGAACTAACTCAAAAGTTGAAGACTGGAAAGTTTCTACTGAGGAAAGATAGAGGAGAAGATTGGTTTTGATATTGGTTTCCTCAGTTTTTATTTTTATCTCTACTACCTAGAGATTGGTGACTTTGTTCTGGTTCTCATAACCTTGGTTGAGAAGTCCAGTGTTTACATTTTCAAATTTTATTATTTCTAACTTGCAGATTATTGGTGACTCCATTGTAGAAAGGACCATGCCTATTAAAATAGTGAGAAGAAGGAGGCCAGACCCTTCCCTTACTAAACTCCATCACACTACTGATCCTGTGTTGCATGATATGTATGAAGCCTTGTTAGAAAACATCAGTTATGGAAAAAAGATGAACCTGAGTGTTAAAGAAGATCATGCAACTGTCCTGTTATGGAGAAGGATTTGTATGAGATATCTCTTGTTGAAAGAGGTGGAAGTGAAGACAAAATTTTTGTAGCTAAGTAAAGAACTAAAGATGGATGATGATGAAGTGTCAGAGATCTCACACGATCACATCTCTTACAATTTTTCAATTCTGAGTGAACTAGAGGTTCAATCAAGAAAGCAAACCAGAAGGAAACCCACATTTGAAGAGATAGATGTTGAAAGTTATTTCAATTTACAATTCCTTTGGTCTGCGTTTAAACAAAGTATAGATGAAGCTAAAGAGAATGGATTAAGTTTCTCTGCTTAGCTGTTAAAGGGCATATATCAAAGGTACTTTAATGTTCAAGATAAGAAAAGAAAAGAGATATACCTTTCAGCCCATGTTCCTGATGAAAAACCAGTAAATGAAGAGCCCACATCAACCAATGGTTCAACTTTTGGAGAACAAGAGATGCCCTGGTTTCCAGAAGCACAACTTTCGGTGAATGAAGACATCCTTCATAGTGATGAAGAATCGATAAGGAAAATAGACAAAGAAGTTTTTCCCATGCCTTCATTTACTTCTGATTTAAAAAGTTTCAGATTTGAAGAAAATAAAGATAAACTTTTGCATGAAGTTTCTTTCGAAAATCATCTGATGGTTAATGCACTCCTAGAACATGAAAAGTTTAACTTCATTCAATATTATCACAAAAATGATTTTCAAGTTGTAAAAGTTGGTAATCATCCTATGTTAGAATCTATTTGTCTTGAAGAAAATGCAATGATTAATCCTCTTGATGAATTTTGTGTTGAAAAGAAAGTGAGATCATGTTTTGCTAAATCTGAAAATATGGTTAAAGAGATGATAAGCAGGGTTGAAAGAGAAATAAATGGGGATCATGCTTTGAATTTTTGTTCTCCTGAAAATTATCCTGAGACTGATGTGCTATCAAAAGGTGGAATCCCTAGTGCTATTGAAGAACACGGTAAGGTTGACTCTTCATCCATTATAGCTGATAGGGATCCAATGCAAGAACCACTCTGCTTCCAAGCTAATGCAATATTGGGTTTTCTTAATCATATGGATACACATGAAAAGGCTGCAATATGTTTTGATGATCATCCTACTGAACTTGAGAATGTTATTGAAGAAATTAATACAATAATAGATTTTGAAAAGGAAGGGATTTTAGAAACTAATGAGGGATTGCAGCATCATGTAGAAGGTAGCGAGTCTGATCACGGTCCTCCTGGTCTCGAAATGGAAATTAATCAATTCATGGTGCTAGTCACATGTGAGTATTCTTCTACAGTCAATTTAGGTATTGAAATTGTGAATTCAGATGAACATCTGGCAGAATTGATAACTGCAACAAATGAAGAAGATGTCTCAATCTAGATGGAACCTATGTACAATGAAGAATCCTCTTGTTTTAGCCCTGATTTGAAATCTGAAGTTGCTAATGATAGTACCTGTGTCCGGTATGATGCCATTTCACTTCCAGAGGCTTTTCAATTTTTTGATTCTGTTCACCCTGATTTGTATGTCAATATCTCTACTAAGGGTGATAATGAAGTAAATGGATGTGAGTGTTTTCCAACAGTGCTTCCAGAATCTATTGAATACTTTGAAGTTCTCCATCCCAGTTTTGATGATGATATTTCTGCTAAAGGTGATATTATTGATATAAGTAGATGTGATTATGTTCCATTAGTGCATTTAGAATCATCTAAATATCCTAATCTTGCTAGTCTGGATTTGAATATTGATATCTTTGTTAAAAGTGATAAGGTTGAGGAAAAATGCTGCAAGTATTTTTTAGTGATGTTTGTAGAATCTGGTGGGTTTTCTTCTCCTTCACAGAAGATGATAGAACATGTAAAAGGTAGTGTGTAGAAAAGTATAGAAGAGTCAGAAGTCTATGATGAGGCATGGTTATTTGGAAAGGTCCTAGGGGTTACTATGTTGCAAATTGCTTTTGGACTCAAGTTCAGCAGTGACGGGCTTGCCAGAGGTTATCAATGTTGTTTCAAGTTGGTGAAGCATTCTCCTCTGTGTCTGAAGGGTTCATACTTCTCCCTTCCTTTAAATGTTCATGTGTGATTCCTTTCTTGCTCTCTGTTCTTTGGGTGAGGTCTCCTCACCCATGCTGAAGGTTAGGTTTTTGTTTTCTGCAGTTTTGGTGTGCTTAGTTTAGCTGTTCCTGCTTTGCGTAGTGTAGTCTTCTCCTACTTTCTTAGTTGGTTGTTGTTTCCTCCTGCTTTGTTTTAGTTTGCCCTGCTCCCCTCCGCCCTCCCTATTTGCAGCTGTTCATTGTCATTCTTTGGTCTAGACTCTACAACCCAATGGATAAGATGCTTGTTTAACCAGAGATGTCAAATTCTCTATGCACTTTGCAGTACTTATTCCCTAGTCGGAGCCAGTTGTTGCCTGACTTTAAGTCACTCATTTTTTTTTGGCAATATTGGTCATATCAAGTCAATCTAGTCAGTCTTGAGTCTAGGTCTAAGTCGTTATAGGTAGGTAATCTTTTCCAGATTTCCCTTCATTTGCCTTTTTGTTCTAAGTCGGGTGGGATGTTTTCATGGTCTCATTGATTAGGTAGGTTGTAGCACCCAATCTGGCAAAGGTTATGATCTTTCAATTAATGATCTTTTCAGCAGAAGAATGGTTGGTGATTATGGTTTCTAGGCATTCAGAAAGTCTCAAAAGAAGGTTCTTCATATGACAACATTGACAAAGGTGGCATTGACATGTTGTCCATTGATTGATTCAGTTTTAAAGGAGCAGAATATGGACAGTTAAAGATTGAACCACATCTCAGATTGTTTATAGCTTTGGGAAAGTTTCAAATAGTGGTACTTTGGAAAGAAATCTTCTATTGTTATAAGGTTATGGATTCAATTTTCTGAGGCTCTTTGATTAAAGAAATCACTCTGAGAAGATGAACTAATGACAACATTGCATTACTATGAAGATAAGAGAATATGTGATTATATGTGTTTTCATCATATAATCATGCTAGTCCCATATTGAATCTCATTGAGCCATAAAAATAAACTCTAATGATCAAGAAAGTAGTGGTGTCTCATGCTATGTAATGGATGAATTTCATAATGGTGATCAGTTTGAAGACAAATATGTTATCATTTGTTTGTGTGAACAATTTTTAAATGTCTTGAGGCTCGGTTAGCACATTATTATGCAACATGCTATGTGCATATGGTGTATTTATATGCTCTCGGGCCTATTGTTATATGTAACACCACTCATAAAAACAAGGACAATTATTTGAAGTTTTTGAATGAACCATGGTACACGATGAAATGAATAAACTCGAGCCTCCTTCTTCTCAGTTTAGACAGAGCCGAACGTTACCTTGTAATGCATTTGTAACAGGTGGCAAAGTGTGGTGCTTTCCATCATATGAAAGTATAGGTCGAAGCTTCAAGTCATCATGAGCTCACTGCGAAAACAACGGCAAGTGAATTGGTTCAAAAATGACAAAGTTACAAGCCAACAGGATTAAAAAGTTTAATGAAGCACATGTTCTAAGTAAAGGGACCCACATGCATAGGAGTGATGGGTGAAAGTGCTTCTCTTCAAAGCGGTCGCATGATTGCAAGAAATAAAATAATCCCTTGCGATCATGCGACAATGCAAAATGGGAACCTGAGTAGTGGTGAAAACTTAACAACAAGACAGTGGAAGCCCTGCGGTCTCCAGTTCTATAGTTCCTGTAAGATCGCATGACTAAGAAACTAGTCTTGCGATCATGTGAGATGCAGCCATGTGGAATGGTCGGGTCGCGAGCTCTTAGTTGTAGTCTCCAGATCTACAGTCCCCAGTTTGTCAGATGACTGAGGAAGATGTCTTGTGATCATGCGGGATCTTGCCACGTGTCCCTCGGTGGGGTCAGGGAAATTTGTCCAAAAAGGTTATGAGATGCTCGATCTATGACCTCCACTTTGCCAGGATGATAGGGAAGATTCTAAGCGGTCGCATGATCGCAAGAAATAAAATAATCCCTTGCGATCATGCGAGATGAAGACACGTGGTGGTGGGCTTGAGAGAGAGTATTGTGATCGAGCTTGGGTTAACAAAGAGCATCATTTATTATTAAAGTATTCAATATCAATGTGAGGATTGAGATTCCAAATTAGTGGTTCCCGCTTTGTCGCTAAGTCATGGAAGATTCATTGTCATCATGCGGGATCTCACCATGTGTTCCGGTGGTGGGTCCTTGGGTGGTGACTGGTCTGGTTTTCATTGGCCGGCGGGGTAATACATTGGCAGTGGGGCCTGAACTTTTAGTGAGGTGGCGGTGGTTAGGAGATCTATGGTGCTCGTAAGATCTCATGGGATCTTCCGACCCCATCAGATCTTGCACCTGCCGTTAGATCTGAATCTCGGTCAAGGTGGGCCTGGGGTCGGTAAAGTGGATGCGTGGCTATGTGGTTAAGGGATTTCACATAGTCATTATATGAAATTGGGGTTAAGGAAAGGATCATGCGACTCGGCGACTAAGAGGAGATGATGCCAGGGTTAACTTAGAGTTAAGTTTGCGGTAAGGCTTGAGGTGGGTCCGAATGTGCTGACATGTTGGTATGCTCACTTTCGATTGGCTTTTGACTGGTGATGTGGACTTTGAACTTTCATAGGGGCTTGTGACTATTTTGGGGATGATCTAGATCATTTGATTTATTGGGAAAGATGGGATCAACGACCTTGTTTTAAATGAAGAGCTGGTAACCGTTGGGGCCCAAATTTGAACATTTCTGCAGGGTTTTTTTGCCAGTTGTGATTTGCAGACTTTCTCAAGCCAAATTAGATGAAAGGAGTAAGTCTTATCAATTCCTCCTTGTTGTGACATCGAAACACCTATCTTCAGTCTTTTCAAATTCTAGAATTTGAAACACTTTGTATTCCCATGAATGCTATGTATTGTAAAACTCTATATATACTGTAAAAGAAATCAATATAAGGGTCAAAAAATTTTGGCATGAAGGGGGGTTGCAGAGACAATCATACTTGATGCCATTTCTTTACTGTCCATGTGCTTCCTTTTTCTGCATACAGTCAGAGAGCTGGAGTAGAGGAGAGGGCACTTTTAATTTCTATATTTTCATTCATGCATAGAGATTGATGTTCAGTTTTTGTAATGGATTTGGTTGTAGGTTGCAAGCAAATATAATCAGGGTTTTGTGTTTGTGTGTTTCAAACAAGGAAAGTTTTGTTATGAATCAGAGTATTTGGGCAACACTTTTCTGATTACTTTCAATCAGAGTATTGTTATGGTCAAGTTTTGAGCACTTTCTTGCATTCTTAGTCAAGTGGTGATTGGGTGGTAGATCAGAGTACTATCATCTGATCCTGTTGCAAAGATTTGGATGTTTAATCTTCATTTTAATCTCATGTCATAGCATTCTTGCATTACCAATATCGGGAAGTCATAGGATGTGTGAGTTCCTGAAGTGGGCTAGGATTAGGATCTAAAATCTGCCTGAGTTAGTCCTGTATAGGATTAGCTTGGTTTTTCCTCTGTTGTTCTCTGGTTAAGAACATACCCTACAGTAGGAATTAGGAATAAAACATAATTCATTGAATATCATTCACATAGGGAGATGTACCTTAATTCAGAGGGAAGCTAGTTATTCTTAGAAATAGTTTCCCAATTGTTGTGTAAAGTTGTTCTTCATCACAAATTGGGCAATTAAAAGGAGAATCAGAAGAAGAACAATCTGTTTACCAACATGATGCTTGGTGTAAAGGCTTTACTGACTGCTCTGTCTTACTTCTAGTTACTGACCAACTCAATATAAGTAACTGACCAACCTATTTACTATCCTTTGATACTAATGACAACCTTAAATACTCAATAGAGATTAACAATCTCCCCCTTTGGCATTAGTATCAAAACTTCAAATGTATATAGACAAAATTTTTCTATATATGCATTATGTCTCCACCATATACATATCCACAACAAAAACTTCTAAGTACAGAGTATTCCCCCTCGGTGCATGCTCCTGGTAGTGTGTAATATACATATCAAGGTATACTTATTTGGCATATACATGGTTTTCCCCCTTTTTGATAATAATGCCAAATGCAAAAAAAATATATAATGTATACTTACATCTTATAAAAAATGTGTGGATGGGTTTTCATTACAGACTCCAAGAGGTTGTCCCATTCCTCTTTCAAGTTGGTAAGAGCAATATGCTCAAGACCAACTTGTGCATGCATGTTAAAGATATTATCCAACACTGAAATCTCTATTGTTGCCACAAGTTGTTTAGCTTTGACAATGTTCGCTTCAAAAATTTTTAGGTAAGGAGTGAGTTCTTTTTGTAACTCTATAACTTGATCAGTGATGTTTGCTTCTTGTTTCCTTAAGTCTTCTATCAGTCGCCATAGTTCCTAAACTCAGTTAATATGCTTTAAGAAAGTAGTTGGCTGGGCAATAGCCACTTGTGTACTTAACTTTATCTCTTCTTCTAGACCTTTTATCTTTTCACTGACTTCTATAGTGAAGGTGTTTGAAGTACAAAGCTTGATTAGCTATTGACAGATTATCTAGGTGATAGATTTTACCTCGGTAATGACCTTAGATAATTTTACCTTGTTTAGTGCCACTTCTGTGCTAATCCTTTTTGCCAATTTGTTTTGAATCTTTGATTCTGCCCTTTCTTCTATTCTTTTGTCTACATCTATATTAGGGGCATTGATTTTGTCGGTGAGTGTGGCAAGTTGATCTAAGATGGGAGTATTCTCATCAATATTTGTTTTTGGTACTATCTGTTGTAGAATATCCCGTACATCATTTAACACTTTACATTTGTGTTCTTGCCTTCACTTCTCTTGTGCCACTTTCCTTGAACACAATTCCCCATACCTACTTAGTTCCTTGGGGCTTAGGGTTCTTGGGTCACATTCTAGTATAATGATAGCTTCATCAATGGTGACCAACCCTTTGGCTTTCTTCTTCTTCTTCTTCTTCTAGGCAAGAGGTGACTTCTTCTCACTTATGACAATAGCTTTTTCTTCACTTCTCAGAGTATCCTTCCCAGTTGACACTATATCATCCTTCTTTTGCTCCTTGGTAGATTGTGTGGGAGTCTCGGTTGTAGTGTTAGGTGGGTTCATCTTGGTTGACTGTTGTTCTTCTGGTTCCTTTGTTTTTGTAGGTTGTGCCTCTGGTTTGTTAGGCTCATTTATATCTGCAAGTTGCTTGGGTGCTTGAATCTTAGTAGTATCATTATTTGGCTCAGGATGAGATAGATCAAGTTGTACTTGTGAAATTATTTCAACTACCTCTGCAAGTACAAGTAGTTCACCCGGTAGTGATGTGAGCACACTAGCAGTGTCTAATGCTTCATCTTTGTATGGTGCAATTGTCACATCTTCGTCATCCTCATCATTAGGATCATCGTTAGTGATGTCCTCAATGAGTGCATCATCATCAGTTTTCTTTTGCAAGTGGATCTTAACTTGATCTAGTGCATCCTATGAAATTTTGATGTCTTCCTTTTGTTCGGTGATATCAATTACCTCAGTAACTGATATACATGTGTCTTCTATTTTCTTACCTTTGTTATCATCAATGAAAATACCTTTATCTTTTGAACTGTGTCTCTTCTTAGATAATTTCAGGAATGCTTCCTATTCAGCTTTCTCTTCTGCTTTCAAAATTTAAGTCCATAGAGAATCACATATGACATCCATATCATCCACATTCTCATCCATGATCTGCATTTCTCTATTCTTGACTAGAAATCTAGCCTGATACTTTGTCATGTATTCACTTACCATAGCATAGCTAAAGTGTGAGGCTACATGGCTTAGTGACCGTTCTCTTTTCCTTTTCTCTGTATCTAGTGCAATAGCCCATCTCTCACCTATCTTGTCATCAAGTTCTTTTGGCAATTGACATAAAAATTCCATCAATACTCTCTTGAATTTTATCATCATTTGGATGATAGCATGTTCTATCTTTGTCTTGTCCTCAATTGACATTTTGTCAAATTTTCCTATGCCTGGATCTATAAGATTTCCATTCTCAATTATATCTTCAATTATTTCTTCTATAGTACTTTCCCTGTTACGAACTAACTTGAATTGATCAGGATCATTTTCAGTTTTTGTATACTCTAGATCTTCCTTATTTCTTATGTATTTCCTCTTTTTCTTTGGTGTCTCAGCTACTTTCTTGGTCTTTCTCTTAACATATTTCCTGGTAGGTGTAGTTGCTCTTCTTTTTTCTATTTTTGCTACTTCTACTTGCTCAGTGGATTGTCCAGCAGTTGATGAATGTGTCTTCATTCCTTCAGGTTCTGGTAGCTGCATATCTTATTCATCAGTTGTGGGAGGAACCAATGTGTGATCCTTTTCTTTGTCTGACTTAGTTTCCTCGCTATCATAGGGCTTGTCAGCCAACTGTAGTTGACCTTCGATTGCCTCATCAATTGGTGACTCCTTAGGTGAGTCAGATACATTTCCATATTTTGCTGAGAGATCTTTTCTCATTTTCTTTTCCCTTCTTGACATTTTACCGATCTCTATGTTTGTTGTGATTCTAGACTTAGCTTCCTCATATACACAAAACCTACTAGCCGTGATGTCTATCGGTAATGCCAGCAATGCATTGATAGATTTCAAAGAGAAATCATGATTCATTTCATATCCCATCGGTGCTAGCCATTTTGTTCTTGGTTTTGTATCATCTTAAAATGGAAGCACTTCCATGTTAAGAGCATTTAGCCCTCTGAGTAAGTGTTTTAGGGTCATGATTGGCATCTTTGTATTCTCCCTTATCTTCCACTTCTTCTCTACACTTGATTTCTGCATTTTGGGTGAAATTAGGGTTAAGGTCTTAAGGACTTTCTTGATTTTCCTCTTTCCATGGCTCCATTTTCTAGGTAGGATTCAAAAATGAGACCTCCTAGTCCATCATCACATCATTTAGAGGATTTTCTATCTATTCCTAACACTAGGTCCTGATCTGACATCAATTTCCAAGTTTCTAGCATCTCCGGGAACCTTTACTGTAAATCCTGACAAAGTTAGGGTTTGAGTTCAAGGATGACCTTGACCCTAACTAGGTCAGGGTCAACCATAACCTTGACCAGGTTAGGGTTGACCTCAACCTTGACCTCTTCTTGCCATAATCTCAAAGTGTCATTTCCCGCTCATTTGGTTTTTGAGAAAGTTATTTCCCGCTTTCGGGTCGGCTGTTTCAGGCTCCAAAATGGTAAATCCTTTAATGGTATTTAATCAAGGTATATTTTCTAAAGGTGAGGACCTAATTGGGATTTAATTCTCCAAGGTTTCCCATCTAGAGGAGTGTGCCCTAGATCACTATAAAAGGAGGCCTTCCTCTCTCATTTTCACATCTCATCTCAAGCAATCAAGCTCTCAAGTTCTCAAGGTGATCAAGCAAGAATTCATTCAAGTATTCAAGTCTTCTTCTTCATGCAAGTTATCCATTAAAGATCAAGGATTTAAGCATTCAAGCTATTGAAGGGATTTGGCTCAAGCATTCAAGATCTATCATTCAAACCCTAGATCTAGCCACCATGGTGGTGTGATCTTCCTTCAAAGATCCTTTGTTCATCTTCAAGATCCATATCATTGTTTCCTTAAAGTGGATTTCAAGCATACAATCATGGAGGTTTGATTATGTTATGTTCAAGATTTCATATCAATATATTTGATTACATTCCAAATACATTAGCATATCTATTGAATTGCATAGCTTCATTGTTAGATTCATTTCTACTACTTGCTAGCATTCTCCTATTTCAATTTCAATATTAAGGTTGATTCCAAACCAAGGTTTGACTAAGGCAAACCCCCCAAAGAAACAAAAAAACCATTTTTCTTGCAGGCATAGGTGTGGAATCTCAGATTTGAGAGCAAATTTGGATACCCTTTTCAGCAATCTTTCAGGATCTGTGAATAGAATCAAAATCGAACTTCAAATAAATAATGTGGTCTTTGACCTTTTAAAAGGTCAAAGTCGACCTGTGTGAATTTGGAGAAAATATTTTTGGGTTTTGTCCACCTTGGCATTTCCAGTCTAGAACAAGTGATGAAATCTTCAGAAAGTTCATACAGAAGCTAGAATTCAACATTTTCCAGATCTTCCCTATTTCAAGGTTAGTATTTGCACTTCAATTATTTCAGATTTCAAGCTTAATCCAACTATAGGGAAGTATAGGATTCATTCTTTCTTTCATATTCTTCATAGATTGATTCAATTGTGTATTAACCTCTTGGTTGATCAAATTGGATCTCTCCTTTGGGAATTTGGATTTAGGAGTGTATCTTACATTTTCCCCACACACATATACAAATAGTGGTGTTTCCAAATTACCACTATTCAGGTTCTACTACCTTTATCATTGAGTGGTCTGTGCTTACCACAAAGCATATGTCATCTTCAAATTTACTTACTAATTCCCTTGGAATTCTACTCCTTTGTTTCTTTTTTATTTGAAATTCCTTCAAATATGCATTGAATTCCTTGTTCAAATTATCTCCTAAAATTTTCATCATTTCACCAATTTGAGCAGTTATCAGTTTGTCTGATTGCTAGTTTACTTTACTAATACCCGGTACATATTTTTGTAGATAGAGAAATGTACAGACAAGCAGTGATCCATACTTACATGTGTTAGAGTTTTTTTTCTTTTATTGTTTTCATATTGTCATGCAGTTGGTGTAGTAGTAGCTCAGCAAGATCAACCTGGTGATCTTTCTTCACAATTTTGTAAGCCATGTCCACTATGCTGTAGGGTACACTATTTGGTCTGCTTGATTGGAATATCTTGTACCTGATGACATGAGCTATGAATTTTACCACTGGATCTTTGATAGTTGATATTTTTAGTGCCCTACCATCCCATTGAGCTCCAGTGTTCTTTTCTACGTCGGGATGAGATGAACTTCGAAACACTTTGGCTTTGTCAGTTGTAGGGTATCTAGTAACCCTACTGATAATCTTCTTAGTGACCTCAACAGGTTTATCCAACCAAAATTTTCCATCATGAAATCTTCTTAGTACAATTCTTATCCAGTCATTGTGGAAGGATTGCGGGAAGAATGTGAAACACCGTAACCCTGACTCCTCAATCTTCTTATATTCAGATTTGATCTTTCCATCCAGTCCATAGATTTGTTGATAAGCAACAATGGTCTCAAAATCACATACTTCACTGATCTTGCAGTGAATGTAAGCCCTAACATCTTCTATTAACAAAACCCTATTTGGAATGCTAGAAAATGCACCCATATCATCTATTTGTGCTGCGACTTTGGGATGAGGTTTGAATTTCTCCTTGGCAAAATGTGCCCTAACAATTAATTCCACTTCCTCCTCAATGTTATATGATTTGCTTGCAGTTGATGTCGATGTCATAAATTGTTTCTAGGGTTTCAAAAAATAATAGATAACCAGTGTATGGTAGGTAGATGAACTTACTTGTTATCATCGAAGATTTGTCATCGGTTCGATCTACAGTAGCTTGGAATATTTTTAGAAAATCTCTAGCTTGAACTCTTCTCTATAAAATCTCTATTCTTTGAAGTCACAATGTAACAATGAACTCCATTTCCATGTATATACAGACTTTTTGATATTCCTGCTCAAACTTTGATGCATTAAATGCATGACCTAACTTTTGATACGAAACAACTATGAGCTTGGTTAATATAGAATTTCTTCATCAGTTTGTACTATGGTCGGTTAACCTTGTTTAGTGATTACCGATGGGTAACCAACTCACGTTTCTTCTTTTACTGACTATATAACATTTGTAAACTTGTAACACATAAACCATGGTGCATCTTTATTCATATAGATTTGGTATTTGTACATCATAGATAAGGAACTATATGTAAAATGTGACCATTTAAAATGTCAGTTCCATACATACCTTTGTCATCTTAAGTGGAGGTACCGATGTCACCCAATCTAGTGGATGAGGTTTCACCAAAAGTGTTACTTGACTCAGCATTCTCATTAGATGCCTTCTTCCACATTGTGTTCCTTAACTTCATAATATTTGCAATGTTATATCCACTCTCAAATATATGGTTCTCATCATGTGCTCAGTCTCTACAGTTCTTGCTTACATGACCGACCTTGTGATAGTGCATACATGCCATTCCTGCATTTGTCCAGTTTCTTGATTGTCCAATCTGATTCTTTCTATAATAGTTTGCTGCAATATGTCCATACCAACCACATATAGTACAATTAGTCCATGTATTATAATCCCAAACATATGAGTTACCTTGTCTCTTTGGTTGATATGGCTTTCATTGTAATTTCTCCTTAGGTGTCCAGACTTGTGTCATTTTCTCCTTGCAGTCCCTTATAGTGTGTCCATGTTTATTACAAGTATAGCATATTTTCTCCTTAGTAGTATTATTAGCAATGTCAATCTTCTTAGCTCTACATTCATATGCTAGATGTCCAAACTTACCACAATAATAATAATATCCATTGAATTTTGGAATGACAAGAGGTTTACCTTGTGCTTTGCTTCTGCACACATTAGATGTATGTCCTGATTTTCCACAGTGGTAACATGTCATCACTTTAGGTTTCTGAGTTTGATTGTTGTTGAATTTTTCATCTTGTTGTGATGATTCTCCTTCACCAGTGTAGCCTATATAGGTTCTTCTTTTGAATCTCCTCTGATTAGTCAAGAAATCATCAATCTTTTTAGAACTATCCTTAGCTATCTTCATCATTTCATTGTGTTGCTTTTGTGTCTTTATTTCATTTCTTAGTTTTTCATTATCTTCTCTGAGTATTGCAACATCTTCAAGTCTTCTTGATAATTCTCCATTTACTCAGTTCATTTCTTGATTAACTATCATCATCTAATTTGATACTTGGAAGTGATGATTAGTGAGTCTCTATATTTCACTTTCTTTTGCTTGAAGTTGTTTAGTCATCAATCTTCGGTCTTCAATAGCCAGATTCTGATCTTGTTCAACTTGTCTAGCATTGTTCATGATTTCCACCATTCTCACCATTTGAGATTCATGACCAATTTGAAGTGCTTTCACTTGCTCAGATAGATGCTGATTCTTTTTAGATAACTTAGAGATTATGCTTTCGGATCCATCAGAGATGCTTCCAGATCTTGATCCAATATGATCAAATATTTCATTAATAGGTTCTTCATGATAACTGATTTCATTCAGCTAAATTGCAAGGTTCTTCCTATCAACTAGTAATTTCTTTAGTTCTTCCTTGGCTTGTTTATACTATTCCACAAACATCTGTATTTGTATCTTCTGATTCTTAATAGTCTTGTCAAGTTTGTATCTCTCCATGACTTAGATCTTTACCCTTCAGTGGTTAGACTATTCAACAAGAGAACTGAGCTTTGATACCAATTTTTGGAATTAGGAGAGATAGGTACTAAGAGGGGAGGGGTGAATCAGTGCCTTCAAAAGCTTTTACTTGTAAAACCTTTCTGATCTATAACTGAATACTGTGATAACAAATCAAAATAACTTGAATACAATTATATAAATCAATCATCTAGTTAACTTAAAAAAGTAAACAACATGAAATCAGTATGAAAATCACATAACACAAGTATTTTGGTAACGTAGAAACACTTGTTAGAAGGTAAAAACTACGGTGGGGATGACACCCACAAATTCTTCACTACTGCAGATAGAAAAGGTTTGCCTGTTAAGGCTACAAGTTTTGATCACTTATGGTGATCTTACCCTATTAGGAGTAATATATTAGATTAGCTAGATCTACCTAGTTATAGGATTTAAACAACACTAATGAAGTGTGTACTCGGTTACGAGATTTACATAAGACTATTAAGTCTACTTTGTTAAGAGATTTATCAAAAACTCTATCACAATTATTTGAAAGTAATAGGTAATTATCTGATAGTTGACAACTCAATTGTCTAAAATAGATCTATAAGTTCTCATCAAAATATCACCTTATCTATGATGGTTTCCTTCTCTATTCTGCTCGGTAGCCTTTTCTAATTCTGCCCAATCTGATATTCTCTATGCTCTATTCTGCTCGATAAACTGATTGTCTTGAAGATAGGAAATGTCTTCAAGTGCTCCTTGATTCATGTATATTATTTCACCAACCTCATAAAAATGGTGCGAACATGCAATATATATAGTGTTCTATTTTGCTACTTAAGAGAAAATTAGGTTACAAAAATAATCATAACCCTAAGATCTACGGTGAAAAATAACCTAGATCAACTATTACAATAAGATAAACATTAGATTTAATGAGTATCTATTTACAATAAATGCTCCTCGATCTTAGTAAACCATTTTATGATCTGTTATAACCATTTGCATAGAATAATGTGCCATTTCAAATTACTATGCCATTTTCTATGATCATCGGTAAACACTGTATAATCTTCTCAGTGTTTACTAACTGTTGGTGTCGGTGTCACTAGTGCTCAATTAACTATGTGATGCTCGGTGTAAAGGCTTTACCGACTACTTTGTCTTACTTCTAGTTACTGATCAACTCAATATAAGTAACTGACTGACTTGTTTACTATCCTTTGATACTAATGACAACCTTAAATGCTCAACAGAGATTAACAACCTACCACCAACTCCATGGAAGCTTTCATGTGTCTTTAGGGACATGCAAAAATGGTAAGCACAATCATTACATAAAATCATCTTGCCATCTTGGCAAACTATGTGTAGGAGGGTACTGTTGGAGATTTGCCAGTAGGCCAATACTGACTGTATGTTTGTCATTGATGACAACATATGGAAAGTAGCATGAATGGAAGTCTTATGTAGTAAGCCTTTAGTAGATGTAGCATGGACATGATATCAACATGATATCATTGGTACAGAGGTTAACTATTAGTACAGATAGTTATATAGTAGCTTGTGTCAACAGTGTTCCTGATAGAGTAATAGATAATGTTCTGTGTATGGTTGTCCATATAGTTATCATGGAGCCTTGTGTGCTTAGATATATGTTGAAGACATGTTATTTATGTTTCATTCATGGATGCATAGTCTAATATTTAGTAGAAATGAAGTTATGCACTCATTATTCACCAGTAGCAGTTTCCTGTGTTTGTTCAGAAGAGCCGACAGAGATTTTATTGGTTCTAGAGTTGCGCCTATCATTTGGGTATGCACCCTTGGATTTAAGCTTAGAGGAGAGTTAGTGATGTTTTGTTAAGAGTGCATGAAGTAATTTAGCTTGAGGAGAAAGATCCAGGTGTTTTGGTAGAGCCGACAGTGTGTAGCGTGCATCTACAATTATCTTATTAGACAGGTCCCAGAATGTGTTGCGTGCTTAGTAGAGCCAATTCAATTATTATTGGAGTTTGTTATGGCTTATCTAATATGATTTCAAGGTGGTTCTAATAGGCCAACTTGATTATATCATTTAGAGGAAAGATATGTATAGGCAGTTATTTGTGATTGTTTGAGTGTGGTTCATAGTTGATAAAGAAGAGTAAAGCAGAGTGTGTGAAGTGTTGAGCCATCAGAAGAAGGTCTATGTGACCAAGTAAAGTGTTTATGCTATATATTGGAACTGATCTAGATAGCAAGTCTAAGCACAGTCCATCAAGATCCATATATAGTGTGTATATGTTATTCAGAAGGTTGTAGCCTACACCCCTTTGAGCAATGAGCTCTCAGACAGTGCATCCTCTCCCCTAACATAGACTATTCTAAAAGACTTCTAACAGGGTCTGACCCTTGACTAGGTCGACTATACTAAATATATTGTAAAGCAACTTCTAACATGGTTAAGGATCTTTTAACAAGGATCATAATACACTAGTACAGAATATTAGTGGGTGTTAATTCCTCCCAGGGTTTTTACCTATTTGGGTTTCCCTGTAACCAAAATATTGGTGTTGTGTCCATGTGCTCTTTCATTGTGTTTATGCCTTATATTTAAGTATACTTAATTGGATAAAGAATTGAAACTTGCAGATAACTAATTCACCTCCCCTCTCAGTTATCTCTTGGGACTATTCCTAACAATTGGTATCAGAGCCAAGTGCCTTAGAGAGAAAGTTTAACAACTTGAGGTTGATCAGATGGCATACTTCACAAAAGAAAGTCCTAAGTTTGATGGAGAGAACTATCTTGATTGGAAGAACAAGATGGTGACCCATTTGTAGTGCATTTCTTTTGAAGTTTTTGATGTAACTATCAAAGAAGCCAAGATTCCTACCTTAGAAGACCTTGCAAATGATGATGCTACTGAAAGGAAAAATGAATTGTTTCATCAGAATGCTATAGCTAAAGAAGCCCTTATTAGTGCACTATCTAATAGTGAATTTTTAGAGATAAAGAAGGTAGACACCGCCCACAAGATATGGAAGCACCTAGAAGACATGTTTGAAGGTGAAAAACAAGCAAAGGATGAATGCAGAAAAACATGGAAGAAAAGGTACAATGCATTAGAGATGCTTCCTGAAGAAAACATTAGAGCTTATAATCAAAGGATCAATGAAGCAGTTACTGGAATCAATAACAATGGTGGAGAAATATCAGAAGAAGACATCATGGACAAGTTGATGACTACTCTCACTGCTGAATATGAAAACAAGATTAACATCCTTGATGAGACCATTTAGCTTACATCTAATTTCAAGAGAGAGACCTTGATCAGCAAAATCTCAAATTTTGAGATTTCAAGATTGAAGACAGAACCAAAGAGTGAGAAAGCCTTCAAAGCAATAGTTCATGGTAAGAAATCTGCAAACACTTCTGGTAATTTTGATGATGATGATGAAGAGAAAACACTAGATGATTTCATTGCTATGATTTCCAAAAGAGAAAAGAAAGGAAAAGGAAAATATGAAGGTCAATTACCATTTAAGTGATTTTCATGTAATAAGATTAGTCACTTTACATCTAAGTATCCTACTAGAGCTAGAAAGTTTAAAAAGGATTACAAGCCTAAGTACTCTAAGGAATGCTACTATGTTGGAGATGGAGTTTTAGATGATGAATCAGGTGAAGAAGAAATTGGATTCATTGCTATTATAGAAAAAATGAATAATAAGAGAAATCATAAAGATGAGAAAGAGGAACAAGAGCTAGCATTGATTTCCCAAGCTGACATAAGGATAGACTAGATTATAGACAGTGGTTGTTCACATCACATGACAGGTGATAAAAATAGATTTGTTCATTTGGACAAATATAATGGTGGTATGGTTAGATTTGGAGATAACACTTCTAAACCCATAGTTGGTTGAGGAGCCATCACCTTGGATGGAAAGAATAGTACTGATGATGTTCTCCATGTTGATGGTTTGAAACATAACCTTCTTAGTGTTGGACAGTTACTTAGAAAAGGCTATGATGAAAAATGCATTATTAACAACAAGGATGGTGTTATGATTGCATCAGGCTCAAAGATAAGAGGTAATGTTTTCCAACTCAATTTAGAAGCAAGTTGTTTTGTTGCTAAAGTTGATGACAGTTGGTTATGGCATAAAAGACTATGTCATATCAATTTTGATAACATAGTAAAGATAAGAAATGTAAAGGTAGTAAGAGATCTACCTAGCATAGCAAAGTCAGTTGATACTATATGCAGGGAATGTGTGATGAGAAAGCATGTGAGAAATTCATTTAGGAGCAAGCACAATTCTATAGAGAACAAGTTGGATCTAATTCATACAGACCTATGTGGTCCAACTCAAATAAGATCATACTATGGTGAAAGGTATTTCATTTTGTTTGTTGATGATTATACTAGGATGATGTGGGTTGCGTTCTTGAAAGATAAGTCAGAAGCATTTGAGAAGTTCAAAATATTCAAAGCTAAGGTTGAAAACAAATTTGGACTAAAGATAAAATGTTTGAGATCGGATAGAGGAGGAGAATTCACCTTTGATAGATTCTATGAGTACTGCGAAGAACATGGCATAAAGAGACAGTTAAGTGCACCTAGATTCCCTTAGCAGAATGGAATTGCAGAGAGAAGGAATAGAATCATCCTTGATACAGCATGCACCAACATGATTAAAGGAAAAGTCATACACACCTATTGGAGAGATGTGGTCAATACAATAGTCTACACCATCAATAGAATTCATTTGAGGCTAGGCACTGGCAAAGAACCATATGAGCTATGGTTTGGTAATGTTCCCATAGTAAAATACTTTAGAATCTTTGGAAGCAAGTGCTACATCAAGAGGGATGAAGCAGTAGGCAAGTTTGATGCAAGAAGTGATGAAGGTAGTTTTCTTGGTTACTCTACTAAAAGTAAAGCTTATAGATGTTTCAATTTAAGATTGAAAAAGATCATTGAAAGTGCTCATGTTAAGATTGATGAGAATTTTATGATTCAAGAAAGATATTATGATTAATCACCCATGATTGAAGAAGAACCTAGACCCTCCACTAGTGAGACAGTTATTGAGGAAATGTTTGATAGTATTGATGTATTATTCAATGACCTTGAGACAAGTGAAGAAGGTACTCCTAAGGCTGATGAGTCAACATCATCTAAAGTTCCAAATTTTACATCTAGAAACCATTCCAAGAAAGACATCATTGGAAATTAGAGTGACAAAGTCTTAACAAGATCACAAGAAAAGAACTCAGCTATTAGTGAAGCAATATGTTTACTATCTCAGATTGAACCTTTAAGTGTTGAAGATGACCCTTTGATGCATGCAAAAACAAAGCACATTGAGATCGAGTATCACTTCCTAAGAGAGAAATTCATAAAGAAAGAATTCAAGATGGACTATGTGAGTACCAAAGATCAGTTGGCAAACATATTTACAAATCCATACTTTTGAGTATCTTAGAGAGAAGTTGGGAGTAATTCCCTTCCCTGATTTTGCTTAGAAGAAAGAAGGAAAGGCATCAGTCCTTAGGGATTGATGGAAGGTTGACTACTTTACCTCAGGAGTAGTACCGGTGCTTAAAATGAATGGTGCCCTTTGCCATTGATGTCAAAGGGGGAGTAATATACAGAGTCATGAAAAATAGAAGTAAAAAGGAGTAATATACTAAGGGGGAGCAGTATTCAGTTATGACAGCAGTGTAGTTGAGGAAATAGAGAATGTTGAAAAATATTGCACTAGATGGAGGATTCATCCTTGGGGGATTTTTGATGATGAAATGGAGAATTTTATAAAAGAAATTTTCATTTGGGTTGGTGGTGGTTTTTCATTCCACATGTTGCCATCAATCCCAAAGGGGGAGATTGTTGGAGATTTGCTAGTAGACCAGTACTGACTATATGTTTGTCATTGATGACAACATATGGAAAGTAGCATGCGTGGAAGTCTTATGTAGTAAGATTTTAGTATATGTAGCATGGACATGATATCAACATGATATCATGGGCGCAAAGGTTAACTATTAGTACAAACAGTTATATAGCAACTTGTGTCAGCAGTGTTCCTGATAGAGTAATAGATAGTGTTCTATGTATGGTTGTCCATACAGTTATCATGGAGCTTTTCACACTTGGATATATCTTGAAGACATGTTATTGATGTTTCACTCATGGACACATAGTTTGATATTTAGTAGAAATGAAGTTATGCACTCATTATTCACTAGTAGCAGTTTCTTGTGTTTGTTCAGAAGAGCTGACAAAGATTTTATTAGTTCTGTAGTTGCACCTATCATTTGGGTATGCACCCATGGATTTAAGCTTAGAGGAGAGTTAGTGATGTTTACTTAAGAACACATGAAGTAATTCATCTTGAGGAGAAAGATCTAGTTTTTTTGGTAGAGCCAACAGTGTGTAGCGTGCGTCTACAATTATCTTATTGGACAGGTCCCAAAATGTGTTGTGTGCTTAGTAGAGCTGACTGAATTATAATTGGAGTTTGTTATGGATTCTCTAATATGATTTAAAGGTGGTTCTAATAGGATGACTTGATTATATCATTTAGAGGAAAGATATTTATAGGCAGTAATTTGTGATTGTTTGAGTGTGGTTCATAGTTGATGAAGAAGAGCAGAGCAGAGTGTGTGAAGTGTTGAGCCATCATGATGCAGGAGCATCTCAGGTCCTTGGCAATCCTGTGTCACCAAAAAGAATTTGGATTTTTTCTATGTTTCTTAGTTTCTTCTTTGATTGAGTTGGTCTATAGTTGTTCAGTAGTTGGTTAGTTTCCTTTGTTTACCGAGTGTGGTGGGTTCTCTCCTGGGTGGTCAATTATTTCACTAGCACTTGGCATTGCTTGTCTGCGGCTCGGTCATCCTTGTTCACTGACGGGCTTAGTTTTGTTTTCTATTGTGGCTGAATTTTGCATTTATATTAGATCACAAAATTAATGTTGGTATCTATTATTGGGAAGCATGTGCTCCCAGATTTTACCGTTACTTCTATTAATTGTGGATTTGAAGGCCGACTCAGCTTGGTAGCTTCTTGTATAAATGTAGATGTTTGGTGGTAGTTTAGGGGTAGGTTTTTGGATAGAAGATAGAAGACATTAGATGAGAGATAGGGTAGCATATCCTCGCATGTTTGAGGACTTCTATAATTCATTGTAATATCAAGCCCTAACCAGGAAGGCCTTATAGCCTAACATGTACAAATCAATTGATGAAAGTTAATGAAAGATCTAGCATTCTCTCTCTCACTCTTGTTGTTTTTTTCTTCTGCATGTGTGTTGTATGCTTGGATCACTAGGGTGTGCCATCCTTTGGCCCCTCTTGCTCCCTACCCTTGCATCAGGTGGTATCAGAGCGAGGTGAGATCTTGATCTAGGTCTGTGGATCTAGGTTTGCAGGTTCCTCTTGAAGCCCTAGTTGAATTATTGTAGGGTAGCAGATTGCAATCTAAGCTAAAATTGTAGAGGGTTGTCAAGATGGTTTGTGGGAGGTGAGATGTAGATCTAGGATTGGTAGATATGCTAAGGCAGATTGCTGCTAGATTAGAAGTAGTGGAAATAGCCCAAAGAAGAGGCAGACATCTTGAAGATGTTAGTGATGATGAAATTGAAGAAGAATAGGTGAATGCAGAACTTGCTCCTGTTATGGATCAAGGAGAAGAAAGATTCTTGAAGGCTTTGACAAATCTGAACTCAACACCACATTTCAATCCCCCTGAGTATGGTGGAAAACTAGATTTTGATGAATTGGTGGACTGGATCACCGAGATGGAAAAGTATTTTCAATATGAGAGTGTCCTTGAGGATAAGAAGGTGAAGATTGCAAGCACAAAGTTGATAATTCATGCATCCTTATGGTGGGAACATCTACAATTGGATTGAAAGAGGAAAGGAAAAGACAAAATCAAGGTATGGAGTAAAATGGTCAATAAGTTGAAAGGAAAGTTCTTACCCTATGATTATTAGATTAGCCTAGTTCGGGGAATGCAAAGTCTGAGACAGAAGGAAAGCTTGGTTAAAAATTATATTGAGGAATTATATAGATTAGATATTAGATCTAGACATGATGAAGATGATGTGGAAAGAATTGGTAGATACCTGAATAGTTTGAGGGTTTCCATCCAAGAGGAGATTAGCATGGTCAAGTTGGAGAGCATAGAGGAGGCTTATCAATTCACTTTGAAAGCTGAGGAGAGATTGAACAAAAGACATGAGAAAAGATAGAGAGGTCATGGTGGTAGATTCCCTAGAGGAAGAGGTAGATCTAATGGTGAAAATGGTAGATCTAAACTAGAAAAGACAAATCTGGACAAACGCAAGACCGAGTGGAAAGCTGAAAGTTCTAGAGGTGGAGGCAATAACTATCGAGGTGGTTATAGAAAAGGAAGTTTTTGAGGAACTTGTTATAATTGTGGAGAGGAAGGACATAGATATTTTGAATGTACATAGGCTAGTAAGAAGGCCGGTAGTAGTAGAAATGCTTTGGTGCAAGAAGAGTCACCGAATGAACCTGAGAAAGAAAATAACTTCATGGTAAGGAGATCACTATGGAATGAAAGCAAGAAGGAAGATTCATTAAGGAAAAGTTTTTTCAAGACCAAATGTAGAGTTTCTGAGAAAGTTTGGAAGGTAATCATTGAAAGTGGTAGCTTGGAGAACCTGGCATCTAAAGAGATGGTCACAAAATTGCAGTTGGAAAGGTTGGTACATCCGAAGCCCTATCAAATTCATGGATCAAGGATGAGCATACACTCCTAGTAAGTGAACAATGTTATGTGAATTGAAAATTGGAAAATACTATGATAAGGTGTTATGTGATATCATGCCTATGGATTGTTGTCATATTTTGTTGGGTAGACCTTGGCAATATGATAGACATGCTATATATGATGGGAGATTGCATAAGTATACTATTGTGGCTGATGGAAAGAAAAAAATCTTGTTACCACTGATGGAAGAACCTGTTAGTAATGTTTTCACATCTGTGAAAGTTTTCTTGATGGAAGGAAGTTTGTCAACTCTTTGAAGAGGGATGATGTATATTTTGCTGTGATTGCTAATAAACTGAGTAAGAAAACATAAGATAATGTCCCTGAGGAGATTGATAAGTTACTCACCGAGTATAGTGATATCATTTATGATAATGTACCTGATGGCTTGCCACTAAAAAGAAGCATTGATCATTATATGGATCTAATCCCTAGAGCTAGTTTACTGAATAAGGCACCTCATTGGTTGACACCTATCGAAAATCAGGAATTGAACCGATAGATTCAAGAGTTGCTAGAGAAAGGTTTGATTAGAGAAATTTTGAGTCCTTGTGTAGTACTTGCTATATTGGCACCGAAGAAGAATGGAGAATGTGTACTGATTCTAGAGCAATCAATAAGATAACAGTGAAGTATAGGTTTCCTATACCGAGAATGGATGACATAATGGACAGTTTGATTGGAGCAAAGTATTTCACAAAGATCGATTTGAAAAATGGGTATCATCAGATCAAAATCAGAGAAGGTGATGAATGGAAGACTGATTTCAAGACAAAAGAAGGTTGGTATGAGTGGTTGGTTATGCCTTTTGGTTTAACTAATGCACCAAGTACTTTTATGAGGTTGATGAATGAAGTTTTGAAGAAAATTTTGGGTAAGTTTGTGATTGTATATCTTGATGATATTCTGATATTTAGTAAGACTAGAGAAGAACATTTGTTGCATGTTTGACAAGTTTTGTAGAGGTCGAAAGAAGAAAAGTTGCTGATAAATCTAAAAAAGTGTTTGTTCATGAAAGAAGAGATTGTGTATTTGGGATTTGTTATTTTAGCTGATGGTTTGAAGATGGATCTTGAAAAGGTTGAAGCTATTTTGAATTGGCCTACACCTATGAATGCTATGGAGGTAAGATCATTTCATGGTTTGGAAAATTTTTATCGAAAGTTCATAAGGAATTTTAGTTCAATTTGTAATGCTATGACTAAGACTATGAGAGGAGAAAAAAGATAATTCAAGTGGACACATGGAGCTGATAAAAGTTTTGAGACCCTGAAGTAGAAGGTTGTTGAATTACCTATTTTAGCATTACCTAATTTTAGTAAAGTATTTCAAATAGAATGTGATGCAAGTGGAAGGGAAATTGGAGTTGTGTTGAGTCAAGAAGGTAAACCTGTTGCTTTCTTTAGTGAAAAGTTGAATGATGCTAGAAGGAAATATTATGTGTATGATCAAGAATTCTATGCTATTGTTCAAGCACTGAAGAAATGGAGACATTATTTGATACCAAGTGATTTTGTGTTGTATACTGATTATAAGGCTTTACAATATTTGGGTAGTCAAAATAAGTTGAATCAGAGACATATGAAGTGGGTTGAGTACTTGCAGAGTTATACATTTGTGATAAAGCATAAGAGTGGACTCACTAACAGAGTTGCTGATGCATTGAGTAGAAGATCTTTGATGACCGAGATGAAAATTAAAGTTCTTGGTTTTGATGAGATGAGATGTTTGTATGAAAATGACCCTAATTTTTCTGAGCCATGGAGAAAGTGCAGAGCACCTATTCAAGATCAACAAGATACAAAATGGGATGAATATTTCATTCAGGAAGGTATGTTGTTTAAAGGTATTCAGTTGTGCATACTGAGAGAAGTAATGATGTCTAATTTGATAAAGGAGAAACATAGTAGTAGTTTGGCTCGACATTTTGGCATTGACAAAACATGGAATTTGTTGAAGGAGAAGTACTTTTGGCCGCAGTTGTATAGAGATGTTTAGAAATTTGTGAAAAGTTGTGGTATTTGTCAAGTTGCAAAAGGAGTACGTCAGAATACTGGATTGTATACACCGATTGTTGTACCTGAGAAACCTTGGATTGATATTAGTATGGATTTTGTTCTTGGCTTACTGAAGATAGTAAGAGGTAATGATTACATATTTGTTGTTGTGGATAGATTTTCTAAGATGGCACATTTTATACCTTGTAGAAAGACATCAGATGTAGTACATGTAGCAGATCTTTTCTTTAAGGAAATTGTCAGATTGCATGGATTACTGAGGAGTATTATCTCTGACTGAGATAGTAAATTTGTTGAATATTTTTGGAAAACACTTTGGAAGAAATTTGGCACTAAGTTGAAATATAGTTGTACATTTCACCCACAAACTGATGGACAGATTGAAGTTGTGAACAGAGGTTTGGGAAATCTCTTGAGATGTTTAGCTAGAGACACACTGAGTAACTGGGATTCTATGTTAGCACAAATAGAGTTTGCATATAATAATTCAATGAATAGGAGTACTAGAAAGACACCATTTGAGATTGTGAATGGCACACAACTAAGAGGAATATCTTATTTGAGAGACATTGCTAATGAGAATAAGAGAAGTGTTGAAGGAGTAAAGTTTTCTGAATACATGAAGACATTGCATGAAGATGTGAAGCTGAAGCTAGAAGACAGTAATTAGAAATACAAAGATAGAGCTGATAGATCAAGAAGACATAAGAATTTTGATGTTGGTGATGAAGTGATGGTTCATTTGAAGAAAGGCCAATTTCCTATTGGCACATATGGAAAGCTGAAAATGAAGAAGTTTGGACCTTGCAAGATTTTGAAGAAATTTGACAGTGGAAATGCATATGAGATAGAGTTACCTGATGACATGGACATATCACCAATTTTCAATATTGTTGATTTATATGAGTATCATGAACCTGATGAAGAAATGACAATACTGACAGAATATCCTAAGAAACAGGATGATGAAGTTGAATAGATTTTGAAGGAAAGAGTTGGCAAGAGCACAAGAGGAAAACAATACATGGAATATCTAGTTAAGTGGAAGAATAGACTGATGGAGGATAGTTCATGGATTTCATAGTTTGAGTTGGATGCAGCTCAGACCAGACCTACCAAATGATTCGAAGAATGATTTCAAAATAACCCCAGGTGTCTGATGCAAGAGCATCTCGAGTCCTTGGCAATCTCGTGTCACCAAAAATAATTTGGAGTTTGTCTATGTTGCTCAGTTTCTTCTTTGATTGAGTTGGTCAATTTCCTTTGTTTACTGAGTGTGGTTAGTTCTCTCCTGGGTGGTTGGTTATTTCATTGGCACTCAACATTGCTTGTCTGCGGCTCGGTCATCCTTGTTCACAAACAGGCTTAGTTTTGTTTTTTGTTGTGGCTGACTTGTGCATTTATATTGGATCATTGAATTAATGTTGGTATCCATAATTGGGAAGCATTTGGTCCCAGATTTGATTGCTACTTCCATTAATTATGGATCTGAAGGCCGACTCAGCTTAGTAGCTTCTTGTATAAATGTAGATGTTTGGTGGTAGTTTAGGGGTAGGTTTTTGGATAGAAGATAGAAGATATTAGATGAGAGATAGGGTTGTAGATCTTCACATGTTTGAGGACTTCTATGATTCATTGTAATATTAGGCCCTAACTGGAAGGCCTTACAACCCGTCATGTACAAATTAGTTGATGAAAGTTAATGAAAGATCTGGCATTCTCTCTCTCACTCTTGTTGTTTGTTGCTTCCACATCTGTGTTGTAGGCTTGGATCATTAGGGTGTGCCATCCTTTGGCCTCTCTTGCTCCCTACCCTTGAGTCACATCAGAAGAAGGTCTATGTGACCAAGTAAAGTGTTTGTGCTATACATTGGAACTAATCTAGACAACAGGTCTAAGCACAATTCACCAAGATCCAGATATAGTGTGTATTTTTTATTCAAAAGGTTGTAGCCTTCACCCCTTTGAGCAGTGAGCTCTCTAAAAGTGTTTCCTCTCCCCTAATAGGGACTATTGTAAAAGAATCCTAATAGGTTTCGACCCTTGACTAGGTCTACTGTACTAAATATATTGTAAAGAAACTCCTAACAGGGTTAAGGATCTTCTAACAAGGATCATAATACACTAGTACAAAATATTAGTGGGTGTCAATTCCCACTGGGGTTTTTACCTATTTGGGTTTCCCCATAACCAAAATATTGGGGTTGTGTTCATGTGTTCTTTCATTTTGTTTATGCTTTATATTTAAGTATACTTAATTGGATAAAGAATTGAAACTTGCAGATAACTGATTCACCCCCCCTCTCAGTTATCTCTTGGGACTATTCCTAATAGGTACTCCCATCCCACCACATTTACACTCTTTTGATCCCACAAAACCCTTCCACATCTCCACCAATGTCAATTCCTTTGTTATCCATCAATTCCATGATCCGACCATGCAAGTATCCCATACAACATCATCCATCCCACATCTCTTGCAACCTGGTGTAGTAATCCCCACAAGTACTCCACTTTCCATTATGGGTGCACAACCCCCGCCTACCTCCTCATAGGTAGCCACTCAATCACAAGCATACAACCAAGTGTCTACCCAAGAAACATTGCCTCCTACTTCATCTACACCTCTTTCGCAAGGAGCATCACAAACAACACCACCTACATCTGCCTAGTCTATCACACAATCTCAATCCACACAAGTTCCTCTCACATTTGCTACCAGCACATAGACCCAGCAAGTCACCTTCACAATAGGAATGCTGAACATAACATCCCAAGCTACCCTACATGTATCTCAAAATCCCACTGTCCCACCCACATTTACAGCAACTTCCACATCACATCCCATAGCAGGGGTTAGCGTCACTTGGAGCCTCAGCCAAGCACAATTGAATGCCATGGGCATACCCACACATGGCCAATTTTACCAAAAAATCCATCAGCAAAAACCATCCCACAAGCAGTACAACAACCAACCCATCATCATTTGTCACACCCCTGCCTGCATTCACCAACTATCTATCCATGCCATCAATCGCTCAAAAAACTATTCCTTTGTAATCATAGCAACTTGGCTCTACCCATACCACTAATTCTTTCATACTGCTACCCATAGTGTACACCCAAGCTACCATCCCCCCTCTCAGCAATTTAGTTATGCACCCCTCCTATGTTGGCCAAGTGCATCAACATCCACAGTAGTAACCGTTCCACCAACTCCCCGCACAACAACCATACTTTTTGGGCACCGCAAGTCAATCCTCTCATCCCATAGCAGCAAGCCACACCATATCCCACCCAAAATCTATTTCAGATGGCCTTTTCTACTGGGCAATCCCCCTATCCAAGCTCACCATTTCTCTCACATATCCCTTCATATTCACCCACACCATCGGATCCATTCTCAATGGGAGTACCCACCTCGACACCTATCAAATAAAAATTGGAAGAATTAAGAAATTCTCTCAAAGAACTCAAGGCTAGTACTGAGGGTAAAAATTTCAAGTTCGAGGAAGTCTATCCATATCCATTTGATAGATCAATCACAACACTCCCCTTCCCTAAGCATTTTGAAATACCAAAGTTTGACAAGTATCGAGGGAAGGGTGATCCAGTCAGCCATATCAAAGAGTTCTACATGACATGCCAAGAAGTGGCATTCAATGACATATACCTTATGCACCTTTTCTCCAAGAGTTTGGGAGGGCCTACCATCAAGTGGTTTTACAAGATACCATATGGGTCTATCTCCACATTCGTGGAACTTTCAAAAAATTTGTGGCCCAATATGCTCATAACGTCGAGAATGAGCTCTCCTTGCTAAACCTATGCAATACTAAGCAAGAAGGAGGTGAAACTTTGGCTGACTACCTGCAAAGATGGCAAAACCCCACCATGAGGTTGTCATACTAACCACTAGAGAAGCATCTCACCAAGATATTTATCAACAATTTTCATCGGAATTTATCCCATGCAATTTAAATGAATTGTATATAGACATACCAAGACATCAAGGGGAAAGGCATGGACATTGAATGAGCTCTTTTGGATGAAGGTACCATCAAACATAACAAGGAGAGCTCCCAAGATAGACCTAACAATGATCGATCTCATTATTGGAACAAGAACAAGAACATGGTCACTAACGGAGCCACATACACCAAGAATGTCCAAGTTATTATAGTTGTTCCAATCCTCCTCAAACATATGCATAGTAAGCACCCATGTATCAATAGAAAGCCCCCACCTACCAACAACCACATTTTTAGCCACCTGCTAATCAGGCCAATGCCATATCTTTCACTCAAGGATAAAATAAGCCCCATGTTCAAAACAATCCAAAGTGCACATTTACACCTCTTGGAGAACCCCTGGATGCTATTTTCTACAAGATGGTGAGTGCCAACCTAGTTGTGTATCCACAAACTCAGAATTTTGATGAATCAACAACCAAACCAAACTGGTATAAGGACAATGAGTACTGCAACTATCACCATGTTAAGGGACACACTATCGTGAAGAGCATGAAAATCAAACACTATGTCCAAGACCTCATAGATAAAAAGGAGATCATAGTTGACACCCCTTCCCAGACATCTCCTAATGCCAACTTGCAGATCTATCAAAATGTGTTTCCTAAACACAATGTAGGAAAGAACTTGATAAATGCTAATCCTCTCATAGACTAAGGTAAGGGTAAACAAGGTGACCATGGTGATGGGAAAGATTACACCACTGCCTACATCAATTATGACAAATTTTTTGGTTTTATTTCCCAAGTTGAACTCACTATGAATGCAATCCATGTCAGAGGTGCTGACAATCAATGTGATGTTACTACCCATAGAGGTTAGATATCTATTGTTGGTGCTAATACTACAACTATCCCCAATGCACAATACAACCTCCTAGAACACCTTGGGAATACACTTGCACAAATCTCCATCCTTGACCTCCTTCGCACATCACCCCTCCATCAGGAAGTCCTCAATAAATCCCTCCAAGAAGCTCACATCCCTGCAGACATCAATGCCATCCAATTCAAGAACCTTGTGGGGCACCTATCCACACCTTCCACTCTCTCCTTCCAGCCACCTGACATGCCATCTATTGAACTAGATCACAACCTCCCACTCCACCTCACCGTGATGATTAATGAATTTTCCATAAAAAGGGTCATGGTAGATAATGGTTCAGCCCTTAATATTTATACATTAAAATTTGTCTGACAGATTGGTTTTATAGAAGCAGACATCTCTCATGATGTAATCACTATCAAGGCTTATGACAACCTAGAACATACCTCTGAAGGTACTATTTTTCTGCCCATCAAGATCAGTCTTGTCATCCATGATATTATATGCCATGTTGTTGATCTTGACCTCCCATACAACATCCTCTTGGGTTGTCCATGGATCCACTCCATCCAAGTAGTTCCTTAAACCTATCATCAGTGCATCAAGTTCCCATATCAAGGCACTAAAATCACCATCCACACTAATCCCTAGACTTTTGCATACTATCATGCAATTGAAGCCTCATTTCCCCATTCCACTCATTGTCCTAGAATTGATATCAGCACATCTGTCACCAGTTCCTCTTGATCCCATTGTGATCCAGAAATAGTCCTAGCCTCCACCCTCTCCTCTATCAAGATCAAAAATAAAGGTTATAGGGAGTACAGTCTTATTGACGCTTTTGTAGTAGGGGCTCTCCCCCTAGACCCACACACATAAGGATGACTCTATCATTAGACCAAGGCTCCTCAAGAAGGCCCCAAGATAAAAACCATGGGCTCATCTGCCTTCATCTCCAATGAAATTTTGAGTGGCCAAGAGTTGGCACTCGATATCAATCAATGATTGTACAAGGATCCCCACCTCCCGACACTGAGTTCCTCATGGAAGTCAAAGACATTCTGGAAGAGGAGGAAAAATGATCCTACAATGATATCTTTGACAACAAAACCTTCTTGGGCAATTCTGTCCTTCACCAACTTGCCATCAATCTCATTGACCTTCCCCTCATTCATCCCAACCTCATAGACTATGACCAATCGAGCATAGTACATATCGATGAGTTTCAAAGCAAGGAAGCACTCCTACAATTCATGGGCACCATAGATCAACAATCAGAATGGGGGCAAGATTCAACCAAGGTATATTGGCTCAACCCAAAGGGGTACTTTGGGGAAGAGGAAGTCTCTAGCTATAAAAGTAAAAATAAAAAAGAAAATAAAGAATCCTCATGTGAAAACCCCTCTGGGGCACATCCCGATTCAAAAATAGTAAAAATAAAGGGCATATCCGATAGTGAAAACCTCTCTGAGGTGCTAGAGGATGGAGACTTGCCTCTTCCTCCCATCTAGGATTACCGGTCAAAATAGTCATCCATAGTCATTGAAGAGACCAAACCGGTTGATTTGGGCACAAAAGAAATACCAAGGATCACCTATATTGCTACATCATTAACTGAGGGAGAAGAGTCAGCCCTTTTGGCTTTTCTTTGGGAATCGATCATAAATTTTGTGTGGTCATATGCTCACATAAATGGACTCAACCCAAATCTCATTGTCCACCATCTCATAGTAGATCCTTATGCCAAACTAGTCAAATAGAAGCTAAGAAGAATGCATCTCAAAGTGGCATTATTAGTAAAAGTAGAGCTCAAGAAACTTCTCCAGGCCAAGATCATCAAGGCCATTGATTACTCAAATCAGATCTCCAACATGGTACCAATTGTTAAGCCTTCAGGTGACATAAGAATTTTCACTAACTTCAGGGATCTCAACAAGGCATGTTTGAAGGATGATTTTCTGCTCCCCAACATTGATATGAGCATAGATCTCACTAGCGGTCATGAGATGTTGTCACTAATGGATGGCTTCTCAGGATACAATTAGATTAGAATAGCTGAAGAAGACCAACACAAGATAGCATTCACTATGCCATGGGGCAGATTTTGTTATAACATGATGCCATTTGGGCTTAAAATTGTGGGAGCTACTTATCAAAGAGCAATGACCACAATCTTCCATGACATGATCCATAAAATTCTTGAAGACTATGTAGATGAAATTCTAGCAAAATCCAGAACATGATGTGAACACTTTGATGTCCTTGAGGATGTGTTTGACTACCTATATAAGTATGGTCTAAGGTTGAATCCAAAGAAATGCATCTTTGGCACAACATCCAAGAAGCTTCTAGGATTAATCGTCTCCAGATGGGGCATCGAGATCGATCCAAAGAAAGTAAAAGACATTATAGAGATGCCTCCTCCTAGAACTCTCAGACAGCTAAGGAGCCTACAAGTAAACTTGCAATCAGTTTGAAGATTTATCTCCCAACTAGTAGATAAGTGTCAGCCATTCACACATCTTTTATGAAATGACACCACCTTCAAGTGGGATCCCATCTGTCAGCGCAACTTTGAGAAGCTCAAGAAATACCTGGAAAATGAACCTATTCCTGTACCACTAGTGCCAGGAAGGCCCCTCATTTTGTACATATCAGTAACTACCACAACGTTGGGGGCACTCCTAGCCCAGCTTGATGATGATGGAAAAGAGAAGGCCATTTACTATATCAGTCATACACTAGTCAGCTATAAGCTGAACTACTCCCCGATGGAAAAAGAATTCTTGGCAGTGGTTTTTTCCACTCAAAAACTCTACCACTATATGCTCAGTCACACATTAAAGCTAATCTCAAAGGTCAACCCTCTCAAGTATTTACTTTCAAGGACCACACTCATAGGATGAATGACAAAGTGGGTAATGCTTCTTAGTGAATTTGACATCCAATATGTTGATCGAAAGGCCATCAAAGGACAAGTTATTGCTGATCAACTTGCAAAAGCTCCCTTAGTTGATGCATACCCTCTAGTGATGGAATTCACAGATGAACACCTTTGTATGGTTGAAGAAAAGCCTCAGTGGAAGTTATATTTTGACCGCTCATATACATCACATGGATCAGGGGTAGGGATACTTTTGTAACTCCTCAAGGAGACTACATCCCAAAGTCCTTTAAGTTAGGATTCATGTGCACAAACAACATTTCAAAATATGAAGCCCTTGTTGTCAGTCTCAGAATGGCTATCCATTGGAATATCATAGAACTTCAAGTATTTGGGGATTCCCAACTAATCATCAAATAGGTCCTCGATGAATTCCAGAAAAAAGATGACAAGCTATTACCCTACAAAGAGCTTGTAGATAAACTCAAAGAACACTTTGTTAGCATACAATTCATGCAAGTACCAAGACTACAAAACAAAGTAGCTGATGCTATGGCCACCATCGGGTTACCATTGGAAATCCCCTGTGATGCTGCACAAGATGAGTTTCTAGTTAAGAAGCTATATACGCCTGCTTACAAGAACACTGATGCTGATATGGTATGCATCTTGGTTGGTCCCTAGTCCCCATGGTACCAAGACATTCACGCTTATCTAAAGAATGGTATCATATATCCTCACCTCACAAATACCCAATGCTAGAACCTTATTCAAAGAGCATCCCGCTACACTCTTGTAGTTGACACCCTATATCATTGTGGGTATCATAACATCCTCTCCCTCTATTTAGACTTGAATGAGGCCACTTTGGCTTTACAAGAGGTTCACGCTGGCATTTGCAATTCTCACACGAGCAACATCCTCCTTGCAAAGAAGCTACTTAGAGTTAGGTATTACTAACTGATAATGGAGCATGACACCTGCAAGTTTGTGAAGAAGTGCCTACAGTGCCAACAACATGCCAATTTGATCCATGCACCCATGCAAGACCTACAGCCCATTGCACCTTTGTGACCCTTCTCATGTTGGGGTTTTGACCTTGTTGGCATGATTCACCCTCATTCCTCTAACAAACATAAGTACATCATAATAGCCACTGAATACTTTACAAAGTGGGTAGAAGCAATTCTACTCAATTTAACTAGTGGTGTCCAGATCTCCAAATTCATCTTCTACCACATCACTTTCCACTTTGACATTCCCTCCACCATCTTAACAGACCATGGTTCACCATTTGAAAACTAGCATGTCAAAGGACTCTATGACCAGTTCCACATTCACCAATGCTTTTCTAGCCCATATTTTCCATAAGGAAATGACCAAGCTAAGGCAACTAACAAAAATATCCTAAAAGTCCTATAAAAAGTTACCAATGATTCTAGCCGTGACTGGCATCTGCAATTCAATCCCACCCTTTGGGCCTATCACACCTCCTTCCATACCCCCACAGGCACCACCCCATATTCCTTGGTCTATGGTACTGAAGTTGTTCTGCCAATCGAGGTTGAAGTCCCTTCACTATGCGTGTCCATGAAGAACTACATCACAAATGAAGACTACCACATGGCGTGCCTTACCTAGCTAGACTTGCTAGACAAAAAGAGGCAACAGGCCTATGATCACCTGATTTTGTACCAAAAATATCTCAAGAGGAGCTTCAATAAAAAGGTGCACCCCAGACAGTTCCAACTATGAGACCTGGTCCTGAAATAAAATTAGAAAGTAGAGGCTAATCATGAAAAGAAAGGGAAGTTCGAGCCCACCTAGTTGGGTCCCTATGTGGTGAAAACTTGCTTCAGTTCTAGAGCTTACCAGTTGTCTACACCTAAAGGTGAGCCTCTTAATGATCTAATCAATATCATACATCTAAAGTGGTTCTATGCTTGAACCATGCAAATAGTCATGAAAAAAATCATAAAAATCATAAAAAGTCCTGAAACAATCTTAAAAATCATAGAAAGTCCTGAAAAAATCATAAAAATAAAAAAAAGTCCTTAAAAAAGCCTAAAAATCATAAAATGTCCCTAAAAAAATCATCATCCTGGTGAAAACCTAGCAAACAAGTGCCTTGATAAATCAAAAGAAAATAAAAAAATTGAAAAGAAAAGAAAAGAGAAATAATCGTCCAATGGTGAAAACTTGGCAATTCAAGCACCTTGGACAAGTATGTTGGTGAAAACCTGGCAAACAGGTGCCATACATAGTGGACCATATCATTATCTACCAAAATCCCATTCCCCCCTCCACCCATCAGAATCCACTTGCCACCACTTTTCATCCCATTTCGCTCATCCCTTGTTCCCAAGGGGTCATCCCCATTGCGCCAGCAGATGAGACCTACCATCCCACTTATTGAGCTTCTGTAAATATCCATTGTATATAGTGTCTCCAGTTTGTATATATTGTCTTGTCTTTCTCATCAGTACCATTTGATTGCAAATCACATGGCCTACAATGACCTCAATCTCAATAATGTTCCCTCAGCAAGAATCCCGCATCATTGTGATTCTCCAAAGGTCTTCCATTTTCCCATCAACAATTCCACATGCAGTCAAAACCCATCAACCAGGTCCTTGTAGGATGCATCCTTCCTCCATGTCTAACCTAATCATAGCAATCCATAGTCAGTCGATCTCTTTTGGCAAAGGACATCTTTTGGTCTTATCACTTGGATTTCATGAAAGTTTTCTTAATCTTTTTAGTTGATTTTGAGGTCTCAGTTGACTATTCTACTCAAGGTCGCCATGATCTTTTATATCATGGTGCACTGTGACAAGAGGCATCTTTCTGGGGCAAGGTCTTTTTTGCAATCTTTTTCTTCTTCCTTTGAGTCAGTCAAACATGACCCATGGATGACTCATAGGGGATCTTTTGGGTCACCTGGTGCACTCGAGAAATGTTGTTTGTTTGTGGATTCCCTCGTATCATTTCCACCATGTTTACTTCTAGGTGCATGCGTGATGCTAGGGAAATCCTTGTACGTATTTTTTGCATCAGTCCTATGCAATGCTAGTGACATGACCTCACATTCCTAGTAACTTTGGTTAGTCCCTTCTATTTCTATATCAAAATAAGTGCTCAAAACTACATGGTGGTGTTCCCTTTCAGAATACCCAATGCTCAAGCTTCATTGAACATCCTTCATCCCATCAATCATCCGAACAAAAAATCACATCATCCCTATCCAATATCAAAGCCTAAAGGAAATCCCTCAAACAACATCTTCCTCACATCCCATTTTCACCCATCATTTCCACATAACTACTTCATCATGATGCAAAATTCCCCACCCCCCTCACCTCACGTTCTTGACTCTTGGATTGTGATTGTGCAAATCCCCCCCTATTCACCATCCCCTCCGCACCACTCCCCCTTTCTCCCTCAATGAGGGATTAGTCAGGTAGTGATATGTTGCACCATCTCATCCTTACACATCACCTTCAAAACTCCCATAAGCATTCATACCGTTCCCCTACACCCTCCCGCATACATTTCACTTCCCACCACTATCCTAGGTTGCATTTCTCTCATCTCCTTTCACTACCACACACCCTACGCTTCATTCCAAGTCTATTATCATCTTGCATTAGTGACATAGTGCTTGTCCATTCATTTCATTTTGCATCCCATTAATCATTCATCCTTCATTTTCGATTCATTTTAGTCTTGCATTGTTAAAAGTTCATCATTCATTTTCGGTTCATTTATCTCCTCGCATTATTAGATCCATTGTTAGATTCATTTTTATCTATTGCATATCATTTAGCATCTTGCATTGATTAGATTCATTTTTAAATCATTCTTAGATTCATTTTAATTTGGCATTGTTAGGGTGCATTTTTAGGTTCATTTTTTATCTTGCATTGTTAGGTTCATTTGTTATCTTGCATTGTTAAGTCATTTTTTTTAGTCTTGCATTGTTAAAGCATATTAAAACATCCATACAAAGCACATGTGATCCTAACCATACATATATTATACATCAACAATATTTACATCACACCATGCATCCATAAATTATTAGCACATGTATCTCATATAAAAACACATCATAGCACATAACACATCAAGCACCTTGCATCCTACATCATACACATGTTAGTCTCATAGCATATAGAAAATCACATCACATCCTACATCACCCATGCTAGTACATCATATGCATCCATAACATCCATGCATTACACATTATATCCCACCCAACTCATCATATCTATATCCAAAATCATCGCAAAGAATAAAGTATATGTCCCCACCCACAACATGAAAGAATAAATGTCTGTCTAAGTCCATGTCCACATAAAAAGTATATATATACATATACATCAGGACTATTCCCTCCATCAATAAATAAATAAATAAATGATCAACACTTGCAACATATCACTACCTATCTGTCTCTCTTGTGGGAGACTACATATCAAAATCCCCATCCAAGTCTACCATTGCTGGCACTTGTTGGACTAACGGTCTATGCACTGTGCCCTGTATCCATGTGCTCTACACCTCTCTAGACACCCGAACAACCCCTATATCTATCTCCATCCTTGTACTTGACTCTGATCCCTCAGCCTCTGCCATCTGTACCGAGCCGCCGACTAAATGTTGTTGACTTTGTGTGTGGCCTGACTGATGGCTCCCCTACCCTATCCTCTAACTCCTACTAGCCCCTATCCCATGGCTACTACTAGCCCCTGTCCTCTAGCTTCTGTTGGCCCCTGATCTTGTGACTAATGTGCGACTTGGCTGCCTATAATGCTACACTTGATTTGGTGGCACTGCTGCATGGTACATCCCTCTATATCATCCAATCTGCTCCCCAAGCTTGACAAGCTATCGCTGGAGGTGAGATACCTCCCTTGATCGATCATGGGACCCCCATGTGGTGGTGTCCCTATCCCCTAGTAGCTAGTCTTTCTCTCACCATAGACCATCTCTCTTTGTCCTCAACCTATCCCTCTCCACCACCAGGGCATCCCTCTCTTGCACAAATACTCTCTCTCATCCACTGTCATCAATCCCTCTGATATGAATTGTGCTAGGTGTGCAATCAAACTATCTCTCTCTATAATTAGGTCATCCCTCTCTACCACCAAGAGGTATCTCTCCCCTCTCAAGATGTCCCTCTCCCCCTACACATCCTAGAGCATCTAGGTCATCCTATCATGTGCATCCTATAGTGAGGTCAGGCACCATGTTGTATCATCTCCTCCTCCCCTCGATGAGCCTGCCCCCACTATTGGTGGTGGTCCTGCTAGTGGTGGTGGCCGCACTGGTGGTGGTGATTCTAGTGGTGGTGGCCCTGTGGGTACCTATCCCCCATCTCCTCCCCCCATCCACATCCATCCCATCTTATCCTACCCCTTTGTCTCTATCTCCATCTCCTCCTCTCCCTCCTCTATCTCTGCCTCCAATCCTCACCCTGTCAGCCCCTCCAATCATCCCCCTTCCCCTCCCTCCTCTCCTCCCTCAGCCCACATACATAGGTGATGCGACCCCCTCTCCATCAGACAATCCTGATCTCCTCACTACCCTAGGTGGTTGAAACCATGCATCATATGCTAATGTAGTCCCTAGATCCACCACCCCACCAACCCAATCCCATTGGAATGGCTATATGGCCTGATACTCAGCCAGCAACCCCCTATCCTGAGGTGGCCCAAACTCTAATATCCTCTTGTGAGTGGTGCATTGGTACCATCGCTCTACCCCTAGCACATCCTATCTGAATCCAAACTAGCATGAATTCCTATTGGGCCTATACTACTCTACAATATAGTCCCACCGCCCTGTCAGAAATGTCAGCATCATAGTATAGGGTAGCTCCCACGCATCCTCCACCCATGGTGCATGTCCTAGGTATGGACACCATGTGATCCCATCTCGGATACCATCTAATGTCTCCCTCTAGGAATCAGTGTCCCCTCACCCTGGTATGTCACTAGGTTCCCCCAACTGTATGATTTTAGCTCATCCACCTGCCTATCCACTCTACCTAAGGGCCATAGCACTGCTATGTGCTCTCATGCCCATACTTGTAAGAGGGAGGCAAAGTTGAAGCTCCTCCCCATGGTCCTCACTCCATGGTACACTATTTGATGAAGATCTTGATATATCTCCACAAGAATCAATGTCCCCCATGCTGTTGGCACTCTTGTATCAACAATCTATACAATCCCAGGAATCAGTACCAAAGTCACGATCCTCCCACCCATGTCTGGGGAAATGTATCCTGACACCAATCCACATATGTAGAAATACACCTACTATGTCATTGGTATCATTGCCACATGTTGCGCCGATGCTAGTTGTCCATGTGACAGGATCGACACCACACTTGACCCTAATAATGGGGCCACTTCTTGTACTTGTGTGTATACCCCTTCCACCATAGGTGTACCTCACATTGGTAATTGGAAGATGCGATACACATCCTCCAATGTCATAGTCATCTCCCCAGTCGGGAGATGGAATGTCCTCATCCAAAAAGTTGTTTTTGCTATCTTGCAAAACTTAAAACTTCTTGCGATCTCACAAAACATAATATTTTATTTTGCACTCTTAACCATAGCATTAGTACATCATAAACTACCTTACATTAACTGCACAAGACTTAATTCATCAAAAATATACTTCTACACTAATTCTAAGTTCCTAATCTATTGTAATTTTCATAAATTAAGTGCTTTGAGTTAGGTCAGGTAAGTATTCATTCTTACCACTTGATACTTCACCTTTCTGATTACCTTCAATGTTGAATATGTCTCCTTGATCTGTGCCTTTAACAAACTTCACTTCATCTACATTACTATAGCAACCTTTTTGTCTGTTACCTGCATCTTCATTTCTTCTTGCATGATTTCTAGGGTTAGGGTTAGGATGAAAAACTCCATTATTCATTCTACAAAACCTTTCTGTATGTCCAATCTTGTTACATATCTGACAAACAATTTCATTATTCCCATATCTTGGTCCTTGCTGATTGATTTGTGATCTGCAGTTTCTAGCAATGTGTCCAATCTTGTTGCATCTATAACATACTACTTCATTTCTTCTGTTCATATTTTTAGTAGCTCTCTTATCTGCATTGTTAGTATTCCTAAACATTCTACTACCATAATTATTCTCAATAACTTTAGGTCTTCTACATTCAATAGCTCTATGTCCAGAACCATGACAATTATAACAATAACCATTAAGAGGTTTAAATTGTTTACCCGTGCAATATCTCCAAATGTGGCCAATAGTATTACAACCAAAACATCTACCTTTGAATTCTCTTTGCATACCTTTGGGTGATTCTTCTTGGTTCGATGGTTCTTCTTCTTTAGATGGTTCTTCTCCTTTAGGTGTGTCATCAGATTTGTTGATCTCATCTAACTTCTTATCTATGCTTTCAGATTCTTTTAGATCTGGTTCCTTGCTTTCATCATTTATTCTGAATATATTAAATCCAAGTCTAGTCTTATCATAGGATGGTTTTCCATAAGATACTTGTTCATCGATCTTCTCACTATTTGAATATAGCCTTTCAAGTTGTTGTTTGGATTGAGTCAATTCTCCTTTCACAATATTATTGTATTTTTCAAGTTCTGCATGCTGCAAATTTACTTTCTCAAATTCAGATGTTACTTTGCCAAGTTTAGATTTTAATTCTTCATTCTCAATCTTCAACCTTTCATTCTTAGATCTCAAATTTGGTTCATTTTTGTCATTTCCATCTTTCAAACTAAGCTTCAGATTTGCTATCTTCAGTTCATGCTTAAGGATCACATTTTCTTTTTCTAAATTGTCATCACAATCTTCAATAAGAATTTTGGATTCCTTTTCAGATTTAAGATCTTCTACCTTATTTTTCAGTTTCTCAATAAGGTTATTTGCATCATCATATTTCCTTTTCAGAGTGTTTCTTTCATCAGTAAGCATATCAATCTGTTCAAGAGCTTCTTCAATATTTTTTTGTAGTTGATCTATATCCATAGAGATCTTACTCAAGCTGCTAGGCTTTCTTTGAATGATTCTTCTCTGAGTAACTAAGCTCTGATACCAATTGTTAGAAATAGGGAATACTGAGAGGGGGGGGTTGAATCAATATTCTACAAACTTTATCTTTTTCCCAATTATGGATATAACAAATTATCTTTATACATGCATAACATAAGAAGCTAAACAATATGCATAGCAATATAAATAAAGAACTCATAATACATTATATGTTCTGGAGGAAACCCTGGCCAAGGGAAAACCCCAATGGGGATGGTACCCACAAAGATCCACTAATCAAAAGTATCCTATTAAGGATGTTTACCCTGTTAGGATTCTATTACAAGCATATAGTGTATCAGTCCTGATTAAGGGACTATAGGCCTTGTTAGAAGCCTCAACCTTGTTAGGAGTTGTCAATACAAAATCTGATTACCAGATGAGCCCACTACCCAAATAAGTAATGTATAATGTATAATGATTATAAAAATGGATTAAGGTATATAACCTTATGTTGCTTGCATCAATATCTTTTTGCTACTCTTACATTCGCATCATATCATTACAATATTACCATATATCTCTTATTGTTCTTCTTACAATTACATATTACATATATACAAGTTATTAAGGATAATAACTTTACATAGTCAGCTTCCATAAACCTTTATCCAAGAGTTAACATCTAGGATGTCGTCCCTTTATATTTTTAAGTCATTATTTTGATAAACAAAATAATCCCTTAACTCTTTACCAATTCTGCCTTCATATTCTGTCCTGTCGGCTTAACATTGTCTTCAGTAAAACTGTCATAACTAATTCCGTACATGCCATACTGATTTGTGCTCTTAGATGGGTCATCATTAGTCATCATAGAGTCTATGTTCAAGTGCTCAAGCACTAAACTTACTCCAGTCAACATTGCAAAAAAAAAACTATATCTTTGTGCACTGGTGAAAACATTGTCTTACACTTAGACAAATTTGCAATGCGCTCTACTATACTTGCTCTCTGACCTGTGTGATCTTCATGTGGATCATATGTTTCCATAATGACAACATCTATATACTCACTTCAGCCAAATTGCCAACAATCATCCTCTCAAGGGGGCATCAACCAGTCTAACCATCCTAGCCTGTAATCTGGGGCATCCTCACTACCTAGTCCATTCTTCATGTTGTCCATTGCTAAAAACATCTTCGAAACAGTGTTATTTAAACACTATGTTGAAGGAAGAGGGGAAAAATTTAGACACCTAAATTTGATGACATCATTTAGTAATTTTATTTAGTCTTCTCCTAAGTATTTTATTAATTAAATATTATTATTTAATTAATTTATGTCATCCCCTAGTTAATTAATTTAATTAATTAACTATAGTCTAATTAATTATCTAAATGACAAACCTATAGTCTAATAATTAATTAAATCCTTATTCTTCTATTAATTTAAATGGATACACTTATCTAAATAAATTAATTCACAAACCCCTTTTTCCTCCCACTTGGAATTAAATAAAATATTTAATTCTACAAAATTCTAATTCTCCTTCATTAGCTAATAATCCATGCTTAGCTAGTCTAACCCTCCACTCATTCTCTCTCCTCCCATCACATCTCCCTAATCCTCCACTTACCCTCTAATCCAAAGCTAATCCACCCTTAAACATTTGCACAATCATAATCCAAGGATTAAGAAATGCTAAGGCAACACAATTCAACCCTCATGTCACATCACCACATCCTCCAATGCCAAATCATAAAGCCTCTTACACATCTCTTACACACTTGTCACATCTCACACCTCCCAAAGTGGTCACATCTCTCAAGGATTTGACTTCTTCTCTCATCCTCCCCCATTGTGACACTTGTCACAATGCTATGCATTTGAGAAAAGACAATCCATGTGCTCTCTTTTGGATGCATCTCAACCTTTCCTCAAGTTTGCACCTTGACCGTCCATTCACCTCCCATTTTCCTTTAAATAAAACATCTTCCTCCTTCATTTTCATCCACCATTTGAGCAAAGTTATCATGCCCTTTTAAAGAGAAAAAACATCCATCATAGCCTTATAATGCCAAAATCTCTCCTCATTCATTGAAGCTTTGAGCAATAGCATTGAGCACACATTCCATCCTTGGACAAATCTTCTACAACTTGGAGATTTCTTGGGTTTGAGGTTTGCATTCCTTTAGTTTTTGTCTTCATTTTGTAGGTCTTAGCATAAGTGTTTATTTAGATTGCTTTGTTGAATGTTTAGCTTGCTTCATGTTCTTTAACATTGCATTTTAGGTACTTACAACCTAATAAACTTATGTCTCTAAAATAACCAAATAATCTTTAATATAGAAAACCTTCTCAAACTAGGGTTTTTAAAATATGCAACTCCAAAAAAAAATTAATAAAAAGTTTTGTTTTTCATCCACTTAAGTCAACTTAGTCAACTTTCTAATTAAAAAAACAAAGTTCTAATTTATCGAAAAAGTGCATGATTAAATTTTAATTAATAAAATATGCAACTTAAATTAAATGTCACTTACTCCATTTATGCATTTAAATTACATAATTTATATTTTAATTAAATTAATATTTCTAGCATATTTGAAATATGCAACTTGATATTAAATATCATTTATATATTAATTATGTGTTTAATTTTCAAATTAGATTTAATATTTAATTAAATCCCTAGTTTCTATAATTAGACTTTTTAATTAAGTCTCTTTAATAAACATATGTATTTAATTAATTCTCATGAATTAAATATTCATATATTTAATATTTTAGTATTTTTATAAGGTGTAATTATTTAATCTCATAATTAATCTTAATTAAACTCTTACTCCACTTTGATACAAAAAAAATTCCAACCACATGACATGCATAAGAAGAAAAACTGACCGCATAAAAATGCAACATTCATGCTCAAAGGAAGGGTTCACAAATTCACGTCACATTGATGAATTCAGATAGGTAGAAAATCAAATATTTTCCCACTATTTTAGGATAATTAATGGCTTAGGTTGGGGTATGAACCTACAAGTTATATCTCCTCTATTACCATTGAGATATTGCAATAGGGCACACTCATCTTGACAATTCAGGGAAGTCAATGCCTAGTACCTACAATCCTTCCATCACAAAGACAAACATGTGCATACATATAATACAATAGATAATGGTAGGGATCGGTACATCATGTATATATTGCAAGCAAGTGATTACAAATCCATCCCTCACCATATCAAACACATCAAAAAGAAATGTAAAATACACACATGATTCATGTAAATTCAGATATAAGGTCAATATGTCAATAAATCTATAAATATAAATGACATCATAATATGAAGATAATCTTTATGAAAATAACCATAATCATCTAAAAATCAACACATAATATCACATAACTAACCAATGACTCATAATATATCAAATCACAATGTAATGTCATACATCAATATCCTCAAAAAATACTAAAATAACCAATGCACATATTCAAAGTGACCTAAA
Organism: Chamaecyparis obtusa; assembly: GCA_027943335.1. NCBI lineage: Eukaryota > Viridiplantae > Streptophyta > Pinopsida > Cupressales > Cupressaceae > Chamaecyparis > Chamaecyparis obtusa. The sequence continues at coordinate 26,612 of BSBK01004704.1, read as the reverse complement.
AGAGTTTGGCAACAAAACTAAAAATCAAACTATGGGGTGGGTATTACAACTGAAATCAATCTATATTGTGGTTTGTTAGTTATAGACTCATGTTGAAGAAGCTAAGTGTTGATATAGTATTGTAATAGTTAGTTTATTGGAATACAAAGTATTATGCTTTTGGAGTGTGGTTTTTTCTCTCAAAATTTTTTTCCCCACAATATATCTTGTGTTCATTATTGTATGTCTTTATGCATATCCATTATCTCCTTTTCAACATTTTTTATTTATGTAGTTTTATTTGTAAGAAAACTTGTGTTGTCTCGCCCATTAGTATTTAAAAGCATTTTCTACACTATAACTCTTGCTTTTTTTTTATAATAGAACCACACTCACCATTCATATTCTTATTTAGTCTAGATCTAAGAAGGTCTAGTTGGAATTATGTTGATAGATCCAAAATTTCTTTTATTAAAATTTTAAAGAGGCTTGTAGATCATCTAAGTAAATATATTGATTCCATCAAAACCATTCTAGAAAACACTTTCATCTCTCAAGGCTTCACGACTTGTCATTTGATGAGTCTAGGAATTGTCTCTTTTATATGGCCTTTAACATACTCTTTTATGCTTATTATTCTACAGACTTGATTCAAGACTTAACTCTTTTACGATTTTAAGATACATATAAATCATTTTTACATTTATTAATAAATGGTGATAATATAACTGTATGCTTGAAATTACATGGACAATGTGATGAAACTGAATGGATAAGTTTTATATGTGATACTTTGGATACTAATATTTCATGTGTCATTTCAATTTCAGTCAACTAAGTCATCTCCTATAGTTGAGGATTGAAAAGGTTCCTGTAGCCATGGTCAAAGCATGTTTGAAAAATTTAAAAGGACAACCTTTATGCTTTGGTTAGCTGGAGGATGTGGATAACTCAAATACTTCTTCAAAAGGAAACTTTTCATCTCCAAAAAAATATTTATTTATTCTATTACTTTAAGGTGAATTGACAATTGTGATTTAATATAATTATATTATTATAGTCCTTCTAGGACTCTCTTTTGATTAATTATTTCTTTTAGACAAGATAATTCTCCTCCTAGATTTGAGGAGGCATTCGTAGGTAGGTAAAAGGTCATAAATATTAGGCTAACACTAGCATGCATAAATATATGACACCTCAATTTTAGTCTATCTATTTCATTGTGTGTTTGGGATCCCTCCTCAAGGGGGTTTACTTAAGATAACACATCCACACTCTTTTCTTCCATAGTATTAGTTAATACTAGTTTTTTTTTATGATTTAGTAGTTGTATAATGTTATTTTAGTTACTACATATAGTTTCCTGGACCAACAAATGTTTCTTAACTTCTTTAGTTCTTGTAAGAATTTTGATATTGCCTTGATACCATGTAATAATTTGCCTAAGGAAAAGAATAAAATGCCAATATCTATAAGCTCAATAGATAACACAAGAAGAGAGACAAAATGATATTATCCTCAAATGATTGAATTCAATGATGATCAATAATCAAATAATAATTGACAAATAAAAAGTAGATGTGCTTGAATATATAGGCAATGCAATAAGACTACATGATAAGGAGACAATAAGCTATCAACCACACTAGGTGGAATCACATGTCCACCAAAGGTGGATCATCCTCCATTGTACATCAAAGTATGTGCAACATGTGAAAAAATGAGAGGATGATAATGTGATAAGAGCACTAAAGGTGGATCTCACACCTAAAGTGGAAATTCTCCTACACCATGTGCTAAAATGAAATGCAAACTCCTAGGTGTCTTAATGAAAACTAATATGCAAATGCATTATCCTAAGTAAACTTAATTAAAGTCTAATTAGGAAATATTTAATTACACTAACACCCCCCATTAAGTGCAACTTAGGGGAATGCCCTTAAGTTCACAATGCTAAATGAAAATGCATGATGGGTTTTGGCTACTAGGCCATGTTATGTACCCATGTACAATATGAAAGAGAAATGTAATGAAATATCTCATAAAGCGGAGAAAGAGGGAAAACCTCATGGGAAAAACCCTCCCCCCAAAAGAGATGAAAACAATATGCATGGATGGATGGAGTAATCAAGACCCCCCCATTATGACATACATTATTTATATACAATAGCGAAAAGTATGATAAGGACAAAAATCCATATGAGGAAAATGTCCCCCCATAAGAGAGAAGTAGTAGAAGAAGAGAGACATGGTATCCCCCCTCAATGTATAATTACCATCAATGATAGTTTCTCCAAGATGAATGTAGAAGATGGTCTATGAATGTTGAAAAGCATTCCTCCCCTTAGGTAGAAACAATGGCATATGTGTATATGAGATGTCTCCCCAATCTATAGGAAGAAACCTCAAGATGAATGATGTCTCTGAAAACTGATCAACTATCCCTGTGTCAATGCTGAAGGTTGCCCCTTCCAAAACTGCTAAAAAGAAAAAGTCAGGATCAAACAAGGATGGATGTAGAACATGTCCCAAAGAACCAAGTGTCTCCCCTAATGAAAAAGAGACCTCCTACAAATTTTGTACATAAGGATCCATAATCACATCAACCTCAAAAGGCTGATCATGTAGAGAATGGACAAGAGGTTCAAAGTGTTCCCTCACAACAAATGAAGAAGGATCTTCCTCATCAAAGAGAAGATGTATGTCATCAATGATGTCTCCTATATCGATAATTTAGGATTCCACAAACAAACTTGCAATGTCTATCAAGTAGTCATCCCCTGATGCTGTAACTGGAAGACAAGGTGTACCCTAGTGTGCTGAATCATATAGACCTATCACTATAGAAATGTATGTGCCTGTGGAATGTGCTAATGTTGTGACCTTGTCCTTTGACTATCTGAAGAATCCCCACAAGTGAACCTTTTGAATCAAGAGTCTGTCTAACCCAATGAGGTCTAGTGGAAGATGACGAAGAAGGAGTATCCTCAACCTTAAGTTTACCAAGAAAATGTGTAATCCTACACATAGGGGTTGAGGTAGATGAACCATTTGAATCACTTCCATTACTATCACTATCAATTTCCACAATGTGTGAAGTATGGAGAGGAGTAGAGGATAATCTAGGTGAACTTTCCTCAAAGTGAACATTCCTCTCTATGAAGATCTCAAGAGTCTCAGGATCCATAAGTGTATATGCCTTAACATCTTCTTCATATCTAATGAATGTACATGGCCTTGGTGGAGGTTCATTTCATTTTTGTGAAGATATGTGTGACCATGCTGGACAACCAAATACTGTGAAGTGTTTCACAATAGGTTTTCTTCTACACTATGCCTCAAAAGGAGTCATTCCATCTAAGGCATTATAAGGAGATCTATTAAGGATGTTATTGACACAACTTATAGCTTCTACCACAAGTGATGTATCAAGATACTTGGATTGAATCATGCAACTTTCCATTTCCTTAAGAGTTCTAATCTTCATTTTTGCAACTCTTGTCTTTTGTAGACTAAATGTAAATAGATCTGAAGAACAATACCCTCAATTTCACAAAAGTCTCTAAGTATTGAGTTCACATATCCTCTTTCATTGTCTACATGAAGAACCTTGATCACTTTACTTGATTTCTTCTAAACATGACTCTTGAAGGTTATAAACTTATCAAAAACATCATTCTTGTGACCAAGAAAGTAGACCCATGTCTAGGAGGAAAAGTCATCAATGATTGTGAGGACATAGTGACCCTTGTTGACTGGTGTCATTGGAAAGGGGCCTACTAGAACATAGTGAACCAACTCAAGAACAAATGATGCTTTCTAAGGCTTTCCTTTTTCAAACTTCTCTTCAAGATGCATATCCATTGAACAAGTTGAATATTTACCCCTATAAAGTTTATGGTAGGTATACCTTTGACCATATATTTTGAGCTAAGCTATTGAAGATAGAAAAAATCAAGATGTCCAAACCACTCATGTCATAATTTACTTGTAATTATGTATGTGTCAACAAGGCATGCGAAGGAGACTTAGGAACAAAGTGGGAGAAAGAATAAATCCTTGTGTCTTGATTATCTTTGGCCACTGCAACCAATGAATCATCCTTAAGATTTCACACCATGAATGAGTCAAGAAGGAAATCAAATTTATTTCCACTTCCATAGTGAGTGATTTGGTAAATTGAAAGGAGATTGGTGCTAAGGTTAGGAACATCAAGAAAATATTTTAACTCTCTATTTTCCATCTCAACTAGTGCTTTCTCTTCATCTTCCACACGTGTATCATTCCCTACAAATATGTGAGGTACCTTAGATGTCTCTAATGAAGAAAATTTCCCTTTTGAAGCACCCATATTATGTTTGGCACCGGAGTCAAGAATCCATTCCTCTAAAGAACTTTAACTTGTCATAAATGCTTTCCCTTTTCCCTTTGAAGTGGATGGAGATGAATCATTGGAAGCATTTGGCACATTGATTTTTTTCTTCTTGAGTAACTTTTCTAACTCATCAATTCTCTTAGTCTTGCAATGATGCTCATCATGATTTGACTATGAGAAATATTGATTTGAGTCTAATTTGGCCTCATTCAGGTGGCTATAAACATTAAAATTAGAAGTCCACTTTGGCCCATTTTGGTAGGTAGAAATTGTACATGCACTACATATAAAGTGCCAAAAACATCATTTGGGGGGCGGGGGTTCTTTGATTGAGTGAATCTTAGGGGTGTCTTGTATTCTTGTGTCCCTTTCTCTCTTGTGCTCTTTCATTTTTTCATCATGGATTCACCTAGATGTCCATTGTTAACTTCACACAACTATGCTACATGGAAAGATAAAGTATGGAGTAAACTAATGGAAAAGGGTTTAAATATTTATGTAAATGGTATAATTATAGAACCCACTGGTCCTAATGTGGATCTAATAATGCAAAAACTAATTGGAAAATAAAAGATAATATGGCTTTAGAAATTATAAGTTGTGTTTATGAAGATGTATTCTTCCACATTTCAAGATTTAAGGATTCCAAGGGTTCTTGGAACAAAATTTAAGATTTGTATGGTAAAGTGGATGAGGAAAAGAGATTCACAATTGAGGATGATATACTTCTCTTGGATCTTAGGAATTTTGACACAATTCAAGACTATGTCAACAAAGCCAATGAGTTGAGAACACTACTTAAGGATTGTGGTAATCCCATGAAGGATGATAGGTTGATTCATCACATTTTGAAGAGATTACCTTTTGAATATGCATCTTTTATCTTGAGTTACAACACTCACAAGTTAACCATGGGAAGTGCCTTCACTAAGCCTTCATTTGATGAATTTGTAGAAATTTTGACGTTAGAATAGTCAAAGTTGATGGATATGGGTATTCACAAGTCTTCAAAGTCTATGGCATTGGTGGCTAATAATGATAACCAAAGAAATAAAGGAGAAAAAAGTTTCAAAAACAACAAGAAGAAGTGGAAGCCAAAATTAAAATTAGAGACACAACATTCTTCCTCCTCACAACAAGGAAATTCTTCTTTCAATAAGAAGGGAAACAACAACTAGAAGGATAAACTATTTTGTGCATATTGCAAGAAACCAAATCATGATGAGCATCATTGAAAGACTAAGAGAATTGATGAGTTGGAAAACTTACTTAAGAAGAACAAAATCAATGTTCCAAATGCTTCTAATGATTTAACTCCATCCACTTCAAAGGGAAAAGGGAAAGTGTTTATGGTATTTGAGTGATATCAAAATTCTTACATGGTATCATAGAAAAAAAAAATGCACTCAATTTGGAGCCCGGACAACCAATTTATGGCCCCTTGAAGTTGGACTACAAATTAAAAATTAAAAATGGTGAGGGTTTCTAAATTTTCAAACCTTATTGATGTCACTAGAATATAAAATTAAATTTGATGTCTGAATGACCATCAAAGCAGTGCAAAAGTGCTAGGAAATGATGGTCAAATGACCATCACAATGTACCAAATTTCTAATGTAACTGCCAAGTTAAATTTGACATCTTGACATCTGTTAAAGCAAAAAAGAAAAACCACATAGATGATAGTTGTACACTCATCAATTTTAAGATGGTGGAAAACTACAAAAAAATGCATTTTTGTTGTTGAAAAAAACCAGATTCAAATGTTGCTACCACATGTATAATTGTTATTGGTTGGTTTCTACTAATGTGGGCATTTTCCACATGGACTCATAGGGTTCCTTGGGACTATTCTATGCTTGGTGTCAGCTTGGTTGCACACATGAGCAACTGCTTTGAGTGGTGGTGAGGAATGGGGACTTTTAGTCCACATTCCCAGCATGACTTAACTAAGGGCACTATATATACAAGATGCTGCCAATGTTTAAGCAAAAGCCATAGACTATGTAGAGTGATATTGATGTAAGGAAAGATGATGCCTACACCTAGGGTTGTTTGTTTGATTGGTTGATCCATAGTTGGTTTGTGGATTATTGATGTAACTGCTAATTATGGGTTGTGCCTTTGACTATGTGGTCCTGATTTGTACTATCTTGACCTTCTAACAATTCCTGCAATCAAAATTTGACAGGAAACAAGGGTGGGGACCCTGGCAAAACCCCATTTTTTGTATAAAAATACAAATATTTACCAAATCTAAAAATATAAATCTAACTGGAAAATGCAAATATTTACCAGATCTAAAAATAAAATAATTTTTTTTGAAAATTCATACTAAAGTGTAGATCGAACTACCCAAGTCCAATTTGAAAAATGTTTTTTTGCCTAATATTTAACTTTTGCCCAAGGTAGGAAAATTTATAGTCAAAATTCATCAGAATAGCCACTCGAACGCTATGGTAAGGTTGGAGCTTTCTCTAGACTCTCCCACAAGCTTTTGCACCTCTAGATTTGAATCGTGACCCTCCAAAAGCTGAAGCAAAGAGTTCTCCAATGGCTATGCAATGAAATCTTCTATGGCTTTGATACCATGTAAAATTTTTGATATCACTTTGATACCATGTAAGAATTTGCCTAAGGAAAAGAATAAAATGCCAAGATCTAGAAGATCAATCGATAGCACAACAAGAGAGACAAAATGATATGATCCTCAAATGACTAGATTTAATGATGATCAATAATCAAATAATAAGTGATAAATACAAAGTAGATGTGCCTGAATATATAGGAAATGCAATAAGACTACATGATAAGGAGATGATAAGATATCAACCATACTAGGTGGAATCACATGTCCACCAAGGGTGGATCATCCTCCATTGTACATCAAAGTATGTGCAACAATGAGAGGATGATAATGTGATAAGATCACTAAAGGTGGATCTCACACCTAAAATGAAAATTATCCTACACCATATGCTTAAATGAAATGCAAACTCCTAGGTGTCTTAATGACAACTAATATGAAAATGCATTATCCTAAGTAAACTTAAGTAAAGTGTAATTAGGAAATACTTAATTATATTAACAGTTCTAATATCCTTTTGAGTAACTTAAAAATAGCCAGGTTATCATATCAATTTACTATTGTTTGTTATTACCTTAGGTTGATTAAGTTCTATGTTTTACTTTAATGCAATTATTTTCCTTTAAAATCAAATAACAACATAAATGAAGTCATGATGCATATATCTTGCTAACCTATTTCAAGTTCACCTACTTGGGTTGATAATTAAATTTATCCTATAAGCCATGAATGGTTGCTCTATTAAATAGCCAATCTCTGAGTTATGAACTATTGAGATAGTTCTAATCACAAGTGGATATAGGGAACTCTATATTCTTGGCATTTTTGTTGGGATGGTATCAAGCCATGAGATTATTTGGTTTGTTTAATATTTTTCCATGTTTTCCTAGGAATATAGTTCATTTATTTCAGTGTTTAAGATCTATAGATCTTAAAAAAAATCTAAAATTTTCACTAACTAACAATGTGTAGGTCAACTAGAATAAGGAGAACATTTTTTGTTTGAGAAGGATAAGGGACCCTCTTTGAAGGTTCCTTCCCTCAAAAAGTACATTAATTTTGAAAGAAATACAACCATAACACCATTCACCTCCATCATCTCCATCCTCATAAGATATTTACCATTCATATCATAATTATTCACGTAGAACCAATACCGGAGATGAAAATAGTTATGATGAGGACAATATAACCCCCACTTTATATTTTACCTTATTTAAACAAGAAAGGAATGTTTCTCTAAAATATATGTCACCCTTTGGTCTTCCAAATTTACATGACCACATTGCTGAATATATCGACACCTTTCTCTTTGAGTTTGACATCTTGTGCTAAAGTTATGATTGTACTACAAACCATAATAGATTGAATTTATTTCCTTCCACCCTTAAGAACTTTTCTTAAGATGGTTTATGGAACTAGGAAGAGATGTAGTGGCTAATTGGGCCTCCATGAGGATGGGATTGAGGTGTACTTGTATTACCACTTTTGGTTGATATCTTGAAGACTCATTTGACACACTACGGTTTCATAAGGAAACTTCAATAAGGTGAGTATTGGATGTTCAAGGGGTATGTCATTTGTATTCATTAGAATTGATTTCATTGTAATACTCCTCATGTGTCTCAATATCATTGGAGCATAAACTTATTTTTTATTAAGTGACTTGGCACATGAAATATAGGTGATTAAAACTGATGCAGGAGCATCCTGGGTGTAAGAGCAATCTTGCATCACCCAAAAATATTTCTATTTTTGTATTCAATAAAGGCTATTTTGTGCAGAGCTGCTATTTATGGAAAGTTACTATTTTTGGTAATTTTTTGTATGTGTTCAGAATGATCTGATTTCTTTCTTGGAGGTTCATTTTGGTCATATAAGTCTGCCAGTAAAGTTTCATTGCTAGATCAAGTGTATATTGGAAGATATTAAAGATTTTCGGTATTGGCAGCAGGGTACAGAAACTTTGAACTCAATTTTGAAGGCTTTAGAGGCTCCGGATGAGGTCAAAAATTTGGGTGACAGGCGCTTGCGCCAGTCAAGCCTGTAGAGCGCTTCGTGGCCTTTCTAAAATGGGGTTATAATAGCCGATCGGGTCAACTGGTGATGACTTATGGTCTTCGGAAGTTGGGTCACCTGAAATGGCAGAAAATAATTTTCTTCAAAATTTCTGTTCCGGTTTCAAAGGTTATCTTGAGCCGACTATGATGTAATGAAATGTAAAATAAAAATAATTTTAAGTTTGGTCGGCCTTATTGGCTAAAATTCTGGAACCTTCCCAGGCGGTGGAAAATTGCCTATATAAGGAAGGCTGTATTATTGTCTTAGGCAGTTCAGAATAGTTCTGGGTAGTAGATCTGGGTATTGATTCCAGGCTTTGTCCTACAGAATATTGTAAGGGAATGCCCATGTGGCTTTGCATATTGTAATTCTAAAAGTTTGTAATTCCAAATTTGTGGAGATAATAAGAAGCCAATTTTCTGTTCTTGCATATTATTGTTGTTGTTTCTCTATTTTTGTTATGTGTTTGTGGTATTAAGGGGAGCACCCTTCATCAGGTGGTATTAGAGACAGGTTCTTGAGTGTGTAAACAGATCGCCGACTGTGAGGCAGTTTGCACCAGGACCGTGGCTAGGGTTTCAGCGCGCATCATGAAAATGCCTCCACGAAAGGAACGTGACGGAAGAGCTGGTGTTGTAACACCTGAGGTTAGAGAGCTGCAGAGACAAGTGCGAGCTTTACAAGAAGAGATTCGTAGAGGAATGAATCTTAATGTCAGAGATGAAAGCAAGGATGAAGCCGAAGAAGAATATCAATAAGGAGAAGCTGAAATTGTGAACCAGGAGGAAGAAAGACCTTTTCGGGCGATTTCCAAGATTGGGAAAAGACCTAAGATTGAGGTTCCTACATTTTTTGAAAATCTTAACCCAGAGGAATTGATCGATTGGATCAATGAATGTGAGGAATATTTTGAGTATGAAGATGTTGAGGATCCTGATAGGGTCAAATTTGCGAAGGCCAGACTGAAAGGTCATGCGAAGATCTGGTGGCAAGAAATTCAATTGGAGCGAAATAGAAGAGGGAAAGATAAAATCACAAGATGGGATCGGATGGTGGATAAATTGAAGTGACAGTTCATTCCTGTTGATTATGAGCTTGATCTACTAAAGAAAATGCAAAGTTTGAAGCAAGCAGGAAGATCTATTCAAGAGTATACAGAGGAGTTCTATCGACTCCTCATCAGAACAGGCCATGCAGAAGCTGATAAGGAGAAAGTTGCCTGATACCTTAATGGGTTAAGGCCAAGCATTCAGGAGGAGTTGAATCTGGTTCGAATGAACAGTATTGAAGAGGCATACCAATTTGCCCTAAAAGTAGAGGAAAAGCTGAACAAAAAATTTGAGAACAGACAAAATGGAAGAGGTCACGGTGGACGATCTGGTGGACGGTCATATGGTGGCCAAAATGAAGATCCGAAAAAGAAGGATGAGGCCAGTAATAGTCAGAATTAGCGTGGAAATAATTCCAATCACTTCCAGGATCAGAGTAATAGAGATCAGAGAGGAAGAGGAAGAGGACAAGGATCTGGAAGAGGAGGCTTCCGTGGAACATGTTTTCACTATGGAGAAGAAGGTCATAGGGCATTTGAATGTCCTCAGTGCCAAGGCAGAACAGACAGGAGAAATGAAGGCCAGGCTAGAGTTGCACATGTAGATGAAGATGCCAGATCATCAAATTCTGAAGATGCTAAAAGAGGAGAAACGTTGATTAACAGAAGAGTCCTGTTGAGTGGTGAGAATGAACCTGAGCAAAGGAGGAGCCTGTTTCGCACCAGGTCCAAGTGTGAAGGTAAATGTTGTGATGTGATCATTGATAGTGGAAGCACTGACAATTTGGTGTCAGAAGAGATGGTGACAAAGTTGAAGCTCAAGAGATAAAAACACCCACATCCATATCGGATTGCTTGGGTAGAGGATGACCACAAGGTCATGGTCAATGAACAATGCCTAGTAAAGTTCAAGATTGGTGGATACCAAGATGAGGTATTATGTGATATCATATCTATGGATGCATGTCATATGTTGTTGGGTAGACCATGACAGTTTGACAGATGTGCTGTACATGATGGTCGTGCGAATAACTATTCTCTGACAAAGGATGGAGTGCGGCATAAGCTAAAACCATTGAAGGAGACTGAAAAAAAGGTATGTGGTAATGCAAGGATAACTTTTGTTGATCGAAGAAATTTCTTAGATGGTATGAGGCATGAGCATGTATGTTTTGCTTTAATTCCAAAAGTTGGTAAAGAGAAAGTAGAAGATGTTCCTGTAGAAGTTGCAGATTTGTTGAATGAGTTTCAAGATATTGTATCCGATAACGTGCCTGATGGATTACCATCGGTCAATAAGATCAGTCATCAGATGGACTTGATCCCAGGAGTGAGTTTGCCGAATAAGGTAGCACACAGAATGACACCTGCAGAAAGTGAGGAGTTGAAAAGACAAGTACATGAACTGTTACAGAAAGGATTGATCCGTGAGAGTCTGAGTCCCTGTGCTGTACCTACGGTATTAGCACCAAAGAAGAATGAAGAATGGAGGATGTGTACAAATTCTATGGCAATAAACAAGATCACAATCAAGTACAGGTTTCCATTGCCACGAATGGATGATATTATGGACTATTTGAGTGGAGCTGTGTATTTTTCAAAGATAGATCTAAAAAGTGGATATCACCAGATTCGGATCAGAGAAGGAGATGAATGGAAGACTACCTTCAAGACAAAGGAAGGACTATATGAGTGGTTAGTCATGCCTTTTGGGCTAACCAATGCACCGAGCACTTTCATGCGGCTCATGAACAAGGTTCTAAAAGAATTTTTGGGTAAGTTTGTCATTGTTTACCTAGATGATATTTTGATCTTTAGTAAGACATTGGAGGAGCATAGGATGCATATTAGTATGGTATTTGAGAAGTTGAGAGAAGAGAAATTGTTGATTAATTTGAAGAAGTGCAGTTTTGTGAAGAAAGAGTTAGTGTATTTGGGATTTGTAGTTTCAGCAGAAGGTCTAAAAATGGACCCAGAGAAGGTACAGGCTATCCTTGAATGGCCTACTCCAAGGAGTGCTACTGAGGTAAGATCTTTTCATGATCTAGCTAGCTTTTACAGAAAGTTTATCAGAAATTTTAGCAGTATTTGTGGACCCTTGACTGAAACAATGAGAGGGGATAGAAAAGAGTTTAAGTGGACTAAAGGAGCAGAAAAGAGTTTTCAATTATTGAAACAAAAAGTTACAGAACAACCTATTTTAGCTCTTCCAAATTTCAATAAGGTGTTTCAAGTAGATTATGATGCTAGTGGTACTGCAATAGGAGCTGTTATGAGCCAAGAAAGTAAAATTGTTGCTTATTTCAGTGAGAAGTTAAATGATGCCAAGATGAAATATTCTATTTATGATCAAGAATTTTATGCTATAGTTCAGGTATTAAAGAAGTGGAGACATTATCTACTTCCTAAGGAGTTTTTTTTATATACTGATCATCAAGCTTTGCAATATTTGAATAGTCAAGAAAAATTGAATCAAAGACATTTGAAATGGGTTGAGTTTTTGTAGAATTATACATTTGTTTTGAAACAAAAGAGTGGAAAGTCTAATAGGGTTGCAGATGCTCTTAGCAGAAGGCAACTATTGCTGACAGAAATACAGATTGAAGTGGTTGGGTTCAAGGAACTCAAGAATTTGTATCCAGAGGATCCTGATTTTGGTGAAGCTTGGAAAGCTTGTACAGAACCTGTTACTCTAGACAGGATGAAATGGTTGGATTTCATCATCCAGGATGATATGCTATTTAGAGGGAGTTAGTTGTGCATTTCACGAAGTTCTATGAGGGAGAATCTCATCAAGGAGAAGCATAGTGGAGGATTGGCTGGACATTTTGGTCGTGACAAAACCCTTAGTTTGGTTAGTGAGAATTATTATTGGCCACAGTTGCAGCAAGATGTGAAGAAGTTTGTAGAGAGTTGCAGAGTATGTTAGATGGCAAAAGGAGTGAAGTAGAATACAGGGTTGTATCAGCCATTATCTGTACCAGAGAAGCCTTGGGAGGATATCAGCATGGACTTTGTTCTTGGTTTACCGAGGACACAGCGGGGACATGATTCAATTTTTGTGGTAGTTGACAAATTTTTAAAGATGGCACATTTTATTCCCTGCAAGAAGACTAATGATGCTGTTCATGTAGCAGAATTATTTTTCAGAGAAGTAGTGAGACTTCATGGTTTGCCAAAGACCATAGTTTCAGATCGGAACACTAAGTTTGTTGGATATTTCTGGCATACATTGTGGAAGAAGTTGAAGACAGATTTGAAGTTTAGTTCATCACATCATCCACAGACTGATGGACAGACAAAGGTGGTGAATAGGAGCTTGGGAAATTTGCTGAGATGTTTGGTTGGAGATAAGCCAACAAAATGGGATTTGATTTTATCACAGGTGGAATTTGCCTATAATAATTCTGTCAATAGAAGCACTGGTAAATCACCATTCCAGATTGTATATGGAAGTAGTCCAAGAAATGCATCTGAATTGAGGAAGATAGATAAAGGAGAAATAAGTAGTGCTGAAGCTGAGGATTTTGCAGAACACTTGAAGAACATCCATGAGGAGGTGAGGAAGCATATTACCAAGATGAATGCACAGTATAAGGCTAAGGCAGATGAGAAAAGGAGGTATAAGGAATTTCAGGTTGGTGATGAAGTCATGGTTCATTTGCGGAAGGAGCAGTTTCCAGTTGGTACATATAACAAGCAGAAAATGAAGAAGTTTGGACCATGTAGGATACTGAAGAAACATGATTCAGGAAAAGCATATGAGGTAGAATTACCTACTGAGCTAAATATTTCGCCAGTGTTTAACATTTCAGATCTGACAGAGTATCATGAAGGAGGTGTTGAAGATGAGATCACAGCAGCACAGTGGAGTATTCCAGCAACTAGTTTAGACACTAAGGAGATCGAAGATATACTGGACAGTCATGTTGGCAGAAGCACAAGAAACATGACATATGAAGAATATCTGTTCAAATGGAAAGGATGACCTATTGAAGATTCATCATGGCTGACAAAGGAGGAGGTTAGCCGTCTTGGTTTTCCTCTGCACACCTGAGTCGTGACAGGGTCACTTCTTAAATTACCCTAGGTGTCTGATGCAGGAGCATCCTGGGTGTAAGAGCAATCTTGCATCACCCAAAAATATTTCTATTTTTGTATTCAATAAAGGCTATTTTGTGCAGAGCTGCTATTTATGAAAAGTTACTATTTTTGGTAATTTTTTGTATGTGCTCAGAATGATCTGATTTCTTCCTTGGAGGTTCATTTTGGTCATATAAGTCTGCCAGTAAATTTTCATTGCCAGATCAAGTGTATATTGGAAGATATTGAAGATTTTCGGTATTGGCAGCAGGGTACAGAAACTTTGATATCAATTTTGAAGGCTTTAGAGGCCCCGGATGAGGTCAAAAATTTGGGTAATAGACGCTTGCACCGGTCAAGCATGTAGAGCGCTTCGTGGCATTTCTGAAATGGGGTTATAAAAGCCGATCGAGTCAACTGGTGATGACTTATGGTCTTCGGAAGTCGGGTCACCTGAAATGGCAAAAAATAATTTTCTTCAAAATTTTTGTTCGGATTTCAAAGGTTATCTTGAGCCGACTATGATGTAATGAAATGTAAAATAAAAATAATTCTAAGTTTGGTCGGCCTTATTGGCTAAAATTCTGGAACCTTCCCAGGCGGTGGAAAATTGCCTATATAAAGAAGGCTGTATTATTGTCTTAGGCAGTTCAGAATAGTTCTGGGTAGTAGATCTGGGTATTGATTTGAGGCTTTGTCCTACAGAATATTGTAAGGGAATGCCCATGTGGCTTTGCATATTGTAATTCTAAAAGTTTGTAATTCCACATTTGTGGAGATAATAAGAAGCCAATTTTCTATTCTTGCATATTATTGTTGTTGTTTCTCTATTTCTGTTATGTGTTTTTGGTATTAAGGGGAGCACCCTTCATCAGGTGGTATCAGAGCCAGGTTCTTGAGTGTGTAAATAGATCGCCGACTGTGAGGCAGTTTGCACCAGGACCGTGGCTAGGGTTTCAGCGCACATCGCAAAAATACTTCCACGAAGGGAACGTGGTGGAAGAGCTAGTGTTGTAACACCTGAGGTTAGAGAGCTACAGAGACAAGTGCAAGCATTACAAGAAGAGATTCATAGAGGAATGAATCTTAATGTTAGAGACGAAAGCGAGGATGATGCTGAAGAAGAATATCAAGAAGGAGAAGCTGAAATTGTGAACCAGGAGGAAGAAAGACTTTTTCGGGCGATTTCCAAGATTGGGAAAAGACCTAAGATTGAGGTTCCTACATTTTCTGGAAATCTTAACCCAGAGGAATTGATTGACTGGATCAATGAATGTGAGGAATATTTTGAGTATGAAGATGTTGAGGATCCTGATAGGGTCAAATTTGCGAAGGCCAGACTGAAAGGTCATGCGAAGATCTGGTGGCAAGAAATTCAATTGGAGTGAAATAGAAGAGGGAAAGATAAAATCACAAGATGGGATCAGATGGTGGATAAATTGAAGCGACAGTTCATTCCTGTTGATTATGAGCTTGATCTACTAAAGAAAATGCAAAGTTTGAAGCAAGCAAGAAGATCTGTTCAGGAGTATACAGAGGAGTTCTATCGACTCCTCATCAGAACAGGCCATGCAAAAGCTGATAAGGAGAAAGTTGCCCGATACCTTAATGGGTTAAGGCCAAGCATTCAGGAGGAGTTGAATCTGGTTCGAATGAACAGTATTGAGGAGGCATACCAATTTGCCCTAAAAGTAGAGGAAAAGCTGAACAAGAAGTTTGAGAGCAGACAAAACGAAAGAGGTCGCGGTGGAGGATCTGGTGGACGGTCATATGGTGGCCGAAATGAAGATCCGAAAAAGAAGGATGAAGCCAGTAACAGTCAAAATTACCGTGGAAATAATTCCAATCACTTCCAGGATTAGAATAATAGAGATCAGAGAGGAAGAGGAAGAGGACAAGGATCTGGAAGAGGAGGCTTCCGTGGAACATTTTTTCACTATGGAGAAGAAGGTCATAGGGCATTTGAATGTCCTCAACGCCAAGGTAGAACAGATAGGAGAAATGAAGGCTAGGCCAGAGTTGCACATGTAAATGAAGATGCCAGATCATCAAATTCTGAAGATGCTGAAAGAGGAGAAACGTTGATTAACAGAAGAGTCCTGTTGAGTGGTGAGAATGAACCTGAGCAAAGGAGGAGCCTGTTTCACACCAGGTGCAAGTGTGAAGGTAAATGTTGTGATATGATCATTGATAGTGGAAGCACTGACAATTTGGTGTCAGAAGAGATGGTGACAAAGTTGAAGCTCAAGAGACAGAAACACCCACATCCATATCGGATTGCCTGGTTACAGGATGACCACAGGGTCATGGTCAATGAACAATGCCTAGTAAAGTTCAAGATTGACGGATACCGAGATGAGGTATTATGTGATATCATATCTATGGATGCATGTCATATGTTGTTGGGTAGACCATGGAAGTTTGACAGATGTGCAGTACATGATGGTCGTGCGAATACCTATTCCCTGACAAAGGATGGAGTGCAGCATAAGCTAAAACCATTGAAGGAGACTGAAAAAAAGGTATGTGGTAATGCAAGGATAACTTTTGTTGATGGAAGAAATTTCCTAGATGGTATGAGGCATGAGCATGTATGTTTTGCTTTAATTCCAAAAGCTGGTAAAGAGAAAGTAGAAGATGTTCCTGTAGAAGTTGCAAATTTGTTGAATGCGTTTCAGGATATTGTATCTGATAACGTGCCTGATAGATTACCACCGGTCAGGAAGATCAGTCATCAGATGGATTTGATCCCAGGAGTGAGTTTGCCGAATAAGGCAGCACACAGAATGACACCTGCAGAAAGTGAGGAGTTGAACAGACAAGTACATGAACTGTTATAGAAAGGATTGATTCGTGAGAGTCTGAGTCTCTGTGTTGTACCTGCGGTATTAGCACCAAAGAAGAATGGAGAATGGAGGATGTGTACAGATTCTATGGCAATAAACAAGATCACAATCAAGTACAGGTTTCCATTGCCACGAATGGATGATATTATGGACTGTTTGAGTGGAGCTGTGTATTTTTCAAAGATAGATCTAAAAAGTGGATATCACCAGATTCGGATCAGAGAAGGAGATGAATGGAAGACTACCTTCAAGACAAAGGAAGGACTATATGAGTGGTTAGTCATGCCTTTTGGGCTAACCAATGCACCGAGCACTTTCATGCGGCTCATGAACGAGGTTCTAAAAGAATTTCTGGGTAAGTTTGTCATTGTTTATCTAGATGATATTTTGATCTTTAGTAAGACATTAGAGGAGCATAGGATGCATATTCGTATGGTATTTGAGAAGTTGAGAGAAGAGAAATTGTTGATTAATTTGAAGAAGTGCAGTTTTGTGAAGAAAGAGTTAGTGTATTTGGGATTTGTAGTTTCAGCAGAAGGTCTAAAAATGGACCCAGAGAAGGTACAGGCTATCCTTGAATGGCCTACTCCAAGGAGTGCTACTGAGGTAAGATCTTTTCATGGTCTAGCTAGCTTTTACAGAAAGTTTATCAAAAAATTTAGCAGTATTTGTGGACCCTTGACTGAAACAATGAGAGGGGATAGAAAAGAGTTTAAGTGGACTAAAGGAGCAGAAAAGAGTTTTCAATTATTGAAACAAAAAGTTACAGAACAACCTGTTTTAGCACTTCCAGATTTCAATAAGGTGTTTCAAGTAGATTGTGATGCTAGTGATACTGCAATAGGAGCTGTTATGAGCCAAGAAGGTAAACCTGTTGCTTATTTCAGTGAGAAGTTAAATGATGCCAAGAGGAAATATTCTGTTTATGATCAAGAATTTTATGCTATAGTTCAGGCATTAAAGAAGTGGAGATATTATCTACTTCCTAAAGAGTTTGTTTTGTATACTGATCATCAAACTTTGCAATATTTGAATAGTCAAAGAAAATTGAATCAAAGGCATTTGAAATGAGTTGAGTTTTTGTAGAATTATACATTTGTTTTGAAATACAGGAGTGAAAAGTCTAATAGGGTTGCAGATGCTCTTAGCAGAAGGCAACTATTGTTGATAGAAATGCAGATTGAAGTGGTTGGGTTCAAGGAACTCAAGAATTTGTATCCAGAGGATCCTGATTTTGGTGAAGCTTGGAAAGCTTGTACAGAACCTGTTACTCTAGACAGGATGAAATGGTTGGATTTCATCATCCAGGATGATATGCTATTCAGAGGGAGTCAGTTGTGCATTCCATGAAGTTCTATGAGGGAGAATCTCATCAAGAAGCATAGTGGAGGATTGGCTGGACATTTTGGTCGTGACAAAACCCTTGGTTTGGTTAGTGAGAATTATTATTGGCCATAGTTGCAGCAAGATGTGAAGAAGTTTGTACAGAGTTGCAGAGTATGTCAGATGGCAAAAGAAGTGAAGCAGAATACAGGGTTGTATCAGCCATTATCTATACCAGAGAAGCCTTGGGAGGATATCAGCATGGACTTTGTTCTTGGTTTACTGAGGACACAGAAGGGACACGATTCAATTTTTGTGGTAGTTGACAGATTTTCAAAGATGACACATTTTATTCCCTGCAAGAAGACTAATGATGCTGTTCATGTAGCAGAATTGTTTTTTAGAGAAGTAGTGAGATTTCATGGTTTGTCAAAGACCATAGTTTCAGATCGGGACACTAAGTTTGTTAGATATTTCTGGCGTACATTGTAGAAGAAGTTGAATACAGATTTGAAGTTTAGTTCATCACATCATCCAAAGATTGATGGACAGATAGAGGTGGTGAATAGGAGCTTGGGAAATTTGCTGAGATGTTTGGTTGGAGATAAGCCAACAGGATGGGATTTGATTTTATCACAGGTGGAATTTGCCTACAATAATTCTGTCAATAGAAGCACTGGTAAATCACCATTCCAGATTGTATATGGAAGTAGTCCAAGAAATGCATCTGAATTGAGGAAGATAGATAAAGGAGAAATAAGTAGTGCTGAAGCTGAGGATTTTGCAGAACACTTGAATAACATCCATGAGGAGGTGAGGAAGCATATTACCAAGATGAATGCACAGTATAAGGCTAAGGCAGATGAGAAAAGGAGGTATAAGGAATTTCAGGTTGGTGATGAAGTCATGGTTCATTTGCGGAAGGAGCGGTTTCCAGTTGGTACATATAACAAGCTAAAAATGAAGAAGTTTGGACCATGTAAGATACTGAAGAAACATGATTCAGGAAACGCATATGAGGTAGAATTACCTACTGAGCTAAATATTTCGCCAGTGTTTAACATTTCAGATCTGACAGAGTATCATGAAGGAGGTGTTGAAGATGAGATCACAGCAGCACAGTGGAGTATTCCAGCAACTAGTTTAGACACTAAGGAGATCGAAGATATACTGGACAGTCATGTTGGCAGAAGCACAAGGAACATGACATATGAAGAATATCTGGTCAAATGAAAAGGATGACCTATTGAAGATTCATCATGGCTGACAAAGGAGGAGGTTAGCCGTCTTAGTTTTCCTGTGCACACCTGAGTCGTGAGAGGGTCACTTCTCAAATTACCCCGGGTGTCTGATGCAGGAGCATCCTGGGTGTAAGAGCAATCTTGCATCACCCAAAAATATTTCTATTTTTGTATTCAATAAAGGCTATTTTGTGCAGGGCTGCTATTTATGGAAAGTTAATATTTTTGGTAATTTTTTGTATGTGCTCAGAATGATCTGATTTGTTTCTTGGAGGTTCATTTTGGTCATATAAGTCTGCCAGTAAAGTTTCATTGCCAGATCAAGTGTATATTGGAAGATATTGAAGATTTTCGGTATTGGCAGCAGGGTACAGAAACTTTGAACTCAGTTTTGAAGGCTTTAGAGGCCCCGGATGAGGTCAAAAATTTGGGTGACAGGAACTTGCGCTACTCAAGCCTGTAGAGCGCTTCGTGGCCTTTCTGAAATGGGGTTATAATAGCCGATCGGGTCAACTGGTGATGACTTATGGTTTTCGAAAGTTGGGTCACCTGAAATGGTGGAAAATAATTTTCTTCAAAATTTTTGTTCGGGTTTCAAAGGTTATCTTGAGCCGACTATGATGTAATGAAATGTAAAATAAAAATAATTATAAATTTGGTCGGCCTTATTGGCTAAAATTCTGGAACCTTCCCAAGCGGTGGAAAATTGCCTATATAAGGAAGGCTGTATTATTGTCTTAGGCAGTTCAGAATAGTTCTGCGTAGTAGATCTGGGTATTAATTCGAGGCTTTGTCCTACAGAATATTGTAAAGGAATGCCCATATGGCTTTGTATATTGCAATTCTAAAAGTTTGTAATTTCACATTTGTGGAGATAATAAGAAGCCAATTTTCTGTTCTTGCATATTATTGTTGTTGTTTCTCTATTTCTGTTATATGTTTATGGTATTAAGGGGAGCACCCTTCATCAGGTGGTATCAGAGCCAGGTTTTTGAGTTTGTAAATAGATCGCCGACTGTGAGGCAGTTCGCACCAGGACCGTGGCTAGGGTTTCAGCGCGCATCACAAAAATGCCTCCACGAAGGGAATGTGGCGGAAGAGCTGGTGTTGTAACACCTGAGGTTAGAGAGCTGCAGAGACAAGTGCGAGCATTACAAGAAGAGATTCGTAGAGGAATGAATCTTAATGTCAGAGATGAAAGCGAGGATGAAGCCGAAGAAGAATATCAAGAAGGAGAAGATGAAATTGTGAACCAGGAGGAAGAAAGACTTTTTCGGGCGATTTCCAAGATTGGGAAAAGATCTAAGATTGAGGTTCCTACATTTTTTGAAAATCTTAACCCAGAGGAATTGATCGACTGGATCAATGAATGTGAGGAATATTTTGAGTATGAAGATGTTGAGGATCCTGATAGGGTCAAATTTGCGAAGGCCAGACTGAAAGATCATGCGAAGATCTGGTGGCAAGAAATTCAATTGGAGTGAAATAGAAGAGGGAAAGATAAAATCACAAGATGGGATCGGATGGTGGATAAATTGAAGCAACAGTTCATTCCTGTTGATTATGAGCTTGATCTACTAAAGAAAATGCAAAGTTTGAAGCAAGCAGGAAGATCTGTTCAGGAGTATACAGAGGAGTTCTATCGACTCCTCATCAGAACAAGCCATGCAGAAGCTGATAATGAGAAAGTTGCCCGATACCTTAATGGGTTAAGGCCAAGCATTCAGGAGGAGTTGAATCTGGTTCGAATGAACAGTATTGAGGAGGCATACCAATTTGCCCTAAAAGTAGAGGAAAAGCTGAACAATAAGTTCGAGAGCAGACAAAATGGAAGAGGTCACGGTGGACGATCTGGTGGACGGTCATATGGTGGCTAAAATGAAGATCCGAAAAAGAAGGATGAGGCCAGTAACAGTTAGAATCAGTGTGGAAATAATTCCAATCGCTTTTAGGATCAGAATAATAGAGATCAGAGAGGAAGAGGAAGAGGACAAGGATCTAGAAGAGGAGGCTTCCGTGGAACATGTTTTCACTGTGGAGAAGAAGGTCATAGGGCATTTGAATGTCCTCAGTGCCAAGGTAGAAGAGACAGGAGAAATGAAGGCCAGGCCAGAGTTGCACATGTAGATGAAGATGCCAGATCATCAAATTCTGAAGATGCTGAAAGAGGAGAAACGTTGATTAACAAAAGAGTCCTGTTGAGTGGTGAGAATGAACCTGAGCAAAGGAGGAGCCTGTTTCGCACCAGGTGCAAGTGTGAAGGTAAATGTTGTGATGTGATCATTGATAGTGGAAGCACTGACAATTTGGTGTCAGAAGAGATGGTGACAAAGTTGAAGCTCCAGAGACAGAAACACCCACATCCATATCGGATTGACTGGGTACAGGATGACCACAAGATCATGGTCAATGAACAATGCCTAGTAAAGTTCAAGATTGGCGGATACCAAGATGAGGTATTATGTGATATCATATCTATGGATGCATGTCATATGTTGTTGGGTAGACCATGGCAGTTTGACAGATGTGCTGTACATGATGGTCGTGCGAATACCTATTCCCTGAAAAAGGATGGAGTGCGGCATAAGCTAAAACCATTGAAGGAGACTAAAGAAAAAGTATGTGGTAATGCAAGGATAACTTTTGTTGATGGAAGAAATTTCCTAGATGGTATGAGGCATGAGCATGTATGTTTTTCTTTAATTCCAAAAGCTGGTAAAGAGAAAGTAGAAGATGTTCCTGTAGAAGTTGCAGATTTGTTGAATGAGTTTCAGGATATTGTATCCGATAACATGCCTGATGGATTACCACCGGTCAGGAAGATCAGTCATCAGATGGACTTGATCCCATGAGCGAGTTTGTCGAATAAGGCAACACATAGAATGACACCTACAGAAAGTGAGGTGTTAAACAGACAAATACATGAACTGTTACAGAAAGGATTGATCTGTGAGAGTCTGAGTCCTTGTGTTGTACCTGCGCTATTAGCACCAAAGAAGAATGGAGAATGGAGGATGTGTACAGATTCTATGGCAATAAACAAGATCACAATCAAGTACAGGTTTCCATTGCCAAGAATGGATGATATTATGGACTGTTTGAGTGGAGCTGTGTATTTTTCAAAGATAGATCTGAAAAGTGGATATCACCAGATTCGGATCAGAGAAGGAGATGAATGGAAGACTACCTTCAAGACAAAGGAAGGACTATATGAGTGGTTAGTCATGCCTTTTGGGCTAACCAATGCACCGAGCACTTTCATGCGGCTCATGAACGAGGTTTTAAAAGAATTTCTGGGTAAGTTTGTCATTGTTTACCTAGATGATATTTTGATCTTTAGTAAGACATTGGAGGAGCATAGGATGCATATTCGTATGGTATTTGAGAAGTTGAGAGAAGAGAAATTATTGATTAATTTGAAGAAGTGCAGTTTTGTGAAGAAAGAGTTAGTGTATTTAGGATTTGTAGTTTCAGTAGAAGGTCTAAAAATGGACCCAGAGAAGGTACAGGCTATCCTTGAATGGCCTACTCCAAGGAGTGCTACTGAGGTAAGATCTTTTCATGGTCTAGCTAGCTTTTACAAAAAGTTTATCAGAAATTTTAGCAGTATTTGTGGACCCTTGACTGAAACAATGAGAGGGGATAGAAAAGAGTTTAAGTGGACTAAAGGAGCAGAAAAGAGTTTTCAATTATTGAAACAAAAAGTTACAGAACAACCTATTTTAGCACTTCCAGATTTCAATAAGGTGTTCCAAGTAGATTGTGATGCTAGTGGTACTGCAATAGGAGCTGTTATGAGCCAAGAAGGTAAACCTGTTGCTTATTTCAGTGAGAAGTTAAATGATGCCAAGAGGAAATATTCTGTTTATGATCAAGAATTTTATGCTATAGTTCAGGTATTAAAGAAGTGGAGACATTATCTACTTCCTAAGGAGTTTTTTTTGTATACTGATCATCAAGCTTTGCAATATTTGAATAGTCAAAGAAAATTGAATCAAAGACATTTGAAATGGGTTGAGTTTTTGCAGAGTTATACATTTGTTTTGAAACACAGGAGTGGAAAGTCTAATAGGGTTGCAGATGCTCTTAGCAGAAGGCAACTATTGCTGATAGAAATGCAGATTGAAGTGTTTGGGTTCAAGGAACTCAAGAATTTGTATCCAGAGGATCCTGATTTTGGTGAAGCTTGGAAAGCTTGTACAAAACCTGTTACTCTAGACAGGATGAAATGGTTAGATTTCATCATCCAGGATGATATGCTATTCAGAGGGAGTCAATTGTGTATTCCACGAAGTTCTATGAGGGAGAATCTCATCAAGGAGAAGCATAGTGGAGGATTGGCTGGACATTTTGGTCGTGACAAAACTCTTGGTTTGGTTAGTGAGAATTATTATTGGCCACAGTTGCAGCAAGATGTGAAGAAGTTTGTACAGAGTTGCAAAGTATGTCAGATGGCAAAAGGAGTGAAGTAGAATACAGGGTTGTATCAGCCATT
The DNA here is from genome assembly GCA_027943335.1 of Chamaecyparis obtusa. Classification (NCBI taxonomy): domain Eukaryota; kingdom Viridiplantae; phylum Streptophyta; class Pinopsida; order Cupressales; family Cupressaceae; genus Chamaecyparis; species Chamaecyparis obtusa. Next base: position 2,574 of record BSBK01004704.1, on the reverse strand, counting down.
ATCTGTACCAGAGAAGCCTTGGGAGGATATCAGCATGGACTTTGTTCTTGGTTTACCGAGGACACAGTGGGGACACGATTCAATTTTTGTGGTAGTTGACAGATTTTCAAAGATGACACATTTTATTCCCTGCAAGAAGACTAATGATGCTGTTCATGTAGCAGAATTATTTTTCAGAGAAGTAGTGAGACTTCATGGTTTGCCAAAGACCATAGTTTCAAATCGGGACACTAAGTTTGTTGGATATTTCTGGCGTACATTGTGGAAGAAGTTGAAGACAGATTTGAAGTTTAGTTCATCACATCATCCATAGACTGATGGACAGACAGAGGTGGTGAATAGGAGCTTGGAAAATTTGCTGAGATGTTTGGTTGGAGATAAGCCAACAGGATGGGATTTGATTTTATCACAGGCGAAATTTGCCTACAATAATTCTATCAATAGAAGCACTGGTAAATCACCATTCCAGATTGTATATGGAAGTAGTCCAAGAAATGCATCTGAATTGAGGAAGATAGATAAAGAAGAAATAAGTAGTGCTGAAGCTGAGGATTTTGCAGAACACTTGAAGAACATCCATGAGGAGGTGAGGAAGCATATTACCAAGATGAATGCATAGTATAAGGCTAAGGCAGATGAGAAAAGGAGGTATAAGGAATTTCAGGTTGGTGATGAAGTCATGGTTCATTTGCGGAAGGAGCGGTTTCCAGTTGGTACATATAACAAGCTGAAAATGAAGAAGTTTGGACCATGTAGGATACTGAAGAAACATGATTCAGGAAATGCATATGAGGTAGAATTACCTACTGAGCTAAATATTTCGCCAGTGTTTAACATTTCAAATCTGACAAAGTATCATGAAGGAGGTGTTGAAGATGAGATCACAGCAGCACAGTGGAGTATTCCAGCAACTAGTTTAGATACTAAGAAGATCAAAGATATACTGGACAGTCGTGTTGGCAGAAGCACAAGGAACATGACATATGAAAAATATCTGGTCAAATGGAAAGGATGACCTATTGAAGATTCATCATGGCTGATAAAGGAGGAGGTTAGCCGTCTTGGTTTTCCTCTGCACACCTGAGTCGTGACAGGGTCACTTCTCAAATTACCCCGGGTGTCTGATGCAGGAGCATCCTGGGTGTAAGAGCAATCTTGCATCACCCAAAAATATTTCTATTTTTGTATTCAATAAAGGCTATTTTGTGCAGAGCTGCTATTTATGGAAAGTTACTATTTTTGGTAATTTTTTGTATGTGCTCAGAATGATCTGATTTCTTTCTTGGAGGTTCATTTTGGTCATATAAGTCTGCCAGTAAAGTTTCATTTCCAGATCAAGTGTATATTGGAAGATATTGAAGATTTTCAGTATTGGCAGCAGGGTACAGAAACTTTGAACTCAGTTTTGAAGGCTTTAGAGGCCCCAGATGAGGTCAAAAATTTGGGTGACGGGTGCTTGCGCCGGTCAAGCCTGTAGAGCGCTTCGTGGTATTTTTGAAATGGGGTTATAATAGCTGATCGGGTCAACTGGTGATGACTTATGGTCTTCGGAAGTTGGGTCACTTGAAATGGCGAAAAATAATTTTCTTCAAAATTTCTGTTCGGGTTTCAAAGGTTATCTTGAGCCGACTATGATGTAATGAAATGTAAAATAAAAATAATTCTAAGTTTGGTCGGCCTTATTGGCTAAAATTCTGGAACCTTCCCAGGCGGTGGAAAATTGCCTATATAAGGAAGGCTGTATTATTGTCTTAGGCAGTTCAGAATAGTTCTGGGTAGTAGATCTGGGTATTGATTTGAGGCTTTGTCCTACAGAATATTGTAAGGGAATGCCCATGTGGCTTTGCATATTGTAATTCTAAAAGTTTGTAATTCCACATTTGTGGAGATAATAAGAAGCCAATTTTCTGTTCTTGCATATTATTTTTGTTGTTTCTCTATTTCTGTTATGTGTTTGTGGTATTAAGGGAAGCACCCTTCATCAAAAACCCTAATCCTCTAAATTTTGGTTGGGTCTTGGGTATAATAGGTTCCAGCACTCTTTGGTTTTTCATGCCAAGGCCATTGCAACTATCATATCCTTTCTTCTACATAATGGTATATCCTCTCCCATATTGTTATATAAGCAATGTGATGGAAGGTGTCTCTTCATCTCTATAGATCCATTCTAAGACATCTTGTTCTAATGAATATTTATATAGCTCACCCCACTTGGTGAAGACTATAGGTGGTAAGTACCAAATGGTATTCTTTTTCTTGAAATAAATTGGTCATGATTTACCATAGGTTCTTGGTAACATAGGTATATCTTCCATACAAAAAGAATTGGCAGATGTATATTATTTGCAACCTTCATATTGTATGTGGATCTTGACCTTTTCTAGGTAAGTGGATGAGGTAATTTACTTTGACAAGGTTGATGGAGAAATGTAAGTGGAATGTGACAATGTAGAGGCTACTTGATTGATGGGAATTTGATTAGCAGACACACTCTTTAGATTTGTGAAATATAGGAAAATGTATCAATTTTTTGGTATGGAAATATCAGATCTATTATATGGGAATTTTAGGCAC